>OZ002728.1:0-1200000 GCA_963924305.1 Polygonum maritimum | reverse complement strand
CGGATGAGTTAGTCTAATGAAAGACTAAGCAAGTGGAACGTAGCTAGGGTTCACAAAGTTATAACCCAAAAAGTTGGTATCAAACTTCATCCGTACTTCACCTTTTAGCACATCTTCCTAAAAGAGAAGATAAAATAGATAAACTCAACGACAGAATGTCGATGAGTGGTCTTAGGAAGACATACGAGAGTTTGTTGGGATTTTTTATTCACATCAATACATTAAAACAAATCATCCACCGAGCAATCAACTCAAACTCACCAACCTGGTATTTTAATTACGTGCATAACGCACTTATCTTGCATTCCTTTCAACCAATGCATTCAATTTGATAGCATTTAATCAACTCGGACCATTGTGATCAATTTCCCGAGTGCGTTGCGCTAATGCACTTAGCTAGAGTGTGTCACCCCTCAAGAACGGAGTGGGCAGAGTCATGACTCGAGTACCGAGGTACAGGGACATCCCAGTACAATCTTTTACAGAGATGTTATCAGAGGCTCAGCTTCCATACCTAAAACTATTCTAATATATAACAATGTCTCAATCGAGACATATATACCTACAAACTATTCTAATCGATAACAATGTCTCAAACGAGACATATTTACACACAAAGTCTAACATAGCGGATCTAAAATCCAGTTCTATCGCAACACTAGTTCTTTTTATTTGTCACATAAATCAATCCCAACAAATTGGATCACACGGAACTAGCTATCTCATTTAATGGAACAAGAGAAGAAGAAACGTCCACTTGCCTTAACGTTTGAAGAACTATTGGAAATGGGGAAGTCGATCCCCAATCCTTACATATCTTTAAGCTACGAGGTGGCACAAATATCGAGGTGTTACCGCGGCTCAATATCTGAGGCAACATCTTCCAAGAAAAACCGAAAAGAAACGAGACACGCAAATCGAGGTGCCTCGGATTACCTTCTAATTGCAAGAGAAGGTCGTATATGGAATTCATGGCTCAATTAGAGTCCACTGGTGGTGTAGGGGTGGCTGGTGGTGCTCCGACGAGTTTAATTTTGCTAGAAAAATCTCAATCAACTAAATCGAATGGATTTTCACAAAATTGATTGAAGATTCAAGTATATTAACCCCTCACCTACCTCAAGAATTATTTTGGAGCATTACCAAGCTCAAATCGTGGCCCAAACAACTGAGTTACCAAGTCGCTGGAAAACCGAACAAACAGCGCAACCAACTTCAACAATTAATTCGATCCATTTAGATTGAGATTTTGGGAAAACGTAAAACATGAATCTTGCAGGTCTGCTACATTGAATGGTAAAATTATCCCACTTCGAGCTAGTTTCAGGACAAAATCATAACTCGAAACTTGAAGAGGACTCTTTAAACTGAATTTAGAGACTTGTTTCATGAGCTTTGAGTAAGAAACGAGGGAGATGACGAAACTGGACAGAACAGAGAGATGACGAAACTGAAATTGAAATTGCAGTCCACATTTTGGGCCTTTGGGCCGGGACAACAAACTTCAGCCATTGGCTTTGGAGGCCCAATTACTTAGAAACCCATTTTCAACACTAGTCATCCTTTAAATGATTCCCAAATCAATTCAATTTCTCATTTCCAATAATTTTAAATTTTTTTATTTTAGCAAAAATTTATTGACCAAAACTGTACTAAAATTAAATAGGTCACCTTAATTATTCTCCAACCAAAATAATTAAGGAACTTAACCTTCTACAAAAACTTCGGTTATTATATTTTCTTCCAAATCCTTGCCAATTGGACATGAAATTTGGTGAACTCATATTTGCGTTAATTTGAAGACTTAAAATTAAAAAACAAATTGAAAAAAATGAGAAAATTGTGAACTGCAATTTCAGTTTCCTTAAGCAGACAACTCGTGTTGCTCTCGAAGACATCAACCTTAAGTTCATCGGACACATCGTCCATGTTTGGCCATGGACATTTCCAGACACAACAAAAGAAGCAAAAGTTGTATGGTCGCCTTAAGGCTTAAAACACAAGATTAGCTGGGAGAATTTGCACAATTCATGATAGTATTTTGATCAAATTGCAGTAAGTAATGATAGTATTTTTGATCTAATTGCAGTGAGTCACCTTTTCAAGGTCTGCTTGACGAAATTAAACGTTCTCACGAAAAACATTATATAAAGTGTACAAAACATAAAGCAAGGGTACAAAAATACAGGGGTTCGGCTCTTCAAACTTCATCATTAAACTTGGCATCATAAACATGTGGTTGCTGCAGGAAGGGGAAAAAAAAGTGTCAAAAACATGGTTCAAATATTAACAGGTATGTCTAATATGATTCATTGGAGTCTTAGGGATGAGTTACCATAAAGATGGCCGAAATTAGTCTTTGAGCAAACCATCTGTTGTGCATTGCACGTTGAGCACTTGCGGCTGCTTCCTTGTTGTCAAAGCGCAAATACACTTGAGCCGCATGCCTGTATGTAAATACTGATGAGAAAGACCGAAAAACTAGTTGCAAACGTGTATAGAGTATAGGATCTTAGAAAAAAAAGAACTATTTGTTGGGTAATATAGGATGAGTTGTTGAAGCAGTAGATTAAGTTTGTTTTTTAATGGAGAACAGTATGAGTTGGATAACTTTTATAAGACTCAAGTGTTTATGTAAAAAACACTAAACTCATGATGGAAATCAACTACTTATAAAAAGAATGTGCAAGGATATTTCAGTCAATAATAATTGAGGACATTTCAAATCCTACTTCAGTTAGTAACAACTCTAGTTTAGTTTGCCCTTTCAAACTGCGCTTAAGAATTTAATGTCATTTTGAAGCCTATCCAAACACACCCTGAAGAATATTTAGACAAGAAAAAAGACCTATAGAAAAAGTGCAGACCTGTCAAGGTAAATATGTTTAACGGCCCCAAACTTTGAACATTCAGCTTCAACGTCTTCCTTTACGTCCAAATAGAAATCAGGTTCATTCTGCAACATTTTCAAGTCGGTAAAATGAATAGAAGTATAATAATATATATTGAGATCACAAATACGAGGACATGTTCATAACCATTGTACCTCAGCAGTTGGATCGAATAAGTTTTTCAAGAGCAAACATTTGGTAGGGTTCCCCACGATTTCAGTTGATATGGGAGTAAGAAGTTGGCCAGGGAGAGGTACAGTAGGAAATGGAGGTGGACCAGGAAGGGTAATACCGGGCTGAAGAGGAGCTGAAGAACCATTAAGCAACGGAACACCCAATGCTCCAGTAATGCTACAAAAATCAAGAGCTAATATTAGGGAAATATGAAAAGTATAAGCTACATAGTAAATGAAAGAGAGGAAACCTATTACTAACCCTGTAGCAGTCCCGGTTCGATCCAACTTCTGCATCAGAAGTGCTCTTGATTGAGCGTTTAGAGACTGCAGCAATGGCACCAAACATTATACACGATTTGAAACACATCAAAATAATCATTGCATTAGAAATCTCAATACGCAGTTCTATATAAGTCATCAACTATCTGTAGACAATAGAGCAATTAGAAATCCTAACAGGTTATAACATATCCTAGGCAGAAGACAGGCTTGTGACATATACCATCATTAGAAGTCAACAGAACAAAGATTGAACTAGATAGCAGAATGATAGGCCTAAAGGTTTTGTTCGTGTATGAAGACATCTAAGAAAGTAAGATCATGTTTAAATTGAGAAAACGCACCAAGAGATACCTATCAAAAATCAATGGACCATTATGACAAAAAGCAATCAGCAGAAACTAGAGAAATTTGCACATCTCTAAAGTGCAGGCAAAAAATAAGCTACTCTAGAAACAATTCGTCTGAAATCGTATTTATTCACTCCAAAGACGTGAAATAAAAAGAGCTCACCAAACCACCCCCATCGTCATCATCAAAATCTGCCGTGGTTGTCCCGGCTTCTTGACTAGTCACCTGTTCGGTAACAGATGAAACCTGAGGACAATGAACTTGTGTTAGAAGATAGCAACACTTAGACAACATCATGCAATATTTGTAAGAAAGACACTTGAGCATAACAGGCATTAATTCACAAAAATTTCTCCAACCTTGATAACTCGACCAGCGATCTCCAAGTTTCCGTTTAAGGATTGGGCAGCCTTCGCATGTTCAACTTGAGCAAACTGTATCAATGATTCCAAATAAGTTAGACATGCATAGAATTTAGTAAAATAAACAAAGGTAAAAAAAAATGAAGAGTGGATACTGACTTGGACAAATCCAAAGCCTTTACATTGGCCAGTTTCAATATCGAGAGGTAACTGCACAAGCTCAACAGGACCAAAGGGTTCGAATATCTAGCAGCAAAAAAAAGAATTTGCATAGTCAAAAACATGTCAGAGCTGCTTATAACTTAAAGAGATCTTTCTGATTGGAAAATACACACTGCATATTCAAGTACAAATTTATACATGAGCCATACTATCATTTGCTTGCTTGCATATTTAATTGACTGGGTACTAATGTCTAACCTGACGCAGTTGTTGCTCTGTCATGTTGAAGTGTAAGTTCCCAACATAAAGTTTTCTATCAGTTGGTCCATATGGTCCCGTGACATTTGAGCTCCCTGCAGTTGCAGTAGATTGAACAAGATTCTTTTCAGCTTCAGATGGCTTCACCATTACAGGCTGTCCATGTAGCAGTTGACCAGACATCGCTATTGCCATCGGCACAGACATCGCATCATAGAATTCAACATACCTGCATGATCTCATCACCATATAATTAATATGAATCATATAATTGATACGAATACAATGGTCTCTTGAAGATGAAAATATATACAGAAATCAGGATGCAATTTAAATTAAAAATTTTGAAGAAGAAAGCCATAGGTGACACAACTTGGCTTGATTCTTTTTAAAAAAATGATTACTAAGAACCAGAATAATTTACATAATAATATATTATATAAAGAGACTGAAGGGAAATGACCTTTAAAGTAACAAAAGGGTATTTTTGAAATCATTAATTTACCAAAATAGTAAAGTAAAAAGCAGAGAAGAAACGTTAAACCAATGCAAAAATAGCCACAGCCTAGTCAAATAATGGAATTGGGAAACAAAGTGCACCTATCTGTCTCTTATCTATAATGCATAACGTTGTCAACAAGAAAGGGAGCACAGAATAAGAAAAGCAGAAAGTTACTCCTGGCTCCCTCATAGCTATTAGAAACATAATTTGCACACCATAATTCATTTTATGTTCAGCAAAATTTTATTTAAGAGCACAAGTAAAACAGTTGGGTAATTCTAAAGTTTGAAAATAGATACAGGTCTAGCAACAATAGTTAAGACTCTTTGGTCATAGATAGTCCTCCAAACAGCACTAAACACATGATAAGAATGTCCAACGGTGCAGACATGAAGAGTGCCAGCTGCAAAATGAAGAGTTAAATGTTAACTCCTCAAGCTATGCTTGATATTTGGAGAGCTTAGATGCAGAGTATTATCTGGGCACCCGCCTTGTTTTTCCTCAAAAGTCTTCACAAATCATCTTAGAACAGTCCAATCCACCTTATAATGATGGGTCCAAAATAAAACTTACCTAAATGGAAACAAGGCCCCATTAGACATTTAGAATGACTCAATCAACAAACAAATACTATATGGTGCTCATCGTTGCCCTCTTGAACTGGAATGTAATGAGAAAAAAGTGTGAGAAAGGAAGAGGAAAGAGTAGTCTCAGTTTCATGTTATCTACCTTGACCTTGCTGCATGAATTGATTAAACATGAGACCGAAGGATTCCCATCATCCCTCATCATGGATTTCTTTATTGCATTTCTAGTTCATTTAAAAGTAATGTTAAGTTTAATTCTAGAAAGCTGGTAGGCCAACATTTTCCATCAATAGCAACGCAAGCATACACTGGAACAGAATTTAGCAAAGAGTGACATACCCAACTCCTTTAGAACGCCTTGAATTTCTGTCCATGATCAGCCTCACATCTCTTACCTGCAGAGGAAGTATTGATTTATTCAGAAAATGAGTTACTAAACAAAAATTATAAGCGGAATAATCAGTTAACCTCATGTCCCTTATGTACATATGCCCCCAGCAGCCTGCCCAAGCATATGCATGCACAAAAAGACCATTAAATGTACCACCCAAAACAACACATATACCAAAAATCCAAATTAACTAACCACCCTTCCTTCACCAAATCTTGCTCTTTGACAAAATTTACAAGTGTATGACGATGTAAAACTATAGCAAAACTCTAAGCATTTTGTTTGGCCAAAAGTAAAGAAAAAGACTACTTACTTTTCCTGCTTTTGAGAAGAACTCGTAAACATCTCGCTCCGTAGCCTTAAGGGGCATCTGCCGCCATTGACACACACAGCATGCAAAGAAAAGAGTTACAAAACTATACACAATTTACTTCATAATAGAAAGAACCAGAAAAGGAATCATGAGGCAACCTGGTATGCAAACACTGTCCGCTGATCTCTCTCTGGATCAACCTCAGGCTCACCGTCTTTCTTGTCTTTAAATCTTCTGCAAACCCAAAGAAACAGATCACATACTAGAATAAATAAAGGAGTGTTTAGTAAACATGTCAATAAATTGAAATAAGCACAATAATCCAACAAAACTAGCCCCAGCCATGTAGTTCTGAATGGGGAATACATTTATCTGGATTTGAATATGCATAGTTAATGCTAAGAAGCAAGTAGAGCTCCATATTCATTTTTCTCGCCCATTGAATATGCACATCCTTGAGTGTTCTTGCAGAAACCAATATTCCACCCTTCTTTAAAGAAGAGTGATCAACAGATACTACAAAAGATTTTCATATCAAAAGATACACAATATGCAGGAGCATCGTTATAGACTCATAGGCATAATCTTCCATTATGAATATTCATCAAGCCACATGGTGACATCCATGATACTATACACCATTGTTTCTCAGCACACTATAATCCTCATAAATGCCCCGTACACTTCCATTAGTCTAGTAGTTGCATTTTTCCTTACTACTGGAATTCATATATACTATGTGGCAGAATATAATCTAAATTCACTGCTTTACATCAACTAAATAGCCTCATAAAACACACTTCCCAAAACCATGGTGTAGAATTGATAAACCACTTCTTCAAACTGTTCTTACTTCTCATCCATTCACAGATCTCTAGGCTAGTCTAAAGACCCCTAAACCTTATCTGATAAAAAAAACATCCTCTTCAAACTTGAATTACTAACCAAGCAGACATGCAGTACGTTCACATTCTTTTCTCTTTTACCTCCTCAATTATACACACTCCAGTATTCAGAAACAAAAAAAAAATAGACCTACTGTATATACATAAAAAGCATATATCAAGCATGAAGAATATACATGAAAGCTCGAAAGAAGAAGGAAGCAAATAGGCTCTTTTTAGCTTGCATATTCACATTAAAATTGATAATATAGTAGCATCCATGGCTGGCTAAGATCTTTCTAACATGCCCACCTCAGATCCAATCCAAACTTCTACAACGAAACACAACCCGACGCAGACCTATATACATAAAAATCAACTCATATATCAAGCATCAGCAATGTACATGGAAGCCTGTAAGAAAAAAGAAAGCAAACCGTAAGAAAAAGACAGAAAAAGCTCGTTCTAGCTTGCATATTCAAGTATCACAAACATTAAGAGTGCACCCAAGGCTTGCTAAGATCAATCTAACTCCCAATTCATGGCCACTTCAGATCCAATTCTAATTCACACAATGAAACACTTAAACCTAATGCAGCTCAAATCCATGTAACACATCCTCACACTGAAAACTTCCTTCTAGCTTGCACTGAAAGCTCTTTCTAGCTTGCATATTCAAGACAGACAAAAGTTCCTTCTAGCTTGCACATTCAAGACAGAAAAAAGCTCTTTCTAGCTCTCATATTCAAGTATCACAAACATAAGACTACACCCATGGCTTGCTAAGATCAATCTAACTCCCAATTCATGTCCACTTCAGATCCAATTCAAACTTACACAATGAAACAATTAAACCTAATGCAGCTCAAATCCATGTAACACATCCTCACACTGAAAACTTCCTTCTAGCTTGCACTGAAAGCTCTTTCTAGCTTCCATAATCAAGTATCACAAAAATAAGAGTAAATTCATGGCCACTTCAGATCCAATTCAAACTTATTGAATAAAATGCTTAAACACATCCTCATAGTGAAAATTTGCAAGCTTTGAAACAAAACTAAATCGAAAGTATTCTCACCTTCCATCTCTGGAACCAATCTCCCTCTCACGCTCTCGTTCTCTGAGCTCCCTCTCCTTCTCTCGCTCTCGCTCCCGACTATCATGCCGATGAGACCTGCTACTACTCCTCCTCTCCCTCTCCTTCGACTTCTCCCTCTCTCTTTCTCTCTTCTCCCTCTCCCTTCTCTCTCTGTCTCTCTTCTCCCTATCTCTTTCTCTATCTCTATCCTTTTCCCTGTCGCCGTCCCTATCACTCCTATGCCTCCGCTCCGAGCGCTCTCTCTCCCCGCGCTTCCTCTCGCCATTATCGTCCTCGCTCCTCGACTTCTTCCGCCTCCTCTCCGCTTCCTCGTGCTCGTCGTCTTCGTCTCCCTCCTTCCTCCGATAGCCTCGCTCTCGCTCTCGCTCTCGCTCTCGCTTCTCCCCGCTCTCCTTTCTCTTCGACGAGGTTCGATCCTCCGATCCTTCCACTGTCTTCTCCAGGTACTCGTACTCGTCGAAGTCCATCGCGGATGCGTGGCTTTTTGGCGAATTCGATTGCTTTTTTGATGCGATGGATTGAGAATCGGGGTTTGGGAGCAGAGGACGAAACCCTAAGGTGTACCGCTCTGTGGAACCCTAGAATCGATTTGGGGGTGTTTCGGAATTGGGAGTGGGGTGAATTTGTTTTATTATTTTCCTTTATCGAAGGGATTAAAAAGCCTGTGCTAGGTTGTTCCAATTTTGTTTTTGGGCGTTGCGATTTAGTGCATAGGGAAATCTCGAAATAGCGCAGGTATAAAAGGGGGTAATTTACGATTTTACCCTTCTTATTTTGGGGCCAACTTCAATCGTCGTTCTCCGCAAGCTCTCTGTGCTCTCCCTCTTTGCTCTCGACTAGGCTCTCTCTCGACCCTCTTCCTCTTCCACCACCGCCTGACGACCCTCTTCCTCTTCGGTAAGCTATCTCTCTCACTCTTCTTTCGGATCCTATTGATTTGCTGGATGATGGATGCATCTGGTGTGGATTACGAGCTCATCTGGCGAGTGATTTCATTAGGTCATCATAGGTTTTGCGAAATCAAATCGATTTAGGGGATTCTGCTCCGACTGTTCAATTTTGTGCTGAAATTGGAAAAAATCAGGAATTCTGACTGAGAATTCATAACACGAAGCCATTGATTTGAAGGGAGAGTGAGATCCATGGCGGAGGAAGGCGAACGGGATTATCACAATTAAATGGCTGACAAGCTCTACGAAGCAGCTCGATCTAGTACGAAATCGTTCGTAGCTGACATGGCAGACAACGACGATAGGGTTTTCTTCCACCGACTGACCCCCAGGGACAGAGCAACGCCTTACATGTGGCAGCCCAACACGATAACCATGGCTTCATCTCAGGGTTGATCCTTTCACAAATGAGTACCAATCAGTACGAACTTGTGTGCAAGCGCAACTCCAAAGGCCAAACCCCCTTACACCTGGCTGCTCAATCTGGGTGCATGAAAACTGTGCAAGCGCTACTCCAAGCCCATGATCAATACAGATTGTTGGGGATGAAGAAACCCGGAAGGAGAAAGGAAAGGGAAATGTGGAGAAATGGCTCCAAATGCTAGTAGGAGAAGATGCACAAGAGAGTGCTCAGCTGAATACCGAAGAAGAGCCACATAAAGAGATCAAAGTATTACAGGTTCAAGAAGACAAGCCAAGATCAATCAGCACACTTAAGAGGAGATCTGTGTCAGAAGTGAAGGAGACGATAGAGAAAGCTGTGAAAGGTAAAGTGTTAGGGAGGAGTGAGAGCGCAAGGGCGTTTAGGGGGATCCCGCCTTCTCCGTCAGTGATATTGGGGATGAGAAAGGGAGTTGATTGTATAAGGAAGAAGCCATTGGTGGTTGGTGATGAAGAGACTAAGCAAGAAAACATCACAAGTAATTACAGATTCCTCAAGTCTCCTTTCAGGTATACTACCAAGAAAGCAGCAAAAATATGAGGCTATGCCAACATTCATTGTTTATTTAATTGTTTCTCTTGAGCCTTCTTTTAATGCTTGAGAAATGTAAGATAAAAACAAGAGGCTAAATAGCCCTTTTTAGCTAAATAAGTGTGTATTTGTGTGCATTGGAGTGCCTTTTGTTATTTAAGAGTGACTGTTTTTAAGTTATCAAGTAATGTGATTTGTTTCTTCTTCATAGAAGTATAATATGCTATACAGTATATATGGTATGTGTAGTTTGCTATACAGATACAGTAACTTTGTAAAGTTTGTGGTCAATGGTTGTGGACAAGATATTCCACTGGTTCTTTCATAACACCAAACACATGACTCGATTAAAATGTGTTAGCTGTGGGTTAAGTAATGCTATATAGATGCGATTTTCAACTTTTCACGTTCTGATAAATCGTCCATTATAAATACATGGAGAAACGCGTTATGTCCATACAAATACCATGCAAAACGTTTAAAGGTCCATATGTTTGTCATGGACGAAAATTTAATGTCCATTAAAAAATGTTGATCAAGGTTCCTCAACTAAGACTGATGAAACACCCGGCCATTGAAAAGGTATGGACAATATTAACTTTTCCACCTGTTTTCTGTGGTCATGTATGAACCGTCCATCCCTTTTTAATGGACAAAGGGTATGCGTTATAACGAGATCCGGGTATGCGCTAAATCGAAGAGTCGTTTCTTTTAGGATGAGTCGATGAGGTAAAGCGGTCACGAAGACGATTTAGGCCTTCTTCACTTTCTTTTAAAACAATTTTTTCTCTAAAAAATTTATTTTACAAGGTGTATCCGTCGTGTCAGGTATGACAATGACTCACACTTCACATTTCAAAAGTATTTTTATTATAAATATGATATTAATAAGTGAAAGCATATAATGAAAATTTTATATCATTGTTACTTTTTTAATATATGAAAATGTTACTTTTTTTTGATGAAAAGGATTGTTTTTTCAGATTTGTAGTACCACGCCCATTAGATTCTAAAATATAAAACATATCCTATTTATAATACCATTTAGTAAATAAAATTTACTTACTTTTCCATCCTTCAAAATTTCTCTTTAATGGTTAATATATATCATTGTTCTCATTATCACAATTTTGAGACATTATAAGTCAATATAATATAAAATGAGATTTTTAATTGATTATTTTGGTTTGATCTTATTTTTTTATTTTAGTACTATACTTTATTGGTATGAGATATAATTACTGTGAATTGTTATCGAATTAGAAATATTAAAATATAATATCAAAATTTAGAAATATAAAATGCGACAACATGAATCTAATGACTTTATATATTGAAATAAATAAAATATATTAATAAAAAATTATTTTATTATGAAAGATATAAGCTAAGTTATAATGAAAATGATAATATATAAGTCAAGTAAAATATAGTAAATATAACTTGATTTAATATTAAAGATAAGAATATTAATTCTTTTATAAAAAAGGGATTCTACTTTTAAATTATTTTAAATTCAAAAACTTTAAATTACTTCTTACATAAAGAGATTAAAAAGATAACTAATATATCGAAAATGATAGAATATATTATCAAAATTCAAGATATATTTTACATAAATTGATAATGTAGAATGTAATTATATTAATTAAAATAAATGAAAATGAATTTATTGTTTAATTATGAGAGATAAAAGGTAAGTTATTAGGAACATGATAATATATAATTTAAGTAAAAAAGTTAATAAATATAAATTAATTTAGAATCAAAGATAAAAATAATAATTTATTTAGAAAAAAGGGGCTTCCATTTAAAAATTATTTTTTAAATTCGAATTTCTTATATTAAATTTTACATAAATAGATTAAAATGGTAATTTAAAAGATAAGTTAATTAATATGCATCTTTTATAGAAGAAAATTATAAAGATAGATAATATTGTTTCAAAGATAGATATTAGATGAGTAAGAACAAAGAAATAATTATAAAATAGATAATTTAAGAAAATTTTAAAGATAAATAGTATGTTTTCAAAGATAGGTATTAGATGGGTAAGCAAAAAAGATAAAATTGAAGATTAGATAACTAAGAAAAATAAAACATAAAAAATCTATACTATATATTCAAGCCGGAGAATTTCGAGTCTCCACCTGACCCCACTTTATTAACAATTTTAAATGTTTTATTTTTCTTATTTATCTAATCTTTAATTTTATATGTTTTCTTACCCATCTAATATCTATCTTTGAAAGTATAATATTTATCTTTAAAATTTCATAATTATCTAATCTTTAATTTTATCCTTTTTGTATTAATCTAATATCTATCTTTAAAACAATATGATCTATCTTTAAAATTTCCCTCTATAAAAGATACATATTAATTAACTTATCTTTTCAATTTACCTTTTTAATCTATTTATGTACAAAATAATTTTTAAAAATTCGAACTTAAAAAATAATTGAAAAATGATGCCCCTTTTTTCTAAATAAATTATATTTTTATCTTTGATACTAAATCAATTTAAATTTATTAAATTTTACTTAAATTATATATTATCATGTTCCTATTAACTCAAATTTTATCTCTCATAATTAAACAATTGATGTTTTTTCATGTTATTTTAATTAATCTAATTACATTCTTTATTATCAATTTATGTAAAAGATATTATTTGAATTATGATAAAATATTTTATCCTTTTTAATATATTAGTTATATTTTTAATCTTATTATGTAAGAAGTAATTAAAAAATTTTGAAGTTAAAATAGGGTAAAAATATAATCCCTCTTTTATAATCAAATTATTATTCCTATCTTTAAAATTAAATAAATTTATATTTACTATATTTTACTTAACTTATATATTATCATTTTCATAATAGCTTAGCTTATATATTTAATAATAAAATAATTGTTGATTAATATATTTTATTTATTTCAATATATAATGTCATTAGAATCATGTTGGGCGCATTTTATATTCTAAATTTTAATATTATATTTTAATATTTTTAAATTAAATAACAATTCATAATAATTAAATCATACTAATAAATTATAGTACTAAAATAAAAAATAATATCAAACGAAAATAATCAATGAAAACATCTCATTTTATATTATATTGACTTATAATGTCTCAAAATTGTGATAATAAGGATAATGATATATATTAACCATTATAAACAAATTTTGAAGGATGAAAAAAGTAAGTAAATTTTAATTACTAAATTGTTCTATAAATTAGAAAATATTTTATATTTTTATAACCTCATACATACGTGTGGTACTACAAATCTGAAAAATAATCTTTTTCGTCTGGAAAAAATTAACATTTTCACATACTATGTACTTATATTTTATAGTCAATAACATACATTATTTTACAAATTATATTTCCTATGCAAATCACCAACTTGATATAATCAAATTAAACATGTAATTGTTTTGAAAGATATATATTAGATGAGCAAGAAAAATAAAATAAAAATTCAGATAATTAAGAAAAATAAAAGATATAAAGTTATTAAGATCTATTTGAATTGAGAAAACATTACAATCATAACTATATACTAAAACGGAGGTTAAACTTATAATTAAAACGACAGGTGTCGCTTCCACGTTGAATATACATCATCCCCCATTTTTATTAAAAAAATGAATTGGTTAAAATTGACTGTAGACCCCACATAAATATTGGATATGAAAAACCGATCTTAAATTTTTTTATTGAAAACCTTTTATAAATATATCAACAAATTTTAAGAATATATAGATTAGATATTTATATCTTTTGAATTAGATACTTTTTACCCAAAATCTATCTAATCCTTCTTTCGTATTGTCGAAACTAATTTTTTATTCAATTATTAAAAAAACTATTAATAAATATACCGATAGGTTTCACAAATTTTTAGATTGGATAATTTTAATTAAAATCTATCTTATTTTGTGGTGAACAAGGCCCTGAATAAGTCTCCTCAAAAACACTTGCACCGAAATTCTGTCCCTTAAATTGGTCGTTTAGGAGTAACTAAGATTAAATCCAAAGCCTTGCCAATCTCAAGTTACAAAGAAACATTAGTAAGTCTTCGACCATATCATCTTCATGATTCCACTTATGTCGAGTCTTGAACATTCAAAGGTTTTAATATTTCAATCAAAAGAACAATGAATAAAAGCTCCTTCTTGTGAAGCATAACGGTCTGGTTTCAAACTTTGTGGTTTAGCAGAGTCCTAGTCAAAACAGATCAATGGTTGAGCAAGGGAACCAACATAGTGGGAGGTTGATCCATTCTTTAGCGCTTTCAAGCACAGTAGGGAGGTTGATCCATTCTTTAGCGTTTTCAAGCAGCACACCTATCATAACCAGGCGGTGGTTGTTGTAGTAAGCGGCAAAGTTGTTCAAGATAAAACATTAAAAGCTAAACTGACTAGAAGATATAGAAATGACTTACCATAAAAGTAACATAAATCAATTTTTGTCCGACCCAGGTGTGGTGCGTTGCACGCTGAGCAACCACCGTTGATTCCTTATTGTCAAACACTATGTATACTTGAGCAATATTCCTGTACTGAAACACATACTAGAATCTCCCCCAATGATTGTTGCTTCCTTGTTGTCATTAGATAAGGGTTAGGAGCTTTACATTCTCTTTGTGTAAGTACTCCTCTTCAATTACGTTAATAAAACACTGCACATTACAAATCTCTCTTCTCTATACAATAGAGCTCCTAAACCCTAAACAAGGAAGTCAATGGTGATACCTCACTCAACAAAGGTCGCTTTCCCTCAGAATCCTCTTCCACCTCATCAGAAACCACATGCTCAGATTCCTCCTTGGAAGTCTAAAAGCAACCAGAAAAATTCAAACATTTAGATAGATCTGGCTATGGTTGTAACCCGGTTACAAAACCAACCCAACCACAACCAACATTAGGGATGCACAAAAAATAAACTTTCCTCCTCATTCTGCTCCCACACCTTCCGCTTTCCCAAGTTTCGAGATCCGCCGCCCTCGCTAGGTGTGTCCATGTTTGCAATTCTGCAATTATAATAATGGAGTTAGGAACTTCTTGCAAACTCTATATATTGCCAAACTTCTACAACTAATAAGCACTCATCCTTCCTCTCTTTCTCTAGCCAAACTACACAAGGATAAGCCAAACTAAACAAGGATAATGGGGATCCATAACGTGTTTACCATTACTCTGCTATTGGTTCTAGGTACGTATTATCAGTGTATAGTAGTAGTAGCGTACTTTTAGAGCTTACACTTTTAGTGTTTTTATAGAAGTGTAGCCATACTGATTCTTACTTTATGTTACTGTATTGAAAGTAAGAATGCATGGGATGAAAAATTTCATCCTTTCCTACATCCTTCTTATCTAAGTCTTTTTGTTCTACCGCATTTACTTGCTCCAGGTCTTGTTGTCAAGGAGTATTTACATCGGAGGAGTACTCCTTTATGTATATTGTTGACAAGACCAATTAGGAGATCCCCAAAAACATAGGCAATCACAAAAATTTGCTAATAACTAAATAATCAGATTGAAATGTTGACAAGACCAATTAGAAGATGCATATGTACATAGATACCCAAAACAACACATACCAACACCAAATTCTTATATGCATTGAAACAAAAAGATCCACAAAGGGAAGAAAGCTAGTAAAATATGAATCACAGACCAGTCAACGGGAATATGTGCTTTATTGATCCAAATTTTGAAAATGCATATTAGGATGCCATCATTTCTCTTGAATGGAAAACCCATTGTCTTCAACAAAAATTCAATTCATGACTTGAAAGTCCCATATTATTGCTTGGATAGTCATGAACTTGTTTGTTTGACTTGTAACTGGATGAGCATATGTGATTCTTAAGAGATTGTTGACTTGTGTTCAAATTCTAGGCATTGAGTATCTAGTGAGATATTATTTTTAGCTTTGAATAAAACTAAATCAAAAATACCTAGTGAGATATTATTGAGTTTTGGGTTTTGTTTCTCTTGCAGATTTAGTCAATTTGTTCCTCTAAATGTGTGATGCTGAAATTACAATGTGTGATTTTGTAGTGTTAGCTTGATATCTATTTTGGATTTGGAACTGTTCTTGTGCTTACTTGGGTGTTGTTTGATTGTGAGTTTATATCTTTTGACTTCCTTTGCTTGAGTACTATTGGGTCCAGTTAATACTGAATTACTGATGTTGTAGGATAACCTCATGTTGTCTTGCTATTCTGAAAGGGGGCAATTGTGCAAGGATAGTCTAGGAATTTGTTTAGATTTATTGTCATCAAAACATGAAATTTAGCATATATAACAGATTTGATTCACCTCATTTCAAAATACCCAAATTGCTATGGAGGAGACAGCAAAGTAGCATTTGATCTCCCTCCCTCTTCCTTTTTGCATCAATTATTATATGCATAATTAGTTCTTCTGTTTCAGATGATACATGAACTTAAGGAATTTTGGCATAAAGTTGCCCCAATTGCTCTGCTCCTGCTATTTTGGGCGGCTTTTATGTTCGGCCTCATTTACCTAATCCTCGACGCCTGGCGCCGCTTCAGCATCATGTTGATAGCGCACCGGACGCTCGAGGATAAGCTAGCCGTCCGCCGAAGGCAAGCGGTGGTGGCGGCGGCTCCGGCTGCTCTAGCTCTAGCTCAGCAACCCCCGGGGTGCAGCCAGACGACACCCTGCACGGGCGCCCTCTCTGCCTGGTGCTTGCCCGTTTAGGGCGGAGGATGAAGAAGAGGAGGAAGAAGAAGAAGAGGAAGAGAAGAAGGAATCGTTTTTTGTTTCTAGGAATTTTCCAAAGTTGTAGTTTGTGTTCAAAAGACAGAAATCGTCTCTTTATTAAACAAGAATTAAGGTATTTCTATCCTCTCATAGGAGAGATCCTCACAGACCATACTTACGGCATGGATTCGGCTTTGTACCATCCACCACCCCATCCTCTTATTTTTCTTCTTTTTTTGCTTCTTTTGTTGACGCTCAACCATGTCCACTTCCTTTACTTGAGTCCCGGGTGCCAACCGGCGGCCATCAATCTCCTCAACCCCTAGAGGGCCGATCGGACGGGGGTATTGGACCAAAGCAAGTCGATTACTTGCTCTCCAATCCATGCAAAAATCTATCCGTAATTATGATAGAATATTCCACCATCAATATCATGATCTAGAGTCTCCTCCAATCATTGTTGTTTCCTTGTTGTCAAAGAGTATTTATACTAGAGGAGTACTTCTTTATGTATATTGTTGACAAGACCAATTAAGAGACCCCAAAAAAACATAGGCAATCACAAAAATGTTCTAATAACTAAATAATCAGATAAAAATGTTGGAAAAACCGATTAGAAGACGCATAACTACACAGATACCTAAAACAACACATACGGACACCAATTTCTCATATGTATTGAAACAAAAAGACCCCCCAAGGGAAAAAAAACTAGTAAAATATGAATCACAAACCGGTCAAGGGATATGTGCTTTATCGATCCAAATTTTGAAAATGCAACTTGAACACCTTCATTGACACAAAGATAGAACTCGGTTTCATGCTACAAAATTGAGTATAAATGAGTCCATAGTATGAGAATGAGATCATCAAAGATAATAATAAATAAAGTCCCTCAGGAATGACATCAACCAAGTGTTTCAAGATCAAACAATAAGTAGCGCTCCCGACCATTGCATTATAAAAGGGGTCATAGAAGGGCTTGAGAAGGTGATGGGGAAATGGAGGCTTAACTGTAATAGGCTTGGTAATGCTGGGTTGACAAGCTTCAGCAGAATCATTAAACATTGAAACCCCAAAGCTTCCTACAATGCTGGAGAAATCAAGAGCATATATTAGAACAAATATGTGTAGGATTATAATTTTTATATAAGGATTGAATAATTGCTTTATCAATAAGTTTCTTTATTTTATAATTTTTTATTTGTCTTGGACAAAAAATCAAAAATCAAAATTCGAATGTAAATCATATCTATATAAATAACTTTTGTATACGTGGAATTTACAATAAATTTTAACCAATAAAAGTAAGTAAAACAAATTTCAATGAATCATACCAATTTAGTAAAATGGCTATGTGGTTTAAGTATATAGCTAATTGGACTTGACATGTATTTTATTATATTATTATTTTAACCTTCAATTTAGTATATGGTAAGATTAATACATTATATTTTTTAAGAAAAACTTATAGATAGAATTGGAATAATATATTATTTCATATTTTCCATACATATTCGACATACAGTCAAAGTTTACTAATTAAATTGTTTTAATAAAGATTAGTGATGTGATTCAACGTGTAGTTGAATCGTGTTGTTTCAATTATAATTTTAACTTTCATTCTAGTGTATAGTTATGATAGTTGTAATTTTTTAGGTATTATAAAATATACTTTTAAAGGGATAAACACATCATGTTTTATAATATGTGTCAAAGGTTATGGATTTACAAGGTTATGTAATTTTTTAGGTAGTATAAAATATACTTTTAAAGAGCATATCTAATAGAATCTAGATTAGCAAGAATCTTAACAAAAAATATAAGGAAGATCGAGTAGAAATCTTAACAAAAAACCCAAGAATGATTAGTTTGAGAGGTGCCACCACTTACCCTAACCATGATGTCAATTTACTTGCTCTCAAGGGAGATAACATAGTGAGAGACTTAAATTTTTATTTCTTCTTCTACGCCCTTTCTTCTTGTCGCCTTATATGGCAAGGCGCATGCATGTCCACGAATTCCTCCATCTAATTTCGGGGTGTCAATTGAATTCCATTGGACTCCGCAATGAAGATCGAAGAGATCATCTGGCTTTAACGCTTTCCCCTGAACCACAATTTGGACGCCAAAACTACGTAATTTGTGCATGAAGTCATGAACTCCTCAATATCAAGCTTGCTTACTTAAGTGAACCCTTTTGTATAGGTTTTGAGATCCCATTCTTTACATTTTGAGGAATCTAAAATGTCTAATGCTTCGTTCGGCAGTACTTAAATAACGCTTATGGAAGCTTATCGAACCTTATCAAAGCCATCGGGAAAAATTAGTCCGTGAATATGTGTTCGGCAAAACTAGTTTATCGTATCTTATAAAAACTTATAGAAGCTTAAATCTGCCAAAAAATAATGAATCTCCCCCAACATTATGAGAGCTTATGAAAACTTAATTATTCTTGTACCATTTTTTTTCTCATCCCAAACACCAAGTTTAAAACTAATTTCAACTTCAATATCAACTTTAATAATTTCACCTTCTTCATCAACTACTATAATTTCAGCATTAATTCATATAAGCTAGTACATGGTTTGCCGAACGAAGCCTAAAAGATATTGACATATCTCGATTAATATACTTTCAGAAGTTCGAGAAAGTATATCGTTTATGAGTTGTGAACTTGTGAAGCAACGTCCACTTCTAAATCAATAACTTTGCCGCAATTTTTAGCAAGGTAAATCAAAACCAAAGCCATGGCATTAGCTCTTATTTTGCAACAAGCCAAATCAAATTCCTAAAATGTATTTAGAAATTAGATGCATCATAGTCAAACCGAAGGAGATTGTTCACACACACATAATAATGCTATACCGTACGCTACTAATCTTTTCCGTACGATATCGACATGAATTTGCATATGCGGAAATGCACTAATGCTACCTACCACAAAGATTGCTAATAAAAAATCACCATTGATTCTACCAGCTGCCAAGCTTATTGGTGAGAGCTTTTTGGGTGTGTTCGGTGACCATCAGATTATTACAATTAATGGCTTAAAAGGTGCTTATTGAGAAAAAGAGATTTTGGGAATTGTGAAAAAGATGAAGGAGAATAGAGAGAGAGGATACAAAAAGCCGAACAGGGATTGTGGCTTTTAATCTGATATAAGCTATTATTCTAAATAATGCACTGACGCCGAACAGAGCCTTTAAAACCATCTCCAACGATCTCCTCTCCTCAAAAGAGTAGCGTTTTTTTCGACCAACTACCATACGTTACTTTGATTAGCGTTTTTTTTCCGAAATGTTAAAGGAAGCCCAACGGTTGCTCGTTCGACTAGAACCCCTGCAACATAATCTAATTATAAACGGTGCTCTAAAAAACGTTAGTATGGATCCTAAACGGAAAGGGACTGTTTATCGCCTAGACGGTCTATATGACTCTCTAAACAACTTAGATGGGCACCATGACGCTACTTAGTTGTGATTTTTAGAACATTGACCATAAGTCATATAACACACAAATCGCTATATAGAGTCTGTTCGGTGCAGATCTATTATAAATTATAAGAGCTTGATTTTGCATTGGGGTTTGTGCATAAGATCTTACAGTGCATTATTCTCAATAAGCTGCTGTAAACGAACTCGGCCATAATCTAGCCCCCTAAGTCACTATACTAATACTAAAATATTAAATATCAAGCCGAATACCACTGAACAATAAAACAAAAAATATTTTCTACCAAAAAAAAATAAAACAAAAAATATTTGGGTATAAAAAAAATCAACAACAACGTCAACCTAGGAAAATAGTCAATGTAACCGATGAATATATTAATGGAGAGATGTGAACAAGCTTACTATCAATATATGTTTTTTTTTTTTGGTCAAGAACTATCAATATATGTATGTATATCCATATGCACCGAAAAACCACGGCGATCGATGACGACAAAAGCCTACAAGTGCTCTACATTTTGCCGACTTGTGCCTTGTGCGCGTAATCGACACTAGACATTATAATATGCATCGTATATCATCATCGATTTTATTTACTGTTTTACTAGTGGACCGACACTGCTCCACTTGAAAGGTATGATTGGTGTAAGCTGTAGGAAATTACCTCCTCTGTGAGAGTGAGTACTAGGAAGGTACGGTGCCTGGAAATTAATTACCTCCTAAACCATGATTGGTTGATATATGGTTACAAAGTTTTATAAGGAAAAGAATTTGATTCATCATAAGACATGTTTGGTAGGTCGAGAGAGCAAAACACTCGACGATTAGATAAGTCGATGAACGAGGACAAATAGTACAATAACTCCTAACAATCAATGGAGACGGAGACTTCATAGATAATTAGTAAAAAATAGAAGGAGATAGGGTTGAGCATGGTTCAACCGAAACCGAAAAAATTGACCGAATTGAATCGAATCGAATCGAAATCGACGGAGTTCGGTTCAGTCATCGATGCAATAAATTTCAGGAATTCGGTTTCGATTCGGTTCGGTTTCTGTTTCGGTTATTTTTTGGTTCGGTTCAGTTTTTTCAAAGAAAAACCTTATATATATATATCGAAAATCAAAAAACTGATACGAATCCAGTTCCATTTTCCGGTTCACCAAATTCTCAAATTTCGAATCGGTTCGGTTTTTCTCGATTCAGTTCGGTTTTGAACCGATACTCATCCCTAAAACAAGATGGGCAAGCAAAATGAAAGTTTTCATTTCACACGCACAGTACGAGTTGGTACATAATCCTTATCCATCTCGCTTTCGGTTTTTCGGCTCACCATATTTCCGAGTTTCGCTTTCGATTCGGTTCGGTTTTGAACCGATGCTCAGTCCTGGAACGAGATGGGTGAGCAGAATGAAAGTTGTCATTTCACACGTACCGTACGTGTTGGCACATTATCCTTATCCATTTCATTAATTTAGTATTGTACGTTTTATTATTATTATGTTTATATGAAGGGAATCTCCCTTTTCATTTGACCGACTTGCTCATAGAAGCATCCTCTGTTTCCGGCTCCTCCAAGTACTTCAACAGCAAGAAACACCCAAAATAGACATTCCCATTTTAGAGTTTGACTCATTATATTATTAATCTAACCATACTTTGACCCCTTATTTTTATTTTCTTTTTTTTTTTTTGGTTGAGGGCACTGTCCATGAGAGTCGAACCGGTGACCTCTGGGTACTATCCTTCGAGGCTTAACCGTTTTGACTAAATGCCCGAAGGCCCTTATTTTTATTTTCTAAATAATTTGTACTCCGTATTTATTAATGTCATTTTCTTTTGAATATTTTTGGTCATCAGGCTAGGTTTCAAATCCTCTCCTCCATGCATGCCACTGGCCTCTTCAAACCATGCATGCTTAATTATGCGAATTAATCCTGAAACCCAGTTGCAAACAAAAACAAAAAGATAAATCTAAAAGTGAAGACCAACTTGTCAAATGGAATTTGTCTCTCTTTTTGAATAAAACCCATTTCTCAACTCTCATTTTATATCATTTAATTAATTAGTCTCTTCAGTTTGAAGGCACCTTTGTATGTTACATATGGCGGCGGAGTAAAACCAGGAATATTATAAATATATACTCCTCAATCCATAAGGACAATAGAATTCAATCAATTCATACACATCCTCTTCATTTATAACTCTCTTTCTTTTTCCATACAAATATCAAGCACACATTTATACCCTCGTGTTAGAGATTTGTATGTGCCTTGTGAAGGTGGCGAACGTGGAAGAAGATAAGAAGAGGAAGAAGGAGATAGAGCATGGCGGTGTAGATGGACAAGAGAGTTTGATAACAGAGCTTTTGTCTCCCATGGCGTTGCAAGGTTACAATAGGGAAAGAGAGATGCATGAGATGGTCTCTGCTCTTACCCACGTCGTCTCCGGCGACACCAACGCCATCAACTTCGCTCCGTCGCCTCTTCTGCCCGCGTCTTCTGGCGCGGGCGAGAAGAGGCGGCGGGAAGAGGGCGGTCAAGGTGGTGGCGGGAAGTTGAAGGTGGAGGAGATGACGGTGGTAGATGTCAGCAAGCCACTTGTTGACGGTGGCTTGTTGTCATCTCGTGTTAATGGTTAGTTTTTTTTATTTCTTTTATCGGCTATCAGCTACACTAGTGAGACTTATTTCGCATATATAATATAAACGTAATTCATACATGCAAGCTCAAGGATATTGCTAGTTTTATTCCATTACGTAAGTTATGAATCGCGGATGTCATCACCTATTAAATCTCTCGACACACCGAAACAATTAATACCTGCCCAAGCTATAATTTCTTTGCATGTTACATTCTAGAGTTTTTTAATGGATAAATAGATAGATTTGTCAAGTGGGTCTTAGTTGTATTCCATTGGCATAACTCACAACTTTGGATTATAAGATCAACTAGATAAAATAAAGCCAAAAAGGGGAGATTTATAGCCATTTGCTTTTAGTATGAATAATGAATATCGTAGTACTCAAGTTGCATCAAAGTTTTGGGTCCCTTTCAAGAATATTGCAAGGTTTATTCCAACTACATCATGATGCACAACACATATTGTATCAACCGCCTACAACAAAAGCATGCTCCAAGCCCAATTGGCATCACAATTTGCACAATCAACTCTCCATTTTTTCACTCTTTATCTATTCACTACAGTAAAAATTGTCTTTTTTCTAACAAATTGTACCATGACAGAATTCAGAAGGCCTACAACAATACCAACATACACAAACTCACCACCACTAGCACCACCACCAAAGATTGAGCCTCAAACCCAAAGTGAGCCACCAAGAAGAAAATACAGAGGAGTGAGGCAGAGGCCATGGGGGAAGTGGGCGGCCGAGATCCGGGACCCACACAAAGCCGCCCGAGTCTGGCTCGGGACCTTTGAAACCGCCGAGGCTGCAGCCAGAGCCTATGATGAAGCCGCCCTTCGGTTTAGAGGAAGCAAGGCCAAGCTCAACTTCCCTGAAAACGTCGGCCCAAGGCCGCCTTCCGCCACTCCTCCGGCGACCCATTTGCCGGAATCTGCTCCTCCGGCGACCCTTTTCCCGGCTCAGGCGGTTTCCCACCCGGAGTACCCGAACCCGAGCTGGCAAAGCTCGGAACAGGCTTTCAATGACTATTTGCAGTATTCAGAGTTTCTGATGGGTAACACAATTGATCATGTTGATCAGCGTTCTTTGAGCTTGTGGGATGAGATGGTTTCGGTTTCGGTTTCGTCGTCGTCATCTCCATCTCCCTCTCTGCAATGGAATAATCCTTCTAGTTCATCAAAATGAATGGTTATAGGACAGAGTATACATTATACATAGTACTGATAGTAGTAAGATCAATGCTATATAGTTATTGATTGTTAGATTACCTTACTAGTAAAATAAAAGCTTATACTGTTATTGGTTATTAGATTTCATTTACCCTTATTTCTTATGTTCATGTTTGTAATGCTGTTGTAATCCCATACAGTTTTGAATTTGATTGGATTTGACTTTGATGGGTTCATCTTCAACATTTACACACACAAGTTGATGACCCATTTCCCTCCAATAATATTGTTGACTAGACATAACTTACCAGGGTCTAAACTTATTAGCTTGTAGTAGTAAATAGTAATCCCTTAGCTATTAATAATTGAATTAAAACAAGCTTTCACCACATTAGTTTAAGATACAAAATAATTTTTATTAATTAAATTCTCCATTCATAGAAATTTTCTACATTCAACCAAAAAAAAAGGAAATTTTCTACAAATTTCCCTTGGTATTAGGAGTCGGCTCAAAATGCGTTCAGACATCTAGTCCACCGTTAACTTCTTAGGATAGTACCTTGAGATCACCGTTTTGAAGTCTAAACGAGATTCCTTCTTAGGATAGTATCTTGAGATCACCGTTTTGAACTCTAAACAAGATTACTTCTTAGGATAGTACTTGAGATCACCGTTTTGAACTCTAAACGAGATTGATCATACTTGTGACAACGCCACGTTCTTACGGACCTTACCCGATCAAAGAAAAGAAAAAAAACAGCCCAAATGGGAATAAATTGAGAAGTGAACACGAATTTTACTTTTTTACTGTTCTGGTCATCTGGAATGTTTGCTTTATTAATGACACCATTCTGGAAGTATATTTGTCAGAAACTGGGCGTTAGCCTTCTTTGATTTCCAAATTCAACAACTATTACACACCTTTTTCATGTGATTACAGTAGATGGGTTGACCCGGAGAGTGGAAAAACTGAATCTCCTGTGGACAAATTCTTGAAATAAACAAGAAAAAACAGTCTTGAAAATCAACAGAATAGAGCAGGCCAAGCATGTAGTACCTAAATTAGGAATAGTTAATCTCTCATGACTTTTATTCACATGGAATCAGGTTCAACGTTTGTAGAAGCCTACTGAGAAACTACAAATAGCAAAGAAACAAACACCTCGTAGAATTCCAATTATAGATAGTTTTAAGGCATAAATACAATTGTTTAATATTCTAAAGGTGAGAAACAAGTAGAAATGTACACAGCTCTTCCCTTTTTTTTTTCCCAGACATGCATAAAAGTTTTCAACAATCAATATAAATTGAAATCTCAAGAACTAAAAAACTATTTCAAATAACTCTGTGATGACATAAAAAACTGCATTCAAGCACTACAGACCCACATCAGACACAGATATGCACATCAAATTGGCCTGTTGTTTGATGGGGCCTGTTGTGTAATACATAATTTTAACTATTTAAGCAGAGATACAAATATGTTGCCATTGAAGAATACATATATGTGTGTGATATAAAGAAGGTAAAAGCTAGCATGACTTAGTTAAGCTCAAGTTTTACCCACTTACCTGTTTTACCCCTTTCGACTTGAAACTATGGAGTTGAAGGCCATAATATGTGGTGATGCCTCAAAGCTACCGGGTCGGCCCCTAATTCTTGACTGGTGACCCAATTCCGAGCTAAACTGGTGAGCCTGTGATTCCGGATCCGGTTCAAAGTCGGATTCAGGGGATCTTTGAGATAATCTGTCACTGCCTCTGATTTTGATGTCTTCAACTTCATCAAAAGTATGGCGTCGAGATATTTTGAAAATGTCATCACCCATTTCTAAGTCGTCGATTTCTACTTTAGTTCGACGGTCATCGCCTAGTCTTTCTTCGCCTGATGCTGGCATTTGTCTGAGGGGAGGCCTTTGTGTTTCTTCCTGCACAAATGCACGGAGCTTGTTCTTTGAAGGCACTGTCTTGGTGAAAAAGACTTCAGCAAAATTGTTGAAGCAACCACGGTTGAAGACGTTGTGGCCATTGTTTGCGCGGTACCTGAAGTTCTCGTACGTGGTCTGAAGACGGGCAATTGTTTTAGTAATCACCATGAAGATACTCGATCATTTCCTCATTATACAAAGCCCAAGGTTATATATCACACAAGCATTGAAGAAGTTTATGTCATTATCTACCAACTAAATTTATCCTTTTGATAATCAGACTTCAAAAAACTTAATATTGAATGAACAAATTCCCAATTTACCACAAAAAAAGAAAACTCTGTGATATAAAAGAAATGCCATTCGTGTATTGTAGTGTATAAAAGAAAATAAATGTATTGTGCAACCTAATTGACTTTTTTGGGGTTCAATTGACAGTTTGATACAGAGTCTAACCATGTTTGTTGTATGACATATGTAAAATGCCATATATTATGTTACATAATCTTGACTAATAAATGAAAAGATTATTTGATAATTGCGGTCAATAGAACATTCACTTGTAGAACCCTGGACTATAAAAGAAAAGAGGGAAAAGAGACTGACCTGATTTGTACAAATAAGATACAAATGGAAGCCGGTTAAGCCCCCAACAAACCACAGTGCAATGAAACAATACAGCATTAGCACCACTGAAGCAGGAGATTCTTTCATTGCCCTCCAAACGGTCCCATGCTCATCCATAAGAAACTTGATGTACAGAGCAGACATAGAGAAGACGAAGATGCAAAGAAGAGTTGACGAGAAAATGAACATGAAGAAGAAGCGGTAGTTGCGCTGCAAAAGAAAAATAACTTGTTAACCTGAAAAGGAAAGGAAAGGAAAGGAAACTCTTCTTTCTACTGAATTAGACTGCATATTTAGCCTTTAAAAAGTCACATGCGTTTCTTTCAGATTTCACCTCACCTCCCTAGCTCGTAAAATCTTAGGCGTAAATAATGCTGGATTGTTTGGTCTTGCTATTTATAGTGAGTGGAAAGAATAAAGCAGCAGCTTTTATGACTTCAAGGGTGTGTTTGGATTACCGAAAATCTTGCAGTCTCTTGTATTAGTACTTAAGAACTATGGTCTGTTTGGATTATCAAATTAATGCAAGCTTCATTAAATGCAGTAATCAATAATGCACCCTTAATGCGATGTAATGCATGCAAGATAATGGATCGAAGTGAGAAATCCAAATGTAGCCCAAGTATGATAGTTCCGCACTCAATATACAAGCTACATCATATAGAGAATATAAAGCAAGAAAGTAAAAAATCAGCAAGCAATTTGAAACACATACCATCCCAATACATTGGCCAACCCATGGGCAATGATGATCAAATTTTTCAACGCAATTGTTGCATATAGAACAATGAGAACAACGAGGCGGGCGGTACAGCATGCATGTCTCACAGTACTTCACCCTAACAGTCATCCCATTAACCGGGACATCCTTGAAACGGGGAAATTGTAAGCTTGGGGTAGGCTTCCCACCAGCCTCACCGGTTCCTGAAGACTCGTAACAGAACTCTTCCTCTGGTGGATGAGAATTTCGAGGAATGATTCCTGGATCCCGAGCTGAAGTATTTAAAAGAAGCACCATTACCTGCGTGAACAGGAATCGTATTTAAGAATGGTCATTAGATGCAAAGATTTTGTGCTCGAACAAAAAATAAACCTACAGAAGAGTTGTTGAATTAGGAAATTGTTAGGATGACAACAGTCAGTAACTGCATATCATAAGATTCAAAATGTTCCAGTATTAATTGAAGATGGTTATGTGTTGTCCAATATTGGCATTACATTATGATAGTCTACCATTGACCAGATGCAGAATAGGTTTTGAAATTCATCATCCATATTGATTTAAAATGTTCTTGGAAGTAGCTCCTATTTATTTAGTTCTAAGAGAAAGAAAGAACAAACGAGACTTGCACTGATTATTTTTCCCAAGAAAAGGAAGGGAACTAACATATGTGGTGAAGACAATTGCCACCACCAGAATTGCATATCCTGCATTATAATCTGGAAATTTATGACGAAGATGCCTTGCCACAAGCGCACAAAAGATAATCACAGGAACAAGTATAAGCAATACAGTTGCAATGAGTGACCTAGCATCTGGTCCAAATATCAGCCGCCCCCCAAGTAAGAATATCTGCAGTGAACACATATTATAACTTATAAGGACATAGGATGGCATAACATAGAATACAATATCAAGCAGATGATTAATATGAACATTAGCCAAAAGTCCTTAAGGTGGATAATTATCAAGAATTTCTTTTATGGAATGTAGTGAATTGTCATTCAACCTTGTGGATGATTTGCATTGTACAGACAAACTAAACAAAAAAAAAAAAAAACTAAAGCAGCAAGTAAGAATATTGATCCAGCATTTAAAGAAGAAACAAGTGGCATGATCAATTGATCTTATCGGTGAAACACACAAAAGCACATAGCTAGCATTTCGAGGAGCATTAATTTAAATACATGGAGTATTTCTTTTGCTGGAAGATTATATACGCTTGTAAAAGACGTCAAAGCACATAAAAAAGTTTTAGCCAGAAGAAATTAACCCTTCAATCATATCCGCTTACAAAGAAAAGAGACAGAAAGGGATACAAATACATATGTGGTTATGCACCTAGAGACATGTAAATAAAGTGAACTTCTCGGGATGTCCAACCCCTTCTAAATTCAAGGCTTACAATTACAGCAACAGTTATATAAATAAAAGAAAAGCTTAGATAGGCCACTTAAGTGCTCAGCACCTGGTCAAATGATGCTAAAGATCAACTTGCTCACCAGCAACACACTAGCTAAATGTTGCCCTAACTACTACCATGTCTAAGCTACCACGGAATTGAGCTACAACCCTCAAAAACAAAACAGCTACATGGAAATGAGTAGATATAACCCTATGTTACTCAGGAAACAGAAATAATACGGGACATGTATAGTTACCATAATCATACACTACGAAACGAGTTCCCGATTTGTATTCCGTGTTTCCAAATGAAACTGGAATGAGAAACTCGAATCCATTATAGTTTCCAGGTAATAGATGGTATCATGGTGAAGGCATTAGATCTAGCTCACTGATTCCTCCAATCAAAACACTTCCATAACACATCATCAAACACACTCTTACTCTCACAAGCTACAATCACTAGATCATAGCTTCCTAATCTCTCCTTCCACAAATTTTCCAATTTCAACATCCCTTTCCACATATTCACAGTTTACCTAACGAAGCAAACATCAAAATTCAAACATTAACCGGCCACTTGTAACCTAGCTCAAACGAACAGCAAAAACAGCCATAAGCAGACAAGAAGAAACCCTAAACCTGCAAAAAAACCTTCATTCTAGCTACGAAGCTCCGGAATTGACATAGAGGACACATAAATTGGAAGACAGGAGAGAAACAGAGAAAGAAAAGGTGCTCCGGAATTCTAGCTCACTGCATTCTCCAATCAAAACACTTCTTCCATAGCACATCATCAAACATCATCAAATCACTAGTTCATAACATCCAAATCACTCCTCACACAAATTTTCCAATTTCAACATCCCTCTCCACATATCTACACTTCACCTAACGAAGCAAACATCAAAATTCAAACATAAACCGGCCACTCGTAACCTAGCTCAAACGAACAGCAAAATCAGCTACAAGCAGAACAGAACAAACCCTAAACTTGCAAAAAAGGCGAAATTCTTGCTACGAAGCTCCGGAATTGATATAGAGGACACATAAATTGGAAGACATGAGAGAAACAGAGAAAAGAAAGGTGCTCACGTTGCTTCCTTTCCAAGCTTGGTAAATACGCTTGGGCTCCCCCGCCATGAATGACCGATCAATTGAGAGCAGGAGGAGAAAGCGGAAGAAGCACTACTAGCAGTCGAACAAACAACAGAGAAGATGAGATTCGAAGCTTGTTGATGGGAATGGGAGCCGTTCATGATCCGCTCTCCTTCCGTATCGGAAGTCGGGAAAGGTTGAAGAGAGAGAAAGAGAGGGAGAGAGATTAATTGATGGCTGCCACTGCTGAGCTGCTCTGGCTCCAGAGTTTGCCTTTTTTGTTTCGCTTGTTTTATTTTGATTTCTGTCCCTAAGAAATGGGTGAATTGCACATGATGACCCTTGAAATATGGATTTACGCACATTACATCCTTAAAAATCAAAATTGCATAAAATCAAAAGGGATTTGTTATTTTGGCAAAAGACCACCCAATGGCATAACTTCTTGTTCTAAAGTCTAAACTAGTCTCGATACACGAATGAAGATACTTAATCAAAATAAGTAAATCTTTGAGAACCCCTAACTAAATGTATTAATGATTAAGAGATGAGAATCACAATGGATAAATAGAACAATGTTAAATTTGGGAAAAAGCTTGTCGGAAGCGATTCAAAGTTGAAATAGGCGGACTAATGTTAGGCTAAAGATTTTGAATGTGTTGTCGTTTGAGTCAATATGGGTCTAGGGTGTGCTTGGTTGGTTCGATAGTGGTTTGTAACAACAAAGAGAGGTTGACTCGAGTTGTGGTCGATGGATGAATTAGGGGGTCTGTTTCGCTGACGAATACAAGTATATAAATGAGACTACAAAAGGGGACTAGTAGTGAATGTTCTGCCTTCTTCAACCAAAACGACGATGATATTCATATGTGGGATCAAGCAGTCAAGAACAAATGGGGATGAACACTTAGCTCTTAATGCGATTAGAATAGTAGAGTAAGTAGAGATTTATATTTCCCTCGGCGTTGAAAAAGCTCAACACCTTATATGCGTGATTTTAAGAAACTTTAATATGGGTGGATGATTTTATGCACGAGTCGATATTTTATGAGCTATTAAACGCAATTTTAGTTTTTAAGGACAGTTTAATGTATAATTCCACATTTTACGGCCGAGTTTGTAATAAGTATATTCAAAATTTCAAAACAAAAAGAGAAAAGAAAAGAAAAAGCAACCAGAGAGAGAATGTCTGGGAGCGGGGGAGAGATAAGCGGAAATACGTAAACCATTTGTCCAATTTCAAAAAGACAGCTTATCTACTACATTAGGACGTTAAATGACGATAATGCCCTTATATGATCATTATATTAAGGTAAGGTTAGCATTTGGATAGTCGCTTTGATGAAGGGATAGTTTGGGTGTTTTGCGTACATGGTCTCGACAGCTGTCTAATTAACGCTTGTTGGATTGCTTTTTTGGAAGGTTTTGTATTGTTTTTTGATTTTATAACCTTTTTGGTTATTTTAAATTTGCCTAATGAAGTGGTTGGTAACCAATCAGCAATTATATATTCTGAAATTGGATATTTGACCCACGACGTGTTAGTGTTCTTAGTGTACCACTGATTATGCTTAGCATTAAAATTTTAACATAGGTTCTAAGTGTCACTTTGTGCGGTATTAGACTAGATGATGGTGTAAAACAGTAAAAGTGTTGTTACATAAACTCATATGGAGTCTCAACCAAAAAAAGATCACATTGAGTTAAAACATGTCATGAAATATAGTAAATGCACGTGCTTGGTTGAAAATTCTTGATTCTAAATTTCATGATTCTAAATCTTATTTACATGTAAATTTTTTTGACAATAAATGTATTTAATTGTGGAAGTTATGTTCTATGTGCAAACCGAAGACGAAGACAATGTATTTGCCGTCGGATCTAGAGGGGATGGCGACAAGTCGGAAGGAGGGCGGAGAGGCGAAAGAGTCGCTGAGTCGCTCGTCACCAAGCGTTTTTAGATTTGGATTTCTCGCTTTCTGGTGAAAATTTGCGTTTTATTTTTTCCCTTTTTTGGGAAACGAAAATGTTGAACGTCGACATGCCACGCCATGGCAAGATGCAAATCTTGCGAGACACCAAGCATTTTCGAATATAAATATTTTTTAAACTATAAACATAAACATGAAATGTAGATGTCGGATTTTCATGAATTTTTTAATTTATTTATGAATCTCAAGAAGTCAAATACTTTTATTGTGCTTTGCATGGAGATAAATTGGAGTGTCTCTGTATTGTATTTTTCTAAGACTAGTGATACGAGTTCTGACATCTAGTCACGAGTCATGGCCATGCCTATGGAAAGGTCACGACCCATGACATGTTGTTGTTTGCTCTCGGTTAAGGGTTACGACTTGTGATGTGCACCAAAAACAAATTGTGTTTTTCGCGAGAAACGATGCTAATTAATTATAGATCGAGAAATTCGATTTATGATGGATTGAAACTTGGATTGCAAATTTGCAAGTTTAGTTGGGATTCGACAAGCTTTCCTTGCGATCAAGTTGAGATTCGTGAGATTCGAGGTTCAAGGTTATCGAACCATTACTCCGACCAAGAACGATTTGACCAACCCTAAGACATGCCATTAAGCAGTATCATACATACTGTCTTTGCTTCCAAGTTATTGGGCTTGCTGGTCTCATTTGGGCCTCAATGGGCCTTATAGTCCTTTAACAAAATCTTCTTCCTTCCATGTCTGTTCAGCCTCGTTTGGTTTTTGTGAGTATTTCCTCTAGGCAGAGACCACATTAATGATCCATTTACACACCTTCTAAGAAGAAAACGTTGCATCACAAGATAACCAGTAATCCAGAATGTTCTACACATTTCTTCCAAGTGGGCCTAGGGCCCATTAACTACTGGCCCAATCGCCGACGTTGGTTCCCGTAAACCCTAAACCCTTCCCATCTCCTCCTCATATATAAACCTCTCAGACACACATCCATTTCCATTCCACTGTCTCAAATCTCAATCTCTCTGAACACCCTCCTTTTGTCAAGCTTTACCTCTAATGGCGTATGATTTCTCTCCTCCCTCTGTTAACTATTTTTTCTCCCGATCGATTCGATTGATGATGATAGAATCAAGGCTCGTTTTCTCACGAAACATTCGCAGTTGCCGCCTAAGAGGCTTTCGCCTTCGCCAAAGGCTTGAGAGCACATGCTGCTTTAATTCCTTCCTTGGATATCTGAAATCGTTTTTCATTCCTTTTGAATCTGCTCGTTTTCCAATCGATTATCGCTTTCCATTCGCGATCTGAAGTTGCAATCGATTAATCTGCTTGTTTGCTAATCGATTTTCGATCTATGAATCTGCTTGTTTTCCAACCGATTTTCATTTTCATTCGCGATTTTAAGCTGCAATCGTTGAATCTGCTCGTTTTCCAATCGATTTTCGTTTTCCATTCGCGATCTGAAGTTGTGATCGATGAATCCGCTTGTCTTCCATTCGCGATCTGAAGTTCCGATCTATGAATCTGTTTGTTTTACAACTGATTTTCGTTTTCCATTCGCGATCTGAAGTTGCGAGTGACATAGGGACTAGTGTCTGCTCTGGAAGCAGTAAGATTTCGAAAGTCACTGCTCTCGGAATGATCATGTCCCTGAAATTGGCTTGCATTCCATCACTTTGTCAGTTAACCTTGTTTTCCGTGGTTATCTGATCATTAAGGGATGGCAAATTCTGGAATTCAAATAGATTGAGAGTTAGATCTGTGATGATGAAATCTAAGGCTTGTTTCTCATGAGAACATTCGCAGTTGCCGCCTAAGAGCTTTCGCCTTCGCCGAGGCTTGAGAGCTTGTGCTGTTTGATCCTTCCTTGGATGTCTGAGATCTCTCTCTTTCTCTATTTCACTACTAGTACTGATTTATTAGATTGTGATGAAACTGGTGGATTTAGATAAGATGCTGATGTTCTCTGTTTCATTACTAGTACTCATTTCTTTTGATTTGTTTGTTTGAGATCTATTAAAGAGAGAAGAGGTTGATGTTTTCTCTTTCATTTCTAGTACTGTTCTTTTGATTGTTTGTTTGAGTTCTAAAGGCTTGTTTCTCAGAGACATTAGCAGTTGCTGCCTGAGAGCCTCTATGTTTACTCTTAACATTTATGCTCACTAGTTAATCTGGTTAATTGAATGCAGAGAAGAATTGTATAGGAATGATGTCCCACATCGGAGAAACGCTAGTTTATTATTGTATTACGAAGCGCAGGTTTCCCACATCGAAAATTTATACTACTACCATGCGATTTCACCAGTATATAAAAAACGTTGTTTAGTTGTAATAGTTCGTCTTAGAGGGCGGGGAAAGAGCAGGGTTTTGGGTCATCTTTCGAGGGTAAAAAGGGCGTCGCTGCCTACGTTTGAAAGATAACTACTAAACCGCTGTAAAAATCCCCTCTGGACCCCCCTCTGCTCTTGGGCCGTGGAAATTGGCCCTAGGTAAAGAGGTTTACACCGCCCTCTAAACCCCTTTTATTACCAGTTTAAAATTTTTAAAAATTATTCCAATGATTTAATATTTGAAATTAATAAATTAATTAACAATATGGAAAGTTAATGATTGGTTAACTAAAATGCCTTCCAATTTCCGTTAAGTCGAAATTTCATAAGCTCTTTCCATTATCAAAATATTATGAGTAGTAATTCTACCTTCCAAAGGGTTAGGAACGGCAAAAATTGTATATAAATGTTGTCCCACATCGGAAAACGCGAGTTCGTAATTTTAATATTTTTGATGCAGTTTTCCCACGTCGAAAAATTAGTTTCATACTATACCTCTCTGCCAGTATATGAACGAAGTTGTTTAGTTTTAATAGTTCGTGTTAGAGGGCGGGGAAAGAGCAGGGTTTTGGGTCATCTTTCGAGGGTAAAAAAGGCGTCGCTGCCTACGTTTGAAAGATAACTGCTAAACCGCTGTAAAAATCCCCTCTGGACCCCCCTCTGGTCTTGGGCTGTGGATTGTGGCCTGGAGTAAAGAGGTTTACACCGCCCTCTAAAACCCTTTTATTACCAGTTTAAATTTTAAGAGAATAATTTCAATGATTTAATAATATGGAAAGTTAATGACTGGTTTAGTACCATCTTAATTGCCAAAAATCCCAACCCAATTTGCAAGTTAATTAAAATTCTTCCCAATTTGCAATATAGCAATAGAATGTTATGAATTTTCTTTAGTCCAAAATTTCATCAGCTCTTTCCATTATCAAAATATTACTGGTAGTAATTCTAAAATCTACCTTCCAAGGCGTAGGAATGGTAAGAAGTGTATATTAAATTATTAATGATGTCCCACATCGGAAAACGCGAGTTTGTAATTTTAAATTTTTTGAAGCTGGTTTCCCACATCGAAAAATTAGGTTCATACTCTATCTCTCTGCCAGTATATAAACAAAGTTGTTTAGTTTTAATAGTTTGTGTTAGAGGGCGGGGAAAGAGCAGGGTTTTGGGTCATCTTTCGAGGGTAAAAAAGGCGTTGCTGCCTACGTTTGAAAGATAACTGCTAAACCGCTGTAAAAATCCCCTCTGGACCCCCCTCTGCTCGTGGGCTGTGGATTGTGGCCCGGAGTAAAGATGTTTACACCGCCCTCTAAACCCCTTTTAATACCAGTTTAAAATTTTAAAAAAATAATTTCTATAAATATATATTTGAAATTAATCAATTAATCAACAAATTTCGAAGTTTTAAGAATTTTTAGCATTTAAGGCCATTTTATTTTCATTTTATATTCCTCCCAGTTTGCAATTTAGCAATTGATTGTTTTTTACAGTCAGTCGAAATTTCATTAGCTTAATACAGTATCAATTATCAAAGTCATAGCTGTATTATAATATGATTATTGTTTCCCACATCAGCGTTGCCAAATCTAAGAATTATGATTCATGTAAAATCATTTTATCTGCCAAAAAACCATCTCAAATTGTAACAAAAACCCCTCCCAATTTTGCAATTTAGCAAAAGAATGTTGCTACACCTCATTACGATGTTGAATTCGCTTATGATCGATCTCCAAGCCGTTCGATCCGATCTGATCTGGGGTATGTTGAATTTGCTGTGCGCCGCCTTGCTCAAAATGGCGTCGTTGCACGAGATCTTAGTTTGCTTTGTTTCTGTAAACGAGATTTGGTTTGTTCAAAATGTTCTATGTATCTACAACCCCTTTTTGTTAAGATTGGTTCTGTAAACGAGATTTGGTTTGCTCAATTCATCTCCCCTGCCAATTCTGATCTCCATATGGTTCCTTCTGCCAACAACATCTGCACAATCTCATTGTTTATTGCACTGGTTGTCAATTAAAGTCCTGTTAGGCAAATGCAAATATGGTATTTTGTATAAATTAAGCAAGAATTAGTCATTCCACTATTCTTTGAATTAGTATTGGTAAATTCGGAAATCGATTTCTTTTTCTTTTAATGTCATAAATTCTTTTTTTCTTTTAAAAACCATTTAACGGGAAAAAGGACGGAAAAAGTGATTGGGGACAAACCGAACTAAAATCAAAAGTTCAGGGGTATATCTCGGAATAAGTTTTTTTCGAGGGTACCATCCGGAAAAGCACAAAACTCGGAGGTACTAAACAGAATTTTACTAACATGAATGAGGACGAAAATCTTCTGTCCCCCCGCACGTCCCACTCCTTCCTATTGGTCGGTGTTATTTATTTCGGTAGAATTAAAGGGAAAATATAGGGGGGGCCCATAGTTTCGACCAATAGAAAGGGAGGGACACGGGACCGGAACATGCTAAGGGGACAGAAGATTTGAATCTCGTGAATGATGTACCACATCGGAAAACGCGAGTATATAATTATTGTATTATGAAGCAGATGTCCCATATCGATAAATTAGAGTGCTACAATACCACCATACCAGTATATTGTATATAAACAACGCTATTTAGTAGTGATAGATCGTGAGTGCAATTCGTCTGCTTTGAAATTGGGTGCCCAAATTGTGTTGCTGTGCTCTGATTAGTCCTACACTGCATTGTAAATGCAGGGGCCCTCACTGGGTTTGGGGGAAACACCATTTCGGAACAAATTTCCAAATTGACGATTTTTATCTATAGATCGTGTTAGAGGGTGGGGAGAGAGCACAACGGTTTGGGTCCTCTTTCGAGGGTAAAAAGGGCGTCGTTGCCTACGTTTGAAAGATAACTACTAAACCGCTGTAAAATACCCCTCTGGATCTCCCTCTGCTCTTGGGCTGTGGATTGTGGCCCGAAGTGAGAGGTTTACACTGCCCTCTAAACCCCTTTTTATACCAGTTTAAATAAAAAAATAATTATTTCAATGATTTTATAATTGAAATTAATAAATTAGTTAACAAGTTGCATAGCTTAAGAATTATGATTGATTTGAAATCATTTTTATCTGCCAAAAAAACCATCTCAAATTGTAACAAAAATTCCTCCCAATTTGCAATTTAGCAAAGGAATGTTGCTACACCAGCCCTCTTATTACAATGATGAAATGTTGCCATCATGTTCCAAAATTTAGTTATTGCATGCCGTTATTCAACTATATGATTTGAATCCAATCAAATGATGTCTATCAATTTAATTGTTTTGAATTACCATCAGTCTCAATCAAACTTTGATGAAGTGTTAATCAAGAATCAAAATTTCATCAGCTTAATACCATTATCAAAATCATAGTAATAATTATAAAATTTACATTACAATGCTATAGACTTGTTCATCCATGAAGTCAATAAGGTACATTTTCATGCTTGTCTATAAAATAATCATTTGACCGAGGGCTTTCAAGCCTTCATTAGTAAAAATCTAAAATAGTTGTAAGCGTTCCTTTTTTCCCCATGGTTAATTACATGTCTGAATGTACCAAAACTTGAAGATATCTGAAAGCTTGTTTCTTATAGATATTCGTAGTTGTCGTCTGAGAGCTTTTGCCTTTCGTCGGGCTTGAGAGCTTGTGCTGCTTCTATCCTTCCTTGGATGTTTGAGGCCTCTTTCATTTTTAGAACCATTCCTTTTTTCTCGTTTATCAATTGATTTGATTGCAATCTAACCAATTTCAATTATGAATTGCGAAGAGGCGTAAATGCTTAAATGATGTAGGGTTAGCAACAAGGTGTCAAGAGTCAACCGGGGAAAGAGAGAAGACGAGTAAGTCGACGGACAAACACAAGTGAATTTGTTCAAACTACTCAGTATATTTATCAATTGAATTTGGTATATTTGAAATTATTAAATTAATTAGCAAATCGGAAGGTTTAAGAATTATGATCGATTTTAAAGTTTAAATTATTTTATTTGTTAAAAAAACCATCTCAAATTGCAACTTAACAAAAAGGCAAAATACATCTACATGTGCATTTTTTTATAAGTTTATTAGCCTTTATTTAATTTCACGTAACATTAAAAAGAGGAGAGTATTGACCTAAACACGCAATTACTGTTGAACATCATTAGTCAAATCACCATCGTGTTCTTAAAAAACAAAAAAATCAAAAGTTTAAGGGTTATCCGACTAATGAAAATGTAGAAATTTAGGGACATGTGGATGTTTTCTGTCTAACAAAACCCCTCCAAATTTGCAATTTAGCAAAGGAATGTTGCTAAATCGCATTGCAATGCATATGTTGCCAAGATGTCAATACATGTTCATGCTGAAACTCAACTATATGGTGAAATAATGATTTTTCTTAGATTTATAGCGAGTCTATTTGCACTTATCTACACTTGTGTGGCTATATGAGATCCACTTAGAGCGTTAATATTGATCCACTTAGAGCATAAATAGTGGTGGACAAAATATTTTGGTCATCTTAAATTTATATTGATTTTTTTATATATTTTTTAAAGTGGGTTGCTTTTTAGTGTGCATTACATGTGTTATGTTCTCGTTAAATGACCAAAATGATTTTTGACCGCCATCGCGGGCCTTTCTATTTTTTTCATTTTTTTCTCATTTTATTATTTGTTTATTTCTCTTTCAAATGAAGGCCAAGAATTGGCTGACGGTTGGCTATACTCTTAACGCTCACGTCTTCCATCATGGTTGGTCCAACTGAGAGACCAACACGACAGGTGAGCTTGTTTGAACCTTGAGAGGGCGTCGGTGAAGATAATCCGTATAAATCTAAATTATTTGGAGAGTTTAAAGACAGTTTTATTTCTTATATGGTTCATTATGTGCCCTTATTTCACACGATAGAATGTATCAAATCGTGAAGATATGCACTATTATCGGAATGAGCCATAAGACACATATATACGAAACAATAGCTTCAATTATCTGGGGCCAATCAAAGTAACAGGAAACAAATGAAACACGCTAATAAAGAACAATAAGTAAACGAGTTAAGAGCAAATGGAACCACCCACAACAGCTCCCTCAGTTTCACAATAAGTGTCGTTTTAGCTCTTAACACAGTTTTTAAGAAAAGTAATTATTCACTTTAAAACTTACAAGTTTTTCTTAATCTTACCACTCATTACATTTTTTGGCCAATGAATGAACAACTTTAGTCAACAAATACACATTCCAATAAAAAATATCATTATTTACCCCTAATAAGTCACTTTGAAAACCTAAAACGACACATATTATGAAACAAATTTTAAGTGCTATAACGACACTTATTGTGAAACGGAGGGAGTAGTTGCTAAGGAAGTAGGATATATACCACAAAACTAAAATACAGGAAGATAAACTAATTGTAATTAACTCTATTACGCGACTTTGGAAATGCTTATGAAATACTGAAATTGTGATCTCAAATACTATGTTCACCTTTCTCAACTCATTCCAGATTTACCTTACTTTAGAAACGCAACGTTAGGCTAACAAATTTGCTCGACTAGACGATTCAAATACCTTGAACTCGATTTTAAACCTCCCAAAACTTATAGTTTTCGTTTAGAATGACGTTCTAGGTCGGCCTTTACCTTCTTAGGTGACATTTTGTAATCCTTACCTTATTTATATAAACAAAAATAAAACATCAACATGTTTAATTGTAACTTAGAAAACCAACGATCAAATGATCTTGTCCAACATCATGAACCACATATATATGTGTCCACTTGCACACGAACAAGTGAATTTTGTTCACTATGGCTTGCTATTTTTGGCAAAGGCTCCTCAGCCAAACAATTTTTATTGGACTATTCTTCATATTGTTCCATGTGGAGCATAGTTCAAGTACATGATTATGAGATTAACAAAAAATAAAAAACAAAAAATTGATTGTTGAACTACTAATCCTGAAGTTGACAACCCTCTAACATGTCCCAAAAATCTAACAGGGCTCCTCTGCCCTTAGTTTTACTTTCCCTTAACTCACTTTTACCACCAATTTCAAGTACAAAAGAAAAAGCTTGTTGCGCTTGATCTATAGTTTCATTTAGTACCTATGCGTTGGTGATTTTAGTGTTATCAATTATTTAGGTTTTTTTATTAGGTTTCACAAAAGATCTTAGGGCTCGGTTTCTCTTGAAAGCGGGTTTGGAAGTGCGGGATGCACACTCGTATAAGTCTACTCGAACTCGGGGCTAGTTATGTCATGTACTTTGCAAACTAGCACGACGCTCCCATTTGCAGCGTACAATTAATGTCGATCTGTGATCAGCATAACCGGCGTGGCAATCAAGAGAACCATCGATATGATAGTTGTTTTGAGGTCGGTCAAACTCCTACATTAAGACATCTCGGATTAATCCTTGGATGACTTGGAGAAATTAGAAGTATCTTAGGGTCTAAAAGTGACTAATCAATATGAACAGTTTTGTACATAATGCATTGTAGCAACTGGACTTTGTTACAGGCAATACTTTGCTGGCAACCAGACTTTGTTATTATTAGTAGTACCTTTTCACCAAGGAGTCAAAGACAACACAATGAAACAAGGTGAGAAAAGTGTTAAAGCGGGTAAATTTGCACCAGAATTTACTGCTGTTGTTAGTACAAGGTGGGTGTCTTTTGAGTTTTGAGCTTTCTTAACATTTAATGGCATTGAGTTTTCCAACTTGATTCAGTGATATTTCCATTTCAGTGAAATTGATAGTAAATGAAATGGGCAACCTGTAGAAATTGATTTTACCTTTCAGGGGTTTTACACTGACTGACTGACTAAGTGTAATGTTATTGGGCCTGGTAGTTTCTAACTCTGGGTTTTCTGGTCTGGTCCCCTCAAAATGAACTGGGCTTTTTCATCTGAATTTTTTTTGTTATGTTTATTCAAGATGAAGAAAACAAAAACGGTACAAGTAGTACTAATAATTAGACGCTTGTCGTATCAGCTCACTGGTTGAGCACTCATGGTAGTATCATGAGGTCTCGGGTTCGAGACTCCAAGGCGACGGTTTGTCCTATTATCTTTAGAACTGGCTAGTAGTCAATTCTCATCCCTTGTGGGTATGCTCTAGGCGACCCCAATTAGTACTTGTGGCGACTCTAACTCCTTTTCTTATAAAAAAAAAAAAGTAGTAATAAATGGGAGATTGCTTGCACATGAGCAAACTTAAAAGCACTGACAGAATGTGCATATATGGGATGGGAAGTGGGGTACCCACATTGAAATTGAATAGATCCTCTTCCTGGAATTTTGTTGCAACATTTATCTTTTTTGTATTGTATTGTGTTGTATGCATCATGCATGTGTACACCTAACTATTAAGTAAGAGTAACTTCAAAACATTTATTGCCATATTTATAGAGCCTATGCAATATAACGGAAGTAGAAGAACAAGTTGTGTCATACATGACATGCTGATAATGGACTACGTTAGGAATTTAGATATTTTGCCATGGTATAATTGTTCTTCTTTTAATGTCTTATGATCAATGATATGCTTAATAGTTGCGTCCATAGAATTGCTAGATGCTATGATACGACCTCAAGTTGCTAATATGAGGTCAATAAGAGCTCGTCGTCGTCCAAGACGCTACGAGGATTAATGAGTTGTTTTTGGATGTTTTATTGTTTTATTTTGATAACAATTTTTCATGTTAGAGTTTTATAACTCTCTTTCCAGGTTTTCTATCCGGTTTTTTCTTGTATCGCTTTTTGTTGTACCGGTAGGGCATAGCATATAAATACTCTTTGTATGTTAAAAAGAAACGCATTCACAAAATATACTCCTTTGCCATATTTTGCTCTATTTTTTTATCCTTCTCTATCGTTCCTTGAGTTGTGTGTCCACATCAGACACGGCTCGCACCTTTGACCAACGAAGGCTTGGGTACGCGCTCACATCGATCCGTATCATGCTACATGTACTTTCGGTGGAAAGGATTCGGAACATTAGAGCTCTTAGGTCCCATCCATACAAACAATATTGGCATGAGTTAATGTGTCGTAGTTCACTCTTAAGAAACTTTTTTATGGTTGTCCACTGGTTCATCAGAGATTCGTCTTGTCGAGCTGAATTTTTTATATCTACTGGAGTTGAACCCCAAATCTCGTAGATGTAGAGTAGACCCCTTTCAATTTGAGCCAACTCCTATTGGTTCTTGAGGAATTTCTTTGACATACCCTACGTCAAGATAGGGTTGTGCAATTTAGGGCACATTGAATTTATAAGAAACATTGATAATTCCTTGGAGTCAGTCAATGCCTTGTAGCTACGGACGGCTGGGGATTGATACGAATTGATTAATTGTGTTCATGTAAATGAGAAGAATTGATGAAAGCCAAGGGGTCCCATATTTTGTTGTTGTCGGACCAACATATCCGCAAGGCAAGGGTATCAACTTGTTCCTCTTTTCATACTTGACTTGTCTAAGCTCTCTTGTCTTCTAATGAAACCTATATATGTTCGGGCCAGGTTCAAGTAAAAAGTATGTTATGGTAAAATGTAGAACGGATGTGCATCATTGTTTACATTCAACTTACTGCTACTTATATTCAATTTGACGTATGTAATATGCAATATTATGTGTATTGAGATTCAAGCTAATTGCTTCTATGTTTATGGGTCTGTTTGGCATTATGTAGATTATGCAAAATAATAGTTTTTTTTTTTCAAAAGAGATTATGTTTACCAAATAAGACTTATAAAATACATGCACCGATAGAGAAAAAGTGGGCCCATTTGTCTATATTTTAGTTTATCTTGTTTGGTCTAGAAACTTCCTCCTACAAATAAGCTCTTATTTGACATAAGCAATATTGCAACGAACGAAGCCTATTTGAATATGTGGTATCGAATATTGAATATGACAGCATAGTGATTTACACATACGAATAAGTTTATGGAATTGTAAATAACTTAAATACAACTGCGCAATTAGTTTGAACATGTGAAACCGAGAATTCAAATGTTTGGTTTTGAATAGTGAATATGAAGGCATATATTTTGAATATACATGTAACATAGTATAATTACAAAATGTTCGAATATAGATATCAACTTGTTTGAATTTGCATTTGTTGCATATGCACGTATCTTGAATATATATTATAGTAGTATCTTGAATTAACTTGATTTTGGTTCAGTTCGAGTTTTTTGTTCAATTTTCCCAATTCGATGAACAACCCTAGTTTTGGATGTCATTTAAACTTGAGTTGACCTCGAGTTTGTCAGATTCGGTGTTACACTCTGCGTTATTGAAGATAAAATCTCTTAGGAAATCAGGAGGTGATACAAAACTTTGAATTGACAAAAAGTTTTTACCTCTACACATAGTACTAATCATACTAGTGAAAGAGTGTATTTGAACAATCCCTCTCTATATATGGCCCTAACATACATATAGAGATGAGCTAGACTGGAAAATGTGTTTACCAAAGATATCGACCATCTCTAACAAACTCGTCTTGTCTTTTGCTCTTTGCACTCTAATAAACCAAAACGATGGCCCTACAAACTTAAACCTACTAAGATGAGTGATGACCCCCCCTCTCAATATTCAATAATTGTGTTTAAGCGGTGCACTTGTGCACGTGTGGTGTGTTTCTTGTCCACCTCTTTTTTTTTTTTGGTTGAGGGCACTGCCCATGAGAGTCGAACCGGTGACCTCTGGGTACTACCCTTGGAGGTTTAACCGTTTTGACTAAATGCCCAAAGACTCTTGTCCACCTCTTTTTATCCTCAATCGTTTTCTTTTATTATATATGCACTATTATAGCTAATTATTTCATCGATCAATTATATGAGACCCTCAACTTTGGTATACGTACATGATTTATCATGCATTAAAGTGGCACTATTTTTTATACTACATATTGATTAGTTTTCTGATAACCGATCACTGACCATTAGAATTGAACCGATAAATTTTTTTGTATTTTTAAAGTACATAATGCGATATAATATTGTAATGCAAGAGAATATATTCTTGAGGATAGAATAATTTATCATTTTGTTAATGATGCTAGAAGATAGCTACCATATGTAACACAAATAATAATAAATTATGCCACATATTACATTAAAAAAAAGTCATATATTCACTATTCCACGTGTGAATCCAAATTACTCCATCATTATACCACCTTACACATATAAACTATGTAATGTTTTCTAGATTTATTACACTTAATTTCATTGTTAGATCATGAGTTACATCCAAATTAAACCGTGCTTTTTTTTATTATAATAAATTTATATGATTCATAATTAAGAAAAAATTTACTAAAACATTGTAAGTAGAGAAATAAATATATATAGGTCATACATTTTCTTTTTTTTTTGACATATTATATAATATAGATTAGCAAAGAAAATAATCAACTATTATTACTTATGAGTTATGATATTCAACTATTTAATTTGAAACAAAATTATTTGGGAAATGCATTGAGGATTTGAGGCGCATCAGTTGATTGGACATGTAAAGATAAAACATTGTTTTAGTGTGAGTTGCGAGCACTATACCAATTGAGACAACCTCTAAATAATAGATAGGACCTCCAAAATAACATGGGTTAAGGTTGCCTAGTGAGACGATGGAGGATAAACCTCATTGTCAAGTGGGAAACAATCTGGATCACCAACAGAGACCTCTAAATGATTACTTAGGCGTTATTCGGTAAAAGTAGTTGAAATTAAACTAAAATGGTGGCTTAAGCTTTTTTGTAGTCGAAACTGATATTTCTATCTGAAATTTATAACTTATTTTAGAAGTTGATATTTTAAATTAAGCTGAAGGATGTTTAGTAAAATTTGCTTATATTTGTGTAGAAAGGGATGGTATAATGATGAAAATGGTTAAAAATTTTTGATTTATTTTTGGGAGATATCTTATATAACTACCAATATTTCTAGACTCAAATAATATTTTTTCACAAGTTATAAAAAAAACTATAAAAAGCTCCCTAATCTCCAAACTTCTAGATTAAATTTCTCTATTAAAATAAGTTATGAAAAACTTGTTTTGTCAAACACTCATCTCAACCTTATACTCTACACATAAGCCACTTTAAGCTACCAAAAGCTTAAAAAAGCTTTACCAAATGAAGTCTTAGTGATAAATGAAGTAGGGGTGTAGAGATAGTTTTGCCTAGAAGTAACACCCTTGAAAGAGTGTGTAGTAGTTCATTTATAGAGCGCTCTTGCACCGTAGATGAACGAGGCTTAACAGTCTGCCGATGGTGATAATCCAATGTCCCAAAAATTATGGACTTCCTTCGTAAGCTTCGTCCTCGAAAACCTGAGGGATGACATTTTATTTATTCGTTTCTTAAGTCACAGTACAATGACTCCTACTTCAAATTTTTAATTGAGCAAAATATATTTTTAATCTAGTAATTTTACGCAATAATCAATTGCATATTAATTTCCATATTTCCATACTTCAATAATGAAATATACATAAAAAAATATTAACATTCAAATCATAATCACACCTATTACGGAAAACCTCCATAGTCTTTAATGAAGTCAAAATGGATTATCGTCACCGTGAATATAATTTGCTAATCGCGCTAGACAAATTTCTTTAGAAAGAGCTTTGTCCACCATATTCAATGGAATATCTTACCGTAAGAAATAACATTTTCTACCTTCTCGATAAATTGTATACCATTGTCCAAAAACAATCTAAGCCCTACACTAAAAATGGTGTATAGCAGTTTTTGGATATCAAACGGACCTCCTGCGTATCAATTTGTCGATATTTCCGGTAAAATTAGAATACCACTAATACAGACGGTAAGGTGAAACCCTATCATTGACTTAAACTTTTAACTTAAAAGGTGAATAATTCCGATCTTATATGTCAAATAATTAAATTTATCTGACATATCACCCATCTAAATAAAAGACCACCTAAATTTCGCAATATTTACAAAATATGTGGTCAACATCAACATGACTTTTTTTGGTTTATAATCAAAATCGACATTAATTGTGGAGGGCGATGTACAATGAACCATGTAATTTAGGTATGTAACGCATTAGCCTGAATGCGGCCACGTCATCAACCTGACATGCCACGTGCCAACGACAGGCCATGGGCCCTGATTCTAGCTATCATTTTGGGCATCATTATTTGCCTTTTCTCCATAGGGTAAAAGAATTATTGAAGCTTTCGGTAATTATTTTCGCTAATACTTCGGAAAGGGGATTATCTATTTAATCCCCACGGAGACGAAAATTTACCGGGCCCCATGTGGGCTGGGCCCACTGTGCTATAGGCCCAAAGTGGAGCCTAACGCACGTAGTAGTGAGCAAATGTACAAGCTTTGTGAGATAGTGCCGGGCCCACTGTGTCATCATGTTCATTTCGCCTTCTTATTCGTCTGGCCCACTATATTTATATCTTTTTAATTTCTTCTATAATTATTACTCCCTCCGTTTCAAAAAACTTGACTCTTTGGACACTTTATGTTGTTTCAAAAAACTTGTTCATTTCATATATATTCCCACTTTTTTCCAAGTTTGCCCTTCATGTTAACCTATGATGTAATGATATCACCTATTTCCATGCTAGCTATGCTTTTTAGTTAAGAGTGATGTTGTTATTATTGTATAGGAGTAGTTTAGGCATACATGAATAATCCTTAATATGTGTGAAATGTCTAAAGGGTCAAGTATTTTGAAATGGAGGGAGTATTAATTTTTGAATTAAATGAAAATGATCCTTATCATGTAAATTATAAACCGTGAACAACGAACAAAAATATATAAACCGAATATTGGAATACGCGAATTTCAAAAAGATAATTGTGATTTTGTGTCATTATATTATTATGTGTAGTAATTTGATCACTAACAGGGGATGTTTTAGAATTGTGTTATTACGTGTATTAACCGGTCCCTAATAGCAGTCAATTGCAGTTCACATATTTGTTTTTATGGTTTTACATATTTATATATGTTGCTCAAGTTTTACAATTTACATGATAAAAGAGGTTTTCACTAGAATTAACCTCATATTATTACTATAGATATGCCAATGTTTGCACAATACTCCCTTCAACTTATAATAAGTATGGTTTTAACGAGGGCTTTAATTGAATCTCTCCAAATTTATCTTATTTAGGTGTTTTGAAACCGATGAATGATGAATTTCAGCTGTTAAAACAACACAACAATATTATTAATAACTTAAAAGTCTTAATATATGGTCCCATTTTTTTCATTCGAGACAATTTTTAATAGTTATTATATTTTGCAGTTGTATTTTTCTTAATTTTATATCATGTATAGAGTATTAGATTTTATAGTGAGTTTTATATTATGAGAGTAGTTATTTTTTTTAGAACCTATTTAATTTAAAAAAACGGTAAATATATTTATAGTGATAACAATTTTCTCCCAATAAATTGAATTAATTAACATTTTTTTCTCAAATTTCATATTAAAAGTGGCATTCTTTTTAGATGGGTGGGGTAAAATTTTTTGGTAGAAATGGAATAAACCGATGATGATTTCCGTAAAAAAGATACGGTCAAACCCAAAATCACCCCACCGTAAAGAATAAATTCCCAGGTGACGGAAAAGACAAGCGTAGGCTTGCTAGCAAATCAGAACGCGAAACACAGCCAATGGGCAAATTAGTAAATTCCGCAGACGAGGCAGCGGAGTGAATAATACCAGTCGTACTAGATTTACCGCACAAATTGAGATACTTTTTCTTTTTCACTTTCACCGAGTGAGAGACAACACACCACAGAGCAAAGCACTCCCACTCACAGACTCACTGGCCCATCTGTGAGAGTTAGAAAGTAATCTGACAAATGACTTCCCGTTCCAGTTTTCACCCTCCGATTAATCTCGTCCGTCCAATCCAACCAACGGTGTAGATTAACGGGTATGAGATGAGATCAGGACAAGATCTGGACCGTCCAATTTAAGCAACGGCGTGGATTGACGGAGATGGCACCATCGTTGGTCACACGTACGGGGCATCTCTAAACAGACAATAATTAAACTTTCCGTTTAGAGTTTTTTAAAATAAATTTAATTAGCAGTCTGGGGAATGTAATCACCCTCATGCGGTAAATCTGCGAGCGTTACATGCAGTTTTTTTTTTTTTTTTTATGATGCTTCGTCAGGTAAGGTTTATGAATTTGAGACTGAATTATAAAGCGTTACCAAAAATGTGTTTTTTTTTAATTATAAGGGTTTTAGGAAGGTATAAGATTCTTTGTAAAAGGTCTATATTTTGATAAAATATGTTTTTTAATTATTTACGGTAGTTTTTTAATTAATGTAAATCCATATATTCTTTTAATGAATATAGGTTTGAATGTATCATGCACATCACACTAATAATGTGTTTTTTAAAAATTTATAAATTTTGACTTACTCACGTTTATCAGGAGCAAAATCGTCTCGCCGAACTCGTGTTTTTTCGGTTTGTTTAATATTTCTTCTTTTGATGCTTTCAAGTACCACCTCTCTTTTACCGTGAAACAAAAACAAACTAGGCACCTAAACACACCACATCCTTCCAAACTTAAAACGAAAAAAGAACACATACCAACAAAATTTGGATTTGGACGATAAAAACTGCCAGAGTCGGTAATCTCTGAACTGAAACGATCAATTCCCAACCCCTCATTCCAATCATACATTTGTCAATCCAAAGAACAAGCTTTACTTTCCTTATTGTTGTGAGGCGCATTACATATCACCCGTTCCTTCTAAACTAAATATCTTATATTCTTACGTCTTTCAGCCTTCTCGACAAAAAAGATAAATTTACATCATAAACAAATATCTCTAAAGAATCAAACTCAAACGATAACAATCCCTATAGTCGGTAACCTCATAACGAAAACATTCAGTTCCATACTCAAACACTTCAACCATACACACACATGTTACACCGATAACAAACATAGTTTTCCTTCCCTATCACTACAAGACGCATTATACATCTTTCTTTTAAAATAAATATCACATATTCTAACGTCTTTTTTGACAACACATATTATAACGTCTTTCAACCTACTCGACAAAAACATTCAATTTCTTACTCCCGCGGTTCAATCATACACACATGTCACGCTGAAAGAAAAAAACTTAACTTTTCTGACAAAAAAAAAAACTTAATTTTCATTCCTTATCACTGCAAGACGCATTATACACCATTCTTTTAAAATAAATATCACATATTCTAACGTCTTTCAACCACTCGACAAAAACATTCAATTTCTTACTCCCGCATTTCAGCCATACACATACCTGTCATGCTGAAAACAAACTTAACTTTTCTAACAAAAAAAACAAAACAAACTTAACCTTCCTTTCCTTATCATCGCAAGAAGCATTATACACCCTTCCTCTAAAATAAACACTACATAGTCTAACGTCTTTTTTTGACAACACGTATTCTAACGGCTTTCAACCCACTCGACAAAAACATTTAATTTCTTACTCCCGCACTTCAGTCGTACACACACCTAACACGCTCAAAACAAACTTAACTTTTCTTACAAAAAAAAAACTTAACTTTCCTTATCACTACAAGATGCATTATACACCCTTCTTGTAAAATAAACACCACATATTCTAACGTCTTTCAACCCACTCAACACAAACATTCAATTCCTTACTCCCGCACTTCATTCGTACACACACCTGTCACACTGAAAACAAACTTAACTTTTCTAACAAAAAAAACTTAACTTTCTTTCCTTATTAGCGCAAGATGCATTATACACCCTTCTTTTAAAAATAAATATCACATATTCTAACGTCTTTTTTGACAGCACATATTCTGACGTCTTTCAACCCGCTTGACAAAAACATTCAATTCCTTACTCCCGCAGTTCAGTCGTACACACACCTGTCACGCTCAAAACAAACTTAACTTTTTTGACAAAAAAAAAACTGAACATTGTTTCCTTATCACTACAAGATGCATTATACACCCTTCTTGTAAAATAAACACACATATTTTAACATCTTTTTTGACAGCACATATTCTAACGTCTTTCAACCCACTCGACAAAAAAATTCAATTCCTTACTCCCGCACTTCAGTCGCACACACACCTGTCACGCTGAAAAAAAACTTAACTTTTTTAACAAAAAAAAAACTTAACTTTCTTTCCTTATTAGCGCAAGATGCATTATACACCTTTCTTTTAAAAATAAATATCACATATTCTAACGTCATTTTTGACAACACATATTCTAACGCCTTTCAACCCGCTCGACAAAAACATACAATTCCTTACTCCCGCACTTCATTCATACACACACCACCTGTCACGCTGAAAACAAACTTAACTTTTCTGACAAAAAACAAAACAAACTTAACTTTCCTTCCTTATCACTCCAAGAAGCATTATACACCCTTCTTTTAAAATAAATATCACATATTCTCACATTTTTTTTGACAGCACATATTTTAACGTTTTTCAACCCGCTCGACAAAAACATTCAATTCCTTTCTTCCGCAGTTCAGTCATACACACACCTGTCATGCTAAAAACAAACTTAATTTTTCTGACAAAAAAAAAAAAAACTTAACTTTTCTTCATTATCACTCCAAGAAGCATTACACCCTTCTTTTTATAATAAATATCACACATTCTAACGTCTTTTTTGACAACACATATTCTAATGTCTTTCAACCCGCTCGACAAAGACATTCAATTCCTTACTCCCGCACTTCAGTCATACACACACCTGTCACGCTGAAAACAAACTTAACTTTTCTGACAAAAAAAAACTTAACTTTTTTTCCTTATTTCTGCAAGATGCATTATGCACCATTCTTGTAAAATAAACACCACATATTTTAACGTCTTTTTTTTGATAGTACATATTCTAACGCCTTTCAACCCACTCGACAAAAAAATTCAATTCCTTACTATTGCACTTCAGTCGTACACACACCTGTCACGCTGAAAACAAACTTAACTTTTCTGACAAAAAAAAAACTTAACTTTGTTTCCTTATTAGCGCAAAATGCATTATACACTCTGCTTGTAAAATAAACACCACATATGATAGTACATATTATAACGTCTTTCAACGTTAACCCACTCGACAAAAACATTCAATTTCTTACTCCCACACTTCAGTCATACACACACCTGTCACGATGAAAATAAACTTAACTTTTTTGACAAAAAAAAAAACAAACTTAACATTCCTTCCTTATCATCGCAAGACGCATTATACACCATTCTTGTAAAATAAACACCACATATTCTAACATCTTTCGACCCGCTCGATAAAAACATTGAATTCCTTACTCCGACACTTCAATCGTACACACACACACATCACGCTCAAAACAAACTTAACTTTCTTCCTTATCACCGCAAGACACATTATACACCCTTCTCGTAAACTAAACACATATTTTTTTAACAACACAAATTCTAACATATTTCAACATTCTCGACAAAAACCTACATTTTACAACACAGACAAACTCCTTCACACCATCAACCAAACACCCTCATAAGGCATCACCCAAGTAACAATCTACATTCTCATCAACCTTACCCCAAATAATCTAAACACCATCAATCCACACACACATAGCTAGATATTGTCATCTCACCAAAAAAAAAAAAAGCTAGATATTGTCATCAATTATTGCCCCCTAAAAAAAAAAACTAGAGAGAAGAAGAAGAAGAACAAGAGAATGGAAGAGGGGTCACATGGCATGTGAGCACAGCTGTCCAACTGACCCTCACCTCCCTCCATATACCCCCCATCTCTCCTCCCTCCTCCATTCTTTCCCCCCTCCCCCATGAAGAAGAAGAAGCTCCCCATGGCTTCCCTCCTCCCCCTCCTCTTCCTCACCCTTTCTTCAACAATCACAATAGTCCTCTCCTCTGATAACGACGCCCAAAACCTCATAGCCTTCAAATCCAAGCTCCCAAACCCCCAAACCCTCTCAAACTGGCTCTCCGGCGAAAACCCATGTCTCTTCGCCGGCGTTTTCTGCTCTTCTCCGACGAACCCATCTCGTGTCACCGCCGTCGACCTCTCCTTCCTCCCTCTCTCCTCCGATTTCGCCGCCGTCGCCGCCCACCTCCTCCCAATCTCCGAGCTCACTTCCCTCAAACTCTCCTCCACAAATCTCTCCGGCCCAATTCACCCTTTCTCTTGCTCTCCCTCCCTTTCCCACATCGACCTCTCTGTCAACTCCCTCTCTGGCCCCCTTTCCTCCATCTCCTTCTTCTCATCCTGCAATTCCCTCACCTCCCTCAATCTCTCCTCTAACAACTTGGATTCCTCTTCTATGCCTTCTTCCAAGTACTCGCTCTCCGTACAAACCCTCGACCTCTCCGGCAACAAGCTCGCCGGAGAAAAACTCCTCCCATGGATCCTCTCAAATGGGTGCTCACACCTGACTTACCTCTCCTTAAAGGCCAACAAGCTCTCCGGAGCCTTCTCCCTCACCGGATGCGACAAACTTCAGCACCTCGACGTCTCCGGCAACAACTTCAGCACTCCGATGCCGAGGCTGGGCGCGTGCAAGAACCTCACCCGCCTCGATTTGTCGTCCAACAAGTTCAGCGGGTCCGTTGGGGCCGAGCTCGTGGGTTGCAACAGCCTCAGTTTCTTGAATCTCTCTAGTAATCAATTCTCCGGCCCGATCCCGGCGCTCCCCACCGGCGGGAGTCTGCAGTTCTTGAACCTCTCCGGGAACCGATTCGACGGTGGGATAAAAATTCAGGCAATCTGCAAGACTCTTGTGGAGGTTGATCTCTCGTTCAACAAACTATCCGGTAATCTCCCCGCCGGACTCGAAACCTGCTCTTCCCTTCAGCAGTTTCATGTCTCTAATAATAACCTGTCTGGGGAGCTGCCTGTGGGTGTGTTGGTCAAGATGGGTGGGTTGAAGAGACTAGACTTGTCTTCCAATTCCTTTGTGGGGAGTTTGCCTGGAACACTGATGTTGCAGAGTGGGTTAGAGAGTCTGGATTTGAGTGCGAATGGGATTTCGGGTGGAATTCCGGCTGGGCTGTGTGAGAACGAGGAAACTAGTTTGAAGGAGTTGTATTTGCAGGATAATGAGTTTTCGGGGCCGATTCCGGCGGACTTGGCCAAGTGTAAGCAGCTGGTTTCGCTTGATTTGAGCTTCAATTTCTTGAACGGGACGATCCCGGGTGGGTTAGGGTTGCTGCCTAGCCTAAAGGATTTGGTGTTGTCGGTTAACTCTTTGGAAGGGGAGATTCCGCAGGAGCTGACCAACTTGAGATCGATTGAGAATTTGATTCTTGATTACAATAGGCTGACCGGGGAGATCCCGGTTGGGTTGAGGAATTGTACCAGGTTGCATTGGATGTCGCTGTCGAGCAATCGGTTGAGCGGTGTGATCCCGTCGTGGATTGGGGAGATGGACAAGCTCGCGATCCTCAAGCTCTCAAACAATTCGTTCTATGGGAATATTCCGCCCGAGCTTGGGGATTGTAAGAGCTTGCTGTGGCTGGATTTGCACTCGAATGAGCTCAATGGAACGGTGCCTCCTCTGCTTGCTAAGCAGTCGGGGTATTTGGAGAACACGTTTGTTGTAGGCAAGGAGTTTGCTTACTTGAAGAACAATGGGAGTAAGGTCTGTCACGGGCCGGGGAACTTGCTGTTCTTTCGTGGGATTAAGGACGATTCGTTGGACAGGATCCCGAATCGGCATGTTTGTAACTTCACTAGGGTCTATAAGGGGATCACTCAGCCGTTTTTTCAGCACAATGGGACTATGATGTTTCTTGGGTTGTCTCATAACATGTTGGAGGGGAGTATACCGAAGGAGATCGGGTTGATGTCGTATCTGTTGATCTTGGGGCTTGATCACAACGCGTTCTCTGGCCCGATTCCTGCTGAGCTTGAGGGGCTGGAGAATGTGGGTGTCATGGACCTCTCTTTCAACCGGCTCTCGGGTGAAATCCCGTCGTCGCTTGGGAAGTTGACCTTACTCAGTGAGATTGATTTGTCTAACAACAACTTATCCGGGAGGATCCCCTCCTCGGGTCAGCTCCAGACGTTCCCGGCCTTTGATTTCTACAACAACTCGGGTCTCTGCGGGTACCCGCTTGAGAACTGTGCGAGTGGTGGGTCGGGTTCGGGTTCTGAGCATCACAAGAGGCAGAAACAGGGGACTCTGATAGGAAGTGTGGCGATGGGATTGCTGTTCTCGTTCTTCTGCGTTTTCGGGGTGGTGATTGTGTATGTGGAGCTGAAGAAGAGAAGGGAGAAGCTGGATTTGAGTTTAGGCGAGTACCCGGATGTGAACTCGAATTCGGGTAATTACACGATCTGGAAGCTGACCAGCACGAAAGAGGCCCAGAGCATAAGCCTAGCCACGTTTGACAAGCCGCTGTGGAAGCTCACCTTTGCAGACCTTTTAGAGGCCACCAATGGCTTCCACAACGACGCTATGATAGGCTCAGGCGGGTTTGGCGACGTCTACAAGGCAAAGCTGAAAGACGGGAGCGTCGTTGCAATCAAGAAGCTGATCCATGTAAGTGGGCAAGGTGACAGGGAGTTCACAGCCGAGATGGAGACAATTGGGAAGGTCAAGCACCCGAATCTGGTCCCTCTTTTGGGCTACTGTAAAGTTGGTGAGGAGCGTCTTCTTGTGTATGACTACATGAAACATGGAAGCCTTGAAGACGTCTTGCATGATAGGAAGAAGAAGGGTGGGATGAAGCTGAATTGGGCGATGAGGAGGAAAATCGCGGTTGGTGCAGCCAAAGGGCTGGTTTTCCTTCACCACAACTGCATTCCCCACATAATCCACAGAGACATGAAGTCGAGCAACGTCTTGTTGGACGAGAATTTAGAGGCGCGGGTCTCGGATTTCGGGATGGCAAGGCTGATGAGTGCAATGGACACACATCTGAGTGTGAGCACACTAGCAGGGACACCAGGGTACGTTCCACCGGAGTATTACCAGAGTTTTCGGTGCTCCACAAGGGGCGACGTCTATAGCTATGGCGTGGTTCTTCTTGAGCTTTTGACAGGGAGGCAGCCTACTGATTCAGCTGATTTTGGAGACAACAATCTTGTAGGGTGGGTGAAACAGCACAAGATGAGGATCAAAGACGTCTTTGATCCCGAGCTGATGAAGGAGGAACCGAGCTTGGAGGTCGAGCTTCTGCAGCATTTGAAGGTGGCGTGCGCTTGCTTGGACGACCGGCCATGGAAGCGGCCCTCTATGATTCAGGTCATGGCCATGTTTAAGGAGATTCAGGCGGCCTCCATTGTAGCATCTGATGATGGGAGCTTTGTTAGTGGTGGGAAGAGTTTTAGTACTGTGGATGAAGGAATTGACATGATGAGCATGAAGGAGATTCCTGAAGTGGGTAAGATTTAGATTATATAATGTTTTCGCCATTGTTAAGCTATATTTGTATGAAGTTAGTGTATGTAATCAATGGGGAAAATGATACCCAGATCAATCTTGTTAGGTGGTTTTAAGTCTTTGGGATTGTTGTTCTTCTGAGTTGGAAGTTTGGTGAAATTCCCAATTGTATATGTATAGTATTGAGCTCTTTTTTTTTTCTAATTTTATTTTGTGCAATTATTGCCATGATATGTTCTTGTGTTCTCTTTTTCCCTTTTGGTCAAAATTGTGAAAGATTAAAAGCCAGGCGTGCGACCCTAATCGAAGTCGATGTAGACAAGACGAAGTTCTGGCGGTGGACAAGAGACGAATTATGAAAGATTAGCAAGTCCAAAAGGAAATCTATGCAAAGTAGTGATGGTGACCAAGTGTGGTTCTTTTTGGATCTTTTTCCCTTTACCTTTCTTAAGGTTTAGTTCAACCATTAGTTTAATACTAGTTTGTTTTATTGATGATTCTAAGAAGATTAGGGTGATCACGTGATAGACGTAATGCGATTATATGATCAATTGAGATAATCCTTGTGGATGTTTGTCGGACAATTTTTTATTAGGGAGGAGTGGAGGAGTCTCCTTTTTGATTAAAATAGTTTGAAATGTCATAAACATGTCTTGGAAGTTCAAATTATAATATGATAAATAGATTCTTAGGCATAGAGCTGATGTCAGTCAAAAGATTAATCTAAGTGAAGACATAAGGGCTTTTTTGTATTGCATGAGAAAAAAAGAGTGGAAGGAATTGAAATATCAGGTTTTAAAGGGTAATAAAGCTTATAAAATTTTGTCATTTTTGTGTATGGTGTCAAATTGACTCTGCCATTTATGATTCTCTAAAGAGAAAGTGTCAAATATGTAACAACAGCTGACAATCCTGGCATATGGTACATTTTCTGTTTATAAGATCAAGAACAATTTGTGAAAGGCTTCATATTCGGGTGAGCACAAGTATGGGGTTTGCCGATCTTACCGATAAAATCCGACTCCAAAAGGATCAAATAAACTTTGAGTTTTTTTTTGGTTGTTGTTGTCAAAAGTCACATTTTGAAACAAGTTTTTTTAGGAAAATATCTTTTAAGTAAAGCCATGACTTATAATATGAGCATCCAACTTTAACTATCCAAAAACTTAAATCAATGGATTGAGATTTCACCGTGTATTATGGTATTTTTTCCTTTCACTTATTCGATGTTGGATGCAAAATCCCAACTCTCACCCCACCCTCCCTCAAGTACAACTAGCCTGATCTAGTTGATACTTGACAAACATGCTTTTAACTCTTTAAGGGTGGCTAGCCCAAATGCACCTTAAGGGCGACTGACTAAATGCGCGAGCTAGCTCAATTAAACTACAAATCCATCCAGGTGTCGGACCCGCTCTAACACTATATGAAATTTCTGATGGGTCGTATTTAACTAGGGGGCGAGAGTTTATGTTTATAGTTTTTAATTTGAGTTCATGTCCACCCTTTAATTCTCAAAAGGTTAATCCAATGAATTTGGTTTCACCTTACTTATATTATGATATTTTTTTCTTATCCGATGCCAGATATACATCCCAATTCTCAACATGTATATATTTATATTAGGCTTTTCATAATACTATAGTCTATGTTCTTTTGTTGAGCAGATGCAATGATATCCACAATCATTAAGTAGGTGATTATTATGAACCATCTCTTCTTTATTTCCTGTGCCATTATGATTTATCTTTCGTGGCATTTCATTTATTTTGAAAAGCCACTCAAATAAATTGGTTATCATTACTTCGAATGAGCTAATGATAGTCTTAAATATTGTACTCCGTAAAAGGCTAGCTAGGACAACCATTAAGAAGATTTACAGATGATTACCATGATCAACTAATGATAATACGGATTTTTTTATGTCTCCCTTAGGCTATATGATAAACATCTCAAAATAAAAATAACTACTCCGTATAAGGTTTTTTAGAAAGGTATGAGATTCATTGTAAAGGTCTATATTTTGATAAGATATGGTAGAGTGCTATGAAATTATCCTCTTTCAAAAATTTATTTTGTGATTTTGTATTCCTTAATTTTACCAGGAAATAATTATTTAGGGTATTTTTTTATTAATGTAAATCCATGATTTTTTCAAAATGAATATTAGGTTTGAATGTAACCAGCATACGGTAATAATGTGTTTTTAAAAAATCCATAAATTTTGACTTACTCACGTTTATCAGGAGCCGAATCGTCTCGTTGAACTCGTGTTTTTTCGGTTTGTTTGAGATTTCTTCTTTTGATGCTTTTAGGTTTGTTTTAGCGGAATGTAAGGCTTTCGTGGATCCTTTTTTTTTCCCCTAATTAGGCATCTTATTTTTGATAAATAAATACAAGTTTCGCCTCTCTTTTACCGTGAAACAAAAAAACAAACTAGGCACCTAAACACACCCACACCCTTCCAAAAATAAAACGAAAAAAGAACACATACCAACAAAATTTGGATCTGGCGATAAAAACTACTAGAGTCGGTAATCTTTTAACTAAAACGATCGATTCCCAACCCCTCATTCCAATCATACACTTGTCAATCCAAAGAACGAGCTTTACTTTCCTTATTGTTGTGAGGCGCATTACATATAACCAACTTCTTCTAAAATAAATATCTCATATTCTTATGTCTTTCAGCCTTTTCGACAAAAAAGATATATTTACATTACAAACAAATATCTCCGGATAATCAAACTCAAACGATAAAAATCCCTATAGTCGGTAACCTCGAAACGAAAACATTCAATTCCTTATTCGCGCACTTCAATCATACACACACATGTCACGCGTATTCACGCTGAAAACAAACCTAACTTTCCTTCCTTATCACTACAAGACGCATTATCCACCCTTCTCGTAAAATAAACACCACATATACCAACATCTTTTTTGATAGCACATATTCTAACGTCTTTCAGCTTACTCGACAAAAACACTCAATTCCTTACTCTCGTACTTCAATCATACACACACCTGTCACGCTAAAAACAAACTTAACTTTCCTTCCTTATTAGCACAAGACGCATTATACACCATTCTTGTAAAATAAACACCACATATTCTAACGTCTTTTTTGACAACAGATATTCTAACGTCTTTCAACCCACTCGACAAAAACATTTAATTCCTTACTCCCGCACTTCAATCATACATACACCTGTCACGCTGAAAACAAACTTAACTTTTCAGACAAAAAAACAAACAAGCTTAACCTTCCTTCCTTACTTATCATCGCAAGACGCATTATACACCCTTATTGTAAAATAAACACCACATATTCTAACGTCTTTTTTGACAACACATATTCTAACGTCTTTCGACCCACTCGACAAAATCATTCAATTCCTTACTCCCGCACTTCAGTCATACGTACACACACATGTCACGCTGAAAACAAACTTAACTTTCCTTCCTTATTATCGCAAGACGCGTTATTCACCCTTCATGTAAAATAAACACCGCATATCCTAACGTCTTTTTTGATAGCACATATTCGAACGTCTTTCAGCCTACTCGACAAAAACATTCAATTCCTTACTCTCGCACTTCAGTCATACACACACTTGTCACGCTGAAAACAAACTTAACTTTCTTTTCTTATTAGCACAAGATGCATTAAACACCTTCTTGTAAAATAAACACCACATATTCTAACGTCTTTCAACCCACTCGACAAATACATTCAATTCCTTACTCCCGCACTTCAATCATACACACAGCTGTGACGTTGAAAACAAACTTAACTTTCTTTTCTTTTTAGCGCAAGTTGCATTATACACCCTTCTTGTAACATAAACACCACAGATTATAACGTCTTTTTTTATAGTACATATTCTAACGTCTTTCAACCCACTTGACAAAAACATTCAATTCCTTACTCCCGCACTTCAGTCATACACACATCTGTCACGCTGAAAACAAACTTAACTTTTCTGACAAAAAGAAAAAAAAACTTAACCTTCCTTCCTTATCATCGCAAGACGCATTATACACTCTTCTTGTAAAATAAACACCACATATTCTAACGTCTTTTTTGACAACACATATTCTAACGTCTTTTTTGACAACACATATTCTAACGTCTTTCGACCCACTTTTCAAAAACATTCAATTCCTTACTCCGGTACTTCAATCGTACACACACATGTCACGCTCAAAACAGACTTAACTCTCCTTCCTTATCACCGCAAAACACATTATACACCCTTCTTGTAAACTAAACACCACATATTCCAACGTCTTTTTTAACAACACAAATTCTACCGTCTTTCAATCCACTAGGCGAAAACCTACATTTACACCATAAATAGACTCCTTCACACCATCAACCAAACCCCCCTATCACTTACCTCATAAGGCATCACCCAAGTAATAACCCACATGTTAATCAACCTTACCCCAAATAATCTAAACATCATCACTCAACACATAGCTCGATATAAACTTGAACCAACTTTAAATCCTTAGTTGTTCATAGGTCTTTTGAAATGCTAGAACACATACATGAATGCTCTACACCAGAATCTGTATATATAGAAAAAAAAACTTACTCAATATAAACACGAATCTTTATCAATGATGAGCACATAAGGCCAATTAAACAAATCCTAATTTGGATGGCTACCTTTAAGTAATGGAATCATGAACCAGGTTTATTTTTCTATTCAAAAGGTGTTATCAATATATGTCTAATTATGGGCAGAGTATATCAGTACACAAGTAATGATTTTGATTTAGTATCATAAAGAGACTAAATTTAGGTCAAGTTGGATATTTCATATTCCTTTCTTTAATCTTCTGCCATAAGTTATAACCGAAGCAAATGAAGTGCATTTTGTAGAAGTGTATCACTCACTAGTCAGTAGTCACTACAATTTAAAAAAGGTCATCATAGTATCCAACGGAAGGAAAAAATTGTTGTTAATTGATAAAGCTGCTTTTGCATGTATTACCAGTTCATGAATATGCAAAGTACATTTATTTCCCAAAATATCCTACTCTTCAAATACTGTATTTGATTAAAAATTTAACATCAACTTTTCATGATTTGAATTCTGCATAATTTCATGGAAATATTGTTATCCCTTTACATTTAAACTCTCAAAATATGCGTCTTTTTCATACAAGCATTTGGTGGGCCAACAAGAACAGGTTGTGGCCGATTAATGGGCCAATAAAGCCCAAAACTCGACCCGACCCGACTCGACTAATCACTTCAGATACAAGAAGACAAGCCACCAACCCAACTTGACCCAACCGAACCCGACCGATCACTTCAAATAGAAGAAGACAAGCCACGTATAGTCGAAACCAAGGCCGTATCTAGGGTGGGGCGAAGGGGGCGACTGACCCCACTTCCTCTAGGCTCCTCTATGTTTTCTCTAAGAAACGAGTCCGAGCCTATTTTTCTGTTATACATATAAATTAGTTATAGAATAGATACTTGACACATAGCTTAGTTGGTTTTTGAGCAATGGAAGGATGAAGTTGATTGTGATTTGAAGCTTATATTATGTTATAAACATCCAAAAGTTGCAAAATTGGTCTTAAAATAAATTCTCCAATTATATTTTGACAAATCTTTATGTACAAAAATAATATCTTCATTCCAATATTTGTCATTCTAATAGATTTTGCGACCTTTTTTTCCCCCGAATCTATTCCAATTAGTTCTAGCTCCACAAGTGGCCAAAGCTATCAACAATCAACTTTTTCCTTCAAATCAATCTCAAAAGAGTCTTCTTTGTCACTGTTCTTTCACGTGCTTCTGAATTGCATTATTGAGATTCGTGACTATAACCTTGCACCCATTGTGTATTGAATCACATTGTTTATAGAGCGTTGGGAAAAAACACCAAATTACAAGATGCTACCTTTTTTTAGCTAAGCTTCCAAAATTTGGCCTATTAATTTGCATTGTTAAGATGATCAGAACTTGAACTTTCCCGTGAACGACACAACACAAAATAGAACAAACAAAACAAAACAAAACATAACATGTAATGTACAGATATCTAATCATAATCATTCCTTTCTGTTTTTGAATACATAGGGAAAAAAGAACACAAAAGACTGCCTGATCCTCAAGCCAACTTTAACTAGTTACTTGTCAATCTTGCACTTGAGGACTATGATGAAGAATGCATGTTCATGTCATCGTCTGTTGTCTAAGAGCCTCAGTTGCCATCAAGTCTGATGCATGATCACATACTGTAACGACGAACAATCCTACAATCATTTAGACGACATGGTGCATTCTCCCGAGTGGTAAATCTGAGAGAAGACGCTAATAACAATAACAATAAGAACATATACTACAAACCCGAATGTGCAATTTTATACAACTCATTGTTTTATAGAGGATTATCAAATGCACCAACAGCACTCTAAGAGGATGTCTTTGAAGATCAGAAGCTAGTGTTAGAGTTCTACTACTAACTAATGTGAGAGAGTTGTGCTACTCACCAGATAAGTTAAGCTTTTGTTTATTGAGGCTACTTCTTGTAGGAGAATTGGGCATTCATCTCTTTTCTGAGATTTGCGCTCGTTTCCTTCTTGGCAGCCAAAACAACGTCGTCAAGAAATCCTCGCTGTGGAAATTCTTCAGGGACAAGACTTCTGTATATCTCAAATTGTTCTTCTGCTTCCGTCTTTTTGTCCTGTAAGCTGAAGATTATTCCCTGAAAATATTCAAAAGTGTTGCACAAACGGGTCAAATTTCTGTGATTACATTAGAATTTGAATTGCCTTGTGCCAATTTATGTGCTCTATAGCCTTGCATTTCGTTAGATTTTGTATCATGAACACATTGCTATCTGCAAAGCCAAATTTGTTGCCATCAAAATGGAAGGCAGCAAAAGGCATCATCAAATAAGTAAAAGTTTTAGGATTATCATTAAGGCCATCTGCATTGACTAATTCATGACCCTTGAAGAAAATTCAGAGTTTCTGCAAAAACCAATGACCAGAAATATTGTCAGTGAAAGATTCTTGAAGAAGATACTTATCATGCTGACGAAAACTCGCGTTTTCTTGGGCCTTGCAAAGTTCATATTTTCCTTTTCTTTTCTAAGGGTTTTTAGTGATACTCAAGGATAGAGATATGCTATATGAACCTGGCATAAGTAAGGCCGAAAATCCCGAGGGTTATCATCAATCAGTTCTTGTAATTTCTTCAAAGCCTCATCAAAATTGCCCTGCGATCACAGAAATATGTAGTTTATAGTCCAACCAAGCCATTAAAAACCTTTATTTATCAGAACAAAAGCGCAAGATGCAATATTATGAACATACAAAGTCCTTGCATATAGGAGTACGATACAAAAGACAAATAGCTTGAATTCTGGAAAATGAAGTTCATCACAATGAACTCACCTTCACAACGTGCATTTGTGCGATAAGAATCATTATGTTTCTCTCCTCGGTAACTCTTTTTTCACGAGAGGCAAGCTGTAGTGCCCTGTGAAGCATTTCAAAGAGAGCACCATCTTCACCCTTCTTATGCATCACCATTGCCAAGCCCTGACTCGAGAGGATACTTTTTAAAGTTCAGACAGGACTTCGAGTATCAAACACCAAATTACATCACATAAAAGAAGCTCAGTTGAAAAGATCAAATCCAAAATTTAGCTTAAGCCTACCAATTTGCAATTAAGATCAACAAAACAATTTTCAGGAAAGTACAATGCTCATATTTACTAGTATAGCTGAACCTAGATGTATCTTGTTTCCACCATTTGCAATCACTCAAAATGGTCACAGTTTTTAGCCAAACATGTCTGTATACTGACATAGCAGTGTCCATCAAGTTTTATACCTGCAGATCACACAATGCTCTTCACACTACTGTAAACTAGTTCAAGTTTGAACATAGCCATTTTCACAAATTTCTAAAGCTCTAATGCTAAGCATAATCCCTAATAACTCAATTTCATTCACACATTTCTACAAACTCTATACTACAAGTCACTCCCCTGATCATCTCACGGCAAGTCAACAATAGCATCCAATTCCATGATAAGCATAAACATCAAACAGACAAGATTATAGCAACTTCTGTGCCTGCATATTAAACAATGCTCTTAAAATTACTCTAAAGTTGTTCATATATAGACATGTATACTTCCATTTTTTGCAACTTTTATAGCTCCAATGTGAAAGCTCTAATGTTAAGCATAATCCCTAATACCTCAATTTCATTTAGACATATCTACAATCTCTATACTACAAGTCACTCCCTTGATCATCTCTTGACAATTCAACAATAGCATGCAATCCAATGATAAGCAGACAAGATACACAAACATCAAACAGACAAGATTCTAGCAACTCATGTACCTGCCTGCATATGAAACAATGCTCTTAACATTACTCTAAAGTTGTTCATACATAGACTTGTATGCTGCCATTTTTGCAAACACAATACCAATCAGACATCTCATGACAATCCAACAATACTAGAAGTCTAGAAGCCACTCTCTTGATCATCTCATGACAATCCAACAACAACAACCAACCCCATGCCATGATAACCACAAAACTGTATATCAAAAACAAAAGCAGATGTCTAAACATGAAACAAACAAGAGCCAATTCCTTACATGTAAGAACCAATTCATATATAGACATGTATGCTGCCATTTTTGCAATTTTTATAGCTCTAATGTGAAGGCTTACTAACTCACTACCAATCAGACATATCTCATGACAATCCAACAATACTCGAAGCCAATCTCATGACAATCCAACAAAACTGTATATCAAAAACAAAAGCAGATGTATAAACAAGAAACAAACAAGAATTGTAAGAGCAACCTCAATTCCTTACATGCAAGGCCTTGACCAAAAGAGGCCTATCTCTGAGAATCTCCTTAAAGAGCTTCTCAGCTTTACTCAACTCCCCCATAATCTCATAACAAAGAGCCCTCAAAAGCCGCCATTCCACCTCCTCAGGCTGAGCATCAACCAGCCTCTCAACATACTCCACAGCCTCCTTCATCTTCCCATCCCTCATCTTCCCGTTCACAACCGCCTTCAAAACGTCGACGTTTCCAGGCTCCTGCTCCAGAATCTTCTCGAATGTCGCCTTCTCCGACTCCCTCCCTTCCTCCATAGCCACCGAGGTTTTAGGAACACTCGCAATCGCCGGCCTGGGGGCCATACAGCCTGCTAAGAACACCGATCCGACCGCCAATTTGACGGCGAGCGAGAAGAAACGCTCTGTGATGGATCTCGGAGGAGGAGGCTTGATTCGAGAGGGTTTGGGGGTGATTGGGGCGTGGGAGTGTGAAATTGAAACCCTAGGGGGGTGGGAGGGCTTAAGAGAGTGGTTTGGAGGGTGGAATTTGATGGAATTTTGAAGATGGAGAGGGCGTGGGGGAGGAGGGAGAAGTGTGAGGGATGACAAGGCCGCCATTTTCGAGAGGAGTTGAGCTCATGAGAGCGCGAACGGAAACACGAGAGAGACTCGAGGGTTTTTAGGGGTTTTTGGGAGTGGTGAAGTTTAGGGCCGATCATGGTCGGACCGAAATCAAAAAAATTGACCGAAGTGAATCGAATTGAATGGAAATCGACTAAGTTCGGTTCAATAATTTTCAAGATTTTTGTTTCAGTTAGGTTCATATTTTTTTAAAGAAAAACCTTACATTTATTAAAAACAAAAAAAATCGAAACAAATCGAAATTTTTTCAATTCGGTTTTCAATTCACCAAATCCCCGAATTTTGGTTCCAATTTTTTCGATTTTTGATTCACCACATTCCTTAATTTCGGTTCGGTTTGATTCTCGGTTTTGAACCAATACTCGACACTGCTGAATTCCCACGCAATTTGGTTGCTTGAAACCTCACGCCAATTGGGTTTAAACAGCGGCGTTACTTTTTTTACTCCTATGCTTTGTTTTTCACGCAGACACTTTTTTTTGTTTCTCCTTTTCTGGCTTTGGAGATCTGAAAACGGTCAGAAGCTGCGGTCGACGTGGTGGATGCACCGTCGGGGGACGAGGGCGGAGGAGTTTCCCGGCGGTTGAAGAGGGTGGTGGAACCGGCGGTTGAAGAGGGCGGTGGAACCGGCGGTTTCCGGTGAACCGGCGTCTGGCCATAGCCCGTCGGATTCCGGCAAGGGGGCGTGGTGTAAGAGAGAGGTATGCATTTTTTAATATTTTTTTCATTTTAATCGAATTAATTCGTTTTTTTTATTGAAATTTGTTTCTGATATTCGTAGACTGATTTATTTAATTTTAATAAAAATGTAGTGATATTACTACAAGAATTTTAGGGATTAGGAAAATTTTAAATATTACAGTAGAAATTAGAAATTTAGAATTAACCATATCGGTGAAATTATAAATTCCATTTTATAGGGTATTCCAATCACAGTTTAAATCACAGTTTTGTACATCATTAGTATTGCAAACTTGATTTACTTCTGTACTGTATGTATTTCTCTAAATCAAAGAGGGGTCATATTTGAAAACAAGTGAATGTGATCAGTTACATCATACCCAAAGGCCAAAACTGGTGCTCTGACACATATATATGTAGTGGTATAAGAATGTCATTTCATGCCATGCCGATTTGCAAGCCACACAGTTCAAAGCAAGTCAAAGTCCAACTTCTACAAACCATGCATTTTCCCCCTGGAAGTTGCAACACATGAACTTATGAAGCATATATGTATGAAGAGACATCCATATGATGATATCAGAGATAGTTTCATAGTTCTATGATATTACTTGCAGTGTTGTTCATCTATGATAGATTACCCATGAGTCTATACATAACGTCACATCTCAGCTGCGAAAGATTTCCCACATCCACACGTCTGTGTGGCGTTTGGGTTTTTGAAGGAGAACCCGCCACCAATAAGGGCATCGCTGTAGTCTAATTGCATTCCGAATATGAAGAGTAGGCTCTTTGGATCACAAACTGCAAACACAGTGCATCAGCATATTGAAGAGCAATTGAAGAAGTGTGCTTTGCTAATTCAGTAAGTAAACAGAATGCATTTTCATTCAGAAGGACCATTTAACCCTTAATGTATTTTCAGGTAATAAGCTTTGAAAGTCTTTTGAGAAGAAGTTCTAAGTTTTAGCTTGTATGGGACAGCAAAGGCATGAAATTGTAAGATTTTCTGATATAATTACTCTAGGAGGTAAAAAGCAAACGCAATGCGTTACATATTCAGAAGACCAGTTAACCTTCATCACAAAACATTAAGCATGTGCATGGAAGTTTGAAAGAAACAGGTATTGTTTGGGTACTAAGCTTTGAAATTCTTTCGAGCAGAAGCTTTAAACTTGAGTTAGTATAGGAGGACCAAGCTGATTCAGGTAAAAAACATGTTTATTCCAGGAAAGACGAAGGAAGAAAGAAAGTGAAGGCCTACCAATAGTGAAACCATCATATTCAATGACAGAGTCATCTGGTCTTGTGTTTGTTTTACTCTCAAACTCCATAGTATAAGACATGCCTGAGCATCCTCCCTGTTTCACACCAATTCTCAAACACAAGTCCTCAGTTCGCTCAGATCTCATCTTGTTCAAGTGCTTAAGAGCATTGTCTGTCACTGCAACTGCAGGCGCAAGGCCCTCAGCTGGTGCTGCATATGGCAAAATAACGTAGCAAAGTCAAAGCCCTAGCTTATTTCCAGCAATTACACATTGTACACCCACAAAAACGAAAGAAATGAACAGCATAAGGTTCTTCCATAATAACGCCTATAACAGGGTAGAGAAAGGACACCGACTTCCGAGTAATTGCCGACATCAATACATAGGATTCAATTGGACAAAATGAACCAAACAGACATGGGAGCAACGGCAGCAGCAGCTAGGTGAGTCGGTAATCATAGTGACACTCAGCACAATGGAGCATCAATTCAATGTCATAGCATACATTAGCTTTAGCCTTTTAGGTTTTGCTTGTCATACATCCAGATTCCAGAGTACAAACACCTAATCCTAAAGTTAGGAATGAATCCACTATTTACTACATAATCAACAGTCCAAAGCCACAATAATCCAGTGTTTGCTTCACAAAATTCCTTAGCATGATGCAAGATGAAATACTGAATCAACAATCCAAGATACACAATCCTAAAATTAGCAATGAATCCAGTGTTGGCTATGCAAAACTCCTTGGCACGATTCTACTTGAAATACTCAATCCAGAGTCCAAATACACAATTCTAAAGTTAATTTTGAATCAGTGTTTACTATGCAGAATTCCTTGGTTGGATTCTAGGGGAAGTATAGATTCTAGGGTTTCTATTCCCATTTAGAAGGAAACATATGCAGCTTAACATACCAATGGACAATCAAGCAAACGCTGGTCACATTTCATAAATGAGGGGTGAAAATCAACAGATAGCACACCATTCTAATCTGCTATGTTCAAATAACCATCGGAGTAGCACAAATGGACAATCAAGCTTTTGTGAAATTCATTTTTTTTTTCTGAAAAATGACCAAACAACACACAAATTCTACCGATGTAAACTCAAATCAATAGATTCACACCTGTCCTGTTCTTAATTCGCAACAAATAATTGCATACCAGCAACAGCTGTGCTTTTCCCCAATCTAACGTTTTGCAGCTAATAATCGAGATACACAAAAATGAAACGATACATATCGAGACAACACGAACAAGCTAGGGTTTCACAATCGAGCAACAAATTAACATGCCAATAGAAGCTGGTCAAATTTCATAGCTGAACGGTGGAATTTAGCAGATAGGACACAATTCTAATCTGCTATGTTTAAATAACCATCGGAGATGCACAAATGGACAATCAAGCTTTTCTAAATTCATTTTTCTCTGAAAAATGACCAAACAACACACAAACTCCATCGATGTAAATTCAAATCAATAGATTCACACCTATCCTGTTCTTAACTCGCAACAAATAATTTCATACCAGCAACAGACGTGTTTTCCCCCAATCTATCGTTTTGCAGCTAATAATCGAGCTACACAAAATTGAAACGATAGACATCGAGACAACACGAACAGGCTAGGGTTTCATAATGAAAGAGTACCTGAAACGGAAGACGATCGAACGGAGAGGCGAGGGAAGCGGTTGAGGCTCTTCGAGGGAAAAGATCGAAGAGAAACCGTGGAGCTTCGATTTCTGTAGGGAAAACGAGCGTCTCTTGGAGGCTGAGATGCTATTGCAGAAGATGAACACTGAAGGCTTGCGGAGGACGCCATTGTTGTTGTGGAAGAGAGAGAGAGGGAGGGGGAAAGAGCCAAAGAGGGGCCAATTTCAGATTTTGGTGCACGGACTAGCGAGAAGGAAGAAGTAAAGGAAGTTCGGGAAGCCGGGACTTAACGGAAGATGTCAGCCGTTGAATTAGGGAGGGTTTGACAGAGGTGAAATTGGACGGTGATCCAAGTTTGTGTTTGTAATACTTGTTTGGATGTGAGAAACCGGATGTGGTCTACAATGATTGTAACTATTTGATTATAATTTTCTAACGCATTATTCAATTAATAAATGAATGTATTAAAATATTATTATTAATTAGATTAGATATTGATGTCGTATTTTTTATCCAAAATTTTACAATATTAAATATTTTGTTAATACAAAATTGTGATTTGATGTTAAGAATAAATTTGAATTTTATATAATATGATTTAAATAAAAAGTATAGATAAACTACTATCATTTTATTTCAAAATATATTTGATTAATTAAAAAAATCATATGTAATAAAATATGAAATCTCAAGTAAAATATTTGATCAACATATATATTAATCTGTTTAATAAGATTTTATATGATGATAGAAATCAAAAATTAAGGTAATTATGACTTATTTAAAAAAATATTTTAGAAAAATAGACTTGTATAAATAATAATATTTTTGAAAATAAAATGAATATTTTAATAGATTTTATAAAATTATAATTAATTTAATAATAGTAAAATTATAGATCAATATAATTAATAAATGAATATGATTATAAAAATACAATAAAAAAAGATAATTTTCAAATATATTTTTAGATATGTGTAGCTGAAAGTATAAATTTATGGTACAAAAAAAGATTGACAAAAAATATGAAAAATGTATATGATTATAAAAATTCAATAAAAAAAATTCAGAGTGACAAATAAGTTTAAGAAATTAATTATAATTTTGATTTACAAAAAAGTGTCTTAGGAACTTAGTTGAGAAAAGATAAAAATTAGATGAAAAAAGATAAAAATTAGAAAAAGAAGAAGATAGATAATAGACGATTAACAAGAATAAGCAAGACTTTAAAATTAATTCTCTTAATTATATTTTTTAAATGGAGTGGGGTCAAAATTAATGTAGAGGCTCGAAAGGCTTCAACTTTAATATATATAGTATAGATATTAGTATTGGTTTACATTTGAATATTGAAAAAATAATGGATCTGCAATAACGGAGAAGGGACGCCTAGATGAGAGTGAAGAATGGATCAAAGCCGTCGGAGTGTTAGAAATCAAGCACACCGATCATTTCAGTTACAAAGGGAAAAAACAACACGATTGAATAATTTATGTAAATTACTCGCGTATTTTTCAAAAAATATGGATATAGGATATGTCTAAGATTGTTCATCAAAAACGATTGTTTGTTCATCAAAAACCTATTAATTTTGACTGCAATAAAATTGTTGATTCCGTGAAAATGATGTAAAAATATATGATAATGATACACACTTTCTCAATATATATTGATGCACAAATACAAGAAAGTGGTGCACAAATACAAAATCATAACTATATACTAAAATGAAGGTTAAAAATAATATTTAAGATGATACGTGTGAACAAATTGGAAATAATGATAATGAATGAACAAATTATTGATACATATGAACAAATTGAACATACTGATGAGCAAATTGACTGTGCACCTCAAACGGATTTTTTGAAAAATATATGAAAATACAAGAATAATTCGACTACGCCTCAAACGGACCGATCGAGAAGTACTCTTATCATAACTATATACTAATCAAGTGACAGTTTTGACCATGTAATCGAAACATATACGGTCCTCGACCTGTTTTAACGTGTGAAAATTTTCCTTACAATGATGTGAACAAGAACATCATGTTATAGGAACGAATATTTTCGATAAAGTGCCGGCTTTTTTCGGATTCAAATCCTTCGTCCCGCAAACACGTCCACTTTTTGACTTTACAAAACACAAAAAAGAGTGTACTTTTGAAAATTCGACCAATGAAGGTTTACGGGACGTGCAAGGGGACGTGTTTACGGGACGGAGGATTTATATCCGCTTTTTTCATCATTGGATGTCCATAAATTATGAAGCAATTGTGGGGGGTCCTTCAAGAGAGACAACTCAATTAGTCCGCTTGACCGCTCTTTCTTCAAACCACAACATTGGGCCAAATAAACTGGGCCCAATGTTGATTTGGGCCGGTCCAATTAAACGGACGGTAATAAAATGTAACGTTTTTCTAGCCAAACATTCAAATTTCAAAATTACAAGCGTTGGAAAAACGCTACCGTACTTTCCTTCTATATTGCGTGTTCAAATCTTTCCTTTTATTTCACACGCGTGGGAGGAAATCCTGAAATACCCTTTTATAAAGCTTGCGCCCCAATCTTTCTCCCATGGCGGTCGTATAATCAGAGGGATTAGAGGGATTAGAGGGAGTGAAAACAGAGCAGTCGGAAGGGGCTTTGAACGTCATATAATCATCCGAATCTTAATCTGTTACGGTAAATTCCCCTTTCGTTCGATCTTATCTTGTTGATTATGCTGTTATGCCGTTGAGATCTTATGAGAATTGATTTTGCCCCTGTCTGAATTAGGGCAAATTGAGATCCTATTAGAATTGATTTCTCCCCTGTCAAATTGATGCAATTGATTTTGCCCCTATCCGCTTGTGATGAAATTAATGGAATGGTTGCGTTGTATGTAGTTTCCATCATCTGATAGCGTGAAACTCGGTCCCTCGGTTTGAACATCATGTAATCATCCGAATTTTTAATCTGTTACGGTAAATTCCCCTTTTGTTCGATCTTATCTCGTTGATCATGTTGTTATGCCGTTGAGATCCTACAAGAATTGATTTTGCCCCTGTCTGAATTAGGGCAAATTGAGATCCTATTAGAATTGATTTCTCCCCTGTATGCTTGTGATGAGATTAATGGAATTGATTTTGCCCCTATCCGCTTGTGATGAAATTTGTTTTGTATGTAGTTGCATCATCTGATAGCAAGTTATTTTCAAATTCATGGTCCTAAGTTTTGGTATACCGTGAACTTAGTCCCTCGGTTTGAGCCTCGCTCTAAGTTGATGTCGGTAAAGGGAACTAAGTAAACCCGACGTCCTCCCTCGGTTTGAGCCTCGCTCTATGTACACGTGGGGAAAGGGAACCAAGTAAACCCGACATCGGTCCCTCGGCTTGAAAAGTCTTGCTATAAGTTGATGTCGGGAACGGGAACTAAGTAAACCCGACATCGGTCCCTCGGTTTGAAAAGCATTGCTATAAGTTGATGTTGGGAACGGGAACCAAGTAAACCCGACGTTGGTCCCTCTGCTTGAAAAGCCTTGCTCTAACTTGATGTCAGGAAAGGGAAGCAAGTAAACCCGACGTTGGTCCCTTGGTTTGAGCCTCGCTCTATGTAGACGTCGGGAAAGGGAACCAAGTAAACCCGACGTCGGTCCCTCGGTTTGAGTCGCGCTCTAAGTTGACGTCAGGAAAGGGAATCAAGTAAACCTGACGTCGGTCCCTGGGTTTGAGCCTCGCTGTAAGTTGACGTTGGTAAGGGGAACCAAGTAAAACCGATGTCGGTCCCTCGGTTTGAGCCTCGCTCTAAGTTGATATCGGGAAAGGGAACCAAGTAAACCCGATGTCAGTCCCTCGGTTTGAGCCTTGCTCTATGTAGACGTCGGGAAAGGGAACCAAGTAAACCCAACGTCGGTCCCTCGGTTTGAGCCTTGCTCTATGTAGACGTCGGGAAAGGGAACCAAGTAAACCCGACGTCGGTCCCTCCGTTTGAAAAGCATTGCTATAAGTTGATGTTGGGAACGGGAACCAAGTAAACTTGACGTTGTCCCTCTCCTTGAAAAGCCTTGCTCTAACTTGATGTCGGGAAAGGGAAGCAAGTAAACCCAATGTGGTTCCCTCGGTTTGAAGAATCTTGCCCTAAATAGGTGTCTCTCGGGTTTGAAAATCCTCGATTTAGACCAAAGAACTTCATGGTCAGAGGATTTGTAAAATATGGTCGTTAGTCATTACCCTTGGTGCTAAAGGAACTATTGAATCCATTTGGAATTTTTTCTTCTGTCTTCTGGCTGATTTGCCTTTTCTTGTGCAGCTCTCTCATGAAATGAACAACGCATATACATGCCTCTATGTTTGCACCATTTTGGAATGAAATTGTTGTCAAACAACCTGAGGTGAATATAATTATGCATGTGTGACCATAGTGGCTATCAAGTTTATTTATATTTCCAGAAATCTTCATTACTATGTTTGCCAGGGAGCAAATTGATACATGGAGAATGTATTACCTAGAGCACGGAACGAGGGTCATATATAATAGACGTCGGGAAAGGGAACCAAGTAAACCCGACGTCGGTCCCTCGGTTTAAGCCTCGCTCTAAGTTGACGTCAGGAAAGGGAACCAAGTAAACCCGACATCGGTCCCTCGGTTTGAGCCTCGCTCTATGTAGACGTCGGGAAAGGGATCCAAGTAAACCCGACGTCCGTCCCCCGGTTTGAGCCTCGCTCTAAGTTGACGTTGGGAAAGGGAACCAAGTAAACCCGATGTCGGTCCCTCTGTTTTGAGCCTCGCTCTAAGTTGATGTTACAATCCAGTAACAATCAATTCAGTTGGTGATGAGAATTCAGTTGTTGATGAGAAGAACGAGAGAGGAAGAAGAGTTTACATATTTTCTGCATAACAGAATCTCATTACAATCTCGGATAACTTTCCTTAGGATTGGATAATCCCTTTTAGTACATAATTTGACGTCGGGAAAGGGAACCAAGTAAACCCGACGTTGGTCCCTCTGCTTGAAAAGCCTTGCTCTAACTTGACGTCGGGAAAGGGAAGCAAGTAAACCCGATGTGGTTCCCTCGGTTTGAAGAATCTTGCCCTAAGTAGGTGTCCCTCGGGTTTGAAAAGCCTCGATTTAGACCAAAGAACTTCATGGTCAGGGGATTTGTAAAATATAGTCACTAGTCATTACCCTTAGTGCTAAAGAAACTATTGAATCCATTTGGAATTTTTTTTCCTGAAGGTGAGTGGCCTTTCTTTGCTGCTCTATACAGATCTATATAATGGACATTCACATCTGGTACACACTTATGTCTGCTGTTATTAGGGGAGGTATTTGGTTTCTTTATATTTATTTTTGGAACATGTATGTGGTTTTTGTGAATGCATCTAGCTTCATATCTGGTTACCATTGGTATATACCTTAGTATATAGATGATATGTGTTTTTTAGTGATCAGATTGTTCTTTGATCTATACCAGATACGGTCAGTTGAAATGTTGCACAAGCGTTTTGAGAGTTTCCCAGAAGCGTTTGTGGAGAATCCTGTTTCTCCAAAGATGATCAGTTTGAGCAGGTATTTTTCCTTTTACCTTGTATATTAAAGGGGTCTTGCAAGAAGTTCGATTTTCGTGGTTAACATTGTTTGTTTGTTTGTTTGAGCAGGTATTATCTTGATTTCTCTTTCTTCATTTGAATCTAAGATTGATCCAGTCTCTTTCTTCTTCTGGCAGGATTCCTTTTGACAGACAAAACTCCCAGGTATATTTCTTAAAAGTTTTGTGTAGCATGCGTAAATTCTCAAGACCCACAATTATGTCTCCTGAACTCATTATGCACATACACTCCAACTTCAGACAATATGACTGGTTATTGTTTGCCCCCTATTTCCCAACTAAAATTATCTTTCTATAATGTACTACAAGACTTACATGATGATCTAGTGGGGACTCCAAGATTTAAATAACAGTGTCAAATGCTTACAATCCAGAATGAAAATGCTGATCAAATGTGCATGTACTATGGCTGTCTTGTTATTGTTTGTCGTGCATCTTTTATTTTCCTCTGTCTTTTGGTTGATTTGCCTTTTCTTGTGCAACTCTCTCATGTAATGAACAACGCATGTACATGCCTCTATGTTTGCACCATTTTGGAATGAAATCATTAAATGTTTGTGTGAAGAAGATTACATCAGTAACAGGTAAAATTATGAATGATCTTTACCTTCAGAAAAAGTGGATACCCCCTTTTTGATGCTGAATGGGTTTGCAGTTTAAAATGTTCTTACTCTAGGGAGAAGAACTTGCTTTCCATGCCCAGCATTAATAATTTCTTCTGAGCACTAAGGTGCACAAAATGATCCTGAACTTGCACGAGGGGCTGCAAAAGCTTGTAAGGATTTTTGTGATGTTGTGACACATGAATTGTAGTCCAACGGTCTGAGGTGAGTATCATTATGCATGTGACCGTAGTAGTTATCAAGTTTATTTATTTTTCCAGAAATCTTCATTACTAGGTTTGCTATTTTTCCAGGGAGCAAATTGGTACATGGAATGTATTAGCTAGAGCACGAAACGAGGGTCGTATATTTTCACGAATAGAAACAGCCAAAGGATCCTGAAATAGTAAGCAGATATGCACCTTCAATATATTTCAATTATGATGGTTTTTCTTTTCATCACATACATATGTGATGAATTTCTCTGTTGTTCTACTTTAATCATTATGCTTCTTTTTTGCTTCTTATAAGGCCTCGCAGAATACCTTATCTTATCATGGCTTTGATAATGCTCTTTCTATGTAGAACAAGCAAAGAGACTCAACTTTTTACTCAAGGTAAACCAGCTTGTGAAATGATGCCTTTCTGGGCATTATTCATAGCTAATTTTGGCCACAAAAGAAATTATGCTATGCTGATTTGATTTCTTCTGGTGAGTGATACAACAACTTTCTTTTTGCATCAGTGTTTTCACACCATACTATAATGAAACTGTTTTGTTTACTAGCTTCTCTGCATTTGTAGTTGATTTTGTAATGTATATGCATTGTTTAAATTCAATAGTTTTGTTTTTATGCTAATTTTCTCAAGGCTTATAATGTAGTGCGTGGGATGATGTACTATAGAAGAGCTCTTATGCTTCAGAGCTAATGTTAAAGAAGAGGCTGAATTGGTAGCTTCCACTAAATATTATTATATTAATCGTCAGAATCATGTAGCATTATATTTTGAAGAGTTTTTAGTAATATGGTCTTAATGCTTTTTTGTTGGCAGATGATTAATTCTTCTGATGCAAAACAAGGTTTTGAGATTTGAAGTTCACTTATGTTGTATCATGCCAAATCTATGGGCAACAATAGCAGAAAAAAACTCAGAGAAGCTGCTGATATTTGCTCTTTTGCTACATAGGTAAGCTCTTCTACAATTTTTGTTGTGGCAGTTTCTCTTAATTGATGTTATTTGTAGAAATGAGGCTCTTCGAGTTGCTTTTATTTAATTGGAGGAGAGTATTGGAGATAACAGTAAAGTGTCAACAGAATATTGAACTTCCTTGCAGCATTCATGGATGCTAAGTTGGTGTCCCATAGCCTAAGTCGGTGTCCCTCGGGTTCGAAAAGCTTCGATATAAGGTGTCCCTCGGGTTTAAAAAGCCTCGATACAAGGCGGTGTCCCTTGGGTTTGAAAAGCCTCGATCTAAGTAGGTGTCCCTCTTGGGTTTGAAAAATAACTATCTAAGTTGGTGTCCCTTGAGTTTGAAAAGCCTCAGTCTAATTTGATGTCCCTCGGATTTGAAAAGCTCGATATAAGGTGGTGTCTCTCGGTTTGAAAATTAACGATATAAGGCGGTGTCCCTTATATTTTAAATGCCTCGATCTAAGTCGATGGTTGCCCTCGGGTTAGAAAAGCTTCGATCTAAGTTAGTGTCCCTTGGTTTTGAGATGCCTTGATTTAAGTCGGTGCCCCTTATGTTTGAAATGCTCGATCTAAGTCGGTGTCCCTCTTGGGTTTAAAAAATAACTATCTAAGTTGGTGTCCCTTGAGTTTGAAAAGCCTCAGTCTAATTTGATGTCCCTCGGATTTGAAAAGCTCGATATAACGGTGGTGTCCCTCGGTTTGAAAATTAACGATAAGTCGATGGTTGCCCTCGGGTTAGAAAAGCTTCGATCTAAGTCAGTGTCCCTCGGGTTCGAAAAGTCTCGATACAAGGCGGCGTCCCTCGGGTTTAAAAAGCCTCGATCTAAGTCGATGTCCCTCTTGGGTTTTAAAAATAACTATCTAAGTTGGTGACCCTTGAGTTTGAAAAGCCTTAGTCTAATTTGATGTCCCTTGGATTTGAAAAGCTCAATATAAGGTGGTGTCCCTCAGTTTGAAAAATAACGATATAAGGCGGTGTCCCTTATGTTTGAAAAATAACGATATAAGGCGGTGTCCCTTATGTTTGAAAAATAAAGATATAAGTTGGTGTCCCCTATGTTTGAAATGCTCAATCTAAGTCGGTGTTCCTTGGGTTTGAAAAGGCTCAATATAAGTACGTGTACCTCGGGCTTGAAATCAATCTAAGTCTGTATCCCTTGGATTTGAAAAGTCTCCATCTGATTGGGTGACTCTCGGATTTGAAAAGCCTCAATCTAATTGGGGGTGACCGTCGGATTTGAAAAGCCTAAATTTAAGTCGGTGTCCCTCAGGCTCAAAAAGCCTCGACATAAGCGTGCGTCGATGGTTCCCTTGTGTTTAAAAAGCCTTGATCTAAGCCGGTGTCCCTAGGTTTTGAAAAGCTTAGATCTAAGTTGGATTCCCTCGGATTTGAAAAACCTCGATCCAAGTCAGTGTCCCTCGGGTTTGAAAAACCTTGATCTAAGTCGGTGTACCTTGGGCTTGAAATCAATCTAAGTCGGTGTCCCTTGGGTTTGAAATCAGTCTAAGCCTTATCCGAGGTGTTTTCCGGTGGAATCATTGATATGAAGATCGAAAATATTTCAAACAAGTGGAAAATATCAAGTTGTTATGTCCGATTTTCGATCCCTACATCATCAATTCCACGGAAAAAGTCGTCGAAAAACGCTTCCGAATCGTTTGTGGTTAATTTTGTGATAGTTCGTATCATTCGTGATGATTTTCAAACTTAAAATTATTTTTGGCTGAAAATTGATACTTAAAGATATTTTAAGTCATTAATCCTAATTAAAAAAACTGACCCCTCACCCATTTCCTTCCGGATCCGTTCATAGTTATATTCGACCTGCAAATACGCATCGATAAACTACACTAAACTTGTAACCTCATATGCATATGGAAGTAGGACAATGTGGATATGTCGACCAACGAAGTTGCCAGTATATATAGGTGGATGCATTGTAATTACATGGTCATCCTCATTTAGTCATTTCGTTCCATAACTTGGCATGTATTTCAGAGCGCTAGGTCTATCTCATTTAGTCATTTCGTTCCATAACTTGGCATGTATATCATCACTTGGTCATCCTCATTTATGTAAATGCATGGGGCCAACAATAACAATTGCAAGTAGTTGCCAGTATATATAGGTGGATGCATTGATGTAATTACATTGAATCTAGTGTCAGTTAAATAGTTCGACATGCTTTGACCGAAGAGATCACAATCAAAAGCCAGATGTGTATATGTCCGAATGTTTTTCAAATTTACCTTATAAAGTAACTCGTCAAAAGACATTTACACTACTTAAGGAGGAGTACATGCATTTGTGTAGGATACTGCTTCCCACGTCGTAAGCATGGGTAAAAATACTACTAGTATATAATGGGAGGTGAAACTCTACCCATTGACTTAAGCTTTTAGGTTAGAATGTGTGGATCCTGACGTTATGTGTAAAGTCGTCGAAAACTCTTCGGACCTTGCATTGTAAAGCGATGCATGATAAACAAAGTAACCTATTATCAACCCATATCACCACTTCACGATCATCGTTGGTAGATCGATCTTTATTCAACGAGAGCTTAGTCAGAATGTGCAAAAGAATGGGCCAAATAATGGGGCAATGAAGTTGGTAAGTGAGCATTAACTATGTAGATTTAATGATGAAGAAAGCAAGTCTTGCACATGAGAACATACGAACTATATATGTTCCCTTTCCGGTACCTAAGTCCTAAACCCCAACAATCCCAAAACACTATATTATTTCTCTCCTCAATCACAACAAACCTCAATGCTCTCCATGGAGTCATCATACCTTCAAATACTTGCACCAATCGCCACCGTCTTCACGATCGTTATTGTCTTCTTAATCTTGAAATATGTTCTCAAGATGGACAAAAGAAACATCATCATACCCATAAATTGGCCGATTGTAGGCATGATCCCACACCTCTTCCTCAACATGCACCGAATCCATGATTACTCGATCCAACTCCTACCACGTTGCAAAGGCACTTTTCTTTGCAAAGGACCATGGTTCAGCTCCATGGAGGCTATTATCACCACTGACCCCTCCAATGTGCACTACGTCTTGAGCAAGAACTTCACAAACTTCCCGAAAGGCGAGGAGTTCTACCAAATCTTCGACATCCTAGGAGACGGAATCTTTAACTCTGACGCTGAGTTATGGAGGTACCAAAGGAAAGTCGCACACTCCTTCCTTACACATCCCTCTTTCTACCGGTTCCTAGCCAAAACCGTCACCGACAAGGTGGAGAAAGGCCTAATCCCTATATTGGATAGTGGGTATAAGTCAGGTCAAGTGATGAATTTGGAGGACTTGTTCCAAAGATTCACATTTGACACTATATGCACGTTGGTCACGGGCAATGACCCTATTTGTCTATCCATTAACCTTCCCGACGCTCCCTTTTGCAAGGCCTTGGATGAGGCTGAGGAGGCATTGCTTCTTAGACACGTGGTGCTTGAGGTTGTTTGGAAGCTTCAAAGATGGATCGGGTTAGGGAGCGAAGGGAGGCTAAGTCAAGCATGGAAGGTGCTTGATGAGTTCATCTACAACTCATTGGCAATCAAGCGCCAAGAAATGGAGAGCAAGTCTAATGATCTTGATGATTCCAACCACCATCAAGGCCACGATTTGTTGACTCTTTACATGCAAGGCAGTAGTGACAATCAAGATCACTTGAAATTCAACGACAAGTTCTTGAGAGACATGTTCTTAAACCTTCTTATAGCAGGGCGCGACACAACTAGCTCAGCCTTAACTTGGTTCTTTTGGCTCCTCCACAAGAACCCGCATGTTGAGGCCAAGATTCGACAAGAACTCGAGTCCATAGCCACCGAACATGGTGCTTTCCAAATTGAGGAGGTAGGGAAGCTCGTTTATCTCCACGGTGCCTTATGTGAAACCTTGAGGTTATATCCTCCCGTGCCTTTTGAGCACAAGTCACCCCTTGAGCCAGACATCTTGCCTAGCGGCCATCGGGTTAGAAAGAACACGAAGATCATCTTCTGCTTGTATACCATGGGAAGGAGTGAGTCTGTATGGGGAAAGGATTGCTTAGAGTTCAAGCCGGAGAGGTGGATAACCGAGAAAGGCAGGGTCAAATATGAGCCATCTTACAAGTTCTTGGCTTTCAATGCTGGGCCGAGGACCTGTATCGGGAAGGAGATGGCATTCATACAAATGAAGGCGGTTGCCGCTAGTGTTCTTGTCAAGGGATACCACCTTCAAGTGATCGATGAAGAGAAAGTTGAGCCTGATGTCTCCATAATCCTTCATACCAAATATGGATTAATGGCCAAGGTTCTCAAAGTAGATTGTTAAGTTTCTACATGAAGTATACATGGGCTGACCATTTATACTTGTCTTTCTGTGTGAGGTATATTTATATGCTATTTCTATGTTGTTGGTATTCTATGCTTGTTTGTGAAATGATTGGGTCTTCCTATATTGGAATTTACCTGGCTTGAACTCGGGTTTTGAATAGCTAGATACTTTCCTTTAATATCAGTGACTGCCTAGTCTGCCTTTAACTAAGTGATGGAAATAGAGGAGTGTGTGTGTCCATTCTGATCAGGTGCATCTGCATGTGCTCCTTAATTAATGAGCACTGAAATTGTGTAATGGGTAAGAAGGTTAATGCTTTCAAGGCTAGCTCATTCATATCAATGTCACGTGCTTGCTTTGCTAAACTAGCAGTAGGCCTCATTCATATATTTGGCTCCATTTGCAAATAACCAATCATTTTCTTTTGTTCAAGCTGAATTTATGTGTTATATTTGATTCATGTCTTTTAATATAAAAATTATTAGGATACTATTATATTATTAGGATATATGTATAACCTCTTCCCTTGTATTCATCCTAGTTTTCACACAAACAAATCCATGAATATTGTTCTAATTTATGACCTACATAATAATTTATTATATTATATAGTTTAGGATTATTAAAGTTATTAATATATTTTATTAGTTTTAAGTATTTTTTAACTTGTACCCTTAAGATATAAGTTAAAAAACCAATTTGTAAATATTTTTTAGTGAGTTACTATTTCATGATCGCGAGGGTTTTGTCTCTTAATGTATCAATAGTTAATCATATTTACTAACCTATACCCTTAAAGTATATTTTTTAGTGAGTTAATCATATTTACAAATCCATGAATATTTCAGGAAGTTTTATTGTTTATATTTATTTAGTGATTTAAATCTTTTTTATGACGAACTGATATATTTTTTATTAGGGTTTTAGTTTCTAAGTCTAGATTGCTGAAAGACAGTAGTTAATTTTAACTTAAAAATTAGTTTACATGAGCGATGGGTTAAGTTTCACCCCAACAGGATGGAAATACCGCAAAATAAAAAAACTTTTTTTTAAATAAAAGATATAAAGATGCTCTGAAAATTTAAATTTATGGCTTCGTCGCCAGTGAGGATCGAACCGGGGACCTCGGGTTCTTCTCATTGAGGTCTTACCCCTAAACCAAGTACCCTTTGGCTTTTTGTTTTCAATATTGATGAACTACCAACAATGAATCCAATTACATTTTCAGCATTTCAAAAGCTAACAATGGATAACGTTTCGCTTTTTTGTTCGACAAATGACACTTTGAATTAACGTGAAGATTAATCACAAAGGATAATCCACAAAAATGCAAACATATATGCATGCATATATACTTTTTTCATAGGCTGGACTCCACTATACATATCCCATGTTATGATGTTAACATTAACATGGGCTGATTTCAATTCCTTGTGCCCAACGATTTGATGTGACCCTAGTTTAGCACATTGTTGCTACGTGTCCTAGTTACACTTCGAAAGTGATACGGACCGATGTGATCCGTACCGGGATAAGCAATACGATCTCGATATGAGGTCGTACCGAACCCTTGTTGGTCAAGGGGGTGAGGCGCACCCGATGTGGGAACGGCTCGGATAAACGCGATTGATAGTCGCGGACCTTGTTGGGCAAGGCTTGAATCGAATCCCGGTGTGGGACTTGACTTGGATAGAGAACTAGGGCAAAATAGAACCAAAGGAGAATGAATAATTTCTTTGTTGATTGATTTCTTCATTAAGGAATACATGTACAAGAGTATTTATAATGAAATACTAAACCCTAATTCTAACCTAACGGTTCAATAAAAGGCGTCCCGGGAAAAAAACCGTAAAGAAACCCGAGAAGAGGTAATTATACCTAACAATAAAATTACAATAATTAATAAAATAGATAATATGATCTCCTAACGTTAAGGCCTTCACTATCCGAGCAACTATAGTTATGACATCCTCAACTATTAAATCTGTTGATTTCTACTAGACTTAAAAACAATAATTATACTTCGACCAAAAAAAAACAATAATTATACGATTAGCTTTTTCGGAAATCCACTTCCGTAATTCTTTTAGAAATGTAGCCCTACATAAAAAAAATCGACTATACAAGATTTTGAGACGTATCGTAGATTGTGAGAACATAAATTTAATTAGGGTAATTCTAGGATAATATAAAATTAGATTATACCAAAAAAAATTATTGTAGATGAAATTGGATTACACAAACGAGAGCTACTTATTTTCCTTTCCTGTTTGCTTAGAAAGATAAACCTAAGTATATTCTTTGAGCATTTTAAATGTCATAAAGGAGCTCCAAGTTGTGAAATGCAAACACGTACAACTCAAAACAAAATCACACCAACACAAAGCTATTACGATTGAAAACAAACACACGAGAATTGATTCATAGAAATTTAATAAATATAAGTTGTCATAATGCTCATTCTTAACAATTACTATGATTTCACTAATACCACTTAAACAATGTTATCTACAATTGACCCAAACATATTCTAAGAATTCATAACCCATTCAAACCAAATTGTAAACGATATCGCCAAATTTGATCATAGGATACCTATGAAGTTCAAAACCAACCTTTCTTTTAAAAGAATAATAACTTCTCAACTCCTTCGTCACCTTATATGAGTACAAATTATAATAGAACCCAAGGTCTTGACAAAGAGGTTGGTAATGCAAACCCAATTAAAGAAGGACTTTCATAGTTAAACTCTCTGTCCAAGCACTTGGGTTCTATGACAACTATTACTCATTATAATCCCTCTCCCTCTTTTTTTTTTGTGTGAACCGATCTTCATCAATACCGTAAAAGAGCTTAAGGCTAGAATTATATATAGCTATGATGTAGCTTTTGCTCCAAGTAATGGAATAACAACTTTTGCTCCAAGTAATGATAAATCTACTTGTTATATTTTTTCTCTAACTAATATATAGTATAGATGGATTTAATTTATATTAAGCTAACTTTATATCGATTAGGGTACCTAAATTAGTGCCAAAAGTATTTCATAGTACGTGTTAATTAATTTGATCTCATCACATGAGCTAGCCGCCAAAAATGTAACCCTTTGAACAAGTAAACGAAGATAATTTACTAGAACAAAGCGGTTGGATGGAACAAGTAGATCGACAGACAGGTTTAATTTGTTGCTTAATGTTCAAGTTTCCTTGGGACATACGTGGCTTGAGGCCCAAGGAGGAACTTGATATAGCAGAGCAACTAGGTACGTAATAGTAATAATATCGTTCTATATATCAGTTTTTCTATTAGGACATATTAGGGCACATTATAAACATACTAAATAAGAAAACTAAACTCTAAAGAAAATATAGTGAATTCATCGTAAAATAAATTAAAAAATCCCAAATTTTAAGATCTATCGTATCTTATAGCTAGTGTGGCTTAGGGCACAAGAAATCCTATATATAAATAGACCTAATTGCAAGGCTATCAAATTAACCAAACCTTTTGGGCGCGACTTGCAAGCCATGAAGGCTGTGTCGAGCCGTGTACGCGAATGCCGGGGCACAACCGACACCGCCACGTACTGCATCCATACTTCGAGGTCCATTTCGAAGTCCTCGGAAAGTCGCCGCCGTTCGGGTGCAGCCCATGCAGCCTGGTCTGGACCCAGGCGGCCAACTCCAAGGAGGACATTGGCTGCCTCGCCGGCACGACCGAAGAGGAAAAACGCCGCCACTACTACCAACGCGAGCAAGAGAAGTGGGCCGCCGCCCTCCGGTCCCACCACCCCGAGCTCTCATGCACGGACGTGGCTTCGGCTCGCCAACGCCGGCCACCGCTGCCCCACGGGGCCTGCAGACTTATTCACGTTACATAAGTTGACTTTCCATTTTTTTTTTGAACAGGTGAGAATTAGAACACCCTCCAATTACAGAGGACGCCCTAGAGCATCCTGTCGGATGAGAACGCGGAGTTCTTGATGGTTACTGATAACTTCTCCTGGGAGACTTATTCACGTTACATAAGTTGACTTTCCATGTTTGGCCTCGGTTAGTGCCATGCCCCGGTCTGGGACTAGTACTGACAACTGAGGATATAATCATAGAGGAAGCTAAGGAGGAGAGGCCCTGGTCTAGGGCAAAGCCCGCGACCAGGGCCTCGATTGTGGAGCTACTAGCGAAGGGCTGCAATTCGAGTGGCGATAATGATCATGATTGCGCGATTTGCATGGATGGGATTTATGGAGCCAACGCGATGATTACGATGCCATGCTCGCACTCGTTTCATCGGGTTTGTCTTGTGAGATGGCTCGATGTAGGGCACACCTGCCCGCTCTGTCGCTACGAGATGCCTGTGGCTGAGTTCCGGCTTCGACCAGGTGGTTCTGTTATGAATTACATTAGAGATATCTATTGAAAAAAGTGACTCGGCTAAAGTCGTCGTGCCAAGATCAAAGATAAAATAACCCAAACAAACAAACTAAGTATAGCAAGTAAGTAAGGGGTCGAACACAAAGGAATCAGTTTTTATTCAGATTTTAGTGGTTTTCATGCAAGTAATCAAAAGGGGGGTTTTGAAAGTTGGTTTCAATCAAAGTTATCAAGCAGAGTTTATCCAATCAATTCCACTTTATTAATCCATTGATCATGAATTCATCCACCTCTTTATATGCTTAGGTCAATTCCAATCCCAATCATTAGAAATCGCAAGTCCACGGTCCAAGCAATTCTATAACCCTAGGCAAGGACGCTTAACCTAGAATTAGCATAGAGCACAGGGATAATAGGAAATTAAATCATGCAATCAAGCTACGAGTCTCATGCACAACTTAACCATTGAATACTCTTCCCTAAACTAGTCCACGGTCCTAGAATAGAGTTGTTTCGAGAATAGGAAAGATGCATTGACAACAACCAATCCTAATTCAAACAATAGATCTAAGTCAATCAAACAAGTTGATCAGGCTCATAAAATCAAACATAGATCATGGGATGAAGCACAAGAGTATCAATAAAGACCTAAGGATAAAGAGGTTACCAGAATTTCACAACTTCATAATAAAGCTTCCTTGATTGAATAAACTCCAAGGAGAGTTAGTTCTCCATTACAAAGAAAACTCTAATCTTTATTGAATTACAATTGATTGACAAGTATTGGATCTCCTAAAAACCTAGAAAGGTCCCCCTTATATAGCCCCAAGGATCAACCTTTTCGGACTAAACAAGATAGGAAACCGAAAGATAAGAAAGGAAACAAGATAGAAACGGTGAAATCTCGCCCGTCTGGAAGTCGGTCGAACCCGCGACCGCGGCACCAGCACCGCGCCCGCGGCGGCCTTCACTCGGTCAAATCCGAGTCAGCTTCTACCGCGACCGCGCCACAGACAACGCGACCGCGGCCTTCATGGTCTTGGTTGGCTCGCTCCTCCACGCCACCGCGCCCGCGTCATAGACAACGCGACCGCGATATCCATGCAGTGGCGAATCTTCGTCTTTAAGCTCTTTAACTCTTGATTCTTCATACTCTGTGTCTTCGGTCTTGATATTACAATAACGCCCAAAACTAACCTAAACACTCAATATAGCTCTAAAATACAAGAGTTAACCTATACAAAATAGGCCGAATCAAATTCCCCCATACTTAGATCTTGCTCGTCCTCGAGTAAGCCCAAACAAATATAACAAGAAAGCACATCTAAGATCTCAGGAAATACAAGAGAAGATGAAAAACACTCAGCTCACAACCCGAACCCAAAATATAGAGAAATCATGAGCATAAAACAATGAAGCTCAAACACACACCTCACAACAAGATATAACACTCAAGCTCTAAAAAGTGTAGAGCAACCTAGGATCTACCCAAATCTAACATGTAAGCCCCAAAGTCCCCAAGCAAGAATGATCCTAAAACACTGAAATTTTACCGCTCAATTCTGCTTAGGCGCCCTTTCGGGTTTTCACCTAACCGCTCTTTTCATTTTTCAATAGGTGTGCTCACAAATACTCACATCACTCATGAACCTCTTATTACCCCAGCCTAATGCTGGTCTGGGTTACCTGCTTATTACCTGAGCCGCCCTTTCGGGTTTTCGACTCATCTAAGGATTTAATATGCCTTTTTTCAATTTTTATGGCTTTTTCTATCTTTTTTCTTTTTCTTTCTTTCTTTATTATGCAAAAAATATGGTGCAAGTGCTCCATGAAAAGAAGAAAATCAAAAATCTGAAGCAAATCACTAACTAAGCTAACTAGGATAAGCGAATGCGAGTACCCCTTTCCCCATACTTAAATCCTTCATTGTCCTCAATGAAGCAAAGAGAAAGGATAGAAGCAAGGAAGAAGGTATATCAGAAGACTCACAAACGATGAAGAGGGGTGGAATTGAAGAACTCTTCATAGGTGGTAGAAAGAAACACTTCGTATTTCCACTCGGGTGGCATACCGCGGGCGCGGGCGCGGAATCTTTGCAGAGAGCGAAGTCGTGCGCGGCCGATGAAGCGCGGGCGCGGTTTTTGTGCAGGGACGTGGTCTTGACTTTGTCTCGAAAAGTGTGATGTGTAAGCAACCGTCGTATCTTGGCTCGTCTTCTTGGAAGATGGATCAATACTCGAACTCGAGCCGTGGAGATGCAATCCCGGGGAAACAAAGCTCCCCCATACTTAGGCTTTACACATAGCCAAAGAATGGAAAGTACAAAGATGGATGGCAAGAAAATATAGAAGGTGGAAAGATAGAAGATGGATAGAATGGATATAGATAGATGGAAAATATAGAGGTAGAATGGGACCAAAAAGTCCTCTTTTTTTTTCTCTCTCTATCTTTTTTTTTTCTCCTTTTTTTTTTTTCATAATAAAAGCGAGCTAAAACCGAGACGCAGTATGGTTGCCGCGAGCACGGGCTAGTACCTGTTCGTCGGGGCGCGCTGACGATCCACCGCGGGCGCGGCCAAGGCGGCGCGGGCGCGGTATCACGCCAGGCGTGTCCTTTCGGACCTAGTACCTGCATGTTAGCTAAAAAAAACAAGCAAATCCTAAGCTAGGAACGGAAAAACAATCTAAACTAATCCTTGGGTTGCCTCCCAAGCAGCGCTTTTGTTTAACGTCGTTGGCTCGTCGTTGGCTCGACGTGGATACGATCAATATGGGTCCTCATCAACATCAATTCGGACCGTGTTGCCACCATGAGATATGGAAAGAGATCCATTGGCAACGTCAATGACCGTGTTGGCGGTTTTCATGAATGGACGACCAAGTAAGAGAACCGGATCGTACCGCTCTTCGCCTATCTCCATCACATAAAAATCTGCAGGAAAGATCAAACCCCGCACCTGCACTAGAACATCCTCAACTAACCCTTTCGGGCGCACATTAGAATGGTCGGCCAACTCAATAACAATATCAGATTCCTTTAAAGGACCAAGGCCTAACCTATCATACATGCAAGCTGGAAGAACATTAATGGAGGCACCTAAATCTAGCATAGCACGCTCAATTTTAGTTTCTCCAATAGTGATCGGGACGGTGAATCTTCCTGGGTCTGAGCATTTTTTAGGTAATTGCTTTTGGAGTAGGGAATTACAAGTCTCAATTTTGCTATCCTGCGTCTTTTCAACTAGAGCTACCTTTTCAATCTTAGGCGTAGTCCTATTCTTTCTTTTTATGGTGCATAACTCTTTCATAAACTTAGCAAAACGAGGGACACTTTGGATGAGATTGAGAAGAGGAACATTTACCCGACAATTGGCGAAGGTCTCGAAGAGTTCCTTGTCATGTGCCGGCTTCCTTGTGTCCTTGAGAGCATCGGGGAATGGAGGAGAGGGCTTGAAAGAATCCAATGGTGGAAGGGGCTGAGCCACATAGCCATCGTCCTCTTCTGCTGCTGGAGCTCGGTTCCTTCTAGGAGAGCTTGGGCGAGGAGGCGAGTAATTCTTGAAAGCATAATCGAGTAAAGCCTCAAAATTCCTCTCGGCCTCCTTACAACGGGCGCGGTCCGGACTCCGCGGTCGCGGGTCGTCATGCCTCTCGTGGTCCATGTGGTCTGTTGGGATTTCGCGGGCGCGGATGGGAGGGCGCGGGCGCGGAATTCCCACAGAAGCTTGGTCTCCATGTGCTGTCGCCCCGGCGCGGTCGCGGCCAGGGGAGCGCGGGCGCGGTTCGTCACCAGGCGGTGATTCCCGACTCGCCAACGTTCTACCGCTTCTCAAATTCATGGCACTCACATTCTCTTTGTGATTGAGGGGTTGAGAGGGAAGTTTCCCGGAATCCTTAGACTCGAGCCTATTGATCATAGTGGCAAGTTGGCTCAGCTGAGTCTCAAGATTCTTTACAGCAGCTCTCGTCTCTTGGTTCTCCTTTAAAAGGGCAGTAATAGCATCATTCTGAGACGGAGCAGGTGCTCTCGGGGCATAGTTGTTGGACCGGAATTGTTGCTGCTGGCCCTGAGGAGCATACTGCTGCTGCTGTTGTGGTGGATCTTGCTGCTGCTGGTTGTTCCACCTCAAGTTAGGATGGTTCGCCCACCCCGGATTGTAGGTATTAGAGTAAGGATCATTCCGGGGCCGGGGCACACCATAGTTGCCAATAGCATTGACCGACTCCTCGGTCTCCTGAATAGTAGGGCACTGATCTGTGTGGTGGCTCGCGTCGTAGCAAAGACCGCAAGCATTGACTTGTTAAGCTGTCCTCTTCGTGAGTAGCTGCTTCATAAGATCCTTGAGCTCCCTTACTTCAGCATTCAGGGACTCATTCACCACACTAACGGACCTCACATTGGTCCTGGATCTCTGATTGCGGGCTTGCTCCGCCAAGATCTCCACTTTCTGAAAAGCTGCAGCGGGGGTCAAGCTCTCGTAACTACCCCCACAAGATGCATTCACGAGCCTCTTGTCATTGTCGCAGAGTCCCTCAATGATGTAGCAAATAAGATCCTTGGCTTGGTAGCCATGGTAGGGACAACTCGCGATGAGCCTCTTGTAGCGCTCATAATAGTCATAGAGGTTCTCGTCTTCCCCTTGCTCCAAACTGCTGAGCTGCTTCTTAATAGATGTTTGTTTGGAAGCGGGGAAGTACTTCTCAAGAAACGCCTTCTTCATGGCCGCCCAAGTAGTGATAGAGCCTGGAACCAAATAAAGGAGCCAATCCTTGGCGGTGTCTTCAAGAGAGAAGGGAAAAGCCCGGAGCTTGATTTGATCCTCCGTCACATCAGTGGGCTTCATACTCACGCATACCGCGTGGAATTCAGTGAGATGCTTGTTCGGGTCCTCACCACTCAACCCGTGGAATTTGGGTAAGTGGTGGATGAGGCCAGACTTTAGTTCGAACTTCACACCCTCCCCGAGTTCGGGGAATTGAACAGCGAGCTGCTGTTGCTGGAGATCAGGCGCGGTGAGTTGGCGAATAGTTTGTTCCGCCATGACGCCTTCTGGTTCAGAATCAGAGAGAGAGAGAGATTCAAGAAGATTGTAGGAGGTAGACACTCTGGGGGCACTCCTTATCTTCCGTAGAGTCCTGTCAATTTCTGGATCAAAACGAACAGGAGAAGTATTAGTAGACCGGGTACGGACCATGTGTTAGGTCCGAACCCAAAGGTTGGTTCTGCGCACGAACCGCGGGCGCGGTTTGGGCGCAGAACACAAAAAACGCACACAATCAGAACAAGAAAAAGGACTCCCCGGCAACGGCGCCAAAATTTGACTCGGCTAAAGTCGTCGTGCCAAGATCAAAGATAAAATAACCCAAACAAACAAACTAAGTATAGCAAGTAAGTAAGGGGTCGAACCCAAAGGAATCAGTTTTTATTCAGATTTTAGTGGTTTTCATGCAAGTAATCAAAATGGGGGTTTTGAAAGTTGGTTTCAATCAAAGTTATCAAGCAGAGTTTATCCAATCAATTCCACTTTATTAATTCGTTGATCATGCATTCATCCATCTCTTTATATGCTTAGGTCAATTACAATCCCAATCATTAGAAATCGCAAGTCCACGGTCCAAGCAATTCTATAACCCTAGGCAAGGACGCTTAACCTAGAATTAGCATAGAGCACAGGGATAATAGGAAATCAAATCATGCAATCAAGCTACGAGTCTCATGCACAACTTAACCATTGAATACTCTTCCCTAAACTAGTCCACGGTCCTAGAATAGAGTTGTTTCGAGAATAGGAAAGATGCATAGACAACAACCAATCCTAATTCAAACAATAGATCTAAGTCAATCAAACAAGTTGATCAGGCTTATAAAATCAAACATAGATCATGGGATGAAGCACAAGAGTATCAATAAAGACCTAAGGATAAAGAGGTTACCAGAATTTCACAACTTCATAATAAAGCTTCCTTGATTGAATAAACTCCAAGGAGAGTTAGTTCTCCATTACAAAGAAAACTCTAATCTTTATTGAATTACAATTGATTGACAAGTATTGGATCTCCTAAAAACATAGAAAGGTCCCCCTTATATAGCCCCAAGGATCAACCTTTTCGGACTAAACAAGATAGGAAACCGAAAGATAAGAAAGGAAACAAGATAGAATCGGTGAAATCTCGCCCGTCTGGAAGTCGGTCGAACCCGCGACCGCGGCACCAGCACCGCGCCCGCGGCGGCCTTCACTCGGTCAAATCCGAGTCAGCTTCTACCGCGACCGCGCCACAGACAGCGCGACCGCAGCCTTCATGGTCTTGGTTGGCTCGCTCCTCCACGCCACCGCGCCCGCGTCATAGACAACGCGACCGCGATATCCATGCAGTGGCGAATCTTCGTCTTTAAGCTCTTTAACTCTTGATTCTTCATACTCTGTGTCTTCGGTATTGATATTACAATAACGCTCAAAACTAACCTAAACACTCTCAATATAGCTCTAAAATACAAGAATTAACCTATACAAAATAGGCCGAATCAAAAAGCTAGCCATCGTATTGATTAGTTTTGTGTTTTTGGTTTAGATCAAGGATTTTGGAGGTGTATGGTGAATTAATTAATTAACCGTGGGCAAGGTACGTTTTGTGTGCCGTAGGGTAATGACGAAGGTATATATATTGCAATTTCAACGTTGTTTTCTAATATATTCTTCTTCTTGTTATTATACCTTGCTTCTATTAGGTATAATATAATCGACTATCTTCATCAATTGTCAACCTAAACTTGTAATAATTTCATAACGACTTGGCCAGCTATCATATAAAATTAGAGACGTGAAACTAGAGCTATACTCAATTCCGAACCAAACTGACTAACCTGAACCCAATTAAGTATAATTTACAATGATCCGAACTTAATCCAAACCTATACTCAATTCGAACTCAAAATGATGAACCCTTCAAACCTACAATTTAATATCATACGTATACTTTGTTTTAAAACGATGCTTATTTTTTGGAGTATAAAATGAAATAATTCTTATATATCATCATATAAATAAATAAAATTTATTTATATAGTTAATTTTTATACACACATAAATATATATTTAAATAACTAAGGAAGAATTACATAAAATAAGATGCATTATCACATTTTATTAACAACTGATACAAATCTTTTGGTATTTAATTAAATTATGTAAACTAACTTTTATAATAAAATCAATAAGTTTAAATAAAAACTCGGATTAATATATTATAATATTAAAGATATAAATAATATTTAATAATTTATAGAAAACCAAATTATCTCGTATATATGTTATTGTTTTTTGAAAAAATAATTAAATAATAAATATATAAATATGTAATGAAAATGTTAAGGAATTATTATCTTAATTAAGAAATTGATCTTTTTTTCCTAAAGCATAATCACTATGCAATATTAGCGATATATATGGTAAATATAACATCCATTTTTTATTGATATTTTTATATGATACTGTTGAAGTCCGAAAACACCGACTGTAGATTAACGCGATGAGAGCAAGAGATTTGAACTCAACCGAGTCAACCGACGGAGAGACGGAAAGTATTTGGTCATTTGAAGTGTTTAACGCGATAAGGGTAGTGTTAAGGATGCTTTTGTATTAACTGTGGGGTTACAATAGTAAACAGATGATCTCTATCGCGTTTTAGGTGTATCGGGTTACAACAATGATCTTAACTCGAGATCTGATGTATGTGGTTCGCGAGGTTTTCGATCCCCGCTCTGGTGCATTGAGCTCGCTATTTATAGTGGAGGTTCGAGCTGGGTTGGAGCGAGATGCTGATGTGGGATGGGCGCCGCTCGGGCACGTGTCGCTCTATGGTTCGCTCTTGGGGCGGCAGCCGCGAAGCTGGCCAATCAAAGGCCAGGATGGGACGTCGCCGCCCACGGCTCATCTGATGGGACGTTGCCGCCCACCCACTTGCTTGGATGGGACGGGGCAATGAGCGCGGTGAGCACAACCCCCCGGGGCCGGGCCTCCACTTTGTAGGGAGTTTGCTTTGTAAGGAACCATTGGTTTGGACCGCGATGGCTGTAGAGTTCAGGGTTTGACGACATCTTTGAGAAGTCTACACTTGGTCATATTTTGTTTTGGTGGGGTGCGTTACCGCGTTGACGGTTCCTGGTATCAACACAACCCCATGGACCGGGACTCGATGCCCTTTTGAGGACGGGTCCAAAAAAGTACCCGAACCGGAAACATGATGCGGGGAACGCGCTAGTGTTTTAGCGATGCGAGCCAGTGAGGGCGGTATGACGAGGAGCGCGGCGAAGAGGGTTGTTGGGCCGTATAGCTTTATGGGCCGCACGCCAAGCGAGGCCATTCCTTCACGGCCCGCCGAGAATTGAAATAAAAGAGCGGTTCCGCTCCTCGTCTCCCTCATTCCCTCACTTCAACTCTTGCCCATCGCCATTTCCGCTCTCAAGCCACGCTCCCCTCTGTCGCCGGCCACTGCTCCAATGATCGCCCACCCACTGTCAACGCACCGCTCCTCAACCTTTCCGGTACGTCCTCCCTTCTTTTCTCCTTCCCTTTCTTCTTCTTTCTTGTTCCCCGCCTTTTTTCTAGGTTTTCGGGCGAGCCCTAGGCCCAACGACGGTGGCGCCGCTGGCGCCTGTGGCTTCGGGTGCGGACCTCCCCGAGGGCCGCCCCGCTGAGGGTGGGTTTTCGGCGTTTTGGGCGGCGGAGGGCGCCGCCACGCCACTGCCCTAAGGAAACCGTGGGCCAGGCTTGGTTTACGCGTCGCTCCGATAGCCGTCGTGTGTTGGTGGCGACGCCGCACCCGGCCCCAAGAACTCTGCCGGGGAGACGAAAAGTCGTGGGCGGGGGATGACGTCTTCGTCCTGACGTCCCGTCCCATCAACGTTGTATCGCCGCGTTCCGCTTTTTAGAGGAGCGCGTTGGGAGCGGTGGAAAGCTATCTGACACATCGTGCGCACCCCCAGGCCTGTGATGACAGGGCTTCCAGCCCTATCGCGAAATGACACCTGCCCGCGGCTGGGGTACCGCGCTTCTTTGTCTTTATTTGTTTTCTACACTTTGTTGTTTATCGCGCTGCATGTTCCACCATGATTTGTTTCTCCCCGTGCATATCATTTCTCTTTTCCTTCCTCCAGGAGCCTCTTTGTTTCCGTGCCCTGGATTTGGGGCTTTCCAGCGACTCCTGCCCCTCAGGCGTGGATCGCGGTGACAGGATAGCGGACTGGGACGATTTCTACGTGCCCGACCCCTCGCCCGAGCACTGGGAGATGTCCGCGAGTGACTCCCAAAACGACTTCCGAGAGCCCGCCGGTCTGAGCAAGAGTGACCCCACCACGGTATCTGCCTCCCGTACTAAGAGCGAGTCGTCCTCGCGATCAATGGCGCGTTGCAAGCCCTATGATCCTCATGACGGGGCTCCTGATGACGAAGCGTCCACTTCTGGGACTGCGAGGAGCTTTCCCTCGCGATACTTAACAGGCGTTAGGGCGGAGGTTCCTCGCTTCCGTCAGACCAGGCCCGCGCGTCTGGCTGAATATGAGAACCCGGCGACGTTGGCCAAGGGTTGCGCCTCCATCCTCACCCTCGAGGAGATGGACCACATCGCGACAGGATACCCCTGGCCAGCAGGGGTGGAGCTCCTGCTGCCTCTGGACGGGGGTAACAGCCACGCCGCCTATGAGGCGGGCCATGTGGTTTACGCGGCAAGCCTTATTGCGGGTTTCAGGCTTCCTCTACCGCGTTACGTCTCTGATCTTCTATTTGATCTCGAGCTTGCACCCGCCTCGATGGCCCCCAACTGCTGGAGCTACATTGCGGCGTACCACCTTAGGTGCTTAGAGCTGAAGCACCCCCCCTCCGCGGGGCATCTGCGACAGATCCTTACAATCAAAGAGGACACTAGGGGCTTCGTGAATTTTAGCCTCACGAACTGCAATCTTATCATCACTCCTTCCAACGTTGGCCCACGGTGGAAGGAGAAATGGTTCATTGTGCATGATTACGAGGGCGACGTCATGCTCTGCCCCCTAGTTGCGGGCCAGTTCCGCCCCCACAAGCGCAAGGGCGGTGCCTCCAAGCAGGCCGTCGCGGCGAAGAAGGCCTTCGCCGCGCTTTATAAAAGGGAACAGAGCGTTTGGATAACGCAGGAGCGCCTAGAGCGCGCGGGACTAAGTCTGAGGCCGGCGTCACCCCGGGTGGTCGAGATATCCTCATCGGCCACCGTGTCCCTGGAGCCCGAGGGCGAGGGTATTTTTTGTTGTTTTTTCTTTGAGACTGTCTTATTTTGACGCTTGTTTTCTTAATACATTGCACGCGCTTAGTATGAAAGTTCGTGACTTGTTTTTGCAGATATGGATGTCTTTGACGCTCTCACCTGCAAATCCGCCCCGACAAACTCTGGGGCGCCCTCCACCGCTAAAACCGGGGGCCAGAAGGGGGCCACCGCGAAGGGCACGCCCGGCCCAAAGGGGAAAAGCCTCCCAGCAGACAACAAGGGCAAACGCGTGCAGGGGGATGCCTCGAAGCGCAAGAGTGCAGGACTTCGTTCGCGTCGAGGAGGAACCTCCCGAGCCCGTCGCGAAGGGTCCTGCCCAAATTACGACGGGCACCGAGAGTCGCCGCCACTGGTCTCAAAGGGCCGAGGTGGCTGGTTTCGCCTGCTCCGGGCCGGCATGGGGTACCTTCAAGGAGGGCCAGTACCCCTACGAGGAGGAGAGGGAATGGTTCCGCACCCTCAACGCGGCGGAGATCGGGGGGGAGTGCATGAAGTATGGCCATATGGTATGTGGCCCTTTTGCTTTTTGGTGCCGACCCTTTATAAGCTTCACCCGTGCTGAAAATGTGCTTTTATTTGCAGGTCAACGCGTGGCTGAACTACCTCCCGGACCGTTTGTGCGAGGCGGAGGCCCAACTGGAGGAGGCGACTGATACACAAAGGAATACGTCTAACTCAAGGGATTTATGGAGGAAGACGAGCTCAAGAAGAAGGCCTAGACCTTACAAGAGGTCCCGAGCATTCAAGTATAAGGAGGCTTTGAAGAAGCTACATGAAGTGCATCAACCTTTGTCAAGTAGACATTGGAAGATGAAGAAGACGAAGGAAGGTCTTCTAAGGACCGACCCTAAGGGGGGTCGAGCACGACCCTCATAGGGTCGAGCACGACCCTGAGGGGGGGTCGAGCACGAGCCTCATAGGGTCGATCCTGAGGGCTATCGCAGCTGCGTCCGTGGTTTCCTTGTGTCCCAAGCTGTTTCCTTTTATTGTTATCAAACTATTTCCATATTTTGGTTTTCTAGATTTACAATTATTATTATGAGATATTATTTATATCTTATGATAATAATTTAAGATTTCTTTTCTAGGATAGAATAAATACTCTAGTTTTCCCTTATTTGTTTTTCAGCGTATTTTGAGAAGAGAACAGAGTTCTCTTCCTGCGCCATTGTGATTCACGACATTGAGGATTGAGTTTGGTTTATGCAAGCTTTGTTTTGATTCATTCAAGTGTTCATTCTTGCGAGTTGTTGATTGTGTTCTACATCGAGAAGTTCAAGGTTTTACTTGGTGCAAGGTCTAGATCCGTTTCCGTTCGCGATTGTGTGACGACAAGGAGCCATCTCCTAGCGTGTCATACATCAAGTGGTATCAGAGCTCATCCGATCTTGAGTTACACCGAGTTGAGTCGAGTTGCTTTTCTCAACAATCTGCGAACTACATCAACAACAGAAAGTTGCACACGTTCGTCTTCGTTTCTGAAATTTTCGAAATTTTTTCTGAGGTAATTTCGAAAACCTGATTTCATATTCTTGTAGATAATTTCGATACGAGTCTAGGCATATAAGATTCGTCAAAATCGGAGTTCGTTTGAGACCTGAAAAGGTCAAAATACCAAGCTATGTTCCAAAAACCCTAATTGGCCGCCGAGAATTTTTGCTTGCTTTGACCCCAAGTTTGATCTTTGTTTGTCTTCCATGAAGCTCTGATGTCTCAAACTGATATTCCGAGTCAAATTGATCTCTTTTATGGAGATTATGATCCGTATTCATATTTTTCTTGGGAAGAGAATACTAATGCTTGCTTGGAGTATCATGGCTATGATGGTCTTTCAGGATTCATGGCAGTTGTTGATTCTTTTCGAGGAGATGCTTATAATTGGTGGTTGAATGATGTTTATCAACGTCGTCTCCATGGTCTTGAACACATTGTTTCTTGGAATCAACTCAGATTTTTGATGAGAAGAGAGTTTGTTCCTATCGAGCATGCTAGACGAGTGGAGATGTGCAACAAGTGTCATCAAGGTTTCTATGATCATTCGCCTCTTGCATACTTCATGGAGCTTGAAGAGTTGCTTAGTTTGGCTGGTATTTCACTTAGTTCTCAACAACTATGCTCTCGTTTCTATGATGGTTTGAATTGCATTTACCAAGCGGTCTTGGAGAACCAACCAAGAGATGATGTTAATGAGTTGGTCCGAGTTGCTATGGCTTTTCATTATCGTGCTCAAAGGTTTGAGGAATCTGAGATGGCGCGGGCTGCTATGAGCATAGCTCCACCTCAAGTGGAGGAGGAGAAATCAATTGCCCTAGCCGAGGAGGTGGCTCCCATTGCTATTGCAACTTATGACGTCGAGCCATCATCTTGCATCGACGCGCCAGGGATTGTTAGCACGGTTCAGCAGAAAATACTTGTCCAATCCGACTCAAATTTTGTGGAGCATTGTGATATTGATGTTGAAAGCTCTCCGCATGATTTCAGCCAATTTGGGGATGATTTGCCCCTGGTTTCGCCACAGCCATTGCCGAACACCGACTCCTTGACTATGCTGATCGTTCCTCAGGTTTCCCTCAAGATTTTAATGCCAAATTTTGTGGGTCATCTTGATACTGCAGAATTAGTCTCTCCACAAAATTTCAGCCAGTTTGGAGGTCGTTTGCTTGGCAAACCATGCAGCTTGTCTTTGGATGATTCTACGCCGTTATTACTTGATTCTTTTGATCATGTGCTTGATGATTGCTTTGCTTATTATCATCCGGAGTATGGAGCTGAGTACGAGGTTAGTTCTTGTAGTTCTTTGCAAGAGTTTGAGTTCTTCTCTATACCTTTCGACAAATCGAGGACGATTTGCAGTCAAGTGGAGGAGAATGATACACAAAGGAATACGTCTAACTCAAGGGATTCATGGAGGAAGACGAGCTCAAGAAGAAGGCCTAGACCTTACAAGAGGTCCCGAGCATTCAAGTATAAGGAGGCTTTGAAGAAGCTACATGAAGTGCATCAACCTTTGTCAAGTAGACATTGGAAGATGAAGAAGACGAAGGAAGGTCTTCTCAGGACCGACCCTGAGGGGGGTCGAGCACGACCCTCATAGGGTCGATCCTGAGGGCTATCGCAGCTGCGTCCGTGGTTTCCTTGTGTCCCAAGTTGTTTTCTTTTATTGTTATCAAACTATTTCCATATTTTGGTTTTCTAGATTTACAATTATTATTATGAGATATTATTTATATCTTATGATAATAATTTAGGATTTCTTTTCTAGGATAGAATAAATACTCTAGTTTTCCCTTATATGTTTTTCAGCGTATTTTGAGAAGAGAACTCCTGCGCCATTGTGATTCACGACATTGAGGATTGAGTTTGGTTTATGCAAGCTTTGTTTTGATTCATTCAAGTGTTCATTCTTGCGAGTTGTTGATTGTGTTCTACATCGAGAAGTTCAAGGTTTTACTTGGTCCAAGGTCTAGATCTGTTTCCGTTCGCGATTGTGTGAAGACAAGAAGCCATCTCCTAGCGTGTCATACATCAGCGACCAAGGCCAAGGAGGCGGCCGAGACGACCCTCGCGGAGGTGCGCGCGCAAGCGGAGCAGGACGTGGCGGAGATCAAGGCGGTCCAAGGCCAACTCGCCGCGACCAAGAAGGAGGTGGCGGGGCTCAAGGCAACGTCCGCGAAGCAGCGGCGTCAATTGGAGGAGGCCCAAGCCAAGGCCGAGAACGCGGTGCCCGAGTTCCTCAAATCGGAAGAGTACATGGACCGTCGCGTTGAGGATGCAAGAGCGGTCCAAGCTCTTAGTGCAGTCACCGCGGCCCTCCAATACGTGGAGAGGTATAAGGTCAAGTACTTCGCTCCCGATCTCCATCGCAAAATGGGGGTTGTCTGGGAGGGCGGAGTGGCGAAGCCGCCGCCGGGCGTCGAGGGGGACGACGCGGAGGGTCATGACGATCCGGAGGGCCGGGCCAATCCGGAGCTCCCCGCCGCCGATCCCGAGAGCGAGAAGACCAATGAGGCTCCCCCTCCCTCCGAGACCGCGGCCGATGCCAACGCTGAGGCCAATGCCAATGCCCCCACCGCGTGAAGCTCTTTATCTTTGTGTGCTTATTTTTGTTTCTTGTTTTTCTTTCTGATATTACTTTCTGGCCGTATGGGCCCAAGTACTTGGTGTTCGCCGCGATGCGGCCGTAATTGTATTTGATTTTGACGCGAAGTAGGCGTCGTAACTTTGTTTGCCGCCAACGGCATTGTGATTATTCCTTGTTCGTTTTTACTGTGTTTTAAACTAGATCTTTGTGCATACTCGCCGTACCCAACCTCATGCCAAGCTAGGTGCTAGGACCGCGCTTGACACTAGGTTAATGTAACTTGGATTTTTGCGAACACTCGCCGTACCCAACGCTTGACACTAGGTTAATGTAACTTGGATTTTTGCTAACACTCGCCGTACCCAGCCCCATGCCAAGCTAGGTGCTAGGACCGCGCTCGACACTAGGTTAATGTAACTTGGATTTTAGTGAAGTTTCTGATGTATTTAAGGCTTTATGCAACTACGAGGGGTGGAACCCAACTCGAGCGCGCCTAAGCGCATCGCGCGCGTTAGCGGACAACCCCAAGCGAGGACGGCAGCTCGGGTTTCCCTAACGACTGTGGAGTTTTTGATGTTTTAAGGCTTTATGCAACTGCGAGGGGTGGAACCCAACTCGAGCGCGCCTAAGCGCATCGCGCGCGTTAGCGGACAACCCCAAGCGAGGACGACAACTCGGGTTTCCCTAACGACTGTGGAGTTTTTGATGTTTTAAGGCTTTATGCAACTGCGAGGGGTGGAACCCAACTCGAGCGCGCCTAAGCGCATCGCGCGCGTTAGCGGACAACCCCAAGCGAGGACGGCAACTCGGGTTTCCCTAACGACTGTGGAGTTTTTGATGTTTTAAGGCTTTATGCAACTGCGAGGGGTGGAACCCAACTCGAGCGCGCCTAAGCGCATCGCGCGCGTTAGCGGACAACCCCAAGCGAGGACGGCAACTCGGGTTTCCCTAACGACTGTGGAGTTTTTGATGTTTTAAGGCATTATGCACCTGAGAGGGGTCGAACCCAACTCGAGCGCGCCTAAGTGCATCGCGCGCGTTAGCGGACAACCCCAAGCGAGGATGGCAACTCGGGTTTCCCTAACGACTGTGGAGTTTTTGACGTTTTAAGGCTTTATGCAACTGCGAGGGGTGGAATCCAACTCGAGCGCGCCTAAGCGCATCGCGCGCGTTAGCGGACAACCCCAAGCGAGGACGGCAACTCGGGTTTCCCTAATGACTGTGGAGTTTTTGATGTTTTAAGGCTTTATGCAACTGCGAGGGGTGGAACCCAACTCGAGCGCGCCTAAGCGCATCGCGCGCGTTAGCGGACAACCCCAAGCGAGGACGGCAACTCGGGTTTCCCTAACGACTGTGGAGTTTTTGATGTTTTAAGGCTTTATGCAACTGCGAGGGGTGGAACCCAATTCGAGCGCGCCTAAGCGCATCGCGCGCGTTAGCGGACAACCCCAAGCGAGGACGGCAACTCGGGTTTCTCTAATGACTGTGGAGTTTTTGATGTTTTAAGGCTTTATGCAACTGCGAGGGGTGGAACCCAACTCGAGCGCGCCTAAGCGCATCGCACGCGTTAGCGGACAACCCCAAGCGAGGACGGCAACTCGGGTTTCCCTAACGACTGTGGAGTTTTTGATGTTTTAAGGCATTATGCAACAGCGAGGGGTGGAACCCAACTCGAGTGCGCCTAAGCGCATCGCGCGCGTTAACGGACAACCCCAAGCGAGGACGGCAACTCGGGTTTCCCTAACGACTGTGGAGTTTTTGATGTTTTAAGGCTTTATGCAACTGCGAGGGGTGGAACCCAACTCGAGCGCGCCTAAGCGCATCGCGCGCGTTAGCGGATAACCCCAAGCGAGGACGGCAACTTGGGTTTCCCTAACGACTGTGGAGTTTTTGATGTTTTAAGGCTTCATGCAACTGCGAGGGGTGGAATCCAACTCGAGCGCGCCTAAGCGCATCGCGCGCGTTAGCGGACAACCCCAAGCGAGGACGGCAACTCGGGTTTCCCTAACGACTGTGGAGTTTTTGATGTTTTAAGGCTTTATGCAACTGAGAGGGGTGGAACCCAACTCGAGCGCGCCTAAGCGCATCGCGCGCGTTAGCGGACAACCCCAAGCGAGGACGGCAACTCGGGTTTCCCTAACTACTGTGGAGTTTTTGATGTTTTAAGGCATTATGCAACTGCGAGGGGTGGAACCCAACTCGAGTGCGCCTAAGCGCATCGCGCGCGTTAACGGACAACCCCAAGCGAGGACGGCAACTCGGGTTTCCCTAACGACTGTGGAGTTTTTGATGTTTTAAGGCTTTATGCAACTGCGAGGGGTGGAACCCAACTTGAGCGCGCCTAAGCGCATCGCGCGCGTTAGCGGATAACCCCAAGCGAGGACGGCAACTCGGGTTTCCCTAACGACTGTGGAGTTTTTAATGTTTTAAGGCTTTATGCAACTGCGAGGGGTGGAATCCAACTCGAGCGCGCCTAAGCGCATCGCGCGCGTTAGCGGACAACCCCAAGCGAGGACGGCAACTCGGGTTTCCCTAACGACTGATTCATTACTAGGACAGTGTACGGTAGTTGTCTCGTTTTATTCATATGAAAACGGGTAGAATAAAGACATTACAATCAGCCGCAACGCGGTGATAACTCTAGCTTATTTACACATAGTATTTCTTGAGGCGTGCCTCATTCCATGTCTTGGCGAGAGTTTGTCTCGTTGTTGGATCTGTGAGTTTAAAAGCCCCCGGGACAACTTCTTTGGAAAGGAGGTACGGTCCTTCCCACTTCGCGTCAAGCTTGCCCCCGTCGGCCCTTCGGAGGGCTAGATCGCCCTCCTTGAGGCCGCGGGGCCTGATTCTCTTGTTGTAGTATGTCGCGGTCCTTCTCTTGTATTCGGCTGAGCGCAGCTCCGCCGCCTCTCGGCGTTCATCGCGAAGGTACATCTCAACCTTGAGAGCTTCATCGTTGGTGAACTGGTCGTACCCCGCGACTCGCTCCGTGGGCAACATGGACTCGACGGGTACGACAGCGTCACTGCCGTAAGCCATAGCGAAAGGTGTTTCTCCCGTTGCCCTGCGCGGCGTGGTGCGGTTTGTCCATAAAACAAGAGGCAATAGCTCGGCCCACCGGCCCTGTACGCCATCCAGCCTGCGCCGGAGGTCGTCGAGTATCCTCGTGTTAACATTCTCCACCAGTCCGTTGGACTGAGGGTGTGCAACCGAAGAAAACCTCAACTCTATGCTCAAACTTGCGCAAAAGTCTCACGTCTCTTCACTGTTGAACTGAGGGCCGTGATCTGTTATTATCACGATTGGGACGCCGAAACGACAAACCATATTTTTCCAAAGAAAGCCGCATACCTTCGCGCTTGTGATTCGTGCCATGGCCTCGGCCTCCACCTACTTGGTGTAGTAATCGACCAGGACCAGGATGAACTGTACCTGCCCGGCGGCTTTAGGGAAGGGACCTAGGATGTCCGTGCCCCACATCGCGAACGGATAGGCCGGTTGGATGCCGCGCAGCTCTCGTGCCGGAGCGTGTTGAATGTTTTCGTAGCGTTGGCACTTGTCACACTTCTGTACGTATGCCGCCGCATCGCGGCGCAGGGTAGGCCAATAGATCCCCATCCGGACTATTTTGTGGACAAGGGTCCGCCAGCCCGGATGGCCTCCACATATGCCCTCATGCACCTCCTCGAGGACCTCGGAGACGGTGGCCTCGTCTACGCAGAGCAGGTTGGGCTCCGCGTAGCCGCGGCGATACAACTTGTTGCCCTCGATGCAGTACCGCGCTGCCTTGAGCTTGAGTTTACGCGCGCTCATGGCATCGTCCTGGGGCAACTCCCCGGTTTGGATATATCGGACTATGGGAGCCATCCACCCCTCCGTGGCCAGCGCGAACACTGCCTGAGTGACCCCGCGCTGCATCTTCCTCTCAATTACGACCTTGTTGCCGACCTCAGGCGGGAGGGCTGAACCCATCTTGGCCAGTGCGTCGGCCTTGGCGTTTGCCGCACGCGGTATGGATTCAATGGCAAAAGTCTCGAGGCAGGCGATCAACGCCTTGACCTTGGCGTCATACTGAGGCAGAAAACCTGTGGTGCACTCGTATTGGCCACCGACCTGTCGCGCGACAAGCTCAGAATCTGTAAAAACTCTTATCCTCCGCGTGCCCACCAGCAGGGCCATCTCAATTCCCGCGTTCACCGCCTCATACTCGGCCTCGTTGTTGGTGGCCTCGAAGCCGAAGTTGAGGGCATGTTCGGACGCGTAGGAGGGTCCCTCAAGGACCACCCCCGCACCCGACCCCAGGTCGCAGTGCGAGCCGTCCACAAAGACCCTCCACTCGTCGGGGCTCTCGTCCGTGTCGGGGAAGGTGACCTCCACCACGAAGTCGGCAAGGGCCTGCGCCTTGATCGCGGTCCGCGGGTGGTACGAGATGTCAAACTCCGACAACTCGACCGCCCACTTGGTCATTCTCCCCGACAACGCGGGCTGATGTAGGATTTGGCGTAGAGGGAGGTCCGATAGGACCTGGATGGGGTGCGCTTGGAAGTAGGGGCGCAACTTTCTTGCCGCCACCACGACGGCCAGAGACATCTTCTCCGCGGGTGAGTATCGTTGTTCCGCCGGCTGAAGCACCCTGCTGGTGAAGTACACCGGGTAACTGAAATCGCGGGTGAGGACCACGCTCACAGTATGCTGGCTGACGGCAATATACAACTGCAGATCCTCTCCCGGGACAGGCGGGGAGAGTGTTGGAAGATTGGCGAGGTAGACCTTTAGGGCCTGGAACGCGCTCTCCATCTCCTCTGTCCAGGTGAAGGTGGTGGTGCTCTTGAGACAGGAGAAGAAAGGAAGAGCGCGGTCCGACAACCTGGAGCAAAAACGGCCAAGATAATTTACTGCACCCGCCAATCGCTGGATTTCGTTGCGTGAAGCCGGTGAGCGGAGCTCCAACACCGCGGCGACCTTAGCGGGATTGACGTCTATGCCCCTCGCGCTGATCATGAAGCCGAGGAACTTTCCCGATTTCACCCCGAAGACGCACTTCTCCGGGTTCAAGCTCATTTGGTGGGCGCGCAGGGTTCGGAAAACCTCGGCCAGATCGGCCAGGTGCTCCTGCGCGCTGCGACTCTTGACCACAATGTCGTCGACGTAAGCCGAGACGCTGCGCTTCAATTGTTTCCGAAAGACATGGTCCACCAGGCGCTGGAAAGTGGCCCCCGCGTTCTTCAAACCGAAGGGCATCACCCTGTAACAGAAAGTCCCACGTTGAGTTATGAACGCGGTGGACTTTTGATCCAGAGGATCCATGGCTATCTGATTGTAACCGGAGTACGCGTCGAGGAAGCTCAGCGCGCTGTGACCGGCGGTGGAGTCGACCAGATCGTCAATGGATGGCAGGGGGTAGCTGTCCTTGGGACAAGCTTTGTTGAGGTCCTTGAAGTCGACACACATGCGCCACTTCCCGTTGGACTTTTTCACCAGCACGACATTGGAGAGCCATGTGGGATATTTGACCTCTCGGATGAAGTTGGCGCGTAGGAGCTTCTCAACCTCCTCGTTAGCCGCGCTAGCGCGTTCCTCGTTGGTCTTCCGGCGTCTTTGACAGACGGGCCTGGACCCCGGGCTCACGCGGAGTGAATGGAGCGCCACCTCGGGAGGGACGCCTTTCAGGTCCGTCGCCGTCCATGCGAACACGTCGCGAGAACGGGCCAGGAGACTATGTAGGCTATCGGCATCCGCCCCGGTCATGCAATCCCCGACAAACAGTTTCTCGGTTGCATCGGGAAAAGGGGTGATGGCGACCCTTTCGAAGTCACCGAGGGGCTCGCGCTCACGCTCCTGTCGCACGTCCAACTCCGCGCTGGTCCCTCCTACGATAACGTACGCGGCAGGGCGAGCACGGGTTGACGCTTCATAGCACTTTCGTGCCTCAATCTGTTGGCCATGGGCGACGCCCACCCGGTCCTCGACGGGGAACTTCAAGACCAGGTGATAGATGGACGCGACGGCCTGGAACTTCATCAACGAAGTCCGTCCCATTATCGAGTTGTAGATGGAAGGGAGCCGGACGACAGTGAACTCGATAGGCTCAGTCCGGCGGGCGTCTTTACCGTCCCCTAGGGTCGTATCCAGGGTGATCAATCCCGCGACATCGACCTCGTTGCCGGAGAAGCAAGTGAGCTTCCCAGCGTAAGGTAGGAGGATGGCAGGTGAAATGCCGAGCTGTGCGAACGCGTCATAGTACAGGATGTCCACCGACGCTCCCGTATTGACCATGATCCTCTTGACTATCTTGGTGGCGACGACCGCGTGCACCACCAGAGGATCTGTGTGCGGAGTGATGAGCTCGCGGGAATCGCTGGGTCGGAAGGTGATGTCGGCGTGAGGGGCTCCCGCCGCACCCAAGCTGTTGATGGAGCCGCCGGAGGTTGAAGCGCGAGCATAACGCTTCCTCTCCCCGCCGCTGGACCCGGCGAGGGTGGACCCCCCCCCCCGCGATGGTGTTGATGTAGAGGTTTGGGTCGTTCGGATTGACCCCTCCTCTTGCGGGCGCGGCACCGGCCAAAGTATTTGCCTGTGCCGGCTGACCACCACCGTTGTGGGGCCCGAGGGCCGTGGTGTTAGCCCCGGTGTATGGGTCGTTGTTGTTCGGCCCGTTGCCACCGCGGTTGTTGCGTGGCCCGCGGTATCCCTGATACCCGCGGCCACGACGGCCTCCACCACGGTGATGGCCGCCGCGCTGCCCACCCTGAGGCTTCGTTGGTGTGGTGGACACGGTGAGGGCCTCCGGGGTGGTTTTGGCCTTTCCCTTGCCGCGCTCCTGCGTGGGCTTTCCTGCCGCGTCCTCCGCGAAGACGCGTTTGGTGTGCAGGGTTTTCCCGCACATCTTGACTTTGAAGGTTCCGTCGCGGAGGTTGTGGATTAACATGTCGCGGGCGGAGGTGTCGTTGAGGTGAGGCACCTCCGACGCCGCGTTGACGAACCGGGTGAAGAAGGCTGCCAGGGTCTCCTCCTCACCTTGTGTCACGCTCATGAGGTCTTTCGTTGTCTTCATGCGCGTTCGCGACCCACTAAAGTGGGACATGAACCGTCGCGTTAAATCCTTAAAAGACTTGATGGAGCCCACCGGGAGGTTGGTGAACCACCTCATCCCGGCGGTCTTAAGGGTGGAGGGAAAGACTCGGCAGTACATGGCGTCATTGTAGGTGTTGAACGCCATGTGGGCGAAAAACTGCCTGACGTGCTCTCCCGGGTCTTTCGTGCCGTCGAACTGTAGCGCCGTTGACGGCTTTTGGAACCCCTTTGGCATGGGCTCCTCTTGGATGAAGTCGGCGAAAGGGCTGTCGTAAGAGGTGCCGCGATCGTCCACCATCATGTTGCTCCGGGAGCCGGAGCGTGTGGACTGTGGCCGAGAGCTGGAGCGCCCTCGTGATATGCTCATGTCCTCACTCGAGCTCCCTGGAGGCGGGGTGTGGTATGCCTGGCCCGGCCCGTAACCCGCGGCGTAAGCGGGTACATTCGGCTGGTGGGGCATCGGGTAAGCACCCTGACCGTGCTGCATGGGATACGCACCCTGACCGTAGTGGTACGCGGGGGCGTAGCCTTGGAAGTGGGGGTTGGGAGGTGACAACGCGTTGGGATCGTCCTGCTCCACCTCCTGCCCAGTCGAACTCCCGTTGGTGGTGGAGTATTCCTCCACGTAGGGCTCCTGCGCTGGTGCGTACTCTTGGTAGTACTGCGCGTGGACATACCCCTGGAAGGGGGCCTGCGGCTGGAAACCCTGCTGGAAACCCGGGTTCCACCCCGGCATGGCCTGCGGCTGCTGGGCGGGTGGTGACCCGTAATACCATGGAGGTGGCGGCTGCATCCCGAAGGCCGTGCCGTCAGCGTAGTAAGCGTTGTTGCTGTTAGCGTCCATCACTCTGCGTCGGTTGACGCGGTGCCTGCTTAGTTTGAGATGTTCCCCACGGACGGCGCCAATGTTGAAGTCCGAAAACACCGACTGTAGATTAACGCGATGAGAGCAAGAGATTTGAACTCAACCGAGTCAACCGACGGAGAGACGGAAAGTATTTGGTCGTTTGAAGTGTTTAACGCGATAAGGGTAGTGTTAAGGATGCTTTTTTATTAACTGTGGGGTTACAATAGTAAACAGATGATCTCTATCGCGTTTTAGGTGTATCGGGTTACAACAATGATCTTAACTCGAGATCTGATGTATGTGGTTCGCGAGGTTTTCGATCCCCGCTCTGGTGCATTGAGCTGGCTATTTATAGTGGAGGTTCGAGCTGGGTTGGAGCGAGATGCCGATGTGGGATGGGCGCCGCTCGGGCACGTGTCGCTCTATGGTTCGCTCTTGGGGCGGCAGCCGCGGAGCTGGCCAATCAAAGGCCAGGATGAGACGTCGCCGCCCACCGCTCATCCGATGGGACGTTGCCGCCCACCCACTTGCTTGGATGGGACGGGGCAATGAGCGCGGTGAGCACAACCCCCCGGGGCCGGGCCTCCAGTTTGTAGGGAGTCTGCTTTGTAAGGAACCATTGGTTTGGACCGCGATGGCCGTAGAGTTCAGGGTTTGACGACATCTTTGAGAAGTCTACACTTGGTCATATTTTGTTTTGGTGGGGTGCGTTACCGCGTTGACGGTTCCTGGTATCAACAGATACAATAGTAAAAATGTATTTAAGATATTATTTTAATAGAATGAATATTTGTCTTAGATATAGTGGTAAAATTTGCTACCATTGATGTTTTTAAAAAATACCATAATAAAAATACGAAAAATTATTTAAAGTTAATATGATATTTAATTAAATGGTAAAATATTGTGATTATGATTTATAGATTATGACGAAAAAAATATTTTTTCAAATAAAAGTTTTATGATAGATCTATGTATTAATTAAATGTGTGCAATGATAAGATAGAGATTTATAAATTTTGGATGGAATTATTAATTAAACAAATCAAATTCTAAGATAGAACTAATATCTTAATTAAGTATGTATAGATTATGATAAAATCAAAATTTAATAAGATAGATTTTTAAATAAGGGGGTAATGTGGCGCAATATGGTGGCGGAATTTGCTTCCGCGCTTTAGTATATAGTAACAGATATTGATTAAATTCAGCAAAAATAAACTAAATAATTTAAAAAAAATTTACAAATGAGTTTATAAAAATAAGAAAAATAATTTGAAAAAATAACCAAGTAGCAGTATCTATAGCTGTGCGGCCGGGTTCGCGTGATTTGAAAGCGGTCGGGTCGGCGTGTAATTTGTACGCGGTTTGGTTTACGCGTTTTATACGCGATTTATACGCGGTTTGGTTTGCTTAATTTATACGCGGTTTGGTTAGCGTGATTTCTAAGCGAAGGGGTTTGCCATGCTCTGTATATACACAAGGGGTCGGTCGGTGAATGAACAGAGCAAGCCTCGCTCGGAAAATTACTCCCTTTGTTGGTAACGTAAACCCGTTCTCCCTCTTTATGTCGACAGTCGATTCTTGGTGAAATTCTCCGTTCAATTAATTCGAGGGTTTTCTGCCGGCTATGGAAAGGTATTTCAATTTGCCCTAATTTCATGATTTAGGTATTTCACTTGATAATCCATTCGATCGAAAGGTATTTCATGATTCTAGGGTTCGATTCTTGGTGAAATTCTCCGTTCAATTAATTCGAGGGTTTTCTGCCGGCTATGGAAAGGTATTTCAATTTGCCCTAAATTCGATCGAAAGGTATTTCATGATTCTAGGGTTCAATCCTTCTTATATGATGATGCGTTGCCTTGTTTAAGCAAGTAATTTCGTGTTGAGTATCCTCTAATTGCCCGAGCATGAGAAGGTATTTCAATTTGCCCTAATTTCATGATTAGGTATTTCACTTGATAATCGATTCGATCGAAAGGTATTTCATGATTCTAGGGTTCAATCCTTCTTATATGATGCGTTGCCTTGTTTAAGCAAGCAATTTCTATCTTCTAATTGGCCGAGCATGTTTGGAATCTTAAGTTCTCTCTACTACCTATCATAAGTCGGATTTAATGGCAATGATACTAGTGAAATACAACTTGTCGGTTTACCTGCACTTTTGTTAGCATCATATATGAGGGCTTATGGCATCAAAGGGTAATCTTCTCTTCAAAATCTTCGTGCGGTTTCATCTATGATTGTACAAAACTTACTTAGTTATATATATGTTCAATTTAATGATGTGGTTAGTATAAGCAAGAGGCTTATACCATGAAGTAAATGTTGCAAATTGTAGGACACTGGCTAAAACTATGTGCTACTGTGTCGTGAATGGTAACATGTTTATGAGTAACATGCTTCATTTGGTGATGGAGGAATAAATTTTCTTGAAATGATGTGAAACTTGTTTCATTTACTTGATGGAAAAACAAGTTTCATTTACTTAACGAAAAGCATCCCTCCTTTACCTGATGAAGAAACTTGTTTTATATACTGGAAACAGAAACTTGGTTTGATTTACATGATGGAAAACAAGTTTCATGACTTTCATCTACTTGATGTAAAAAAACTTGTCCGATTTACTTGATGAAGCCGTGTCTCTTGAGAATGTCCCTTGAGAAAGTCCCTTGAGAATATCCCCTTAATAAAGTCGCTTGAGAATGTCCCTTAAGAAAGTCCCTCGAGAATGTCCCTTGAGAAAGTCCCTTGAAAGCGTCTCTTGATTAAGTCCCATGAAAAATGTCCCTTGAGAAAGTCCCACGAAAAATGTCCCTTGAGAAAGTCCCACGAAAAATGTCCCTTGAGAAAGTCCCACGGAAATGCACCTTGACAAAGTCCCACGAAAATCTCCTACGGGAAAGTCCATTGAAAATGTTCCTCACTTAAGTCCCTCGAAAATGTAAAGACACTAGGAAAGGTTTTGTTACAATCACTTTTCGGAAATGTCCACAGGTTATGTGCTACTGGATCTTGAACGTTATCTGAGAATGACATATAGGGACTCATCTACTTTATTGCTTTAAATTTTGAATGAGTGCATTTTGGACTCTCATAGGAAAGGCATATTTTGTAAGCTCAAGTTTTATTTCAACCTGCCTATTGTTGCAATTCCGGATGTCTGCTCAGATGCAAAGGTGCTGTATACTCACTTGCAGAACGTCTCCCTTACATGTTATATTTAATTCTGCTGGGTTGCCTATGTTTAGTTATGAGTATAAAAGCATATCACAAGTGTTTAAGCTGTTGCATCGACATCTAACAGCCTGTTCATCTCTGATAAGATAGAATGAAACAAGTGCTGAATTTGATCATCCTTTGTAGTAGAAAATTACTTCACAGGAAAACATTCTTGTAACATGGAAAAAAGCATGTTTTTATTGATATGAAAAGGCATGCTTTCCTTGATGTGAAAATTTCGTGTTTACTTGATGAAAAACATATTTCATTTACTCAGTGGAAGAAAGTATCCCTCCTTTAAGTCCCTTGGAATTGTCCCGTGAAATAGACTCTTGAAATTGTCTCTTTATAAAGTCTTTCGGAGATGTCCCTTGTAAAGTAACCTGAAAATGTCACTCGTAAATGTCCATCGGAAATGTCCCTCGATATAGTCCCTCAAAAATGTTAAAGTCATTCGGAAAAGACTCTAGGAAAAGTCCCTTTGGGTTGCAATGCTTTGGTTTACTTGGGGCCGTCACGAGTCACAATGGGAAAGAATAGAAGGATCCCACATTCCAATTTACTTGTTAAGAAAGGCACCATTAGTTCTGATCTCTTGGAACCAACATCAGATACTTTCATGATTTGGCTTTTATTGATCCTAATGAAACGTTTAGTGCGTGTAGACAGTATTTTGTGCATGGTTGATTGTCTTTGTGCTGCTTCCATTTTAATGTCCAAGGTTGTTGGAATAAGAAGTATCCATTGTCAGATGGTAATGGTATGATGAATCCGAGCATTGAATTAGCAAACTAGTGATCTTCTTAATCCAAACTGTTTGTGGGTTCCAACTTCCAACACCTTGGCTTCTTGATTGTAGCAATTGGACGTGGAATTCGGTTCATTAAGCACGGGCATTACAGAGGATATGTTGAGAGTCTTTTATAGTATCAATTGAAATGCAAAGTTACGAATGGAGGGGGATGAAACCGCAACAATATATGAGCTTCCGAAACACAAACAAAATGAGCTATCAATCAAAACAAAACGAGCAATAGAATGAACAACATGTACCACCGTCCGAACAAGTTGAAAGCTTGCCGCCAAAGGGCATTTGGTCTAGCGGTAAAACCTCAAGGGGGAGAACCCGAGGTCCCCGGTTCGACCCTTACAAGCGACGAAGCCACAAATTTGAATTTTCAGAGCATAGAGCTCTCACCTGTTCTCAGGTGCTCTAGGCTAGCCCGAGTAGTACTCGGGCTACCCTGATTCTCACCAGTTCAAGAAAAAAAAAAGTTGAAAGCTTGCCGTTATCTCATGGAGTGGTTGTCGATTCTTGCCGTCGGTTATGCTGTCCAGTTCAAGGCCCATAGTGGCCCATGGACCCGATTATAAATAGGCCCAATCACCTCTCTTCAGTTTTCACCTCATTTAAAAAAAAAAAGAAGGGTTTTTTTATATTCAAACTTTTTAAATTTTTTATTTATCTTATCTCTTCTAAATTATAATTTCTCAACTTCTACGTCCTTCTTTTTTAATGCAATCTTTTTTTAATTCCATAAACTTCTCTTAATTTCTTTCTACAAAATTCTTTTACTTTTTTATTTATACGTTTTCGCTATTAAGTTGACTACCTAATTTCTTTTATCTCTTATATCCACCTACAAGGCTACAATTTCATCTCATATATTTTATTTATTCAAGTGAAATAAGTGATCAAATTATGTACGCTATATTTACGTAAGAAACTTTAGTTTATGAACTATTGAATAACATTTATGCAATTAATTTATGTTTTAAATTATAACCACATTTGCATTTATGGACTTTAATTGAAAAAAATATTTATAAGGAATAGACTACATATATATACATCTATATTTTTTTCTTAAACCAAGAACTTTAGGTAATATTGATTATATGGAAGTCCAACTATCATGTTGTTAACTTTCTATTTATTTTAATTTTTTTCGCAATTCAAGAACTATAAGTAGTAGTTTATTTTTATTTTACTATGTCTTAATTTTTTTTTTCAACATTCATATTCAACCCTATCACAATTTCTTTAACATTTTTCCAAACAACTTTATTTATTTCTCCATCAATCCTCACTTTTCTTCTCCATTTTAAACCTTTTTCAACTTCTTTTCTTAACCTCTTTTCTATCAATTTATCATGCCATATTTCCATTAGATCCCCATCTCCTATACTTTATTTTTAACCTTTTTAAACTTCACTTTTAACCTCTTTAAACATCATTACAAAAATTTATTTCAATCTCATTCCTTTTGTATGATACGATAAATTAATTTTGAAATAGCATAGATATAGAATTATTGTCAAGTTTACTATTTTTTATGTTTATAAAATATATTGAATTATTTTAGTCCTTCTATATTTTAACACAAAAACTTTCCAGTCTTCTCCTTAACCCACGCCATCATCACTTTCACCCTTTTTTCTACCAATTTTTAATAAATGTATTTTAAAAAAATTCTCCAATCATCTATTATATCCCGACTTCCATGTTCATCCTTTCTTTAGCCAAAATAAAATAAAATAGAGCTATTTTTCAACCTTTTCAAATCCCTTTGGCTTTCACATATCACTCCTTTTTAACACCTCTCTAACGTACTTTTGCAATAACTTTTTTATTTTAAGCTTTTGTAACTACCAGTCTAGCACGTTCACATCTTATGATTTTTAATTTCTCAACTTTTGGTAACTACCACATTATCCATTTTAAAAAGCGGTTTACGCTTATATAGGATATATATAATGATAATATCAAAAACAAATTCAAGTTGGCAAAACAATTTATAGGGTAGAAATTTATCAAAATTAATTGGGAAAAAAACATAAAATCATCCCTTATTTTTACTTGTTTGCTCAAAACCAACCTTTATAAAAAGTTTTGCAAAAAATCACCATTTTTTTACAAATTAGTTACACAAAACCACCCCTCATAAAAAATATTGCACAAAACTACCCACTGTTACTAATTAGTTGTACAAAACCACCCATTATTTATCATTATTTGCAATTAACAACTCAAAATTATACTTTATTCAATTATTCAATAATTGTTTTGTCAATTTTTTTAAATACATCATAAAAATTGATAAAGATAATGACAAAACATATTATCTATAAAACTCCTTAAATTTATTTGATGATTGGTAATCAGTTTTACAAAGATTTGGTAGAACTCCTCGCCTTTCGGGAAGTTTGAGAAGTTTTTGCTCATGACATGGTGAACGTTGGACCGGGTCGGTGGTGGCAAGAAACTCCATGGACGTGAACCACGGTCCTTTGAAAAGGAAACTTCCGTTGGAACGTGGTAGGATTTCGATTGAATAATCATGGAGTCGGTGCACGTTGAGGATTAGGTGTGGAAGCATGCCTACAATCGGCCAATTTATGGGTACGATGGTGCTTCTTTGGTTCATTTTGATAAGATGGTTCAAGATCACGAAGACGACGATGATTGATGTTAAGATTTGAACGTATGATGACTCCATGGAGAGCAATGAGAGTTGTGTTATGTGAGAGGAAAGATAGTTTGTTGGGATTGTTTGGACAGGATTAGGATAAGGGGAGAATCATCGATTATATAGCACGTATGTTCTTAAAATTGAAAATAATTACTTTCTTGATCGTTTGGGAATCATCAACTATTGCTTTCTTAACCATATATTAATGTGTAATTATTGATGATGTACGCTCTTAATATTGTAAATAATTGCTTTCTTAACTATTCATGTGTAATTATTGATCGTGTAACAACTTCTTCGGCCCCTTCCGAGATTACGACAAAGAAACCCATCGTTTGATAAACATTCACCAAAGTTGATTGAAAAGTTTGTGGTATATGTGTGTTCATCGTAATTAAGGCCTTTTAATGTGATCTGCCGATCTGTTCAACACTACGTATGGTGTATGCAATTAATTGATAAGTTACGTTCCATGCATGAGGTAATTAATTTGGAAAACTGTTGGGCCTCATTTTCCCCTTGGAGCAAGCCCAATATGTGTAAGGCTCATGGTGGCAAGAAAGGCCCGTTGGCGAGATTAATAGAAGCCCATTTCCAGAAGAGGATCCGTTGGAACTGTCATCCGAAGAATCCGGGAGCAGGAGCGCGCTCTCGGTAGCAGGCGAGAGGAGGAGGCCGGAGATCTCGGGATCTAGTAGCTAGCCCACGATCTGCGACGACGCCAATTGTTAGATATAAGATAGATTCTTAGCAACAGAAAAGATATATCGTATCTGAGATACTCATACTTGTATTTTGAATTTGATTAGCAATCAATAAAGCCTATTTGCCGAATTCTTGATCTCATTATCTTACATTCGTCTTTCATATTCAAAAAGCTCTCGAATCGTAACCCCAGACCAGGGTGATTGAACTAACATCGTTTTTCACCCAAAACAATTTGGCGCCCACCGTGGGGCTACGATCTGTAGAGCCTTTAAACTTTCCGGCCACTACCGCCACGATCTTCCAGTTACCGGCATGTCAGGATCCGATCAAGCCTACCAAGAAGCGCTAGCCGACGACCACTCGAACGGCGCCGACCCCGAGATCGAGCCTGAAGATCCCCTGAACCCAGAAGACCCTCCGGCCGCCAATCGCCAGGACGAGATGGCCACCCTCTCCCAGAGGATCCTCGACCTCCAGAAAGAGATGCAGGATTAGCGCGACAGCTTCCAAGCGACTGTAGGTCGCATCGCCACCGAGAACTCTCGGATCCTGGAGGAGAACTCTCGTATCGCCAGCGAGAACAACCGGCTGCGCGCCCAACTGCAGACTACCGCTGCGCGCGGTTCTCGCCCGCGAATGAACCGCGAGGCCGGAGGGATAGCCATCAACCTCAATCTCAACGGTGGTGAAGGGTCCTCCCGGGGCCCGCAGGGTGGCGATCACGGCGATAGGGTCACTCCCGCGGCTACCTTGCCGGGAGTACCGCCGATCCCGACGCCAACGAATTGGCAGCCCTCGGCCCCCCAGCAGCCGCCTAACCCCGCGCAGGCTGAACCTACTCCTCGTACCCCACATCCCCAGTTCGCGTGGGATGATGACGAGGAGGGAGAGGACCTCGAAAGGAGGCGCCCGCTGAGTGTAACCGTACGCCGGGAGGTCCAGGAGCATCTGAAGGCTTTTGCCGAACAAATCGCCCGTATCCCTGGCATGCCCAAGTCTTTAGAGAAAGAGTCCTACGACGGATACGATGAGTCTCCGTTCGTACCCCGTATCGCTCAGGAGCCCATTCCGAAGAAGTTTGTCGTCCCGACGATGACTCCCTATGACGGCACTGCCGACCCTGATGACCACGTTGCGATCTATAAGCAACGGATGATGACCAGTTCAATCCCGTCCCACTCGAAGGAGCCTCTGATGGCTAAAGGGTTCGCCACGACCCTCACTGGCCCCGCTCTGTAATGGTTCGTAAGCCTCCCGAGGGGAAGTATCACCTCCTTCGCTCACTTAGTAGACTCGTTTCGAGCCCAATTCGCCAGCAGTCGCAAATTTGAAAAACGCTCCAGCGATCTCTACCGACTCCGGCAGGAAGCCAATGAGCCGACCCGCGACTTTCTGGATCGGTTCAATCGCGAAAAGGTGAATATTCCCCTGTGCGACGCCGAGACGGCCATAGAAGCATTCCGCCAAGGGGTCCTACCAGACGGTGATCTGTATGCCGAACTCACGAAGTTCCCGTGTTACACTTTCGAGGACGTACAGTCCAAGGCCTTAGCACACATCCGGCTAGAGGAAGACCGCCGGCTCCGTTCCAGGGGCACGGTCTGGGATCGCGTCGAGAAGAAGTCCCAGCACGACAATCGGCGAGAGCGCCGGGCACAACCTTACCACGCACCACCGTCGGTAAATGTGGCAGCGCCAGAAACGGCAGATGCCAGTAGAGATAAGCCCGATCCGCCATCGTTAGACAAGCTCCAACTGGGATTATCCCCTGCTGAGTTGGTCAGAAACCTGGGCAAACTCGGAAAACTAATCCGCTGGCCCCGGAAGATAGAGAGCAACAAGACGGAAGCCACCGCCAAGAAGTGGTGCCACTTCCACGACGGTCCAGGCCATCTCACTAATGACTGCAGCATCCTAAGAAGAGAAGTGGCTTTCTTGATAGCCCGCGGCCTGATCTCAGAGGTGGCCCCCAACGCCAGGGTCCCGCGAGGGCTAGCAGGAGTACCCGAGCCGGGATCGGCAAAACCTCCGTCCCCTCCCCACGACCGCGACGTCAACGTAATCTCGGGGGGATCGGACGTCTGCGGCCTCACCTACTCCGCGGCTAAGCGCCGCGCGCGAGAGGACAACTTCGAGAGAGCGGCCGGGCCTAGTCGCCCCGATGAGGCCTGGATGAACGTGCCCATAACCTTCGACGACGCCGACATGGGGGGATTGGTCGGACCACATCACGATGGACTCGTGATATCCCTTCATATAGGCAACGTCATGATGAAGATGGTGCTCATCGACACCGGAAGTTCCACTAACCTGATGACTTTGGACGCCTTGAAGGGCATGGGCTTATCCGAGGGCGACCTCGACAGAAACCCCGTCCCTTTGGTAGGCTTCAGTGGAGAGGTGAAGCACACACTGGGAGATATCATACTTCCCACCTACGCCAAGGGAATGAACGCCCGAGTCCGCTTCGCCGTCATGGAGTGCCCGTCGTGCTATAATGTTATCATGGGGAGACCATGGATACACGAGATGAGAGCAGTGGCCTCCACCTACCATCAGGCTATCAAGTTCCCCACCCCCTGGGGGGTGCAAGAGATTAGGGGAGACCAGCGGCTAGCCCGAGATTGCTACAAGTCGGCTCTGAAGCCGACGACCGCCGGAAATGGCGCATAGCAATTACAGGAAGCCCCCTCTACCCACACCGAGATAGCTACATCCGAAGAAGAAGTGGAAGAGGTGGCCCTAGACCCGGCCAACCCAGGCCAAACCATACGGCTCGGATCCGACTTGGAGCCAGAAACACGATCAGCAATCCTAACCTTCCTGAGGCAACATACAAAATCCTTCGCCTGGTCTCACGCCGACATGGCGGGAATCGACCCGTCGGTCATAACCCACAAGTTGAACGTGGACCCCACACACCCCCCGGTGCGGCAGAAAAGACAAAAGTTCGCGCCAGAAAGAAACCGGGTGGTGGACGACGAGGTGAAGAAACTGCTAGAAACGGGAAAAATCAAGGAAGTCAAGTAAATAAAGTCGGATGAGGTTTTTCGGAGAGAAAGGGTTTACGTCAAGTTGAGCACCCGGAGTGGCTGGCAAACGTGGTGGTAGTCCCCAAGAAGAACGGGAAGTGGAGAGTCTGTGTAGATTTCACTGACCTGAATAAGGCATGCCCGAAAGACTCCTTCCCGCTACCGCACATCGACTCCATGGTCGACGCCACGGCCGGCCACGAGCTCCTCACTTTCATGGATGCCTTCAGCGGGTACAACCAAATCAAAATGGAAGAAGGCGACCAAGAGAAGACGACCTTTATCACCACCCAGGGGACGTATTGCTACAAGGTGATGCCTTTCGGACTCCGGAACGCCGGAGCCACTTACCAGCGGCTAATGAACCGAATGTTCCAAGACCAGATCGGGAGAACGATGGAAGTCTACATCGATGACATGCTCGTCAAAAGCAAGCATGCCTCGGACCACATCGCCCACCTAGCAGAAGCTTTCGCCATCCTAGACCAGTACGGCATGAAGCTCAACCCCGCGAAATGCACATTCGGGGTGAGGTCAGGAAAGTTCCTAAGCTACATGGTCACGCAGAGGGGGATCGATGCAAGTCCTGAGCAAGTGCAAGCCATCGCCAAGTTAAGATCCCCCCGATGCGTCAAGGACGTCCAACAGCTGACCGGCAAGATCGTGGCCCTGAACAGATTCATTTCACGATCAGCAGAAAGATGCCGCCTGTTTTATGAAGTCTTGAGAAAGAACAAGAGTTTCGCCTGGGAGCCAAGGCATGAGGAAGCATTCCAAGGATTAAAAGCCTACTTCGCCAATCCCTTGCTCCTCTCGAAGCCAAAAGACGGAGAAGTCCTAAAGTTGTACCTTTCAGTTACGGAAAGCGCCGTCAGCGGCGTTCTAGTCAGGGAAGAAGAAGGTCAACAGCTGCCGGTGTACTTCGTGAGTAAAACCTTGTTGTTTGCCGAAAGTCGCTACTCCCCGATGGAGAAACTGGTGCTGGCCCTGGTTATGAGCTTGCACAAATTAAGGCCGTATTTCGAATCGCATACCATCGCGGTTCAAACCAATTACCCGATGAAGACTGTGATGCACAAGCCCGAGATAACCGGCAGAATGGTCAAATGGGCAATACACTTGAGCGGCTTCGACATCACCTACGAGCCTCGGACAGCGATAAAGTCGCAGGCGTTAGCTGATTTTGTGGCTGACTTCAGTCCCACCCTAGAAAGCCCGGCTCCGGATCAGGTCGTGGCCACTGTCACCAGAGACGACTGTCCGGAATGGACCTTACATACCGACGGATCGTCGAACGTCAGGAAAGTGGGCATAGGGGTCGTACTGAACTCGTCCAGGGGGGATAGTATAGCTCAAGCAGTCCGATGCGAGTTTGAAGCCACCAACAACGAGGCCGAGTATGAAGCCTTGGTGTTCGGCTTAGTGCTAGCACGCGACCTCTGTATCCAGAAGCTGAGCGTCAAATGCGACTCGCTGTTGGTGATAAACCAAGTTTCGGGGGAATACGCAGCCAAAGATAGCCGGATGGCTGCCTACCTCGAGGTAGTCCGCGCCCTGAGTCGGCAGTTTAAGGACATTACCTTCGAGCAGGTACCCCGGGAGCAGAATATTCAGGCCGACGCACTAGCCAACCTAGCTTCCTCCATTGATCACAAGAAATTTCGAGCTATACCTCTGCTACACGTCACCCAGCCTGCCATACCCTCGGTTGCACCGGAAGAAGGCCTGAAACCCGTCTTAACTCTCGCCGATCCTGCCACTGACGAGGCCCGAGAGCCATCCCAGGAGGAACCCACTTCTCCACACGGCTCCGAAGAGTCTTGGATGAAACCTTACCTCTCCTGGCTTGTAGACGGAATCCTCCCCGCGGACAAAGCGGAGGCACGAGCCCTCAAAATCAAAGCGGCCAGATTCACGGTCATAGAGGGCGTCCTGTTCCATAAATCTGCTAGCGGGATCCTCCAAAGGTGCCCAACTCAGGCGGAAACTAACAAGATACTCAAAGATATCCACGCGGGAGAATGTGGTAACCACACTGGTGGCAGAAGCCTAGCAAGCAAAGTATTAGGCTATGGTTGGTATTGGCCGACGTTGAAGAAAGATGCTATTGAATTCGCCAAACGATGCGACGCTTGCCAGCGGCACGCGGCCACTTCGCATCAGCCACCCGAACCTCTACACCCGACACTCACCCCGTGGCCCTTCATGAGATGGGGCATGGATATCGTCGGCAAGCTCCCACCATCGTCCGGGCAGCGGGTGTACTTTCTAGCTCTTACCGATTACTTCTCCAAGTGGATCGAGGCGGAGGCATACAAAGAAATAAAAGACAAGCAGGTCATAGCCTTCCTCAAGAAGAATATCCTCAGCAGGTATGGGGTTCCCTCTGAGATCGTATGCGACAATGGGTCACAGTTCATTAGCAAGAAAACTCGCGACTTCTGCAAGGGGTGGAACATCGACTTAGTTATGTCAACTCCCCGCTACCCTCAAGCCAATGGGCAAGCAGAATCGAGCAATAAGATCCTTTTCAACAACCTCAAGAAGCGGCTAGTGCAGATCGGTGGCCGATGGGCAGACGAGCTACCATATGTCCTGTGGGCAGACCGAACCACTCCCAAGACCTCCACGGGCCGAAGCCCATTCTCCTTGGTTTACGGGTGTGAGGCGGTCATCCCCGCAGAAATTTTAGTCCCCACAGCCAGGTACGGCTTACTCACCAGCGATCAGAACGCCGTCGAGCTCGCTCGAAACCTTGACATGTCCGCCGAGGTTCGAGAGCAAGCTTGGTGCCGGATGGTGCGTCACCAGCAGCAGGTCGCCAGAAGCTATAACAGAAATGTGAATGTAAGGACCTTCCAGGTAGGAGACTGGGTCCTTCGGAAAGTTTTCCAGAACACCAGAGACCAGAGTGCGGGAAAGTTGGCCCCGTCCTGGGAGGGTCCCTACCAGATTTCGGGCATCGCCGGCCAGGGAGCGTACCAACTCCGCGACCCCCACGGCGGAGAAGTCCCCAGAAGCTGGAATGCCACCCACCTTCGGCAGTATTACTTCTGATTCCCCCTTTAGACTTGTGTGTGTGTTTTCTGCTTGACATTTGATGCTATTCTTTGAAGTTTTGCTTGACATTTGATCCTATTGATTGGGATTTTGCATGATGCTTGATTACATTGTTTGAAGTTCCGCATAAACTTGGTGATATGGTCTGAGGTTTCGCATGACATTTGATGGACATCTTTTGGTGCCTGTATGGTTTTATTTAAGAGCTCGAATGACGCTTTCCTCACTAGTCTATCTCGCGTGAATGATTGTTTTATTAAGTAATACAATTCACATGGTTTGCACAGCATGATCATTATTGACTATTGTTGGCGATAAGTTTATGCACGATACATCGTATGTTTCAATTCTAAAGCATTTTGCAACGCACGGTCTATTGATTGAAAACGCCGTTGGCGGCTCAAGAACTCTCGAATCACCTGACAAAGCGCTAAGTCCCTAGCAAACCAGGCGTGCGCTAAGTATCGCTAAGCTTCTAGCTGCTAGCCTAAGCGAGCCGTACTTGCGCTCGATCGCTAAACTCACAACGCTACTGCAGAGCGTTTTCCCTAGGCATTACGATCGGAGATCACCCAAATGACATTCAAGCACAGTATACGATAGCAAAATAAAGGAAGCAACCCTCGAAGGGGCAAAAGTTCCTACTAAAACCGACCCCCATGGGCCGGACAAAACAAGTCAAATACGCCCCGAAGGGCTAGAAGTACCTCGACCTCGAAGGGTCGGCCAAACCATTCAAAACGCCCCAAGGGGCTAAAGTCTTAAGGCCACCACCGGCCAGAGAAATGTTATAAACGAACGCCACGCAGGGCAGAAAGAGAATCCATCTTAAAAGGTCAAGCAGAGGACTCACCGGGCTCTTGATCGGCCGGAGTCTCGGGAGCGTGGGAGGATTCACCAATGGCAGGGATAGAGGCAATGGTCACTGGATTGGTGGAGGAAACATTGGCGCTGACAGGAGTAGCAATGGCCTCGGCGGCAGCAGCGGTTGGCACGCTAGCGGCAGGGGTAGGAAGAACTTCCATAGGCGCCGGAGAATCCCCTTCGGTGTCGGACCCGTCACCGCTCTCGTTGAAGAACTTCGCGCCAGGAAGCCGCTGGCCGGCTAGAAAACTATCCGCCAACTTCTTCGCTTCCACCTCCAAGCTCCACACGCCCCTGGACTCCACAGGCAGCTTCTCCAACACCTCCACGCGGGCCTTCATGGAGTAGTAGGCCGCGATACCCCACGCTTCATCCCCGAATGCCTTGATCTCATCCTCAAGCGACGCGCGCCCTCGCCTCCTCTAGACGGCGACTTTGCTCCTCCGAGAGTTGCCTCACCTTCTCTAGAGTCACTTTGGACTCGTCCACCGCCGCGCTCAGTTGAGCTTCCCGCTGAGACACGAACCCCCTCTCTTCATTGATCTTTTCCAGCATCGCTACCATCCCCTGAGCAATCTGGGAACGGGCGCAAGAAGTGAGATAAGGACTACGGTTGGTATGATCAAAATAAGTGAGTTACGAGTTTTTACCTTAAGAGCAGACAGAGCTCCTTCGTTCACCACCTCGTCAAGGCTCCCCATCAGAAACCGCTTCCTGACCCCCGACGTGACCAGGCCCCTTAGCGCCGCCCAAGCCTCCTTCTGAGCCCCCTCTCCTGCCTCCAGAACGGACAACATGTAATATCCGCTGATGGATCGTAAGTCAGTTAATGAGGGCGTCCTTAACTAGGTTAAGGGCGTCCTTTAGTGCAGCGGAAAATAGACTTAACAGAATACAAGATAAGTGGACACGAGTATTTATAGAGGAACCCCACTAAGACCAACTAGTCTTATGGGTAAACCTCTACCTCCGTTGGAGGATTTTCAATAGCCGTCCCTTATCTTATTAAGAGCGAGTCCTTACAACTTAGGCGAGTCGTTACACTTCTCTGAGCTAAGCGTCCGTCCTTAGCCTCACTAGTAACACTCCTTTCAACCTAACAAGTAACCTAACACTCTTAGCTATAAGGAAGCTATCACTCACGTCTCTCACGGTTCGTTGTGAGAGACAAACTACAACTCTAATTGATTTGTGGTTTGTTTTGGATTTGATGTGGTTGGACTTTCTTTCTCTTGCTTCAAGCTCACTTGATCTTCTTGATCTTCGTTCGTGTTCTTGAATGCTTCGGGAAAGCTTGAGAGAAAGTCTTCAAAGTCCACTCTTGCACACACATGCCGCTATGCATACTCCTTGGAGAGTATTTATAGCGGAAGTGATTCTTGTCCTCTAGCGTCCTCTGAGACTTGGCAGGATCCTCGATCTTTGATCAACGGTGCGATGAGCGTCTTGAGGAGGTCAACTCTGTTGACGCTTGGGAAGCCTCCGCGTGGGTAGGGGACCATTGCTGGGAAAGCGACGTCTTTGGCATTGTCTACACGTGCCCAGACAAAGGAAGCTTCCTTCTGAGGACTAAGGCCGGACGATGATGTAATCATGTTGGGGCGGCCTTGATTTGAATTTGAACTTCGTCCGTATTTTGGCGCGCGTCCCTTCTTGATGAGGACTCCGTCCTATCTTGCGCAGGGACTCCGCCAATTACGTTTAGCTTTAAAAGTTCTGGTAACATGCGTCCCTACAGCATAGGGACTGCTGTTCACTTGTTGTCCTTTTCGCTCATGTGCGTCCACTGGACTTACCTGAGATCAAAACTTGGACAACTTATCAAATACATTTGAGTTTGTCATTATCAAAACAAGGGACGATTATTATTGGTTTAGATATTAACGACTGACGTCCTTAATATCGTCCCAACATCCGCAAAGTTTATAAAATGGAGCATGAAATTCTCCTTAGTTTTATGACTCAATTTTGAATTTTGGAACGACAAGGGAAAGGACAAAGGTCACCCGATTAACCGAATAGCGTTGGATAACGCTAAACGGACAGCTTAACTTAAAAAATTAATAAAACCTTCATTAGAGCTTAGAATCGAGTAATTCCGAAACCTAATGGTAGATAAAGGAGTCTAGTTTCATCCCTCAAAATTTGAGGCAATTCCGATAAGTATCCAAAAAGTTATGCCAATTCTATCAAGACGTTGTCCAGTCCCCAAAAGGCAGCGACTGCCGCCAAAATGGCAGCGACCGCCGCCTTGCTGCAGATGCAGGTGGCCCGACGGGACGTTTTTCTTGTGAGCGCCGGGGTTTTGGGAGCTGTTGTAGTTTGGCTTGGAGATCTATCCTAAGACCTTTTGGGCACTGTCATCCAAGGTTTTGTCAACCCATTCTTGGATTATTAGGCGTTTTGTCAACTCCCTTTCTTGGATTATTAGGGAGATGGAACACTATAAATAGGGGTTGAAGATGATGGATTAAGACATCCAAATCTCTCCTCTCTCCCTCCGAAATCTCTCCCACTGTAAAGATCTAGTGTTCTTCTTGCTACTGTTGGCAAAAGCTCGTCGAAAGGTGGCCGGAGTTGATCGGAGGAAGCTTGCAAAGTCGCGCCGTCGTCACTGCAGTAGGCAGCGACCGCCGTCAGGGGCAGCGACCGCCGCCAAGGGGGCAGCGCCCGCCGCCAGTGTCCTAGCTTACGTTTCGTCCCGGGCCGTTGCCTAGCCGTTGCTCGGGCCGTGCCTTGCCTTTGCCTTACGTCTTGGCCTTGCCTTAGGCCTCGTCTAGGGCCTCGGTAGCCTCGACTCCACGCCTCGATTAACGTTTTAAGAACGTCTTAAGGCAAGTGGATGGTTCTTCGTTTCCTTACTCGATAATCGTGAAATTGCTTTCCGTTATCAAAATAATCGTTGGGAACAAACTTGTTTGCTAAAAATTTGATTAGGATTATTATGCTTAGAAATAATGACCATTGTAATTATTTATTATTATCGAATGCTAGACTTGGACTTAGGTCTCCGATGATGTGTGGCCTTTGATTGTTTGAAGTCTCTTTTCGAGACTTTGCTCTGGATTAGCTTAAGATAGGGATTGTCGGTTTAGTGATCCGCTATCTCTTTATAACGTATTAGGAGGTATATTTAGCTATCGGCTCCTGATACTGGGTCATGACTCTGCCTTTCTCCGAATAGAGAGGCTAACACTCTTGCAAAGTGTTGAGGACTATGTTCCTTACTTTGGCTCGTCCCTCATTAGGGCTTGCCTATCTCTAAAAGTCACTAAGTGAAGTGCTTTGATTTATAACTAATGAAAGATTAGTGCTTCGTGCATAGTAATCAATGAACGCGGGGTGATTAGTACAACTTGGAAAATCACTCCGGGTCCACATTATTGACAATCGCCTATCCAATCTGAATGCATAACTCGAGTTGTTAAAATGCCTATAAAATGGCAAGATGGGTTCAGGTGTATAAGCGTCCTTGTGGCCACCTCCCTGTCGGCATCGTCGAGTTATGATGAGGTTGATACGATTCGATATATGTTGGATGCTTTTCAAAATCTCAAATGTTTAAGTTCCCAACGAATCGTTAAACACATTTCTTTCTTAGGCGTTATTTCCTGATAACGTCCTATTCCCGAGGAAGTTCTATCTTCTCTCATTACCCTTCGTACACCGTGCCAAACACTTAAACCTCTCGTTCAGACTGCCGTTTCGTCATGATGAACCTCGACTAACGTGCACCTACGAGTCATCATATGGCTAAGGATTGCCGTTATGTCCGACCTTTCTCAGAACCGAAACATTACTCTCCCACTTGTTTAGTCTCGTGTTAGACTAACATCCTTTCTTTCTTTCCCAACTTTGTTGGCTGGTATTCCTTGCTTTTATGGGGATATCAGATAGGAAAGGGAAGGCTATCCAAGAGTAACCGAAGACCCACGATGGAAGGAAGGAAGGAAGGAGGAAAAGAAGGAAGCAAGACGTCTTCAAATATTTTGTCTACTTTATGGTTTCCACTCGCTATCGTCTCTATCCGAGAATTGTATATTCCGCTGCAAACTTCTTACTCTTGTATTACCAAACGACTTAAGGCGTATGAGCCTTTGTAACCGAATCCAGCTTTTGTTATAAAATATGGTTTGGTTTTGTTATTCTCGTGTTATGATACTCAAGCCTTAAACGGCTTCGGACCGTGAAATCCGAGGTTGTTGGCGGTAATACCCTTATGCTTGTGAAATCGGGGTGATACAGTTGTGGTATCAGAGCTAAAGGTTTTCTTTTCCAAATTTGAAAATATTTCTAATATTTTTAGAACCGATTTTTTTTGAAGGACTAATACCGATTTAGATATTGGTATTGAAGGATTCTTTTCTTATTATCAAGGATTTCTAAAAATAAACTTTTTCCTTCCGAGGGTTTCTTGTAACAAACCTCAAGAGACCACCGTTTTATACATCGGTTTCTCGTAACAGACTTCGAGAACCGATCATTTCTTCAAACCTTCTCGTAATAGACCTCGAGTAGTGAATTTATGTTTTCCCTAAATATACTTCCTTCACATCATCTTCATAGACTTGCACTGCTGTATCTAACCTTCTACTCCTTTATAGGAGGATGTGTTATGATCGTCAGATTGCACCTTACCAGACTTGCAACATCGTCAGAGATGTGGTTCCTTCCGAAGAAGGGCTTGCCGAGTGGCCAACCTGGGATGAGCCTCTACAACCGGCTAGGTTGGAAGAGCCCGTGGTTATGCACCCGACGGTCTGGTATGAGGACATGGGTTATACACAGTCTGAGCTGGAAGAGTTTGATCTCGGGAACACTGACAGTTCCAGCGAAGGAGAGTCACCTGATGGTCAGTATTCCGCCAATAACCCCTCTACTTTCATCCTGATCAGTTCGGATGAGGAGGATCCCGAAGAAGACCCCGAGGAGGATCCCGAAGTGGTTGTGAACGAAATGGAGTACACGCCAATGCCTGTTAGAAGATATCCGACTAGGTACTCGAGTTTCAACTATGAGCCTATCTGCTACCGTCCCAGTGTTCCGGACCTCAACCGGACACCTCCGCCGAGTCCTCCTCCTTCGAGTATATTTGAGGCATTAAGAGACTATATGGATCAACGCTTTGCTCAAGAGCACCCAGGAGAGCAGTGGGAGACATCTATTCCTATCCCGCCTATAGACATCCAAGTAAGGATGGATAAACTCAGTTGGCATGATTCCGTCTGGCGTGTGACACGTCAGAATCGCCAGGAATCTCTTGCCATGTATGAAATATCAGCTATCAATGAGAGGAGGCACATAGAGCTTCTTGACCATGATATCCAGCAGGCGGAATGGCTAATGGATGATGATAGGGATGAGGTGGACGCGAATGACTTCCGTCCAGGATTCCTTGACCGCTACTGCTACCTGCCTTCAGCGTCCTTTTAGTTAGTAGTTAGGGTAGTGGAGTGCGTAGCCCAAGGTGGCCCACTCTGGATGTAACTTGACTATCCCATTTTGTAGCATAGATAGTTAGGTCGGGGGTAAAGCTTTTAGTCATCTAGTTGTTGTACAGTTCCTCTGTAAATACGACCGAAGTTAACAATGTTTAATATAAATATTGCATTTGTTTTCAAAAGACGTGTTCGTATGGCTTTATCACACTTGTTATAACGGAAACAATTGTGAATCAACTATACAGATGGTGAACACTCGGAACACTACTAGGAATGACTGTAATGCCACTCCAGTTGGGGCTGACCGAGATGCTGCTACCTCGGGAGTTAGGGGAAATGCGCGAGGTAATGCCGCACCACCGACTATGATCTTAGATGAAGCCACGATGGCCATCTTTCGCAACATGGTCAGTCAGTTGGTAAGAGAGGCAATACCACCTGTGACTACGGGCCAAGTTGACCCAACAGAGACTGTTCCTGCTGGTAACCCAAGAGCTGCTAAAGGCTCAGAGCGTGATGGGGGGTCTGACTATGCTAAGGCATTGAAAACTTTCCTATCACTAAGGCCCGAAACATTTGGAGGTGCTGGAGAGCCTTCAAGTGCTTACCACTGGTTTTCCAACATGGAGAAACTTTTAAGGAATGTGCATTGCTCGGAAGCTGAAAGAGTGCAGATTGCCGCCATCCAACTGAGAGATGAGGCAAACGATTGGTGGGAAACATCTGGGCTTGCTGAACATCCTGATCTGACTTGGGATATGTTCAAAAGTAAGATGTTGAGGCGTTTCTTCTCACCGGCTATGCTTGAAGAGAAGAAAGATGAGTTGTACAACCCTCAGGTGAAAGGTCTCAGTGTCCTGGATAGGGCAAAGAAATTCAACCAGCTACTGAGATACGCTGGCTCCGAATTCACCACCGAGGAGCAAAAGATCCGACGTTTTCATAAGTGGATGAGTGATGACATCAAGCCCTGGATGATGAATCGCGTTTTCTCAACCCTTGAAGAGTATGTCGACCATGCTTACAGTATGGAAGTCACTCTGAATGGGGTTTCCCAGAAGAAACCTGGTGACGGGAAATTTAATCCACCGGGTAGTGGAGGTTTCAAACGACCTGCTTCACCTATGAGGTCGAGTTGGCCAAAGAAAGGGAAGATAGAGTCTTCTGTGACTACTTCCTCAAGAGGGTCCGAACGCACTAAGGGTCCGTTGGTGTGCTACAATTGCGGTGAACCCGGGCACGTCAATCGAAAATGCACGAAACCCAAGAAGACCTGCTTCGGTTGTGGGAAGAAGGGTCATGTCCGGACCTACTGCCAGCAAATCAAGGGTGGTCCCGGGCAATCTAAGGTCTCTTCTGTCTCACAAAGCAATCAGGCACCAGCAAAATCGACGACGTCTGCTTCGATTCAGTCGACGGCTCAGAATAAGGGCAAAGGGCCAGCTGCTGCTCCGAGTAAGGGCCAACGCCTGTATGAGATGCGTGCGACTGATGAACCGGAAACTCCCATCTGTCAAGGTACCTTATACGTTCACTCCACTACTGCTTTTCTGTTATTTGATTCCGGAGCATCGCATTCGTTTATATCTGAAAGCTGTGTAGAACTGCTAGATCTGAAATGCTTAGATATCTGCGAACCCTTCATAGTTAACCTTCCCAACGGGGATAAGATAGTCGGTACCAAGCAACTTACTAACTTTCCCATAGGCATTCAAGGCGGAAAATTTGTTTCCAACTTGATATGCATTCCGATGTCGCCCTACGATATCATCCTAGGAAGGGATTGGTTGTCACGACATGGGGCCGAGATTAATTTCAATACCCGAACAGTCACCATTAATTCCGGAGGGAAGCATGTGTGCAAGTTCAAGGGGTCTCGAGACGAGGAAAATGGGAGCCTGATCAATGCCATCAAGGCGAGTCGACTTCTACGTCAAGGTTGTGCTGGGTACCTGTGCTATCTGGAATCAACGGATAAGGAGGTGGTTGACATTCATGAAATTCCCGTAGCATGTGAATTCCCCGATGTCTTCCCAAAGGAATTACCTGGACTTCCACCTCAGCGGGATGTGGAGTTTACTATCAGCCTAGAGCCAGGGACAGCTCCGATCTCTAAGGCCCCATACAGAATGGCACCTGTAGAGATGCAGGAACTTAAGAAGCAGCTTGAGGAACTGTTGGAAAAGGGTTTCATCAGGCCGAGTGCATCACCTTGGGGAGCCCCTGTGTTGTTCGTGAAAAAGAAGGATGGTACCTTCCGTTTATGCATTGACTACCGAGAGTTGAACAAGGTCACCATTAAGAACAAGTATCCTCTTCCAAGGATTGATGACTTGTTGGATCAACTACGTGGTGCTAAGATATTTTCCAAGATGGATTTAAGGTCAGGTTATCACCAGTTAAGGATCCGCGATGAGGACATCATGAAGACGGCTTTCCGAACTCGCTATGGCCACTACGAGTTTGTAGTAATGCCATTCGGGTTGACGAATGCCCCTGCAGTCTTCATGGACCTGATGCATCGATGTTTTCATGAGTATCTCGATCAGTTCGTTGTTGTCTTCATCGACGACATCCTGATCTACTCAAAAAGTCAGGAGGAACATGAGAAGCATCTAAGGATCGTCTTGCAAATCCTGAGACAGAATCAGTTGTACGCCAAGCTATCGAAGTGTGAGCTGTGGTTAAAGGAAGTTGCCTTCCTAGGGCACGTCATCAACAAAGATGGGGTGATGGTGGATTCCCAGAAAATTCAGGCAGTAGCTGAATGGGAACAACCTCGCAACGTCAAGGAAGTTCGAAGCTTCCTAGGATTAGCCGGGTACTACAGGAGGTTCGTGGAGGGATTCTCGAAGATTGCCCTACCCATGACCAAGTTACTCCGCAAGGTTCATAAGAAATTCGTTTGGGATGAGAAGTGTGAGGAAAGTTTTCAAGAGCTGAAGAAGCGCTTGACCAGCGCACCTGTGTTGACTCTACCGGATGGTCATGACGGTTATGTGGTATATAGTGACGGTTCTAAAATGGGTCTTGATTGCGTGTTGATGCAAAACGGCAAAGTTATAGCCTATGCATCCCGCCAACTCAAGCCATACGAAGTCAACTACCCGACCCATGATCTTGAGTTAGCTGCTGTGGTTTTTGCTCTAAAGATATGGCGACATTATCTTTACGGTGTGAAGTGTCAGATCTTCACCGACCACAAGAGTTTGAAGTACGTCTTCACCCAAAAGGAACTCAATATGAGGCAAAGAAGATGGTTGGAATTGATCAAGGACTACGACATTGAGCTGCAGTACTACCCGGGTAAAGCTAATATTGTCGCGGATGCCTTGAGTCGGAAGTCTCCGCCAGAGAAACTACTTACAATGTTGACAGCTCAGCCGGCTTTACAACAAGACTTGGTCCGTGAAGGGATCGAAGTCTGGTTTGAAAGGCAACAGGGCGGTTTGTGTACCTTGGAAATCCATTTCGACTTGTTGGACCAAATAAAAGGAAAACAACCAGAGGATGTCATGATGATCAAAATTAGTGGAGAAGTGTTGATCGGAAGGGCACCGGGATTCATCATACAGGATGATGGATCGTTGTGGTTTAGGGACCGCATATGTGTGCCGGCAGTGGATGAACTCCGAAAGACTGTTTTGAGGGAAGCACATTCATCTGCTTATTCGGTCCATCCTGGATCAAGTAAGATGTATAAGGACTTGCGAAGGAACTTTTGGTGGCCAGGCATGAAGCAAGATGTAGCTGAGTTTGCCTCGAAGTGTCTGGTGTGCCAGAAGGTCAAGATAGAGCATAGGCGACCTGGAGGAATATTGCAGTCTCTTCCCGTACCGGAATGGAAATGGGAAGACATCGCCATGGACTTCGTAACCGGTTTGCCTAAAACTCAAGGGCAAAAGGATACAATCTGGGTGGTAGTGGATCGACTCACCAAGAGTGCCCATTTCATTGCCATCAAAATGAATTGGGGAGTCCAAAAGTTGGCCGAGGTTTTCATCCATGAAATTGTCCGTTTGCATGGAACTCCAAAGTCTATCGTCTCTGATCGGGACGGCCGGTTCACGTCGAGGTTTTGGAAAGAATTGCACAACGCACTAGGGACTGAGCTAAGGTTCAGTACTGCTTTTCATCCTCAGACTGATGGGCAGTCCGAGACGACAATCCAAACATTAGAGGACATGCTCCGAGCCTGTGTACTAGATCGCACAACGAGTTGGGATGTCAGCTTAAGTTTGATAGAATTCACATATAACAACAGTTGGCATGCTACTATCAAGATGGCTCCGTTTGAGGCTCTATACGGCCGTAAGTGTCGTTCGCCTATTTATTGGGACGATAACGCGGATAAAATTCTTCTTGGACCAGAGTTGGTAGAACGAACCGCCGCCGACATCGCCCTCATTCGCCAAAGGATGTTGAGTGCTCAGAGTCGACAAAAGTCCTACGCTGACTTGAAGAGACGGGACGTTGAGTTCACCGTTGGCAATAAGGTCTTCGTAAAGGTGTCACCATCTGAGGGGGTTTTTCGCTTTGGGAAGCGGGGAAAGCTCAATCCTCGATATGTGGGCCCTTTTGAGATTCTTGAAAAAGTAGGCAAACTCGCATATCGGCTTGCTCTACCGCCATCGGCTCACCCTGTCCATAACGTCTTTCATGTGTCACTCCTTAGGCAGTATGTGCCGGATGAATCCCATGTTCTCGATTTTGAAGACATTGAGATACAATCAAATGGTACCTATGAAGAGAGACCAGTAAGGATTCTCGAACGCCGAGTAAAGAAATTACGCAACAAGGAAGTACCATTGGTCAGGGTACTTTGGTCTAGAAATGGTGGTGAAGAGACTACCTAGGAGACATGTGAAACCGAGCTAGATATGTAGAAGCGTTTTCCTGATTTGCTAGCAAATGACTAAAGAAAAGAGAATTTCTTTAAGGGGGTACTAGTGGAAGTATTCCTTAGTCAATTCCGGATATTCTAAAGATGTACTCTTCCTTTTTAGTTTATAGGACCTCGGCTAGTTTCGGGGTCGAAACTATTTTTAAGGGGGTACTGTTGTAATATCCGCAAAGTTTATAAAATGGATCATGAAATTCTCCTTAGTTTTATGACTCAATTTTGTCTTTAAAACGACAAGGGAAAGGACAAAGGTCACCCGATTAACCGAATAGCGTTGGATAACGCTAAACGGACAGCTTAACTTAAAAAATTAATAAAACCTTCATTAGAGCTTAGAATCGAGTAATTCCGAAACCTAATGGTAGATAAAGGAGTCTAGTTTCATCCCTCAAAATTTGAGGCAATTCCGATAAGTATCCAAAAAGTTATGCCAATTCTATCAAGACGTTGTCCAGTCCCCAAAAGGCAGCGACTGCCGCCAAAATGGCAGCGACCGCCGCCTTGCTGCAGATGCAGGTGGCCCGACGGGACGTTTTTCTTGTGAGCGCCGGGGTTTTGGGAGCTGTTGTAGTTTGGCTTGGAGATCTATCCTAAGACCTTTTGGGCACTGTCATCCAAGGTTTTGTCAACCCATTCTTGGATTATTAGGCGTTTTGTCAACTCCCTTTCTTGGATTATTAGGGAGATGGAACACTATAAATAGGGGTTGAAGATGATGGATTAAGACATCCAAATCTCTCCTCTCTCCCTCCGAAATCTCTCCCACTGTAAAGATCTAGTGTTCTTCTTGCTACTGTTGGCAAAAGCTCGTCGAAAGGTGGCCGGAGTTGATCGGAGGAAGCTTGCAAAGTCGCGCCGTCGTCACTGCAGTAGGCAGCGACCGCCGTCAGGGGCAGCGACCGCCGCCAAGGGGGCAGCGCCCGCCGCCAGTGTCCTAGCTTACGTTTCGTCCCGGGCCGTTGCCTAGCCGTTGCTCGGGCCGTGCCTTGCCTTTGCCTTGCGTCTTGGCCTTGCCTTAGGCCTCGTCTAGGGCCTCGGTAGCCTCGACTCCACGCCTCGATTAACGTTTTAAGAACGTCTTAAGGCAAGTGGATGGTTCTTCGTTTCCTTACTCGATAATCGTGAAATTGCTTTCCGTTATCAAAATAATCGTTGGGAACAAACTTGTTTGCTAATAATTTGATTAGGATTATTATGCTTAGAAATAATGACCATTGTTATTATTTATTATTATCGAATGCTAGACTTGGACTTAGGTCTCCGATGATGTGTGACCTTTGATTGTTTGAAGTCTCTTTTCGAGACTTTGCTCTGGATTAGCTTAAGATAGGGATTGTCGGTTTAGTGATCCGCTATCTCTTTATAACGTATTAGGAGGTATATTTAGCTATCGGCTCCTGATACTGGGTCATGACTCTGCCTTTCTCCGAATAGAGAGGCTAACACTCTTGCAAAGTGTTGAGGACTATGTTCCTTACTTTGGCTCGTCCCTCATTAGGGCTTGCCTATCTCTAAAAGTCACTAAGTGAAGTGCTTTGATTTATAACTAATGAAAGATTAGTGCTTCGTGCATAGTAATCAATGAACGCGGGGTGATTAGTACAACTTGGAAAATCACTCCGGGTCCACATTATTGACAATCGCCTATCCAATCTGAATGCATAACTCGAGTTGTTAAAATGCCTATAAAATGGCAAGATGGGTTCAGGTGTATAAGCGTCCTTGTGGCCACCTCCCTGTCGGCATCGTCGAGTTATGATGAGGTTGATACGATTCGATATATGTTGGATGCTTTTCAAAATCTCAAATGTTTAAGTCTCCAACGAATCGTTAAACACATTTCTTTCTTAGGCGTTATTTCCTGATAACGTCCTATTCCCGAGGAAGTTCTATCTTCTCTCATTACCCTTCGTACACCGTGCTAAACACTTAAACCTCTCGTTCAGACTGCCGTTTCGTCATGATGAACCTCGACTAACGTGCACCTACGAGTCATCATATGGCTAAGGATTGCCGTTATGTCCGACCTTTCTCAGAACCGAAACATTACTCTCCCACTTGTGTAGTCTCGTGTTAGACTAACATCCCTTCTTTCTTTCCCAACTTTATTGGCTGGTATTCCTTGCTTTTATGGGGATATCAGATAGGAAAGGGAAGGCTATCCAGGAGTAACCGAAGACCCACGATGGAAGGAAGGAAGGAAGGAGGAAAAGAAGGAAGCAAGACGTCTTCAAATATTTTGTCTACTTTATGGTTTCCACTCGCTTTCGTCTCTATCCGAGACTTGTATATTCCGCTGCAAACTCATTACTCTTGTATTACCAAACAACTTAAGGCGTATGAGCCTTTGTAACCGAATCCAGCTTTTGTTATAAAATATGGTTTGGTTTTGTTATTCTCGTGTTATGATACTCAAGCCTTAAACGGCTTCGGACCGTGAAATCCGAGGTTGTTGGCGGTAATACCCTTATGCTTGTGAAATCGGGGTGTTACACAACGGAACTTCCGCGGGCCGCTTAAGCGGCGTCATTCGGGGGGTTTTGGTGGTAGAGGGGAGGGATATTGGCAGTTTCTGCGCCGAAGCCCGTGTGCGACGGCGGACCGCCTCCTCTGCCGAGGGAAGGCGGTTAGCACTGGGCCTCCGGAGGCCCGAAACTGCGATAAGGTCAGTTGAGCGGTCATGGTCAAAAGGGGCGAAAAAGGGGACAAGAAAAAGAAAGAGTACGAAAATTAGGATACGAAATCTCCTACCGGGCGCCGGAGGGGCAGGAGCGGGGGTAGGGGTGGCGACGACTTGAACATCGTCCTCCGAGTCCGAATCCGACGCGGCCAGGCGGGCGGCCAAGGTATTCTTGTCAGGGAAATTATTGAGGACGCGGTCTTCCAGAGGGATATTCATGAGGGCAGCACACGCTTCAGAGATGGTGGGGGCAAAGTTCCTGTCCGCGGGGACTACTCGAAAAAGAAAAGGGAGTTGGTAATTTGAAATCTCAAACCCTAGAAAAGGGACGGGAAGTAATTGAATGAGTGCTTATGATTCACATTCCAGCGATCGAAGAGAATCGGCTTGAGTTGCTCGCCCATGGCCCCCATCGATTTCCGGTTGACGAAGAAGAACCTTGATGCCCAGCCCGGAGAGTCCACCTTCAGCTTCCACACCAGTGGGTTCTTGGCGTTGTGGGCTTGAAGGGTGATGCGTCCCGGCCTCTGTGTGCGGATTTCGTAGGCGTGGGCGAGATCTTTCATGTTGAAGGAAACGTCTAGGGCGGAGCACATCTCATGGATGGTGGTCAGTATCTTCCACGCTAAGGGCATGATTTGCGACGGCGGGATGCTCAGATCGCCGAGAAAGAGTTGAACCAGGCGTGGGAAGGGGAACTTCAGGCCGATGGTGAACGGGAACTCCAGAAAGCAGATCCAGTCTTGTTTCACCCAATCAAGGAGCTCGACGTCGGATTTCAGTGCTTGAGTTCCTGGGGGGAAGCCGCTCTCCGCCACCAGAGCGTCCACCTCCTCCTGCGTCATGGAACAAGCGTACTAGTCTTGAGCGGTGAGAGATTTGGAGGAGACGAAACCGTTTGGGCTTGCCATCGGAAGAGAAGGGAAATTTTTGAAAGAGAGAGAATCGCTAAGGGATAAGAACGGATCTTGGGAAGATTTGGAGAGAAGAAACGAAATGATGGCAATAAGGGGAAGAGGCTGTAATTAAGGGATTTGATGGCGCCGGTTTCCAAAGCTGTCCCATCGCCACGCGTCAATCATCTAATGGTGAGAAGGCTTTCGGCCGCGCGTAAGAGAAATTTCGAATTTACCGCCGGCCGAATATCCTTCTCAGGGGTATTGTTGGGCCTCATTTTCCCCTTGGAGCAAGCCCAATATGTGTAAGGCCCATGGTGGCAAGAAAGGCCCGTTGGCTGGATTAATAGAAGCCCATTTCCAGAAGAGGATCCGTTGGAACTGTCATCCGAAGAATCCGGGAGCAGGAGCGCGCTCTCGGTAGCAGGCGAGAGGAGGAGGCCGGAGATCTCGGGATCCAGTAGCTAGCCCACGATCCGCGACGACGCCAATTGTTAGATATAAGATAGATTCTTAGCAACAGAAAAGATATATCGTATCTGAGATACTCATACTTGTATTTTGAATTTGATTAGCAATCAATAAAGCCTATTTGCCGAATTCTTGATCTCATTATCTTACATTCGTCTTTCATATTCAAAAAGCTCTCGAATCGTAACCCCAGACCTGGGTGATTGAACTAACATCATTTTTCACCCAAAACAAAAACCGTGTCAAAACATGAACTAATCTTGGGTTTGGACTTTAAATTATATAGAGAACCACAAAATCCAACATGAACCAGCAAAAAGACTTTTTAAGTTCAAAGTTCTGAATTGATTAGTTTATTAAGAAATTAATTTTATCATTAAAATAAAATGGAGTTATGTGAAGGACCATTACAAAATATAAACAGGTACTTTGTTTAAGTCGTGATCGAAGTTATAGGCTTTTTTTGAGATTTCAAAGTGGAGTGGGATTATGCCTAGGGATGAATAAGGACCCCTTATTTCAATTTTTGTTGCATGAATTTAAAGAAAAGAAGGTTGATCAACGATTCCAAGAAATAGCTAACATATATACGATTGAAAACAAACACACGAGAATTGATCCATTGAAATTTAATAAATATAAGTTGTAATAGTGCTCATTCTTAACAATTACTATGATTCCACTAATACCACTTAAACAAAGTTATATATCTACAATATATCAACCCAAACATATTCTAAAAATCCATAACCCATTCAAACCAAATTGTAAACGATATCGCCAGATTTGATCATAGGATACCTATGAAGTTCAAAACCAACCTTTCTTTCAAAAGAATAACTTTTCAATTCCTTCGTCGCCTTATATGAGTACAAGTTATAATAGAACCCAAGGTCTTGACAAAGAGGTTGGTAATGCAAGCCCTATTAAAGAAGGACTTTCATAGTTAAACTCTCTGTCCAAGCACTTGGGTTCTATTATAACTATTACTCATTATAATCCCTCTCCCTCTTTTTTTTTTTGTGTGAACCGATTTTCATCAATACCGTAAAAGAGCTTAAGGCTAGAATTATATATAGCTATGATGTAGCTTTTGCTCCAAGTAATGGAATAACAACTTTTGCTCCAAGTAATGATGAATCTACTTGTTATATTTTTTCTCTAACTAATATATATTATAGATGGATTTAATTTATATTAAGCTAACTTTATATCGATTAGGGTACCTAAATTAGTGCCAAAAGTATTCCATAGTACGTGTTAATTAATTTGATCTCATCACATGAGCTAGCCGCCAAAAATGTAACCTTTTGAACAACTAAACGAATATAATTTACCAGAAGAAAGCGCTTGGATGGAACAAGTAGATCAACAGACAGGTTTAATTTGTTGCTTAATGTTCAAGTTTCCTTGGGACATACGTGGCTTGAGGCCCAAGGAGGAACTTGATATAGCAGAGCAACTACGTACGTAATAGTAATAATATCGTTTTATATATCAGTTTTTCTATTAGGACATATTAGGGCACATTATAAGCATACTAAATAAGAAAACTAAACTCTAAAGAAAATACAGTGAATTCATCGTAAAATAAATTTAAAAATCCCAAATTTTAAGATCTATCATATCTTATAGTGTGGCTTAGGGCACAAGAAAATCCTATATATAAATAGACCTAATTGCAAGGCTATCAAATTAACCAAACCTTTTGGGCGCGACTTGCAAGCCATGAAGGCTGTGTCGAGCCGTGTGCGTGAAGAAGAACAACGCCGCCACTACTACCAACGCGAACAAGAGAAGCTTGTCGCCACCCTCCGGTCCCACTACACCGCGCTCTCGAGCACGGTCACCGAGGCCTCGTCTGGGACTACTACTCCACGATAGAGGCCCTGGTCTAGGGCAAAGCCCGCGACCAGGGCCTCTATCGTGGAGTTACTAGCGAAGGGCTGCGATTCGAGTGGCGATAATGATCATGATTGCGCGATTTGCATGGATGGGATCGATGGAGCCAACGCGATGATTACGATGCCTTGCTCGCACTCGTTTCATCGGGTTTGTCTTGTGAGATGGCTCGACGTAGCGCACACTTGCCCGCTCTGTCGCTACGAGATGCCTGTGGCTGTATTCCGGCCTCGACCAGCAGGCAGGGGCGGAGCCAGGGAGGGGCGAAGGGGGGCGACCACCCCTCCTCTCCACGACCTGCTATAAAGAGATTCAAGAACATGTCTCTTAAGAACTTGTCGTTGAATTTAAAGTGATCTTGATTGTCACTATTGCCTTGCATGTAAAGAGTCAACAAATCTTGTCCTTCTAGGTGCTCGTAATCATGGACATCATTTGATTTTCTATTCATTTCTTTGCGCTTGGTTTCCAATGAGTTGTAGATGAATTTGTCTAGCACTTCCCATGCTCGACTTAAACCTCTTCTCGCTTCCTATCCCGAGCAACTTTTGAAGCTTCCAAATGGCCTTAGGCACAACATGCCTAAGAAGCAACACCTCCTCGGCTACATCTAGGGCCCTACAAAAGGGGGCATCAAGAAGGCTAATAGAGAGACAATTAGGGTCATTACCTGTGACCAACATGCATATGGTGTCAAATGTGAATCTATGAAACAAGGCCTCGAGATCCACCACCTGACCCGACTTATATCGACTATCCAAGATAGGGATTAAACCTTTCTCCACCTTTTTGGTGGCCGTTTTGGCTAGGAACTGATGGAAAGAGGGATTGGTAAGGAAAGAGTGAGCCACTTTTCTTTGGTACGTCCATAACTCAAAGTCTAAGTTGAAGATCCCGTCTCCTAGAATGTCAAAGATTTGGTAGAACTCCTTGCCTTTCGGGAAGTTTGAGAAGTTCTTGCTCATGACATGGTAAACGTTGGGCGGGTCGGTGGCTGCAAGAAAGTCCATGGAGGTGAACCATGGTCCTTTGAAAAGGAAACTTCTGTTGCAACGTGGTAGGATTTCGATTGAATAATCATGGATGCGGTGCACGTTGAGGATTAGGTGTGGAAGCATGCCTACAATCGGCCAATTTATGGGTATGATGGTGTTTCTTTGGTTCTTTTTGATAAGATAGTTCAAGATCACGAAGACAATGATGAAGACGGTGACGATTGGTGCTAAGATTTGAAGGTTTGATGACTCCATGGAGAGCAATGAGAGTTATGTTTTGTGAGAGCAAAGATAGTGTAATATCCGCAAATTTTATAAAATGGATCATGAAATTCTCCTTAATTTTATGACTCAATTTTGTCTTTGGAACGACAAGAGAAAGGGCAATGGTCACCCGATTAACCGAATAGCGTTGGATAACGCTAAACGGACACCTTAACTTCAAAAATTCATAAAACCTTCAATAGAGCTCGGAATTGAGTAATGCCAAAGCCTGATGGTAGATAAAGGAGTCTAGTTTCATCCCTCAAAATTTGAGGAAATTCCGATAAGTATCCAAAAAGTTATGCCCATTTTACTGAGACATTGCCCAGTCCCCAGAAGGCAGCGACCGCCGCCTTGCTGCAGATGCAAGTGGCTCGACGAACACTTATATTGTGGGCGCCGGGGTTTTGAGGTCTGTTATGGTATTGCTTGGAGATCAATCCTAACACCTTTTTGGCAATGTCAACTATGCAATTGTCAACCCCTTTTGGATTGTTAGGCTAGAAGTCCACTCCTTCTTTTGGATTGTTATGGAGGTTGAACACTATAAATAGGGGTGTGTTGGTGAAGGAAGAACCCACACAAATCTCTCCTCTCTCCCTCTAAAACCTCTTCCAATTGAAAGTTCAAGTGTTCTTCTTTCTACTGTTGGCAAAAGCTCGTCGAAAGGTGGCCGGAGTCGATCGGAGGAAGCTTGCAAAGTCGCGCCGTCGTCACTGCAGTAGGCAGCGACCGCCGCCAACAGGGGCAGCGACCGCCGCCAGGGGCAGCGCCCGCCGCCAAGCAGGCAGCGACCGCCGCCAGTGCATATCTTGCACTTTGTGTCCGAGCGTCGTCCTAAGCCGTTGCCCGGGCCGTTCCTCGCTCGTGCCTTGTGTTTTGCCTTGCCTTAGGCCTTGTCTAGGGCCTTGCTAGCCTCGACTTCACGCCTCGATTAAAGTTTTTAAGAACGTCTTAAGGCAAGTGGATGGTTCTTCGTTTCCTTACTCGATAATCGTGAAATTGCTTTCCGTTATCAAAATAATCGTTGGGAACAAACTTGTTTGCTAATAATTTGATCAGGATTATTATGCTTAGAAATAATGACCATTGTTATTGTTTATCATTATTATTATCGAATATTAGACTTGGACTTAGGACTCCGATGATGTGTGGCCTTTGATTATTCAAGTCTCTTTTCGAGACTTTGCTCTGGATTAGCTTAAGTTAGGGACTGCCGGTTTAGTGATCCGCTGTCTCTTTATAACGTATTAGGAGGTATATTTCGTTATCGGCTCCTGATACTGGGTCATGACTCTACCTCTCTCCGAATAGAGAGGTAAACACTCTTGCAAAGTGTTGAGGATTAGGTTCCTCACTTTGGCTCGTCCCTCATTAAGGCTTGCCTATCTCTAAAAGTCACTAAGTGAAGTGCTTTGATTTATAACTAATGAAAGATTAGTGCTTCGTGCATAGTAATCAATGAACGCGGGGTGATTAGTACAACTTGGAAAATCACTCCGGGTCCACATTATTGATAATCGCCTATCCAATCTGAATGCATAACTCGAGTTGTTAAAATGCCTATAAAATGGCAAGATGGGTTCAGGTGTATAAGCGTCCTTGTGGCCACCTCCCTGTCGGCATCGTCGAGTTATGATGAGGTTGATACGATTTGATCTATGTTGGATGCTTTTCAAGCTCTTGAATGATTAAAGTTCCCAACAAATCTATAAACACATTTCTTTCTTAGGCGTTATCTCCTAATAACGTCCTATTCCCGAGGAAGTTTTATCTTCTCTCGTTACCCTTCGGATTTCCTTTTCGTGCCATATGCGCACACCGTGCCAAACACTTAAACCTCTCGCTGAAAGAGCCTTATGCGTTCCACTATAAAGAACCTTTGACTGTTGGGCATCAGTCGGTTTTCCGTTAGTCTATGATGCCCTCATGTCTAAACCTTTCTGAGAACCGAACTTTATTCTACCACTTGCTTAGTCTCGCGTTAGACTAACATCCCTTCTTTCTTTCCCAACATTGTTGGCTGGTATTCCTTGCCTTTATGGGGATATCAGATAGGAAAGGGAAGGCTGTTCAGAAGGAAGCCGGAGTTATCAGGATCTGAAGGAAGGAAGGAAGACATGACGGAAGAAAGGAAGGAAGAAGTCTTTAAAACGTCTTTTGCTTTGACCATACTTTATGGTTCCCACATGCTTTCGTCTCTCTTCGAGACTTATCTTCTCCGCTGCAACTCTTTACTTTTGTATTATCAAACAGGAGGATGTAAGAGCCTTTGTAACCGAATCCAACTTTGTTATAAAAAAAAAATAAGATTTGGTTTTGTTATTCTCGTGTTACGATACTCAAGCCTTAAACGGCTTCGGACCGTGGAATCCGAGGTCATTGGCGGTAATACCCTTATGCTTGTGAAATTGGGGTGTTACAGTTGTGGTATCAGAGCTAAAACGATTTATCTTAAACCCGAAGTTTTATCAAACTTCCTTTAAACGATTTATGTTTTGAAATACTATTCCTATAGAAAGAGATTAGGAATAAACTTCTTCTCCTAGTTGAGTTTTCTTCTCCATCACTTTTAAAAATTCGAGGTTTACATCTAAACGTTGTTTTAAAAGAAATATCACTCGTGATTTTTCTTATTTATTAAAATTCCTACTTTCAAGTAGTCATACAAAAAAAAAATGTACATCCTTCAAATTTTCTAATCTCCTTGTAACAGAATTCAAGGAATTGACTTTCTACCGAATCTTCTCGTAACAGAACTCGAGAAGTTGATTTTATTAAAACCTCCTTGTAACAGACTTCAAGGAGCGGTTTTGTTCTATAAATAACTTCCTTCCAAGTGCCTTCGTCCGCCAATATAGGATTACAAATATTCTATGTCTACGCCTAGAAGTTGTGCTCTTTCCTCGCCCTAGTGCAACGATTGTGATTAATGGAAACAATTGTTCTTCACTACAGATGGAGAACACTCGAACAAATATTAACCCGAATGTCAATGCCCCGGAGGGTGGTGCTGACAGAGGAATGGAGATTGGAGTTCGTGGAAACAACCAAGTACCAGTAGCAACTCCGACTTTAACATTAGATGCTGCGAGCATTGCTATGATCAAAACCATGTTCCATCAAATGCTTCAAGAAGAGATGCCTGAGATTGTGGTTAATCAACAGAATGCCATAGAGGCGGTTCCCGTTGTGAACCTAGGAGCTGACCATGCTCGTTTTCATACATCTGAGTTCTACAAATCATTAAAGCTTTTTCTCTCTCTCAAGCCCGAGACCTTCAATGGTGCTGGAGAGCCTGCTAGCGCCCACTACTGGCTCTCTCATATAGAGAAGTTGCTTAGGAATACACATTGCACCGAAGTGGAAAAAGTGCAAATTGCAGCCTTGCAACTTAGGGACGAAGCTAATGAATGGTGGGAGAGTTCCAAACTCCTCAACCATCCCGAACTAAATTTGGCAATGTTCAAGGGAAAATTAATGAACCGATTCTTTTCGTCTGCAATGCAAGACAAGAAGCAAGATGAGTTGTATAATCCCAAGGTGGAGGGATTAAGTGTACTGGAGAGGGCGAAGAAGTTTGATCATTTGCTCCAATATGCCGGGCCGGAGTTTGCCACCGAGGAGCCGAAGTGTTGTCGCCTCCATAGTTGGATGAGTGATACTATCAAATCATGGATGATGACTCGTACCTTCTTATCGCTTGAGGAGTATGTTGACCATGCGTACAGAGGGGAGGTCACCTTAGGTGAAGCTGAAAAGAAGAAGGATAGAGGGGGGATACCTTACTATCAGGGTCAAGGAGGATCCAAGCAGTCTACAACACCGCAAGTGTCTGAATGGGCAAAGAAAAGCAAAATTGATCCATTCCTAAACGACTCTTCTAAAAAGTCTGGGCAAAAGAAAGGTTTCGTGGTTTGCCACAATTGCAGTCAACCGGGCCATATCAACAGAGACTGTACTAAACCTAAGAAAACTTGTTTCAACTGTGGAAAGGAGGGACATGTTCGTTCCTACTGTCGTTTGAACAAGGAAGGGGCAAGTCAGTCTGGGCCAGCGTCGGTTGCACAAAGTAACAACCTTCCATCTGGGTCTACCTTGACCACTTCAGTACCATGTACTACGAAAAATAAGGGAAAGACACCGATGCCATCTGCAAGTCCGGGACAACAGTTGTACGAGATGTACCAGTTCAACTTGCCTACTACCCTCGAAGAGTAGTTAGTCTCTTCTCAGTTCTTCCAAGCTTAGGGAGCTTGTGATCTAGGATTAAGTCTTTCCTCAAACCCTTTTGTATCATGACCATAGTCGTTGTTTAGGTCTTGTAAGACGATTATTCCTCCTTGTGAAGATATCGCATTTTTGGAAATCTGTTAGGTGATTTTGGGCAATCATGTATCCTTCGGAATACTAAATAAGATTATATTAATGTACTAAGTTCATAAGTGAATGACGCATTATTAATCTTCGACTCTCATCATTTGGTCTTCTCAAAACCTAGTTCAAGTGGGAAAGCCCTTAAATTTCTCTCGAAGCTTGAGTAGGCAGTCATTCTAGAAGTTGACTCGTGCCCCGAACCTGTGTATTGGATTTCACCGGTTGGGATGATGAAGTAAGCTGATAAGGTCCACGTACCGAAAGCTTATATGACACGATTTTCAATGTCATAAGGATAAAAATGGCTAGTATCATCATAGTCAAGTGATCAGAACGATGACGTAGATAAGGTGCTTCTCGGCCCCGAGTATGTCTAGAAGACTACGTCGTTATCACTTTAAATCGATAAAAGAATGTTGGCAGATCAACAAAGTCGTACACAAGACTAAGTGACAACCTAAGAAACATGGGGAACCGTGCAACAAGAGCAAGTTCGTTTCCCAAATTTGATGTCATCTTAAAGAAAGAACCAGAGTTCTTTAAGGGGGTACTACCGCTTGTACTTCCTCTTCAAAATCGGATATTCTAAAGATGTACTCTTTCCTTTTACAGGCTGTTATGGCCCTGGCTAGTTTCGGGGTCGAAACTATTTTTAAGGGGGTACTGTTGTAATATCCGCAAATTTTATAAAATGGATCATGAAATTCTCCTTAGTTTTATGACTAAATTTTGTCTTTGGAACGACAAGAGAAAGGGCAATGGTCACCCGATTAACCGAATAGCATTGGATAACGCTAAACGGACACCTTAACTTCAAAAATTCATAAAACCTTCATTAGAGCTCGGAATTGAGTAATGCCAAAGCCTAATGGTAGATAAAGGAGTCTAGTTTCATCTCTCAAAATTTGAGGCAATTCCGATAAGTATCCAAAAAGTTATGCCCATTTTACTGAGACATTGCCCAGTCCCCAGAAGGCAGCGACCGCCGCCAAAATGGCAGCGACCGCCGCCTTGCTGCAGATGCAAGTGGCTCGACGAACACTTATATTGTGGGCGCCGGGGTTTTGAGGTCTGTTATGGTATTGCTTGGAGATCAATCCTAACACCTTTTTGGCAATGTCAACTATGCAATTGTCAACCCCTTTTGGATTGTTAGGCTAGAAGTCCACTCCTTCTTTTGGATTGTTATGGAGGTTGAACACCATAAATAGGGGTGTGTTGGTGAAGGAAGAACCCACACAAATATCTCCTCTCTCCCTCTAAAACCTCTTCCAATTGAAAGTTCAAGTGTTCTTCTTTCTACTGTTGGCAAAAGCTCGTCGAAAGGTGGCCGGAGTCGATCGGAGGAAGCTTGCAAAGTCGCGCCGTCGTCACTGCAGTAGGCAGCGACCGCCGCCAACAGGGGCAGCGACCGCCGCCAAGCAGGCAGCGACCGCCGCCAGTGCATATCTTGCACTTTGTGTCCGAGCGTCGTCCTAAGCCGTTGCCCGGGCCGTTCCTCGCTCGTGCCTTGTGTTTTGCCTTGCCTTAGGCCTTGTCTAGGGCCTTGCTAGCCTCGACTTCACGCCTCGATTAACGTTTTTAAGAACGTCTTAAGGCAAGTGGATGGTTCTTCGTTTCCTTACTCGATAATCGTGAAATTGCTTTCCGTTATCAAAATAATCGTTGGGAACAAACTTGTTTGCTAATAATTTGATCAGGATTATTATGCTTAGAAATAATGACCATTGTTATTGTTTATCATTATTATTATCGAATATTAGACTTGGACTTAGGACTCCGATGATGTGTGGCCTTTGATTGTTCAAGTCTCTTTTCGAGACTTTGCTCTGGATTAGCTTAAGTTAGGGATTGCCGGTTTAGTGATCCGCTGTCTCTTTATAACGTATTAGGAGGTATATTTCGTTATCGGCTCCTGATACTGGGTCATGACTCTACCTCTCTCCGAATAGAGAGGTGAACACTCTTGCAAAGTGTTGAGGATTAGGTTCCTCACTTTGGCTCATCCCTCATTAGGGCTTGCCTATCTCTAAAAGTCACTAAGTGAAGTTCTTTGATTTATAACTAATGAAAGATTAGTGCTTCGTGCATAGTAATCAATGAACGCGGGGTGATTAGTACAATTTGGAAAATCACTCCGGGTCCACATTATTGACAATCGCCTATCCAATCTGAATGCATAACTCGAGTTGTTAAAATGCCTATAAAATGGCAAGATGGGTTCAGGTGTATAAGCGTCCTTGTGGCCACCTCCCTGTCGGCATCGTCGAGTTATGATGAGGTTGATACGATTTGATCTATGTTGGATGCTTTTCAAGCTCTTGAATGATTAAAGTTCCCAACAAATCTATAAACACATTTCTTTCTTAGGCGTTATCTCCTAATAACGTCCTATTCCCGAGGAAGTTTTATCTTCTCTCGTTACCCTTCGGATTTCCTTTTCGTGCCATATGCGCACACCGTGCCAAACACTTAAACCTCTCGCTGAAAGAGCCTTATGCGTTCCACTATAAAGAACCTTTGACTGTTGGGCATCAGTCGGTTTTCCGTTAGTCTATGATGCCCTCATGTCTAAACCTTTCTGAGAACCGAACTTTATTCTACCACTTGCTTAGTCTCGCGTTAGACTAACATCCCTTCTTTCTTTCCCAACATTGTTGGCTGGTATTCCTTGCCTTTATGGGGATATCAGATAGGAAAGGGAAGGCTGTTCAGAAGGAAGCCGGAGTTATCAGGATCTGAAGGAAGGAAGGAAGACATGACGGAAGAAAGGAAGGAAGAAGTCTTTAAAACGTCTTTTGCTTTGACCATACTTTATGGTTCCCACATGCTTTCGTCTCTCTTCGAGACTTATCTTCTCCGCTGCAACTCTTTACTTTTGTATTATCAAACAGGAGGATGTAAGAGCCTTTGTAACCGAATCCAACTTTGTTATAAAAAAAAAATAAGATTTGGTTTTGTTATTCTCGTGTTACGATACTCAAGCCTTAAACGGCTTCGGACCGTGGAATCCGAGGTCATTGACGGTAATACCCTTATGCTTGTGAAATTGGGGTGTTACAGATAGTGTGTGGGGATTGTTTGGACAGGGTTAGGATAAGGGGAGAATCATCGATTTATATTATACTAGTATTTCCGTTTGGACAGGGTTAGGATAAGGGGAGAATCATCGATTTATATTATACTAGTATTTCCGGCCCCTGCCGTGGCGCTCTTTTTATACGGGCTTTAGGGTTTGCGTTATAACTGTATATGGAAAAGCAATTTAAAATACATAATTATGGACTTTTTTTGAATGATCAATTGATTTGAGAGTAACCGAAATCAATAAAGGATTCTACAAATTATTTTGTGCGATCAAACGTTTCTTGGTTAGTCAAAATTGAATTAAGGGCACTCAATTCTTTCAGTTAATTACCTTAGTCCCTTTGAATCTTCATGATTTGATTTGATAGAAGACGATTTAACTTAAACTAATTTTATACTAACTTTTCTTATTTTTTTGTGCAAACATTATCTCAATCTAAATTGCCAAGCTGGTAGTCCAATCGAATGGAAAATTGATGAGATCAGCCAGTAAAAAACGGGAGGAATTACATTTAGTCTAGGAGTTACATATTGTGATCTTAATACACGTTGCCAATAAAAGCCACAAAATGCATATCAGTATGTAATGAAGAATGGTCAAACTTCTCCCTTTTTTGAATTTAATATCCTCTTAAAAGCTTGAAATAATGTTTGAAAAGAAATAATTATAAGTGATATAACTTCTTTGCTCTAATGATTTCCAAAATTATATTTGCATGCAATTAAGTCTTGTAATGGAACCATAGCCCGTGCGATTAGGTAATTTGTCGATTAATCTTGGAAGATTATGTAGGATGATTCTCTACAGTGACCTTTCGTCCCAAATTAGAATTTAAGTCAATTGGACTATTATATTGTGTAAGTGATTGATTTCTTTTTCCACCAAAAAAAAAGTAACTGAATTCTTAATGGAAGTGCTTGGGTTTAATTATTTTTTAATGGGTTGCTTGGAAATAACTACAGTATAAGTTTTTGTTATAAAAAAAAAACTACAGTATAAGTTTTCATTCTTGCTACTATGCAATATATTCTTTTTCCAAATGCTCTTTGAAACTCTTAGCTAGGTTCTTACGTTTGGGATTTGATTGAATTAGTTCACAATAAACAAACAAATATATAGTGAGTCCAAAATGCAAAATGCATGGAAATAACTAAAAAATTATATAGCTAAGAGTCCCGGATCCATTCCACAGAAACATAATCCACATCTTCAAGCTGCCTTCTTAATTTGTGTTGGCATTCATCGTCCTCCGGATCCATCCCAAACACTTCAAAGCATAAATATATGGCAACAAACCAAGCATAAAATACAGACCTGCCAGCACAAATAAGTTTTAACGGTTACTGAACAGGAATGACTCTAAACCCAATATTAAAGTAGGTACAATGTTCGCAAGAAGATCAAATAGTTTACTTGCTCAGTTAAGCTAAATCAAACACAATGACACAATCTAAATCAGTACAATTTGAGGATTATACACACTAAAGAACCAAATTTGGCTACAATCGGACTGTAACCACATATCAGTGCAATTGCTTCTCTTTAGAAAACTTGCTACACAATATGAATGGATCCTCAAACCCAACATAAACACAATTCCAAACCCAACAGAATTTAGCACTTACTTTGTCGGGGGCTCGTGCTCGTTTCGTCTCAGCCTATCAATATCATCATAGGGAAACACCAGATTGTGAATGCTGGCAGATTTCATCTCCAGAAGAATGTCAAGCATTTCACACCTTCAATTTCACATTACAGCAACAAATTCAGCATCTCAGGAAAAAGGGATTTCTAATATAGCATTTTTTAGCTTTCTCACCTTCCCTCAGAGAGAGTGAACACCGAGTCAGCGTGAATGAAGTCATGAATTCCTGGATAGGTAGACATCGCCTCACACCTGAACAAAAAAGTTTTAGTCAATTCATCTCAAAAGAAGAAACTCATATTTGGGAAATTTGAGTTAATCTTACCAGCTCTGGTATGACGCTCTTCTTTCAGAGCTTGTCTATACTTACATGTATTTATGAGAATTGGGCCTTGGAAGCTTTTGAAGTTAGTGTCAGTTTGATGTGGCCATATACCTCGTCTGATTCTGTTGGTACTGCCTGCTACACAATAATCAGGCCATCGTTGACAAAACCTCCATTCTACACACAACAAAGCATTAGTCTCATGCATAATAAAACTTGAGCCATCATAGGTGAAAACACTAATGGAAAAATAACATTTTTGAGTTGGGAAAAAATAGTTTGAATTTAACTATCATGCTTGGTGACCCCCTTTTTGTTTCTAATGGACATGTTCTAGGAGAAATGCTAAGTCAAAGTTGGGTTCTAGGAGATAATCACTTTGCCCTAGGAGAACTTCGCCTAGAGCAAAGTGATTATCACCTTGATTGGAGACAGATCATAGCAGAAGAAAACTCCTGGCAGCGTTTGAAAGACATCTGCTGTTGAACCCCGGAAATTTTGAGTCACTGAAAACTGGATCCAAAAACAAAAGTACGCCTTCAACAACAAATCAACACATAGAAACTGGAAAACCCCGCACATTTAATTTGTGGCTGTACCTGATATTTTTGGATACGATTCCCACGCACATCTATGTATAAAGTTGGTAATCACTTGTTGGGTTGTGGATTGTATTCAAAACAGTCTTTCAAAGCAACAATAGAAGCAGCCAAATTCAAAATCCAGATAAAATAAATAATAAATCAGCAAAATGTATTACCAGGTAAAGCTTGCTGCAGAAAATCCATCTGTAGCTTCACACCTATTGAACCCAATGAAACATCAAGAGCAAAATCAGATATGTAGCAGAAAAAAGAACTAAATTGGTCAAAACTGAATCACTTCCTATTACAGTCGATTTACAGACTTAATAAAAGGGAAAAACCTCAAAGAAGAATCCTAAAATTTGTTTGGAAAATAAAAGCATAAAAAAAAGGATATCAGCTCCAGCAAATTTTGTAAGCTGAGACTAATCTTGACATCACAAATGGAAAAAGCATTAATCAAACTAAGATGATGGAATTACAAACCTTGTTGTGTGCATAGAATCAAAGGCGAATGGCTGCTTATAACTCTAATACACAAATCTTGACTCTTCCCCTAAGAATTTGCACTATCTACAGGTTGCTCATCGTGAAGGTTAAAGGTACTTGACCCTTTCAATGTCCCACTCAAACATGAACAATCATCAACATTTCCAGTAGGCTATTTCCTGAAACTTCAAAACAATTGTATGAAGGAATTCCAAAGATAAGAAATAAATCACCATTACTCGGATTCAGATTTTCACCTCCCTCACAAACACAAAGAAGAGAGCAAAATACTTAGAAACTAAATGTATGATAGCTACCATCAGCAAAACCTACCTAATTTGCTTTCAAACAGTAGAATAAGAGGGGCATCAATCTCTAGAATACACAAATTCTCCCAATGAACCAATGAGCACCGAATTCAGAGGAAAACTAAGCAGGAAAGGAATTTAATGAGAGGACCTGGAGCCGTGCCGTGGGGCCATGCGATGCCAACCAAAAGTAAGTCTGCGTCCTGGCCAATTTTTGTGGTATCTGAAGATTCACATGAAGGATAAACAGCAAGAAGTAAGCATGCTAATTGAAGCTCCAAAAGTATTTAGGAATCAAAACCAAAAACTAAAGCAGGAAGCCACTATCTAATCTAAAAGAACAAAAGATAAACCAAATTTTCGGTTTATAACAAAGGGGCAAATTGCAGGACACAGATCTACCAAAAATAACGAACACAGATCTAGCGAAATTCAGGCAAACACCATATACCAAAATAATGAACAGATCTATGTCTAAGATAATTACCTCTTGTATATTAAGAAAGGCCTTCCAGGCGAGAGGCGGGGGCGGAGGCGAATTCTGTTCTAGCGAACACCATATACCTCTTCCATCAATGTGAAGAGCACATGCCTCTGTTCTAGCGAATTCTGATGCCCTCTCTGCCACGAATTCGTCAAATTTCAGAACAAATTCAAAAATCTCAACAACAAATTTCGGTTCAATTTTCCTAGGGTTTCTAATTTCTCATCGGACATTCAATTCAAGCGACAACCGTTGTACCTGAACGCAATTGAAGAGCTTGGCGTCCTTTCCGGAGCCCTAGAAGCCGCCGGCCCACCATCCCCTCCCCCCCCTCCGTCCTCGTTCCCGGTCCCCGCCGTCCTCTCTCTCTTCCCCACCTTCGCCCCTCCCGCTCCCTCTCTCTCTTCCTTGCGATTGCCCTCAGTCATGGCCAGGAAAGGTAATCGGCGCCGTGGTTCTTGCGCTTCCCCTGGCGGTGCAACTCTCCTTCGAGTCCGTCGTTGGTGGAGGTTCAATTTTCGTCGTTGGTCGAGTCCGTCGATCCCGCCCTCCCCAGGCCCCTCTCCTTTGGTCGATTCGGACACGGCTCGAGCCCCTCCGAGTTCTCCCCAGCCAACTGCCGGACCTCCCGGCTCGGTGGATCCTCTCAGTTCCTCTGTTGAAGCTCCCCTGCCGCCAGGTCCTTCGGCTAGCCCCCCCGATTCGGTAGCGTACATAGCGGGATAGAACACCTTATACCTGAAATTTTCCATCACAATCCCGAATTCATATCAAAACTGGAAACACGAAAGTGGAGTTCAGATCAAATGGACGAAATTAAGGAGAGAAGAAGAAGAATTGGTACTTTTGCAGGCTTTGCCGACCTGAAGAGCCATCCAGAGGTTGAGAATGGAGTAGACAACGATCACCAACACCAAGTATCCTTACTCACTTGGCACCATGATTTTGGGGAGAATGGGGGGATAGCAATGGAGGAGAGTTACGTTTCGGGTTTAATCGCTTGAGGAAGATGAAATAAAACGCCACAATAACTGGGTGGTGGGTTAGAGAATTTCCTTTTGCAATAACAAACGGCCAAAAAATACTAAAAAGGCTAAAGTAACGCCCACATTTACCAAATTAATTCCGGAACGGTTTCACTCTCAAAATTGGTTGCATGGGACATTAAATAAGATAATTAATGGGTGATAATATAAATGATTTGTATTGGTAAATTTCATTAACCGGATAAAAAAGGTAGAAAAATCATAGAGAATTGTATAAAATGCTTAGCATTCATTACACCCCAAAACCTTTCTTTATAGGTTTCATTAACCGGATAAAAAAGGTAGAAAAACCATAGAGACTTGTATAAAATGCTTAGCATTCATTATACCCCAAAACCTTTCTTTATAGGTTTATTGATTGATGATTGATGATTGATGATTGATGATTGATGGTACGTATGTTCTTAAAATTGAAAATAATTGCTTTCTTGATCGTTTGGGAATCATCAACTATTGCTTTCTTAACCATTAATGTGTAATTATTGATGATGTACGCTCTTAATATTGTAAAGAATTGCTTTCTTAACTATTCATGTGTAATTATTGATCGTGTAACATTTTCCCAACTTCTTCGGCTCCTTCCGAGATTACGACAAAGAAACCCATCGTATGATTAAACATTCACCAAAGTTGATTGAAAAGTTTGTGGTATATATGTTCATCGTAATCAAGGCCTTTTAATGTGATCTACCGATCTGTTCAACACTACGTATGGTGTATGCAATTAATTGATAAGTTACGTTCCATGCATGCGGTAATTAATTTGGAAAACCGTGTCAAAACATGAAGTAATCTTGGGTTTGGACTTTAAATTATATAGAGAACCACAAAATCCAACATGAACCGGCAAAAAGACTTTTTAAGTTCAAAGTTCTGAATTGATTAGTTTATTAAGAAATTAATTTAATCATTAAAATAAAATGGAGTTATGTGAAGGACTATTACAAAATATAAACAGGTACTTTAGTTTGTTTAAGGAAAAGATTCATGAACGATATACATCACCACTGCGTTCTACCAAAAAAAAAATATACATCACCACTGCGAGCATATTTTTCACAACGTCCCGTTTTGCGCCTCGATCAAGTGTCATCAGCGTCCCGATCAGAACTATAAACATCTCGTCCGAAGTACAATTTACGAGTTGAAAGTCGTGATCGAAGTACAATTTATGAATTTAAAGAAAAGAAGGTTGATCATCGATTCCAAGAAATAGTTAACATATATACGATTGAAAACAAACACACGAGAATTGATCCATTGAAATTTAATAAATATAAGTTGTAATAGTGCTCATTCTTAACAATTACTATGATTCCACTAATACCACTTAAACAAAGTTATATATCTACAATATATCAACCCAAACATATTCTAAGAATTCATAACCCATTCAAACCAAATTGTAAACGATATCGCCAAATTTGATTATAGGATACCTATGAAGTTCAAAACCAACCTTTCTTTCAAAAGAATAACTTTTCAATTCCTTCGTCGCCTTATATGAGTACAAGTTATAATAGAACCCAAGGTCTTGACAAAGAGGTTGGTAATGCAAGCCCTATTAAAGAAGGACTTTCATAGTTAAACTCTCTGTCCAAGCACTTGGGTTCTATTACAACTATTACTCATTAGAATCCCTCTCCCTCTTTTTTTTTTTGTGTGAACCGATTTTCATCAATACCATAAAAGAGCTTAAGGCTAGAATTATATATAGCTATGATGTAGCTTTTGCTCCAAGTAATGGAATAACAACTTTTGCTCCAAGTAATGATGAATCTACTTGTTATATTTTTTCTCTAACTAATATATAGTATAGATGGATTTAATCTCATATTAAGCTAACCTTATATCGATTAGGGTACCTAAATTAGTGCCAAAAGTATTTCATAGTACGTGTTAATTAATTTGATCTCATCACATGAGCTAGCCGCTAAAAATGTAACCTTTTGAACAAGTAAACGAAGATAATTTACCAAAAGAAAGCGCTTGGATGGAACAAGTAGATCGACAGACAGGTTTAATTTGTTGCTTAATGTTCACGTTTCCTTAGGATATATACGTGGCTTGAGGCCCAAGGAGCTAGGAGCTTGATATAGCAGAACAACTAGGTAATAGTAATAACATCCTTATATATATAAACACACAGACCTAATTGCAAGGCTATATATCAAACTAACCAAACCCTAAGAGATATGCCTGTGGCTGAGTTCCGGCTTCGACCAGGTGGTTCTGTTTTGAATTACATTAGAGATATCTATTGAAGAAAGCTAGCCATCGTATTGATTAGTTTTGTGTTTTTGGTTTAGATCAAGGATTTTGGAGGTGTATGGTGAATTAATTAATTAACCGTGGGCAAGGTACGTTCTGTGTGCCGTAGCCCGTAGGGTAATGACGAAGGTATATATATTGCAATTTCAACGTTGTTTTCTAATATATTATTCTTCTTGTCATTATACCTTGCTTCTATTAGGTATAATATAATCGACTATCTTCATCAATTGTCAACCTAAACTTGTAATAATTTCATAACGACTTGGCCAGCTATCATATAAAATTAGAGACGTGAAACTAGCTATACTCAATCCCGCACCAAACTGACTAACCTGAACCCAATTAAGTATAATTTACAATGATCCGAACTTAATCCAAACCTATACTCAATTCAAACTCAAAATGATGAACCCTTCAAACCTACAATTTAATATCATACGTATACTTTGTTTTAAAACGATGCTTATTTTTTGGAGTATAAAATGAAATAGTTCTTATATATCATCATATAAATAAATAAAATTTATTTATATAGTCAATTTTTATACATACATAAATATATATTTTAAATAACTAAGGAAGAATTACATAAAATAAGATGCATTATCACATTTTATTAACAATTGATACAAATTTTTTGGTATTTAATTAAATTATGTAAACTAACTTTTATAATAAAATCAATAAGTTTAAATAAAAACTCGGATTAATATATTATAATATTAAAGATATAAATAATATTTAATAATTTATAGAAAACCAAATTATCTCGTATATATGTTATTGTTTTTTGAAAAAATAATTAAATAATAAATATATAAATATGTAATGAAAATGTTAAGGAATTATTATCTTAATTAAGAAATTGATCTTTTTTTCCTAAAGCATAATCACTATGCAATATTAGCGATATATATGGTAAATATAACATCCATTTTTTATTGATATTTTTATATGATACAATAGTAAAAATGTATTTAAGATATTATTTTAATAGAATGAATATTTGTCTTAGATATAGTGGTAAATTTGCTACCATTGATGTTTTTAAAAAATACCATAATAAAAATACGAAAAATAATTTAAAGTTAATATGATATTTAATTAAATGGTAAAATATTGTGATTATGATTTATAGATTATGACAAAAAACATATTTTTTCAAATAAAAGTTTTATGATAGATCTATGTATTAATTAAATGTGTACAATGATAAGATAGAGATTTATAAATTTTGGATGGAATTATTAATTAAACAAATCAAATTCTAAGATAGAACTAATATCTTAATTAAGTATGTATAGATTATGATAAAATCAAAATTTAATAAGATAGATTTTTAAATAAGGGGGTAATGTGGCGCAATATGGTTGCGGAATTTGCTTCCGCGCTTTAGTATATAGTAATAGATATTGATTAAATTCAGCAAAAATAAACTAAATAATTTAAAAAAAAATTACAAATGAGTTTATAAAAATAAGAAAAATAAAAATAACCAAGTAGCAGTATCTATAGCTGTGCGGCCGGGTTCGCGTGATTTGAAAGCGTCTCTTGATTAAGTCCCATGAAAAATGTCCCTTGAGAAAGTCCCACGGAAATGCACCTTGACAAAGTCCCACGAAAATCTCCTACGGGAAAGTCCATTGAAAATGTTCCTCTTAAGTCCCTCGAAAATGTAAAGACACTAGGAAAGGTTTTGTTACAATCACTTTTCGGAAATGTCCACAAGTTATGTGCTACTGGATCTTGAACGTTATCTGAGAATGACATAGAGGGACTCATCTACTTTATTGCTTTAAATTTTGAATTAGTGCATTTTGGACTCTCATAGGAAAGGCATATTTTGTAAGCTCAAGTTTTATTTCAACCTGCCTATTGTTGCAATTCCGGATGTCTGCTCAGATGCAAAGGTGTTGTATATTCACTTGCAGAACGTCTCCCTTATTTGTTATATTTAATTCTGCTGGGTTGCCTATGTTTAGTTTTGAGTATGAAAGGATATCAAGTGTTTAAGTTGTTGCATCGACATCTAACAGCCTGTTCATCTCTGATAAGATAGAATGAAACAAGTGCTGAAATGGACATCTTTCGGTTGAGAATATCAAGTGTTTAAGTTGTTGCATCGACATCTTTCGGTTGCAATGCAATGCTTTGGTTTACTTGTTGAGAAAGGCACCATTAGTTCTGATCTCTTGGAACCAACATCAGATACTTTCATTAGTTCTACTGGTTAGTTCCTGAAATGGTTTTGCTGTGAATTTAAGCGCAAGATGAGTGTGTGTTGCACGTGAATTTAATGCATCCTGCATGTTCCATTGAAATGATTATTATTCCAGAGCTAGTATGAACTTGAATTAATGGGTTCATGTTGAGTATTGCTGGTGATTATCCAAGACCAAGTGGGTACTCTTTCATTGTTCCTAATGGAACGTTTAGTGCGTGTAGACAGTAGTTTGTGCATGGTTGATTGTCTTTGTGCTGCTTCCATTTTAAAGTCCAAGGTTGTTGGAATAAGAAGTATCCATTGTCAGATGGTAGGATGAATCCGAGCCATTGAATTAGCAAACTAGTGATCTTCTTAATCCGAACTGTTTGTGGGTTCCAACTTCCAAGACCTTGGCTTCTTCATTGTAGCAATTGGATGTGGAATTCGGTTCATTAAGCACGGGCATTACCGAGGATATGTTGAGAGTCTTTTATAGTATCAATTGAAATGCAAAGTTACAAATCGCGGGGGACATAACCGCAACAATATATGAGCTTCCGAAACACAAACAAAATGAGCTAAACGAGCTATCAATCAAAACAAAACAAGCAAAAGAATGAACATGTACCACCGTCCGAACAAGTTGAAAGCTTGCCGCCAAAGGGCATTTGGTCTAGCGGTAAAACCTCAAGGGGGAGAACCCGAGGTCCCCGGTTCGACCCTCACAAGCGACGAAGCCACAAATTTGAATTTTCAGAGCATAGAGCTCTCACCTGTTCTCAGGTGCTCTAGGCTAGCCCGAGTAGTACTCGGGCTATCCTGATTCTCACCAGTTCAAGAAAAAAAAAAGTTGAAAGCTTGCCGTTATCTCATGGAGTGGTTGTCGATTCTTGCCGTCGGTTATGCTGTCCAGTTCAAGGCCTATAGTGGCCCATGGACCCGATTATAAATAGGCCCAATCACCTCTCTTCAGTTTTCACCTCATTTAAAAAAAAAAGAAGGGTTTTTTTATATTCAAACTTTTTAAATTTTTTATTTATCTTATCTCTGCTAAATTATAATTTCTCAACTTCTACGTCCTTCTTTTTTAATGCAATCTTTTTTTAATTTCATAAACTTCTCTTAATTTCTTTCTACAAAATTCTTTTACTTTTTTATTTATACGTTTTCGCTATTAAGCTGACTACCTAATTTCCTTTATCTCTTATATCCACCTACAAGGCTACAATTTCATCTCATATATTTTATTTATTCAAGTGAAATAAGTGATCAAATTATGTACGCTATATTTACGTAAAAAACTTTAGTTTATGAACTATTGAATAACATTTATGCAATTAATTTATGTTTTAAATTATAACCACATTTGCATTTATGGACTTTAATTGAAAAAAATATTTATAAGGAATAGACTACATATATATACATCTATATTTTTTTCTTAAACCAAGAACTTTAGGTAATATTGATTATATGGAAGTCCAACTATCATGTTGTTAACTTTCTATTTATTTTAATTTTTTTCGCAATTCAAGAACTATAAGTAGTAGTTTATTTTTATTTTACTATGTCTTAATTTTTTTTTTTCAACTTTCATATTCAACCCTATCACAATTTCTTTAACATTTTTCCAAACAACTTTATTTATTTCTCCATCAATCCTCACTTTTCTTCTCCATTTTAAACCTTTTTCAACTTCTTTTCTTAACCTCTTTTCTATCAATTTATCATGCCATATTTCCATTAGATCCCCATCTCCTATACTTTATTTTTAACCTTTTTAAACTTCACTTTTAACCTCTTTAAACATCATTACAAAAATTTATTTCAATCTCATTCCTTTTGTATGATACGATAAATTAATTTTGAAATAGCATAGATATAGAATTATTGTCAAGTTTACTATTTTTTATGTTTATAAAATATATTGAATTATTTTAGTCCTTCTATATTTTAACACAAAAACTTTACAGTCTTCTCCTTAACCCACGCCATCATCACTTTCACCCTCTTTTCTACCAATTTTTAATAAATGTATTTTAAAAAAATTCTCCAATCATCTATTATATCCCGACTTCCATGTTCATCCTTTCTTTAGCCAAAATAAAATAAAATAGAGCTATTTTTCAACCTTTTCAAATCCCTTTGGCTTTCACATATCACTCCTTTTTAACACCTCTCTAACTTACTTTTGCAATAACTTTTTTATTTTAAGCTTTTGTAACTACCGGTCTAGCACGTTCACATCTTATGATTTTTAATTTCTCAACTTTTGGTAACTACCACATTGTCCATTTTAAAAAGCGGTTTACGCTTATATAGGATATATATAATGATAATATCAAAAACAAATTCAAGTTGGCAAAACAATTTATAGGGTAGAAATTTATCAAAATTAATTGGGAAAAAAACATAAAATCATCCCTTATTTTTACTTGTTTGCTCAAAACCAACCTTTATAAAAAGTTTTGCAAAAAATCACCATTTTTTTACAAATTAGTTACACAAAACCACCCCTCATAAAAAATATTGCACAAAACTACCCACTGTTACTAATTAGTTGTACAAAACCACCCATTATTTATCATTATTTGCAATTAACAACTCAAAATTATACTTTATTCAATTATTCAATAATTGTTTTGTCAATTTTTTTAAATACATCATAAAAATTGATAAAGATAATGACAAAACATATTATCTATAAAACTCCTTAAATTTATTTGATGATTGGTAATCAGTTTTACAAAGATTTGGTAGAACTCCTCGCCTTTCGGGAAGTTTGAGAAGTTTTTGCTCATGACATGGTGAACGTTGGACCGGGTCGGTGGTGGCAAGAAACTCCATGGACGTGAACCACGGTCCTTTGAAAAGGAAACTTCCGTTGGAACGTGGTAGGATTTCGATTGAATAATCATGGAGTCGGTGCACGTTGAGGATTAGGTGTGGAAGCATGCCTACAATCGGCCAATTTATGGGTACGATGGTGCTTCTTTGGTTCATTTTGATAAGATGGTTCAAGATCACGAAGACGACGATGATTGATGTTAAGATTTGAACGTATGATGACTCCATGGAGAGCAATGAGAGTTGTGTTATGTGAGAGGAAAGATAGTTTGTTGGGATTGTTTGGACAGGATTAGGATAAGGGGAGAATCATCGATTATATAGCACGTATGTTCTTAAAATTGAAAATAATTACTTTCTTGATCGTTTGGGAATCATCAACTATTGCTTTCTTAACCATATATTAATGTGTAATTATTGATGATGTACGCTCTTAATATTGTAAATAATTGCTTTCTTAACTATTCATGTGTAATTATTGATCGTGTAACAACTTCTTCGGCCCCTTCCGAGATTACGACAAAGAAACCCATCGTTTGATAAACATTCACCAAAGTTGATTGAAAAGTTTGTGGTATATGTGTTCATCGTAATTAAGGCCTTTTAATGTGATCTGCCGATCTGTTCAACACTACGTATGGTGTATGCAATTAATTGATAAGTTACGTTCCATGCATGAGGTAATTAATTTGGAAAACTGTTGGGCCTCATTTTCCCCTTGGAGCAAGCCCAATATGTGTAAGGCTCATGGTGGCAAGAAAGGCCCGTTGGCGGGATTAATAGAAGCCCATTTCCAGAAGAGGATCCGTTGGAACTGTCATCCGAAGAATCCGGGAGCAGGAGCGCGCTCTCGGTAGTAGGCGAGAGGAGGAGGCCGGAGATCTCGGGATCCAGTAGCTAGCCCACGATCCGCGACGACGCCAATTGTTAGATATAAGATAGATTCTTAGCAACAGAAAAGATATATCGTATCTGAGATACTCATACTTGTATTTTGAATTTGATTAGCAATCAATAAAGCCTATTTGCCGAATTCTTGATCTCATTATCTTACATTCGTCTTTCATATTCAAAAAGCTCTCGAATCGTAACCCCAAACCAGGGTGATTGAACTAACATCGTTTTTCACCCAAAACAATTTGGCGCCCACCGTGGGGCTACGATCTGTAGAGCCTTTAAACTTTCCGGCCGCTGCCGCCACGATTTTCCAGTTACCGGCATGTCAGGATCCGATCAAGCCTACCAAGAAGCGCTAGCCGACGACCACTCGAACGGCGCCGACCCCGAGATCGAGCCTGAAGATCCCCTGAACCCAAAAGACCCTCCGGCCGCCAATCGCCAGGACGAGATGGCCACCCTCTCCCAGAGGATCCTCGACCTCCAGAAAGAGATGCAGGATTAGCGCGACAGCTTCCAAGCGACTGTAGGTCGCATCGCCACCGAGAACTCTCGGATCCTGGAGGAGAACTCTCGTATCGCCAGCGAGAACAACCGGCTGCGCGCCCAACTGCAGACTACCGCTGCGCGCGGTTCTCGCCCGCGAATGAACCGCGAGGCCGAAGGGATAGCCATCAACCTCAATCTCAACGGTGGTGAAGGGTCCTCCCGGGGCCCGCAGGGTGGCGATCACGGCGATAGGGTCACTCCCGCGGCTACCTTGCCGGGAGTACCGCCGATCCCGACGCCAACGAATTGGCAGCCCTCGGCCCCCCAGCAGCCGCCTAACCCCGCGCAGGCTGAACCTACTCCTCGTACCCCACATCCCCAGTTCGCGTGGGATGATGACGAGGAGGGAGAGGACCTCGAAAGGAGGCGCCCGCTGAGTGTAACCGTACGCCGGGAGGTCCAGGAGCATCTGAAGGCTTTTGCCGAACAAATCGCCCGTATCCCTGGCATGCCCAAGTCTTTAGAGAAAGAGTCCTACGACGGATACGATGAGTCTCCGTTCGTACCCCGTATCGCTCAGGAGCCCATTCCGAAGAAGTTTGTCGTCCCGACGATGACTCCCTATGACGGCACTGCCGACCCTGATGACCACGTTGCGATCTATAAGCAACGGATGATGACCAGTTCAATCCCGTCCCACTCGAAGGAGCCTCTGATGGCTAAAGGGTTCGCCACGACCCTCACTGGCCCCGCTCTGTAATGGTTCGTAAGCCTCCCGAGGGGAAGTATCACCTCCTTCGCTCACTTAGTAGACTCGTTTCGAGCCCAATTCGCCAGCAGTCGCAAATTTGAAAAACGCTCCAGCGATCTCTACCGACTCCGGCAGGAAGCCAATGAGCCGACCCGCGACTTTCTGGATCGGTTCAATCGCGAAAAGGTGAATATTCCCCTGTGCGACGCCGAGACGGCCATAGAAGCATTCCGCCAAGGGGTCCTACCAGACGGTGATCTGTATGCCGAACTCACGAAGTTCCCGTGTTACACTTTCGAGGACGTACAGTCCAAGGCCTTAGCACACATCCGGCTAGAGGAAGACCGTCGGCTCCGTTCCAAGGGCACGGTCTGGGATCGCGTCGAGAAGAAGTCCCAGCACGACAATCGGCGAGAGCGCCGGGCACAACCTTACCACGCACCACCGTCGGTAAATGTGGCAGCGCCAGAAACGGCAGATGCCAGTAGAGATAAGCCCGATCCGCCATCGTTAGACAAGCTCCAACTGGGATTATCCCCTGCTGAGTTGGTCAGAAACCTGGGCAAACTCGGAAAACTAATCCGCTGGCCCCGGAAGATAGAGAGCAACAAGACGGAAGCCACCGCCAAGAAGTGGTGCCACTTCCACGACGGTCCAGGCCATCTCACTAATGACTGCAGCATCCTAAGAAGAGAAGTGGCTTTCTTGATAGCCCGCGGCCTGATCTCAGAGGTGGCCCCCAACGCCAGGGTCCCGCGAGGGCTAGCAGGAGTACCCGAGCCGGGATCGGGAAAACCTCCGTCCCCTCCCCACGACCGCGACGTCAACGTAATCTCGGGGGGATCGGACGTCTGCGGCCTCACCTACTCCGCGGCTAAGCGCCGCGCGCGAGAGGACAACTTCGAGAGAGCGGCCGGGCCTAGTCGCCCCGATGAGGCCTGGATGAACGTGCCCATAACCTTCGACGACGCCGACATGGGGGGATTGGTCGGACCACATCACGATGGACTCGTGATATCCCTTCATATAGGCAACGTCATGATGAAGATGGTGCTCATCGACACCGGAAGTTCCACTAACCTGATGACTTTGGACGCCTTGAAGGGCATGGGCTTATCCGAGGGCGACCTCGACAGAAACCCCGTCCCTTTGGTAGGCTTCAGTGGAGAGGTGAAGCACACACTGGGCGATATCATACTTCCCACCTACGCCAAGGGAATGAACGCCCGAGTCCGCTTCGCCGTCATGGAGTGCCCGTCGTGCTATAATGTTATCATGGGGAGACCATGGATACACGAGATGAGAGCAGTGGCCTCCACCTACCATCAGGCTATCAAGTTCCCCACCCCCTGGGGGGTGCAAGAGATTAGGGGAGACCAGCGGCTGGCCCGAGATTGCTACAAGTCGGCTCTGAAGCCGACGACCGCCGGAAATGGCGCATAGCAATTACAGGAAGCCCCCTCTACCCACACTGAGATAGCTACATCCGAAGAAGAAGTGGAAGAGGTGGCCCTAGACCCGGCCAACCCAGGCCAAACCATACGGCTCGGATCCGACTTGGAGCCAGAAACACGATCAGCAATCCTAACCTTCCTGAGGCAACATACAAAATCTTTCGCCTGGTCTCACGCCGACATGGCGGGAATCGACCCGTCGGTCATAACCCACAAGTTGAACGTGGACCCCACACACCCCCCGGTGCGGCAGAAAAGACAAAAGTTCGCGCCAGAAAGAAACCGGGTGGTGGACGACGAGGTGAAGAAACTGCTAGAAACGGGAAAAATCAAGGAAGTCAAGTACCCGGAGTGGCTGGCAAACGTGGTGGTAGTCCCCAAGAAGAAAGTGGAGAGTCTGTGTAGATTTCACTGACCTGAATAAGGCATGCCCGAAAGACTCCTTCCCGCTACCGCACATCGACTCCATGGTCGACGCCACGGCCGGCCACGAGCTCCTCACTTTCATGGATGCCTTCAGCGGGTACAACCAAATCAAAATGGAAGAAGGCGACCAAGAGAAGACGACCTTTATCACCACCCAGGGGACGTATTGCTACAAGGTGATGCCTTTCGGACTCCGGAACGCCGGAGCCACTTACCAGCGGCTAATGAACCGAATGTTCCAAGACCAGATCGGGAGAACGATGGAAGTCTACATCGATGACATGCTCGTCAAAAGCAAGCATGCCTCGGACCACATCGCCCACCTAGCAGAAGCTTTCGCCATCCTAGACCAGTACGGCATGAAGCTCAACCCCGCGAAATGCACATTCGGGGTGAGGTCAGGAAAGTTCCTAAGCTACATGGTCACGCAGAGGGGGATCGATGCAAGTCCTGAGCAAGTGCAAGCCATCGCCAAGTTAAGATCCCCCCGATGCGTCAAGGACGTCCAACGGCTGACCGGCAAGATCGCGGCCCTGAACAGATTCATTTCACGATCAGCAGAAAGATGCCGCCTGTTTTATGAAGTCTTGAGAAAGAACAAGAGTTTCGCCTGGGAGCCAAGGCATGAGGAAGCATTCCAAGGATTAAAAGCCTACTTCGCCAATCCCTTGCTCCTCTCGAAGCCAAAAGACGGAGAAGTCCTAAAGTTGTACCTTTCAGTTACGGAAAGCGCCGTCAGCGGCGTTCTAGTCAGGGAAGAAGAAGGTCAACAGCTGCCGGTGTACTTCGTGAGTAAAACCTTGTTGTTTGCCGAAAGTCGCTACTCCCCAATGGAGAAACTGGTGCTGGCCCTGGTTATGAGCTCGCACAAATTAAGGCCGTATTTCGAATCGCATACCATCGCGGTTCAAACCAATTACCCGATGAAGACTGTGATGCACAAGCCCGAGATAACCGGCAGAATGGTCAAATGGGCAATACACTTGAGCGGCTTCGACATCACCTACGAGCCTCGGACAGCGATAAAGTCGCAGGCGTTAGCTGATTTTGTGGCTGACTTCAGTCCCACCCTAGAAAGCCCGGCTCCGGATCAGGTCGTGGCCACTGTCACCAGAGACGACTGTCCGGAATGGACCTTACATACCGACGGATCGTCGAACGTCAGGAAAGCGGGCATAGGGGTCGTACTGAACTCGTCCAGGGGGGATAGTATAGCTCAAGCAGTCCGATGCGAGTTTGAAGCCACCAACAACGAGGCCGAGTATGAAGCCTTGGTGTTCGGCTTAGTGCTAGCACGCGACCTCTGTATCCAGAAGCTGAGCGTCAAATGCGACTCGCTGTTGGTGATAAACCAAGTTTCGGGGGAATACGCAGCCAAAGATAGCCGGATGGCTGCCTACCTCGAGGTAGTCCGCGCCCTGAGTCGGCAGTTTAAGGACATTACCTTCGAGCAGGTACCCCGGGAGCAGAATATTCAGGCCGACGCACTAGCCAACCTAGCTTCCTCCATTGATCACAAGAAATTTCGAGCTATACCTCTGCTACACGTCACCCAGCCTGCCATACCCTCGGTTGCACCGGAAGAAGGCCTGAAACCCGTCTTAACTCTCGCCGATCCTGCCACTGACGAGGCCCGAGAGCCATCCCAGGAGGAACCCACTTCTCCACACGGCTCCGAAGAGTCTTGGATGAAACCTTACCTCTCCTGGCTTGTAGACGGAATCCTCCCCGCGGACAAAGCGGAGGCACGAGCCCTCAAAATCAAAGCGGCCAGATTCACGGTCATAGAGGGCGTCCTGTTCCATAAATCTGCTAGCGGGATCCTCCAAAGGTGCCCAACTCAGGCGGAAACTAACAAGATACTCAAAGATATCCACGCGGGAGAATGTGGTAACCACACTGGTGGCAGAAGCCTAGCAAGCAAAGTATTAGGCTATGGTTGGTATTGGCCGACGTTGAAGAAAGATGCTATTGAATTCGCCAAACGATGCGACGCTTGCCAGCGGCACGCGGCCACTTCGCATCAGCCACCCGAACCTCTACACCCGACACTCACCCCGTGGCCCTTCATGAGATGGGGCATGGATATCGTCGGCAAGCTCCCACCATCGTCCGGGCAGCGGGTGTACTTTCTAGCTCTTACCGATTACTTCTCCAAGTGGATCGAGGCGGAGGCATACAAAGAAATAAAAGATAAGCAGGTCATAGCCTTCCTCAAGAAGAATATCCTCAGCAGGTATGGGGTTCCCTCTGAGATCGTATGCGACAAATGGGTCACAGTTCATTAGCAAGAAAACTCGCGACTTCTGCAAGGGGTGGAACATCGACTTAGTTATGTCAACTCCCCGCTACCCTCAAGCCAATGGGCAAGCAGAATCGAGCAATAAGATCCTTGTCAACAACCTCAAGAAGCGGCTAGTGCAGATCGGTGGCCGATGGGCAGACGAGCTACCATATGTCCTGTGGGCAGACCGAACCACTCCCAAGACCTCCACGGGCCGAAGCCCATTCTCCTTGGTTTACGGGTGTGAGGCGGTCATCCCCGCAGAAATTTTAGTCCCCACAGCCAGGTACGGCTTACTCACCAGCGATCAGAACGCCGTCGAGCTCGCTCGAAACCTTGACATGTCCGCCGAGGTTCGAGAGCAAGCTTGGTGCCGGATGGTGCGTCACCAGCAGCAGGTCGCCAGAAGCTATAACAGAAATGTGAAGGTAAGGACCTTCCAGGTAGGAGACTGGGTCCTTCGGATAGTTTTCCAGAACACCAGAGACCAGAGTGCGGGAAAGTTGGCCCCGTCCTGGGAGGGTCCCTACCAGATTTCGGGCATCGCCGGCCAGGGAGCGTACCAACTCCGCGACCCCCACGGCGGAGAAGTCCCCAGAAGCTGGAATGCCACCCACCTTCGGCAGTATTACTTCTGATTCCCCCTTTAGACTTGTGTGTGTGTTTTCTGCTTGACATTTGATGCTATTCTTTGAAGTTTTGCTTGACATTTGATCCTATTGATTGGGATTTTGCATGATGCTTGATTACATTGTTTGAAGTTCCGCATAAACTTGGTGATATGGTCTGAGGTTTCGCATGACATTTGATGGACATCTTTTGGTGCCTGTATGGTTTTATTTAAGAGCTCGAATGACGCTTTCCTTACTAGTCTATCTCGCGTGAATGATTGTTTGATTAAGTAATACAATTCACATGGTTTGCACAGCATGATCATTATTGACTATTGTTGGCGATAAGTTTACGCACGATACATCGTATGTTTCAATTCTAAAGCATTTTGCAACGCACGGTCTATTGATTGAAAACGCCGTTGGCGGCTCAAGAACTCTCGAATCACCTGACAAAGCGCTAAGTCCCTAGCAAACCAGGCGTGCGCTAAGTATCGCTAAGCTTCTAGCTGCTAGCCTAAGCGAGCCGTACTTGCGCTCGATCGCTAAACTAACAACGCTACTGCAGAGTGTTTTCCCTAGGCATTACGATCGGAGATCACCCAAATGACATTCAAGCACAGTATACGATAGCAAAATAAAGGAAGCAACCCTCGAAGGGGCAAAAGTTCCTACTAAAACCGACCCCCATGGGCCGGACAAAACAAGTCAAATACGCCCCGAAGGGCTAGAAGTACCTCGACCTCGAAGGGTCGGCCAAACCATTCAAATCGCCCCAAGGGGCTAAAGTCTTAAGGCCACCACCGGCCAGAGAAATGTTATAAACGAACGCCACGCAGGGCAGAAAGAGAATCCATCTTAAAAGGTCAAGCAGAGGACTCACCGGGCTCTTGATCGGCCGGAGTCTCGGGAGCGTGGGAGGATTCACCAATGGCAGGGATGGAGGCAATGGTCACTGGATTGGTGGAGGAAACATTGGCGCTGACAGGGGTAGCAATGGCCTCGGCGGCAGCAGCGGTTGGCACGCTAGCGGCAGGGGTAGGAAGAACTTCCATAGGCGCCGGAGAATCCCCTTCGGTGTCGGACCCGTCACCGCTCTCGTTGAAGAACTTCGCGCCAGGAAGCCGCTGGCCGGCTGGAAAACTATCCGCCAACTTCTTCGCTTCCACCTCCAAGCTCCACACGCCCCTGGACTCCACAGGCAGCTTCTCCAACACCTCCACGCAGGCCTTCATGGAGTAGTAGGCCGCGATACCCCACGCTTCATCCCCGAATGCCTTGATCTCATCCTCAAGCGACGCGCGCCCTCGCCTCCTCTCGACGGCGACTTTGCTCCTCCGAGAGTTGCCTCACCTTCTCTAGAGTCACTTTGGACTCGTCCACCGCCGCGCTCAGTTGAGCTTCCCGCTGAGACACGAACCCCCTCTCTTCATTGATCTTTTCCAGCATCGCTACCATCCCCTGAGCAATCTGGGAACGGGCGCAAGAAGTGAGATAAGGACTACGGTTGGTATGATCAAAATAAGTGAGTTACGAGTTTTTACCTTAAGAGCAGACAGAGCTCCTTCGTTCACCACCACGTCAAGGCTCCCCATCAGAAACCGCTTCCTGACCCCCGACGTGACCAGGCCCCTTAGCGCCGCCCAAGCCTCCTTCTGAGCCCCCTCTCCTGCCTCTAGAACGGACAACGTGTAATATCCGCAAAGTTTATAAAATGGAGCATGAAATTCTCCTTAGTTTTATGACTCAATTTTGTCTTTGGAACGACAAGGAAAAGGACAAAGGTCACCCGATTAACCGAATAGCGTTGGATAACGCTAAACGGACAGCTTAACTTCACAAATTCATAAAACCTTCATTAGAGCTCGGAATCGAGCAATTCCAACGCCTAATGGTAGATAAAGGAGTCTAGTTTCATACCTCAAAATTTGAGGCAATTCCAATAAGTATCCAAAACGTTATGCCAATTCTATCAAGACGCTGTCCAGTCCCCAGAAGGCAGCGACCGCCGCCTTGCTGCAGATGCAAGTGGCCCGACGGGACGTTTTTCTTGTGGGCGCCGGGGTTTTGGGAGCTGTTGTAGTTTGGCTTGGAGATCTATCCTAAGACCTTTTGGGCACTGTCATCCAAGGTTTTGTCAACCCATTCTTGGATTATTAGGCGTTTTGTCAACTCCCTTTCTTGGATTATAAGGGAGATGGAACACTATAAATAGGGGTTGAAGATGATGGATTAAGACATCCAAATCTCTCCTCTCTCCCTCCGAAATCTCTCCCACTGTAAAGATCTAGTGTTCTTCTTGCTACTGTTGGCAAAAGCTCGTCGAAAGGTGGCCGGAGTTGATCGGAGGAAGCTTGCAAAGTCGCGCCGTCGTCACTGCAGTAGGCAGCGACCGCCGTCAGGGGCAGCGACCGCCGCCAAGGGGGCAGCGCCCGCCGCCAGTGTCCTAGCTTACGTTTCGTCCCGGGCCGTTGCCTAGCCGTTGCTCGGGCCGTCCCTTGCCTTTGCCTTGCGTCTTGGCCTTGCCTTAGGCCTCGTCTAGGGCCTCGGTAGCCTCGACTCCACGCCTCGATTAACGTTTTAAGAACGTCTTAAGGCAAGTGGATGGTTCTTCGTTTCCTTACTCGATAATCGTGAAATTGCTTTCCGTTATCAAAATAATCGTTGGGAACAAACTTGTTTGCTAATAATTTGATTAGGATTATTATGCTTAGAAATAATGACCATTGTTATTATTTATTATTATCGAATGCTAGACTTGGACTTAGGTCTCCGATGATGTGTGGCCTTTGATTGTTTCAAGTCTCTTTTCGAGACTTTGCTCTGGATTAGCTTAAGATAGGGATTGTCGGTTTAGTGATCCGCTATCTCTTTATAACGTATTAGGAGGTATATTTAGCTATCGGCTCCTAATAATGGGTCATGACTCTGCCTTTCTCCGAATAGAGAGGCTAACACTCTTGCAAAGTGTTGAGGACTATGTTCCTTACTTTGGCTCGTCCCTCATTAGGGCTTGCCTATCTCTAAAAGTCACTAAGTGAAGTGCTTTGATTTATAACTAATGAAAGATTAGTGCTTCGTGCATAGTAATCAATGAACGCGGGGTGATTAGTACAACTTGGAAAATCACTCCGGGTCCACATTATTGACAATCGCCTATCCAATCTGAATGCATAACTCGAGTTGTTAAAATGCCTATAAAATGGCAAGATGGGTTCAGGTGTATAAGCGTCCTTGTGGCCACCTCCCTGTCGGCATCGTCGAGTTATGATGAGGTTGATACGATTCGATTTATGTTGGATGCTTTTCAAAATCTCAAATGTTTAAGTTCCCAACGAATCGTTAAACACATTTCTTTCTTAGGCGTTATTTCCTGATAACGTCCTATTCCCGAGGAAGTTCTATCTTCTCTCATTACCCTTCGTACACCGTGCCAAACACTTAAACCTCTCGTTCAGACTGCCGTTTCGTCATGATGAACCTCGACTAACGTGCACCTACGAGTCATCATATGGCTAAGGATTGCCGTTATGTCCGACCTTTCTCAGAACCGAAACATTACTCTCCCACTTGTTTAGTCTCGTGTTAGACTAACATCCTTTCTTTCTTTCCCAACTTTGTTGGCTGGTATTCCTTGCTTTTATGGGGATATCAGATAGGAAAGGGAAGGCTATCCAGGAGTAACCGAAGACCCACGATGGAAGGAAGGAAGGAAGGAGGAAAAGAAGGAAGCAAGACGTCTTCAAATATTTTGTCTACTTTATGGTTTCCACTGGCTTTCGTCTCTATCCGAGACTTGTATATTCCGCTGCAAACTTCTTACTCTTGTATTACCAAACGACTTAAGGCGTATGAGCCTTTATAACCGAATCCAGCTTTTGTTATAAAATATGGTTTGGTTTTGTTATTCTCGTGTTATGATACTCAAGCCTTAAACGGCTTCGGACCGTGAAATCCGAGGTTGTTGGCGGTAATACCCTTATGCTTGTGAAATCGGGGTGTTACAGTTGTGGTATCAGAGCTAAAGGTTTTCTTTTCCAAATTTGAAAATATTTCTAATATTTTTAGAACCGATTTTTTTTTAAGGACTAATACCGATTTAGATATTGGTATTGAAGGATTCTTTTCTTATTATCAAGGATTTCTAAAATAAACTTTTTCCTTCCGAGGGTTTCTTGTAACAAACCTCAAGAGACCACCTTTTTATACATCGGTTTCTCGTAACAGACTTCGAGAACCGATCATTTCTTCAAACCTTCTCGTAATAGACCTCGAGTAGTGAATTTATGTTTTCCCTAAATATACTTCCTTCACATCATCTTCATAGACTTGCACTGCTGTATCTAACCTTCTACTCCTTTACAGGAAGATGTGTTATGATCGTCAGATTGCACCTTACCAGACTTGCAACATCGTCAGAGATGTGGTTCCTTCCGAAGAAGGGCTTGCCGAGTGGCCAACCTGGGATGAGCCTCTACAACCGGCTAGGTTGGAAGAGCCCGTGGTTATGCACCCGACGGTCTGGTATGAGAACATGGGTTATACACAGTCTGAGCTGGAAGAGTTTGATCTCGGGAACACTGACAGTTCCAGCGAAGGAGAGTCACCTGATGGTCAGTATTCCGCCAATAACCCCTCTACTTTCATCCTGATCAGTTCGGATGAGGAGGATCCCGAAGACGACCCCGAGGAGGATCCCGAAGTGGTTGTGGACGAAATGGAGTACACGCCAATGCCTGTTAGAAGATATCCGACTAGGTACTCGAGTTTCGACTATGAGCCTATCTGCTACCGTCCCAGTGTTCCGGACCTCAACCGGACTCCTCCGCCGAGTCCTCCTCCTTCGAGTATATTTGAGGCATTAAGAGACTATATGGATCAACGCTTTGCTCAAGAGCACCCAGGAGAGCAGCGGGACACATCTATTCCTATCCCGCCTATAGACATCCAAGTAAGGATGGATAAACTCAGTTGGCATGATTCCGTCTGGCGTGCGACACGTCAGAATCGCCAGGAATCTCTTGCCATGTATGAAATATCAGCTATCAATGAGAGGAGGCGCATAGAGCTTCTTGACCATGATATCCAGCAGGCGGAATGGCTAATGGATGATGATAGGGATGAGGTGGACGCGAATGACTTCCGTCCAGGATTCCTTGACCGCTACTGCTACCTGCCTTCAGCGTCCTTTTAGTTAGTAGTTAGGGTAGTGGAGTGCGTAGCCCAAGGTGGCCCACTCTGGATGTAACTTGACTATCCCATTTTGTAGCATGGATAGTTAGGTCGGGGGTAAAGCTTTTAGTCATCTAGTTGTTGTACAGTTCCTCTGTAAATACGACCGAAGTTAACAATGTTTAATATAAATATTGCATTTGTTTTCAAAAGACGTGTTCGTATGGCTTTATCACACTTGTTATAACGGAAACAATTGTGAATCAACTATACAGATGGTGAACACTCGGAACACTACTAGGAATGACTGTAATGCCACTCCAGTTGGGGCTGACCGAGATGCTGCTACCTCGGGAGTTAGGGGAAATGCGCGAGGTAATGCCGCACCACCGACTATGATCTTAGATGAAGCCACGATGGCCATCTTTCGCAACATGGTCAGTCAGTTGGTAAGAGAGGCAATACCACCTGTGACTACGGGCCAAGTTGACCCAACAGAGACTGTTCCTGCTAGTAACCCAAGAGCTGCTAAAGGCTCAGAGCGTGATGGGGGGTCTGACTATGCTAAGGCATTGAAAACTTTCCTATCACTAAGGCCCGAAACATTTGGAGGTGCTGAAGAGCCTTCAAGTGCTTACCACTGGTTTTCCAACATGGAGAAACTTTTAAGGAATGTGCATTGCTCGGAAGCTGAAAGAGTGCAGATTGCCGCCATCCAACTGAGAGATGAGGCACACGATTGGTGGGAAACATCTGGGCTTGCTGAACATCCTGATCTGACTTGGGATATGTTCAAAAGTAAGATGTTGAGGCGTTTCTTCTCACCGGCTATGCTTGAAGAGAAGAAAGATGAGTTGTACAACCCTCAGGTGAAAGGTCTCAGTGTCCTGGATAGGGCAAAGAAATTCAACCAGCTACTGAGATACGCTGGCTCCGAATTCACCACCGAGGAGCAAAAGATCCGACGTTTTCATAAGTGGATGAGTGATGACATCAAGCCCTGGATGATGAATCGCGTGTTCTCAACCCTTGAAGAGTATGTCGACCATGCTTACAGTATGGAAGTCACTCTGAATGGGGTTTCCCAGAAGAAACCTGGTGACGGGAAATTTAATCCACCGGGTAGTGGAGGTTTCAAACGACCTGCTTCACCTATGAGGTCGAGTTGGCCAAAGAAAGGGAAGATAGAGTCTTCTGTGACTACTTCCTCAAGAGGGTCCGAACGCACTAAGGGTCCGTTGGTGTGCTACAATTGCGGTGAACCCGGGCACGTCAATCGAAAATGCACGAAACCCAAGAAGACCTGCTTCGGTTGTGGGAAGAAGGGTCATGTCCGGACCTACTGCCAGCAAATCAAGGGTGGTCCCGGGCAATCTAAGGTCTCTTCTGTCTCACAAAGCAATCAGGCACCAGCAAAATCGACGACGTCTGCTTCGATTCAGTCGACGGCTCAGAATAAGGGAAAAGGGCCAGCTGCTGCTCCGAGTAAGGGCCAACGCCTGTATGAGATGCGTGCGACTGATGAACCGGAAACTCCCATCTGTCAAGGTACCTTATACGTTCACTCCACTACTGCTTTTCTGTTATTTGATTCCGGAGCATCGCATTCGTTTATATCTGAAAGCTGTGTAGAACTGCTAGATCTGAAATGCTTAGATATCTGCGAACCCTTCATAGTTAACCTTCCCAACGGGGATAAGATAGTCGGTACCAAACAACTTACTAACTTTCCCATAAGCATTCAAGGCGGAAAATTTGTTTCCAACTTGATATGCATTCCGATGTCGCCCTACGATATCATCCTAGGAAGGGATTGGTTGTCACGACATGGGGCCGAGATTAATTTCAATACCCGAACAGTCACCATTAATTCCGGAGGGAAGCATGTGTGCAAGTTCAAGGGGTCTCGAGACGAGGAAAATGGGAGCCTGATCAATGCCATCAAGGCGAGTCGACTTCTACGTCAAGGTTGTGCTGGGTACCTGTGCTATCTGGAATCAACGGATAAGGAGGTGGTTGACATTCATGAAATTCCCGTAGCATGTGAATTCCCCGTTGTCTTCCCAAAGGAATTACCTGGACTTCCACCTCAGCGGGATGTGGAGTTTACTATCAGCCTAGAGCCAGGGACAGCTCCGATCTCTAAGGTCCCATACAGAATGGCACCTGTAGAGATGCAGGAACTTAAGAAGCAGCTTGAGGAACTGTTGGAAAAGGGTTTCATCAGGCCGAGTGCATCACCTTGGGGAGCCCCTGTGTTGTTCGTGAAAAAGAAGGATGGTACCTTCCGTTTATGCATTGACTACCGAGAGTTGAACAAGGTCACCATTAAGAACAAGTATCCTCTTCCAAGGATTGATGACTTGTTGGATCAACTACGTGGTGCTAAGATATTTTCCAAGATGGATTTAAGGTCAGGTTATCACTAGTTAAGGATCCGCGATGAGGACATCATGAAGACGGCTTTCCGAACTCGCTATGGCCACTACGAGTTTGTAGTAATGCCATTCGGGTTGACGAATGCCCCTGCAGTCTTCATGGACCTGATGCATCGATGTTTTCATGAGTATCTGGATCAGTTCGTTGTTGTCTTCATCGACGACATCCTGATCTACTCAAAAAGTCAGGAGGAACATGAGAAGCATCTAAGGATCGTCTTGCAAATCCTGAGACAGAATCAGTTGTACGCCAAGCTATCGAAGTGTGAGCTGTGGTTAAAGGAAGTTGCCTTCCTAGGGCACGTCATAACCAAAGATGGGGTGATGGTGGATTCCCAGAAAATTCAGGCAGTAGCTGAATGGGAACAACCTCGCAACGTCAAGGAAGTTCGAAGCTTCCTAGGATTAGCCGGGTACTACAGGAGGTTCGTGGAGGGATTCTCGAAGATTGCCCTACCCATGACCAAGTTACTCCGCAAGGTTCACAAGAAATTCGTTTGGGATGAGAAGTGTGAGGAAAGTTTTCAAGAGCTGAAGAAGCGCTTGACCAGTGCACCTGTGTTGACTCTACCGGATGGTCATGACGGTTATGTGGTATATAGTGACGCTTCTAAAATGGGTCTTGGTTGCGTGTTGAAGCAAAACGGCAAAGTTATAGCCTATGCATCCCGCCAACTCAAGCCATACGAAGTCAACTACCCGACCAATGATCTTGAGTTAGCTGCTGTGGTTTTTGCTCTAAAGATATGGCGACATTATCTTTACGGCGTGAAGTGTCAGATCTTCACCGACCACAAGAGTTTGAAGTACGTCTTCACCTAAAAGGAACTCAATATGAGGCAAAGAAGATGGTTGGAATTGATCAAGGACTACGACATTGAGCTGCAGTACTACCCGGGTAAAGCTAATATTGTCACGGATGCCTTGAGTCGGAAGTCTCCGCCAGAGAAACTACTTACAATGTTGACAGCTCAGCCGGCTTTACAACAAGACTTGGTCCGTGAAGGGATCGAAGTCTGGTTTGAAAGGCAACTGGGCGGTTTGTGTACCTTGGAAATCCATTCCGACCTGTTGGACCAAATAAAAGGAAAACAACCAGAGGATGTCATGATGATCAAAATTAGTGGAGAAGTGTTGATCGGAAGGGCACCAGGATTCATCATACAGGATGATGGATCGTTGTGTTTTAGGGACCGCATATGTGTGCCGGCAGTGGATGAACTCCGAAAGACTGTTTTGAGGGAAGCACATTCATCTGCTTATTCGGTCCATCCTGGATCAAGTAAGATGTATAAGGACTTGCGAAGGAACTTTTGGTGGCCAGGCATGAAGCAAGATGTAGCTGAGTTTGCCTCGAAGTGTCTGGTGTGCCAGAAGGTCAAGATAGAGCATAGGCGACCTGGAGGAATGTTGCAGTCTCTTCCCGTACCGGAATGGAAATGGGAAGACATCGCCATGGACTTCGTAACCGGTTTGCCTAAAACTCAAGGGCAGAAGGATACAATCTGGGTGGTCGTGGATCGACTCACCAAGAGTGCCCATTTCATTGCCATCAAAATGAATTGGGGAGTCCAAAAGTTGGCCGAGGTTTTCATCCATGAAATTGTCCGTTTGCATGGAACTCCAAAGTCTATCGTCTCTGATCGGGACGGCCGGTTCACGTCGAGGTTTTGGAAAGAATTGCACAACGCACTAGGGACTGAGCTAAGGTTCAAAACTGCTTTTCATCCTCAGACTGATGGGCAGTCCGAGAGGACAATCCAAACATTAGAGGACATGCTCCGAGCCTGTGTACTAGATCGCACAACGAGTTGGGATGTCAGCTTAAGTTTGATAGAATTCACATATAACAACAGTTGGCATGCTACTATCAAGATGGCTCCGTTTGAGGCTCTATACGGCCGTAAGTGTCGTTCGCCTATCTATTGGGACGATAACGCGGATAAAATTCTTCTTGGACCAGAGTTGGTAGAACGAACCGCCGCCGACATCGCCCTCATTCGCCAAAGGATGTTGAGTGCTCAGAGTCGACAAAAGTCCTACGCTGACTTGAAGAGACGGGACGTTGAGTTCACCGTTGGCAATAAGGTCTTCGTAAAGGTGTCACCATCTGAGGGGGTTTTTCGCTTTGGGAAGCGGGGAAAGCTCAATCCTCGATATGTGGGCCCTTTTGAGATTCTTGAAAAAGTAGGCAAACTCGCATATCGGCTTGCTCTACCGCCATCGGCTCACCCTGTCCATAACGTCTTTCATGTGTCACTCCTTAGGCAGTATGTGCCGGATGAATCCCATGTTCTCGATTTTGAAGACATCGAGATACATTCAAATGGTACCTATGAAGAGAGACCAGTAAGGATTCTCGAACGCCGAGTAAAGAAATTACGCAACAAGGAAGTACCATTGGTCAGGGTACTTTGGTCTAGAAATGGTGGTGAAGAGACTACCTAGGAGACATGTGAAACCGAGCTAGATATGCAGAAGCGTTTTCCTGATTTGCTAGCAAATGACTAAAGAAAAGAGAATTTCTTTAAGGGGGTACTAGTGGAAGTATTCCTTAGTCAATTCCGGATATTCTAAAGATGTACTCTTCCTTTTTAGTTTATAGGACCTCGGCTAGTTTCGGGGTCGAAACTATTTTTAAGGGGGTACTGTTGTAATATCCGCAAAGTTTATAAAATGGATCATGAAATTCTCCTTAGTTTTATGACTCAATTTTGTCTTTGGAACGACAAGGGAAAGGACAAAGGTCACCCGATTAACCGAATAGCGTTGGATAACGCTAAACGGACAGCTTAACTTAAAAAATTAATAAAACCTTCATTAGAGCTCGGAATCGAGTAATTCCAAAACCTAATGGTAGATAAAGGAGTCTAGTTTCATCCCTCAAAATTTGAGGCAATTCCGATAAGTATCCAAAAAGTTATGCCAATTCTATCAAGACACTGTCCAGTCCCCAAAAGGCAGCGACTGCCGCCAAAATGGCAGCGACCGCCGCCTTGCTGCAGATGCAGGTGGCCCGACGGGACGTTTTTCTTGTGAGCGCCGGGGTTTTGGGAGCTGTTGTAGTTTGGCTTGGAGATCTATCCTAAGACCTTTTGGGCACTGTCATCCAAGGTTTTGTCAACCCATTCTTGGATTATTAGGCGTTTTGTCAACTCCCTTTCTTGGATTATTAGGGAGATGGAACACTATAAATAGGGGTTGAAGATGATGGATTAAGACATCCAAATCTCTCCTTTCTCCCTCCGAAATCTATCCCACTGTAAAGATCTAGTGTTCTTCTTGCTGCTGTTGGCAAAAGCTCGTCGAAAGGTGGCCGGAGTTGATCGGAGGAAGCTTGCAAAGTCGCGCCGTCGTCACTGCAGTACGTAGCGACCGCCGCCAAGGGGGCAGCGCCCGCCGCTAGTGTCCTAGCTTACGTTTCGTCCCGGGCCGTTGCCTAGCCGTTGCTCGGGCCGTGCCTTGCCTTTGCCTTGCGTCTTGGCCTTGCCTTAGGCCTCGTCTAGGGCCTCGGTAGCCTCGACTCCACGCCTCGATTAACGTTTTAAGAACGTCTTAAGGCAAGTGGATGGTTCTTCGTTTCCTTACTCGATAATCGTGAAATTGTTTTCCGTTATCAAAATAATCGTTGGGAACAAACTTGTTTGCTAATAATTTGATTAGGATTATTATGCTTAGAAATAATGACCATTGTTATTATTTATTATTATCGAATGCTAGACTTGGACTTAGGTCTCCGATGATGTGTGGCCTTTGATTGTTTCAAGTCTCTTTTCGAGACTTTGCTCTGGATTAGCTTAAGATAGGGATTGTCGGTTTAGTGATCCGCTATCTCTTTATAACGTATTAGGAGGTATATTTAGCTATCGGCTCCTGATACTGGGTCATGACTCTGCCTTTCTCCGAATAGAGAGGCTAACACTCTTGCAAAGTGTTGAGGACTATGTTCCTTACTTTGGCTCGTCCCTCATTAGGGCTTGCCTATCTCTAAAAGTCACTAAGTGAAGTGCTTTGATTTATAACTAATGAAAGATTAGTGCTTCGTGCATAGTAATCAATGAACGCGGGGTGATTAGTACAACTTGGAAAATCACTCCGGGTCCACATTATTGACAATCGCCTATCCAATCTGAATGCATAACTCGAGTTGTTAAAATGCCTATAAAATGGCAAGATGGGTTCAGGTGTATAAGCGTCCTTGTGGCCACCTCCCTGTCGGCATCGTCGAGTTATGATGAGGTTGATACGATTCGATATATGTTGGATGCTTTTCAAAATCTCAAATGTTTAAGTCTCCAACGAATCGTTAAACACATTTCTTTCTTAGGCGTTATTTCCTGATAACGTCCTATTCCCGAGGAAGTTCTATCTTCTCTCATTACCCTTCGTACACCGTGCTAAACACTTAAACCTCTCGTTCAGACTGCCGTTTCGTCATGATGAACCTCGACTAACGTGCACCTACGAGTCATCATATGGCTAAGGATTGCCGTTATGTCCGACCTTTCTCAGAACCGAAACATTACTCTCCCACTTGTGTAGTCTCGTGTTAGACTAACATCCCTTCTTTCTTTCCCAACTTTATTGGCTGGTATTCCTTGCTTTTATGGGGATATCAGATAGGAAAGGGAAGGCTATCCAGGAGTAACCGAAGACCCACGATGGAAGGAAGGAAGGAAGGAGGAAAAGAAGGAAGCAAGACGTCTTCAAATATTTTGTCTACTTTATGGTTTCCACTCGCTTTCGTCTCTATCCGAGACTTGTATATTCCGCTGCAAACTCATTACTCTTGTATTACCAAACAACTTAAGGCGTATGAGCCTTTGTAACCGAATCCAGCTTTTGTTATAAAATATGGTTTGGTTTTGTTATTCTCGTGTTATGATACTCAAGCCTTAAACGGCTTCGGACCGTGAAATCCGAGGTTGTTGGCGGTAATACCCTTATGCTTGTGAAATCGGGGTGTTACACAACGGAACTTCCGCGGGCCGCTTAAGCGGCGTCATTCGGGGGGTTTCGGTGGTAGAGGGGAGGGATATTGGCAGTTTCTGCGCCGAAGCCCGTGTGCGACGGCGGACCGCCTCCTCTGCCGAGGGAAGGCGGTTAGCACTGGGCCTCCGGAGGCCCGAAACTGCGATAAGGTCAGTTGAGCGGTCATGGTCAAAAGGGGCGAAAAAGGGGACAAGAAAAAGAAAGAGTACGAAAATTAGGATACGAAATCTCCTACCGGGCGCCGGAGGGGCAGGAGCGGGGGTAGGGGTCGCGACGACTTGAACATCGTCCTCCGAGTCCGAATCCGACGCGGCCAGGCGGGCGGCCAAGGTATTCTTGTCAGGGAAATTATTGAGGACGCGGTCTTCCAGAGGGATATTCATGAGGGCAGCACACGCTTCAGAGATGGTGGGGGCAAAGTTCCTGTCCGCGGGGACTACTCGAAAAAGAAAAGGGAGTTGGTAATTTGAAATCTCAAACCCTAGAAAAGGGACGGGAAGTAATTGAATGAGTGCTTATGATTCACATTCCAGCGATCGAAGAGAATCGGCTTGAGTTGCTCGCCCATGGCCCCCATCGATTTCCGGTTGACGAAGAAGAACCTTGATGCCCAGCCCGGAGAGTCCACCTTCAGCTTCCACACCAGTGGGTTCTTGGCGTTGTGGGCTTGAAGGGTGATGCGTCCCGGCCTCTGTGTGCGGATTTCGTAGGCGTGGGCGAGATCTTTCATGTTGAAGGAAACGTCCAGGGCGGAGCACATCTCATGGATGGTGGTCAGTATCTTCCACGCTAAGGGCATGATTTGCGACGGCGGGATGCTCAGATCGCCGAGAAAGAGTTGAACCAGGCGTGGGAAGGGGAACTTCAGGCCGATGGTGAACGGGAACTCCAGAAAGCAGATCCAGTCTTGTTTCACCCAATCAAGGAGCTCGACGTCGGGATTCAGTGCTTGAGTTCCTGGGGGGAAGCCGCTCTCCGCCACCAGAGCGTCCACCTCCTCCTGCGTCATGGAACAAGCGTACTAGTCTTGAGCGGTGAGAGATTTGGAGGAGACGAAACCGTTTGGGCTTGCCATCGGAAGAGAAGGGAAATTTTTGAAAGAGAGAGAATCGCTAAGGGATAAGAACGGATCTTGGGAAGATTTGGAGAGAAGAAACGAAATGATGGCAATAAGGGGAAGAGGCTGTAATTAAGGGATTTGATGGCGCCGGTTTCCAAAGCTGTCCCATCGCCACGCGTCAATCATCTAATGGTGAGAAGGCTTTCGGCCGCGCGTAAGAGAAATTTCGAATTTACCGCCGGCCGAATATCCTTCTCAGGGGTATTGTTGGGCCTCATTTTCCCCTTGGAGCAAGCCCAATATGTGTAAGGCCCATGGTGGCAAGAAAGGCCCGTTGGCTGGATTAATAGAAGCCCATTTCCAGAAGAGGATCCGTTGGAACTGTCATCCGAAGAATCCGGGAGCAGGAGCGCGCTCTCGGTAGCAGGCGAGAGGAGGAGGCCGGAGATCTCGGGATCCAGTAGCTAGCCCACGATCCGCGACGACGCCAATTGTTAGATATAAGATAGATTCTTAGCAACAGAAAAGATATATCGTATCTGAGATACTCATACTTGTATTTTGAATTTGATTAGCAATCAATAAAGCCTATTTGCCGAATTCTTGATCTCATTATCTTACATTCGTCTTTCATATTCAAAAAGCTCTCGAATCGTAACCCCAGACCTGGGTGATTGAACTAACATCATTTTTCACCCAAAACAAAAACCGTGTCAAAACATGAACTAATCTTGGGTTTGGACTTTAAATTATATAGAGAACCACAAAATCCAACATGAACCAGCAAAAAGACTTTTTAAGTTCAAAGTTCTGAATTGATTAGTTTATTAAGAAATTAATTTTATCATTAAAATAAAATGGAGTTATGTGAAGGACCATTACAAAATATAAACAGGTACTTTGTTTAAGTCGTGATCGAAGTTATAGGCTTTTTTTGAGATTTCAAAGTGGAGTGGGATTATGCCTAGGGATGAATAAGGACCCCTTATTTCAATTTTTGTTGCATGAATTTAAAGAAAAGAAGGTTGATCAACGATTCCAAGAAATAGCTAACATATATACGATTGAAAACAAACACACGAGAATTGATCCATTGAAATTTAATAAATATAAGTTGTAATAGTGCTCATTCTTAACAATTACTATGATTCCACTAATACCACTTAAACAAAGTTATATATCTACAATATATCAACCCAAACATATTCTAAAAATCCATAACCCATTCAAACCAAATTGTAAACGATATCGCCAGATTTGATCATAGGATACCTATGAAGTTCAAAACCAACCTTTCTTTCAAAAGAATAACTTTTCAATTCCTTCGTCGCCTTATATGAGTACAAGTTATAATAGAACCCAAGGTCTTGACAAAGAGGTTGGTAATGCAAGCCCTATTAAAGAAGGACTTTCATAGTTAAACTCTCTGTCCAAGCACTTGGGTTCTATTACAACTATTACTCATTATAATCCCTCTCCCTCTTTTTTTTTGTGTGAACCGATCTTCATCAATACCGTAAAAGAGCTTAAGGCTAGAATTATATATAGCTATGATGTAGCTTTTGCTCCAAGTAATGGAATAACAACTTTTGCTCCAAGTAATGCTGAATCTACTTGTTATATTTTTGGGAAATTCCGGTTGGTGCCCTCGAGTTTTTGACTTTTCCGGATGGTGCCCTAAAAAAAACTTATTCCGCGTGGTACCCTCGAACTTTACAGAAAGTTCGCCCCATACCCATGAACTTTTAAAAAGTTCGTCGCATGCCCTTTCTTTTGTTTTTTCTCAAAAATTTCATTTTTTTGCGGTTTTTTTGTTACAGAAAATAAGAATAATTATTTTATTGACTATAAATGAATAAAATAAGTGAAACAACTATAGAAAAGTTTGCATCTTTTTAAAATTTTCATTTAAAACTCTAATTCATTTTGTAATGTAAAAAATATTTATTGTGTTTTATTAACATATTGTATTAAAAAAATACAACCAATTGAATATTTAATTTGATTTTAATTAAATAGTATAAAATTTATCATAACTTAGATTGGTACACATCTTTACAACTTTAAAAATGCAACACATCCATAAAACTTAAATGTTGTTAATTAACCCCAAATTATGTTAATTAACCCCAAATTATTCAAACCCACGTCCAATAACTTAATTGAATTTACCCCAAATCCTCCAGTCCCTTCAAATTCGGGATCAGTTCCGACATTGAAGTCGAGCCTTTGAGATCTCCACCGGCGGTTACCTTCCAATTGAATCGTATAAGATTTGCATCCGACTACTACCTCCAGGACTACTCATCTTTGCCTCCTTCTTCCTCTGCAATCCTGATTCCACAGCCCACCAGATCCGGGAATTGCAAACTCCGGCCAAGACCCGACGGTAGCCCATCCTCCTATCTCGGTCGACATCGCCGGACAACAACACACCGGCCGTCTCTCCTCTCTCTTCACCCACTCGACTCCCCGAGCTCGCTCTCGCTCGCACCCGAGTTCCAGATCTGGGGTTTCGTCTCACGCTCGTCGGCCGCCCTTGGCTCGCTCCACGGCACCCGCCTCCCTCTCGCCCTCGATTCTCTCTCGCTCTCTCTTCCCGCCCCTGTTCTGTTCTGACCGAGCCCCCAACCCCGACTGGCCACGCCCTCGCTCAACCCCGACTCCCCTGCTTCCGGCGACGAGCCACCAACCCAACTCGCGCTCGCCGGCCCACACAGCAGCTTCGTTGTCCGTCTCCACCCCAACACCGACGACCTCGAACCCCACCAGTCCGATGAAATCCGAATGCAACATAGGGATATCTTGAACCAAGCACTGAGGAAGCATAAAGTATGTTGATGGATCAGCTGGTGTTCTTGGTCTTGCTACATGTACTTTGATATAATCTGCTGTATTTATTAATTATTTGCTTTGACCTCTTAATCCTATAAATAGATGTCCAATTCAAGTGAAGCTAAATTCGAATATGAACTTTTAATCTCTGATATCAAGGACAAAACCGAGGTATTGTAATGCTGCATTTGTTTAACTCTTTATCCTTTGATTGCTTGGTACACCATTTCTCTAATATTAGGTTTTTCTAGGTTCCATTGTTCTGGTTTGTCTCTCCTTTTGTTTCTCACTCGGGGACATAGCGCTTCAGACGATTTCTTGCGCAGAGGGGCTCAGAGACCTCGGATTGGACAAATGCTTGAGTCTATCAATATCGTACCACTTTTGGATGCACTTTCCGAAGAATGGTTCCCAGCTAACACCGCCTCATAAGTCGGAGGATTTCAAGTGGAAAGATTACTGTCCGATGGTGTTCAGGTTGGTGTTTTTTACTGTCTTAGAATCAAGGGCATAAACTGATTCTCTTATGCTTAATTAATTGTGAACATAACAGTTGCAGTTGAGATAGTCGCTCACATTTTTTTCATTGGAATTTGAGGCAGATGCTCAAAATTGATGCTGCTGATTATATGCTTTGCATATGAGGAAAGCCTTTAAGGGAATTGTCCTCGCCAGGAAAAAGTGGCAATGTTTTTTTCCTGTCACAAGATGACCGGTTTATGATAAAGACTCTCAGACAATCTGAAGTGAAGGTTTGTTCCTTTCTGATAGGCACTCATTGTTGTGCTTCCTTTATTCTACAGCTTTGAAACAATTGAGGTTTACATGAAAGAGTATATTCTATTTTTGCAGGTTCTTTTGCGGATGCTCCCAAATTATAATGAACATGTGTCTAATTATGAGAATACACTTATAACCAAGTTCTTTGGTCTTCACAGAATCACACCATCAAGTGGGCAAAAGGTATGTAATCTATATTTGTTCATTGATGATCAGTATTGCTTTGGTTCTTCTTCTGATAGTTGATGTAAACTTGTGCCAGGCTGATAGTCTTAAACTGATTTTTTGCAGTTTCGTTTTGTGGTGATGGGAAATATGTTCTGTACTGAGCTGAGGATTCACAGAAGATTCGATCTGAAAGGCTCTTTGCTTGGACGCTCAACAAATAAAGTAGAATTTGATGAAAGCACAATCCTTAAAGACTTAGATCTCAATTACTTTTTCTACTTGGAACCTTCTTGGCGAGAGTCTCTATTGGAGTAAGCACCTCAACAACCTTTTGCTAGCTTTTGAAGGAGAGGTTTATTGATCCATGTTTGAATTCGTTTTGCAGACAAATTGAGATTGTAAGCAAGTTTTTGGAGGATCAACATATCATGGACTACAGCATTTTGCTAGGGGTTCATTACCGCGCTCCTCAGCACCTTCAACCTTTCATGTCACGCAAGAATGGTATTTTCACTGATGGATTGGGAGTTCTTGCAGAAGAAGGTATGTGCAGCTCATGATTCTTGCTGAAACCTACACATCATGAGACCTGAAAAATCAACCAACTTATTCTTAACGTTCATTAGCTGCAAATACATGTATCTATCGATGTAGACGTTCTGGAGGATGACATGTCCTCTAGGATGCCATAATTTTGATGAGTTTCAGCTGAGAAGTGCAAAATATGTTACTGAACAAAGCAAACAAGCACAAAATTTGGTGTAGGATACAACTTGCTGGGTCTTTCTTCGCCTCACCAAACTAATGGCTTTGAAATTCAACTTCTCTTTTGAACAACAAAAATTTGGAGAGCTACCAATACCCGTCAAAACTTGCTTGGTCTTGTACTTATTTTATAGCAGAAATTTTGTTCTTTGGTGGAATTTTAATAAAAAGGGACAATAATCTTCATATTGCTAAAGGACTTCAATATTACATTGTAAATTTCATACTGTGCACTCATGTGCATATTTGGCAATAAAGTAGTTTATGCCTTTTCTTGTATTTTCAACTAAAGTTCACGCGGGTAAAAGAGATTTATTGAATTTAATTTGTTATTGTTGGTTCCCAAGTCTATCCTCACTCTATTTTATAATCTTCATGTTGTTCACATATGGCAGGGGGTCTCCAAGAAGAGAATAAGCGGAATGTCTGATGAAAGGAAAGCAAAGAAAAATGTATTGTTGATTTTGTTCACATTTTGTTAAACAGCTTTGTCTGTTTTTTATAATAAAAAAAAACAGCTTTGTTTGTGATTTTCTTTTTCTACCATTTTGCCTACAAGGTGTATGTTGCCTGCTAAGTGCTAACACTTGAAGCAATTGCAGATAAAAGAGAGAAAGAAGAGAGCAGAAAAGAATAGGAAACTTGGGGTTAAGAGATTGAAAATTCAGCCCATCGTGAAGGAAAAACCCATCTCGCATTGCCGGCACTATATGCATGGAAGATGCTATGAGGTTTTTCAATACTCTTTTTTATTTCCGAAAAGTTCTTCAATACTTTTTCTCTGATTTTAAGACAGGCAAACACAATTGGTGTTGAATAGTTTCAAATTACTTGCCCAGAAAGCCTTATTCTTAACGATCATTAGTTTTTGGATTGAAGATTACCCAATTCCTAAATGATTAAGTAGGTTTTAGATAAAGTTCAGGTGACTTGAAGGAATTTCAAATTCTAACATTTTTGTTTGATAAACCAAATACAAGAACTGTGCCTTTACTCTACTGTTTATAGTTCACTTGCCTTTGATTGGTTAAGCTTGAATAAAATTATTAAAAAATAGGTTGTTTCTGGGGAAAAAAAGGTAGGTGGTTGTGGGGTAAATATAGAAACTTTGGAGTAATTGATTAACTATGATAACCTTACTTATAGTATGTGATTATGTACTTTTGCAGGAGGTGTGTTGGTCAGATATGTTTCTATATTGGCCTCAGCTATGCCTCTATCACACTCTCATCCGCGGATCATAAAAGGTTGCTTGGTGCTTTGGTAGAAGCTGGATTGACAGAGAAGGCTGAATCTCTTCGTGCACTTCTGAAAGAGAATTAATTAAGAAGAGGTTTCATTAGATTTTTGAGTAAGTTTTTGACAAAGATTAGTAGCTACTGTTGTATTTGTAAGATCAGTTTCTTGGGAGCTCGCTACTGATTGTAGAAGTGGGAATCATAAACTAATTTTGGGTAATATTATATTTTCTACTGATTGTAGAAGCTGGAAATTTTAGTAGCTAGGTGGACTAATAGCTCCAGTTGGACTGAATTTTGGTTGCAATTGCCGCTCAGAGGCATGCGGTACCTTTTGTTTTGGTTGTTGGCAGTCACAAGGTGAAAATTCTACTATATGATATATAGAATTATGTATTTTTCTTATAATTATATTGTATTATCTTCCTAGGTTACAGTGTTAATGTAAATTTCTTGTTAAACATTAAGGAAATACCATGATGATGTGACAGTAATTGTGATCATACTAAACTTTTTTTTTTTTTTTTGCAAGATTGGATTCCTTTTAATTTGATCACATAAAAGATCGAGATTTCTTATGCTTCTAAACCTTGAGTGAACTTCAAAACCGAGCTCAATTCAAAAAATCATAATGTCCAACTTTATAGTGCTTCTTTTCCGCTTGCTATGTCCTTCATCTTTCTTAAACAAATTGTAAACAATTTGGACTTGCTCTTGTTACTTTAGTTATCCTTTCTTTCTTAAACAAGTTGTAAACAATTTGCTCATTATAAAACAATCGTATATGGTCATTAACGATACAGTCTCTATAGTACGCAAAACCCGTGCATCGCACGGGCCCTGCCACTAGTTAAAAAAAAAAAGTGTGTTAGTTGAATTGAATAATTATTGTTTTTTAGAAAGATTCAACACTAATTTGTATTTTCATCTCAAACATTAGTTTTGTTTAATTATTACTTGGTAACTTTCTTAAAAGTGCTATTTAAGTAGGTGTTCTTAATTAATTTATATATTCAAAGGTATGAAAATTTTAAATCTCTAAATTTACTTTTTTTCAAATTTGAATTATATTTTATGGTATGATTTAGTGCAATGTATTGTTTAATATAGTCGCTTATTTTCTTGTTAATATTTTTCTTTATTTGTACCAATTTAATTATGATAAATTTAATACTACTTAATTAAATATTCAATTGGTTGTATTTTTTCAATAAACTATGTTAATAAAACACAATAAATATTTTTACATTACAAAATGAAAAAGAGTTTTAAATGAAAATTTAAAAAAGATGCAAACTTTTCTATAGTTGTTTCACTTATTTTATTTATTTATTGTCAATAAAATAATTATTATTATTTTTTGGTAATAAAAAACCGCAAAAAAAATGATTTTTTTGAGAAAAAACAAAAGAAAGGGCATGCGGTGAACTTTTTAAAAGTTCATGGGTATGGTGCGAACTTTCTGAAAAGTTCGAGGGTACCACGCGGAATAAGTTTTTTTTTAGGGTACCATCCGGAAAAGCCAAAAACTCGAGGGCACCAACCGGAATTTCCCTATATTTTTTCTCTAACTAATATATATAGTATAGGTGGATTTAATTTATATTAAGCTAACTTTATATCGATTAGGGTACCTAAATTAGTGCCAAAAGTATTTCATAGTACGTGTTAATTAAGTTGATCTCATCACATGAGCTAGCCGCCAAAAATGTAACCTTTTGAACAAGTAAACGAAGATAATTTACAAGAAGAAAGCGCTTGGATGGAACAAGTAGATCGACAGACAGGTTAATTTGTTGCTTAATGTTCACGTTTCCTTAGGATATATACGTGGCTTGAGGCCCAAGGAGGAGCTTGATATAGCAGAACAACTAGGTCATAGTAACAACATCGTTATATATATACACACATAGACCTAATTGCAAGGCTATATATCAAACTAACCAAACCTTTAACAACAGACCTAATTGTGAGATGGCTCGACGTAGGACACACTTGCCTGCTCTGTCGCTACGAGATGCCTGTGGCTGAGTTCTGGCTTCGACCAGGTGGTTCTGTTTTGAATTACATTAGAGAGATATCTATTGAAGAAAGCTAGCCATCGTATTGATTAGTTTTGTGTTTTTGGTTTAGATCAAGGATTTTGGAGGTGTATGGTGAATTAATTAACCGTGGACAAAGGTTCTGTGTGCCGTAGTAATAACGAAGGTATATTGCAATTTCAACATTGTTTTTTAATATATTATCTTCTTCTTGTCATTATACCTTACTACTGTACTTACGTATTTTTTTTTAGAGAAATTTGCACTAAACCACCCGTTAAATAGGCGAATTTACAAATAACCACCCGTTATACAAAAGTTTGATTTAAATCACCCAAAACTTCAATTCCGTTAACAATTAGCCACCCATCGCCCAATTCCGTCAAAAAAACCGTTAAAACGTGTAAGATTACTTTTATATCCTCAACTGTTCATTTTTATTACAAAAAAACCAAGGGATTTGGGGGTATTTGGGAACCGGCCGGTTCACCCCAAAACCAAATAAACCAAACCCAAATCAAATTAAAACCCCCCAACCCAAATCGAATAAAACCCAATTCATCCCCAACGCCGATCAATTAATCCCCAATTCCATATAGCTGGTTTTGGGGGAGTTGTCCAGTTGCCAGAACATGGTGGCAAGGATGAATTCGGTGAAGAGGACAGCGCCGAGGCGGATCCCAAACAGCTCCGGCATCTGGCGGGAGTTCTTCACCGATCTGCGAGAGAGGACGGCGATCTCCTTCCACATCGGATTCGCGAAGCTCGACACCATCGCCGCCGTGGCGGCCCCCGCTCCGGCGCCGGACACCAGCTTCCCTCGCGAAATGTTGGCATTGATTGCCTCCTTGAAAGAGAGTCCTTATTTTTGGAAATTGGTTCCTCCGGCGGAGGTCTCGAGCTCTCTGAAGATGTCGAGCGCGAATTAAGTGCGATTCTCGGACTCGGGGATGGGATGGCTGAATTCGGAGAAGAAAGGCCTGCGAGGAAGATGAGGCGGTCTAACAGCCCCAAGATCCGCCAGCTGGGCTGGTGTACGGACATGACGACGATGGATCCGCTTTGCGCGATTCGTTGGAGGACCTTGACAACCATGAAGGCGGAGGTGGAGTCGAGACCAGAGGTCGGCTCGTCAAGAAACAGGACGATCGGGACGTGGATGATGTCGATCCCGATGGAGACCCGCCGGCGCTCCCCGCCGGAGACTCCGCGGTGGCCTAGCTATGGAATTGGGGATGAATTGAATGGGGTTGGGGCAGAATTGGGGTTTTATTCGATTTGGGTTGGGGGGTTTTAATTTGATTTGGGTTTGGTTTATTTGGTTTTGGGGTGAACCGGCCGGTTCCTAAATACCCCCAAATCTCTTGGTTTTTTTGTAATAAAAATGAACAGTTGAGGGCATAAGAGTAATCTTACACGTTTTAACGGTTTTTTTGACGGAATTGGGCGATGGGTGGCTAATTGTTAACGGAATTGAAGTTTTGGGTGGTTTAAATCAAATTTTTGTATAACGGGTGGTTATTTGTAAATTCGCCTATTTAACGGGTGGTTTAGTGCAAATTTCTCTTTTTTTTAATATTCATGGTTCTTAATTTATCCAAGGAAGGATTTGGCTATATGGCATTTGGAAAATGCCATATAGCATGAAAATACCACAATATGTTAAATTTGCACACATAGCATAACCCCTCTCTCCACTAGTTAACCGACCGTTGACCGGCGTTGGCCGACCGTTGACCGGCGTTGGCCGACCGTTGACCGGCGTTGACCGACCGTTGACCGGTGTTGACCGATTGTTGACCGGCGTTGACTGTCACCACAAAGTGACAATATTCACACATAATTGTCACCACAAAGTGACAATATTCACACTTAATTGTCACCACAAAGTGACAATATTCACACTTAATTGTCACCACAAGGTGACAATATTCACAGCTAATTGTCAACAAAAGTGACAATATTCACACCTAATTGTCAATACAAGTGACAATATTCACAGCTAATTGTCAACACAAGTGACAATATTCACACATAATTGTCACCACAAGTGACAATATTCACACCAGTGACAATATTCACACCTAATTGTCATCACAAGTGACAATATTCACACCTAATTGTCATCACAAGTGACAATATTCACACCTAATTGTCATCATAAATGACAAACTTTAGCAATTATTCACACCTAATTGTCATCACAAATGACAACATTCGCACCAAATTGTCATCACAAGTGACACCTAGTTGTATCACAAGTGACAATATTGAACATTTAACTAGAAGATTATATTAATCACACCGAATAAGTATAGCTAAAACAAGACTTATGCACACAACTCCAAATTATCATTACAAGTGACAATATATATCATCACCAATGTTATCAAAGGATCTTCTTGATAACACCTAATTGTTATCACAAGTGAGCGTATTAAACAAGTGACAATATGCACACCTAATTGTCATCACAAATAACAATATTCAACCAATAACTAAAAGATTATAGTAACTACACGTATACCTAAAACAAGACTTAATGCATAGAACTCCAAATTATCATCACAAGTGACAATATATATGCACCAATATTATCAAAGGATCTTTTTGATAATACTAATTGTCATACAAAGTGACAACATTAGAAAAATAGTAATAACTCTCCACAAATACACATTAAAAATTGTCACTTGTATCTTCCAATATACACTAATACGAGACGACACTCACTTTGGCATCACAAGATGACACTCAAATATCAACAAGTGTCATTTAAATTTTTAGCATGTGTTTTTTCGGTGAAGAAACTTTTAGCATGTGTAATTATTCAAAACGCCATCAAAATACATTTAAAAACAGTTCACAACATTTAGAACATGAAAAACTAACTTTGATCCTCAGCAAAATTTAGAGCGGTTAATTTAAAGACAAAAAGTAGCAAACTCACAAACCATAATAGCTAGTACTTTATACACTCTGATGTCGTCAATTATAGTTCGGGCCACCAAAATGCAATCTTCCATCCTACAAATTCCAATTCCCGGCCCCAAACCAAAACACTTGTTAGCAATTAGCATACACGAAGAAAATCAAATTACCTAAACGAATGTGTCTCAAGAGCTCAAACCTGAAAGAATTTCACTGGTCCAACAAATCCTTCGAGTTTCATTCCACTAATTAATGGAGGAGGCGAAGAGCGGGCTTTTTCTGAATGTGACTCTCCACTCTTCCTCCGCCGATCAAACTCGCCGCCTGGTTCCCTCTCAGGCCCTCCGTCTTCACCTTCCAATCCGCAGATCTCCGATTCGACTCCACCATCAACGCCAACGCCGTCTACCTCGTTCGCTCCCGCTTCGATCCGGCCAAATCCTGCCTCGTCTCCCTCCACGTAGCATCCACCGGAAACCTAGTCCTCCACCACCCGCTCTCCTACAACCGGATTTCCGATTCCGATTCCTCCTGGATCGTCGCTACTCAAACCCTAGTTTCTAGATCTTACGCCTACAGCGAAATCTGCCACGATTGCGACCAAATCTCGCGTAGATTGAAGGTCGCTCTCGTCATGGAGTTCACATCTGGATCTGGATTCGTTGGATTATGCGGATGATTGGATTTCGCCGGACATTGTGAGCGCCTCCCATTGGACGTCGTGCTCGGAAGTCGGATTGAGAAGAATGGAGGCAGGAGAGAAAAAACCCCATGGAGATTTGTACGGAGATCTTAGTTTTTTTTTTGCTACATTGCAAATAATGAGCACAAGGGTAGACACGGGCAAAACACCACGTCAACAATGCCGCTTTATCTAATTTACTCTTATCCAAGAGCTCTTGTTGGTATTGTGATTGATCCCTATATTGATCCCAATTGTTTTGCTGGCGTTGAACACTTGTGAAACGTTGAACAATCGTGTTGAACAGCTTAGGGAACAAAGCAATAGCAAACGTGCTCGTGGATTCCTGATAGTATCAGTATCATCAAGGGATCAACGCAAAAGACTTAAGCTATTTATGGAAAGTTGACCAACGCATGAACACCAAGAAAGGCTATATCTTTCCTTATATGGAATAACGCGTTTGTTGGGCGATTAAGGATAGAAGATACGTCCTGTGGAGTTCGAGAAATCTTCTAATATGGATAGATTTTATTTTGCTTCTAAGATAGAACAAAATATATTTAATCCTTATTTTATAATATTAAGATAGGATTTTCTACCCTAGCTTGTAATTTAATAGAGGTTAAGGTCCTGGATTGTAGTGAAATAGAGGTTAACGTCATAGACGGTCCTACGGGGGCATCAATGGGCCATGTCCCCCCTCCCGTCAGATATATTATCGGTATATATATATTAAATTTTAAGTTAAGTACAAATATATTTTAAATTAATTTGTATTAATATGACATGAAATTCAACTAGTCTAGATGATGTATTGTTCAATTTTGTCTTTGTCCCACCAAGGTTCAATTTCTAATAGCATCATTTTTCTGGGCAAAGATTTACGTGGAGATTTATTATAAGAAAGTAAGAGGGAGGAGAAAGAAGGAATGAGGAGGAAGAATGGGATTTTTTTTTTTAAAATAATAAATCAAACCCAATTATGGATTAGATTTCGGAATTATAAATTTTAAAATCTTTGTCAAAACTCCTCGCAATCAGTACCAAAATGAACAAAAACATTTTTCTTAACCAAGACATGAAAGAACATAATTGTCCCTTAAAGCTAGACAGTCACTATTGTCCATTGAAGGGCTAGCCTACTACGTACTATATATTCAAGTACATATATTCAAGTACATATCAATTTTAAATAAAGAGGTCGTGCCAGATAAATAGCAATATAGGACGACTTTAGCAATTTCACACAAGGACACAAATCACGAATACCAACAATCTAGTAACAACAAAGATACACCACATAAAGGAAAATCATAACCGTTCAACCCTTTATATAGCAAAAAACTTAACAAGGTGTTTTGAGAACCTTGGCCTTTAATCCATGTTTAGTATGAAGGATTATGGAGATATCAGGCTCGACTTTTTGTTCATCAATCACTCAAATGCGGTATCCATTGACAAGTACACTAGCAACAACTGCCTTCATTTGTAGGAATGCCATATCCTTCCCAATACAAGTTCTAGGCCCAGCATTGAAAGCCAAGAACTTGTAAGATGGCTCATGTTTAATCTTTCCTTTCTCGGTTATCCACCTCTCTGGCTTGAACTCTAAGCAATCGTCCCCCCATATTAACTCACTCCTTCCCATGGCATACAAGCAGAAGATGATCTTCGTGCTCGTTCTTACTTGATGACCGCTAGGGAAAAAGTCAGGTACAAGGGGTGACTTATTCTCAAAAGGCACCGGAGGTACAATCTTAAGGTTTCGCACAAGGCACCGTGGAGATAAATGAGCTTACCCAATTCTTCGACTTGGAAGACATTCTGTTCAATGGTTATGGACTCGAGTTCTTGTCGAATCTTGGCCTCGACATGGGGATCTTGAAGAGGAGCCAGAAGAACCAAGTTAAGGCAGAGCTAGTCGTGTCACGACCTGCTATAAGGAGATTCAAGAACATGTCTCTCAAGAACCTACTTGTCGTTGAATTTCAAGTGATCTTGATTGTCACTATTGCCTTGCATGTAAAGAGTCAACAAGTCCTTCTAGGTGCTCGTAATGATGGACATCGTTTGATTTTCTATTCATTTCTTTGCACTTGGTTTCCAATGAGTTGTAGATGACTTTGTCTAGCACTTCCCATGCTCGACTTAACCTCTTCTCACTCCCTATCCCGAGCCACTTTTGAAGCTTCCAAATGGTCTTAGGCACAACATGCCTAAGAAGCAACACCTCCTCGGCCACATCTAGGGCCCTACAAAAGGGGGCATCAAGAAGGCTAATAGAGAGACAATTAGGGCCATTACCTGTGACCAACATGCATATGGTGTCAAATGTGAACCTTTGAAACAAGTCCTGTAGATCCACCACCTCACCCGACCTATACCCACTGTCCAAGATAGGGATTAAACCTCTCTCCACCTTGTTGGCCGGTGACCGTTTTGGCTAGGAATTGATGGAAAGAGGGATGCGTAAGGAAAGAGTGAGCCACTTTTCTTTTGGTACCTCCATAACTCAAAGTCAGAGTTGAAGATCCCGTCTCCTAGAATGTCAAAGATTTGGTAGAACTCCTCGTCTTTCGGGAAGTTTGAGAAGTTCTTACTGATGACATGGTGAACGTTGGAGGGGTCGGTGGTGGCAAGAAACTCCATGGAGGTGAACCACGGTCCTTTGAAAAGGAAACTTCCGTTGCAACGTGGTAGGATTTCGATTGAATAATCATGGAGTCGGTGCACGTTGAGGGTTAGGTGTGGAAGCATGCCTACAATCGGCCAATTTATGGGTATGATGGTGTTTCTTTGGTTCTTTTTGCTAAGATGGTTCAAGATCACGAAGACGGTGATGAAGACTGTTGGAAATCTAGTGTTTCCATGAGAACAGTTGGGTTGATACCATAGAAACAGTAGTAGACATTTCCTTGTGTTTTGATGATAACAAACGCCATGAGACTTGATGGTTTAAGTGTTTCTTGAGTGTTTTAGGTGAAACAAGTATAACAGGGAACAAGAGAAGCCATTAAGAGAGGGAAACAGTGAGGGTAACAGTGTGAGGTAACAGCACACTGGTACCGTGTCAAGAAGTGGCGTGAACGACATTGTCGCAGAGTCAAGAAACAGTGTCAAGGAACAACACTGTTATAGTTGAGGGAACAGTGTCAGGAACAACACTGTTACTGTTGAGGGAAACAGTGACAGGGAACAACAGCGTCTGCGCGAGAATGGTTGCTAAATAAGGAAAGCGAAGAAGCGCGTATCCCTTTGACGCGTTTTAACAGCTGGCTGAGTTTGTTATTATCTCTAGAAGGAAGATAATATCTTGGAGGATCAAATCATATCAAATCGGAGCCCAAGGAGAGAGGGATCGGTTACAGCTACAAGATAAGATTGTGTGTTGAGATTTGATTGTGTAAATCTGTTTGTATCTGGATAATTACGTGGAAAGATATTATTTTGTGTTGACAAAATAATATCATATCAGACCTAATTGTCCATTACAAATAGGATTAGACTCTAGGGTTCTAGAGTGTCTTTCGTCGTCGTTCGTCGTCGTCGGAGAGGACCCCTTGGAGTTCTTCTACTAGGGAGAAAAGGAGACTTCATTGTAGAGGAGTGCCGACATTAAGGAGCATATGGAGGTTTCTTAATAGGCCATTGGAAGCAGTCGTTGGAGCTCAAAGCGTAGATCTTCAAGGTGATTGCGTAAGGGAACGGTGGTTGCAGCAGAGGCGTTGTTACTACCAGAGAAGGATGCGAGCTTCTGAAGCTTGGTGAGATGCCATGTTTCTGAGGTAACTTAGGTTGGATTTTGTTGTACTTGAATTGGTTATACGTTCTAGCTAGAGGGCAATGAGGTTAGGAGAGTATTCTAAGAAGAGAGTACGTTGGTATCTTGACATGCCGGATGTGGTTCGTGATAATCAATAAAAGTAGTACGTGATTCAAAATCCTTCTAAGGAAGGTAGAGGTTTTACTAGAGTAACTAGTTGGTTGCTTTAGCTTTCCTCTCTAAATATCGTGTCTTATTGTTTGATTGTATTTCCGATGCGTAAAGGACTGTTACCCCCGGGGTAACAGTGCTTGCTCTGTGACTAACACATACACCCCCGATCCTAACAAAGACGGTGACGATTGGTGTTAAGATTTGAAGGTATGATGACTCCATGGAGAGCAATGAGAGTTGTATTTTGTGAGAGGAAAGATGGTTTGTTGGGATTGTTTGGACTGGGTTAGGATAAAGGGAGAATCATCGATTATATAGTACGTTATGTTCTTAAAACTGAAAAAAATTGCTTTCTTGATCGTTTGGGAATCATCAATTATTGCTTTCGTAACCATTAATGTGTAATTATTGATCATGCACGCTCTTAATATTGTACATAATTGCTTTCTTAACCATTAATGTGTAATTATTGATCATGTAACAACTTCTTCGGCCCCTTCCGAGGTTACGACAAAGAAATCCACCGTTTGATTACACATTCACCAAAGTTGATTGAAAAGTTTGTGGTATATGAGTTCATCGTAATCAGGGCCTTTTATTGTGATCTACTGATCTGCTCAACACTAAGCATGCAAATTGATAAGTTAGTAAATTACGTTCCATGCACGAGGTAATTAATATGGAAAACCGTTCAGTCAATATGGCTAATGTCATCTGATTCGGTCAAACATGAAGTAATCATGGGTTTGGATTTTCAATTATATAGAGAACCACAAAATCCAACATGAACCGGCAAAAAGACTTTTTAGTTCAAAGTCTTGAATTGATTGGTTTATTAAGAAATTAATTTTATCATAAAAACAAAATGGAGTTATGTGAAGGACTATTACAAAATATAAACAGGTACTTTGTTTAAGAAAAAGAGTCATGAACGATATACATCACCACTGCGAGCATATTTTTTACAACGTCCCCGTTTTGCGCCTCGATCAAGTGTCATCAGCGTCCTGATCAGAACTATAAACATCCCGTCCGAAGTACAATTTACGAGTTGAAAGTCGTGATCGAAGTTATAGGCTTTTTTTGAGATTTCAAAGTGGAGTGGGATTATGCCTAGGGATGAATAAGGACCCCTTATTTCTATTTCATTTTTTGTTGCATGATTTTAAAGAAAAGAAGGTTGATCATCGATTCCAAGAAATAGTTAACATATATACGATAGAAAACAAACACACGAGAATTGATCCATTGAAATTTAATAAATACAAGTTGTAATAGTGCTCATTCTTAACAATTACTATGATTCCACTAATACCACTTAAACAAAGTTATATATCTACAATATACCAACCCAAACATATTCTAAAAATCCATAACCCATTCAAACCAAATTGTAAACGATATCGCCAGATTTGATCATAGGATACCTATGAAGTTCAATACCAACTTTTCTTTCAAACGAATAACTTTTCAATTCCTTCGTCGCCTTATATGAGTACAAGTTATAATAGAATCCAAGGTCTTGACAAAGAGGTTGGTAATGCAAGCCCTATTAAAGAAGGACTTTCATAGTTCAACTCTCTGTCCAAGCATTTGGGTTCTATTACAACTATTACTCATTATAATCCCTTTTTTTTTTTTTGTGTGAACCCATCTTCATCAATACCGTAAAAGAGCTTAAGGCTAGAATTATATATAGCTATGATGTAGCTTTTGCTCCAAGGAATCACAACTTTTGCTCCAAGTAATGATGAATCTACTTGATATATTTTTTCTCTAACTAATATATATAGTATAGGTGGATGTAATTTATATTAAGCTAACTTTATATCGATTAGGGTACCTAAATTAGTGCCAAAAGTATTCCATAGTACGTGTTAATTAATTTGATGTCATCACATGAGCTAGCCGCCAAAAATGTAACCTTTTGAACAAGTAAACGAGGATAATTTACTAGAAGAAAGCGCTTGGATGGAACAAGTAGATCGACAGACAGGTTTAATTTGTTGCTTAATGTTCAAGTTTCCTTAGGATATGTACGTGGCTTGAGGCCCAAGCTTGATATAGCGAGCAGAACAACTAGGCAATAGGAATAATATCGTTATATATACATATACATAGACCTAATTGCAAGGCTATCAAACTTACCAAACCTTTAACAACACACCTAATTGCAAGCCATGAAGTTTGTGTCGAGCCGTGTACGTGAATTCTGGTGCAGAACCGACACCGTTGCGTACTGCATCCAGTACTTCGAGGTCCGTTTCGAAGCCCACGAAAAGTCTCCGTTCGGGTGCAGCCTAGTCTGGACCAAGGCGGCCAACTGGGAGGACATTGGCTGCCTCGCCGGGACGGCCGAAGAGGAAAAACGCCGCCACTACTACCAACGCGAGCAAGAGAAGTGGGCCGCCGCCCTCCGGTCCCACTACACCGCGCTCTCGAGCACGGACGTGGGCACGGTCACTAAGGCCTCGTTTAGTGCCATGCCCCGGTCTGGGACTACTACCGATGACTGAGGATATAATCGTAGAGGATGTTGAAACTGACCAAGCTTGAGCCATGAAGCCGTGGGATTTCTTGGAGGTCAAGACAACTGATTTAGTCAGAGTTGTTGCTACTTTTTAGCATTGTTTTGTGTCAAGTTTATTAAGTCTAGCGTCTTAGTTGTTAGCTAGAATCTCTCAGTTTGTTTGCAGCATTTTATTCAAGTTGTTAAGTGCCACTTTCTTAGGAAATCATGTTAGAGATCGTGTGCACATTTGCTTCATTGTAACAGGCTATATTATGCCTCTTTCTTCTTAATGAAAATTAAGCATTCAGTTGTCTCTCTCGTGTACAAAATCTCTCTCAAAAGTTAACAATTGGTATCAGAGCTAGAGAGGTTATCCAAGGGCTTGATTGTTGGTGTTTCGTGTAAGGAAATTACAGGGAAACACAATGCAAAACAACAATGGGAATGGTGGTAATGGAACTGGGAACAATCTGTCTCAGTTGCCTATGTTCAAAGGGGTGAACTACCACTTTTGGAGTCTCAAGATGAAGACTTTGTTTAGATCACAAGAACTGTGGTCCATTGTTGATGAAGGGTTCACAGATGATGTTCTCGCTGATCCAAGCCAAGAGTTGAGAGAGAAAAGGAAGAAGGATGCAAAAGCACTCTATATCATCCAACAATCTCTGGATGATGAGGTGTTTCCAAGGATTGCAGGGGCTACTACATCAAAGGCAGCGTGGGATACTCTTCAGAAGGAGTATGTTGGAGATAAGAAGGTCATAACTGTGAGGCTTCAAGCTCTTAGAAGGGAGTTTGAAAGTTCACAGATGAAGGATGGTGAGACTGTCCAAGAATACCTCTCCAAGGTCTCAAACGTTGTGCACCAGATGAGGTCCTATGGAGAGGAAGTCAAGACCAAACAACTGGTAGAGAAGGTGCTAAGAAGTCTCACCAAGAGGTATGAGAGTGTTGTGACTGCCATTGAAGAATCAAAAGATATGGAGTCATACACTTGGGATGAACTCAAGGGATCTCTTCATGCACATGAGGAGAGGTTCACTAAGGGTGAAGACAAGAAGGAAGAAAAAGCTTTCCAGGCTAAAGGTGAAGCTTCCAACAAGGAGAAATCAAATCAAAACTCTGGCAGAGGAAGAGGAAGAGGAGGATTCAGAGGGAGAGGCCGTGGCAGAGGCCAATCTAGCAATGGCAGAGAAGAATCTTCCAAAGGTAATAACAAACCCTTTATCAAATGTTATTACTGCAACAAGCCAGGGCACAAAGAAGCATCCTGTTGGAAGAAAGATGAAGACAAGGAGCAAGGAAAACTGGAGCAAAAGTCTAATTATGCTGAGCATGAGAACCTTTTTCTTGCTCAACATAATTGTGACAATGGTGGAAGCTCCATATGGTATGTTGACAGTGGGTGCTCCAATCATATGACAAGCGTGAGAAGTATGTTCAAAGAGCTGGATGAATCCAAGAGAAGCTTTGTAAGGCTTGGTGATGGAAAGCAGTTGTCAGTGGAAGGATTAGGCACCATCTCTCTACAAACTGAGCAAGGGAGAACCAAGCTGCTTCACAATGTTCAGTATGTGCCAAAATTGGCACACAATTTGCTGAGTGTAGGACAACTTGTTGATGGTGGCTATGCAGTGGTGTTTGAAGACAACATGTGCAAGATCAAGGAGAAAAAGAGCAATGAGGCTCTTATGAAGATAGCCATGGGGAGGAACAAGTTTTTTCCTCTGAACTTGGAGAGCAACTCAAGTCATGCTCTTGTGGTAAAAGGAGATGAGAGTGCCAAGCTGTGGCATCTCAGGTATGGTCACTTGAACATACAAAGTCTGAAATTTCTGAGCACTAATGAATTTGTTTATGGTTTGCCAATAATTGGTGATTTGGAACTGTGTGAGGGTTGCATATATGGAAACAGGCACGTGGATCTTTTCCTAGTGGAAAGGCATGGAGAGCTGAACAATGTCTTGAGCTGGTGCATGCTGATTTATGTGGCCCTATGCAAACAGAATCTCTAGGAGGAAGTAAGTACTTCCTGCTGATTACAGCTGACTTTAGCAGGATGTCTTGGGTGTATTTTCAAAAGGCCAAATCTGAGGCTTTTGAGAATTTCAAGAGATTCAAGGCTTTGGTTGAGAAGCAAACAGGAAAACAGGTTAAGGCTCTAAGAACTGACAGAGGTGGTGAGTTCACTTCCAAGGAATTTGTGAAGTTCTGTGAAGAGCAAGGCATAAGGAGGGAGCTCACTGCACCCTACACGCCTGAGCAAAATGGGGTTGCTGAGAGGAAGAATAGAACAGTGGTGGAGATGGCTAGAAGCATGATGAAAGCAAAAGGTTTGCCAAATCAGTTTTGGAGTGAAGCAGTGGCAACAGCAGTGTATGTGTTGAACATCTCACCAACTAGAGCTGTCACAGATTGTACACCATTTGAGGCTTGGAGGGAGAAGAAGCCGTCAGTAAGCCATCTAAGGGTGTTTGGGTGCATTGCCTACACACTTGTAAATTTGAGAGCCAAGCTAGATGAGAAAGCTGAAAAGTGCATTTTTGTTGGCTACTCAACACAGTCCAAGGCCTACAGGTTGTACAATCCTATCTCTGGCAAGATTATAATTGGCAGGAATGTCATTTTTGATGAAGAAGGGAGTTGGAATTGGAGCAAGCAACAAACTACAGCAAGTATACAGAGGTCTGTTTCATTTGATGATGATCAAACTAACATAAGTGAGCAGACTCCTCCACCAACTCCACCAAACTCATCTAGAAGTCAGAGTTCAGCTCAGAATTCATCATCATCCTCAAGCTCTTCCTCAGATAATGATGATTCACCACCAAGAGAGCAGAGATCCTCAAGTGAAACTCCTCCTTCAAGGGTGAGAACTCTTAAAGAATTATATGAGCACACAGAGGCCTGTGATTTTGCTTTGGTTGTTGTTGAGCCAACAGGTTTTGAAGAAGCTAATACTCAGGTGGAGTGGCAAACAGCTATGAATGATGAGATCATGGCTATTGAGAAAAATCAAACCTAGGAGCTCATGGAACTGCCTAAGGAAAAGAATGTCACAGGCTTGAAGTGGGTGTACAGAACAAAGTTCAACTCTGATGGGAGCATCTCAAAGCACAAGGCACGTCTGGTGGCTAAGGGGTATGCTCAGCAAGAAGGGATAGATTATGAGGAGACATTCTCACCAGTAGAAAGGTTTGAAACAGTGAGAATAGTGTTGGCTTTGGCTGCTCAGTGGAAGCTGCAAGTGCACCAACTTGATGTTAAGTCTGCTTTCCTGAATGGAGAGCTTCTAGAAGAGGTGTTTGTGGAGCAACCAAAAGGATTTGAGAAAAAGGGTGAAGAATAGAAAGTGTACAGGCTCAAGAAGGCCTTGTATGGATTAAAGCAGGCGCCAAGAGCTTGGTATAGCAAGATAGACAGTTTCTTCACCAACACTGGCTTTGACAGAAGTGAAAATGAGCCAACTTTGTATGTGAAGAAGAAAGGTATGGATCATTTCATCATAGTTTGTCTCTATGTTGATGATATCATATACTTTAGTTCTTCACAAGAGATGCTTGAAGAGTTTAAATGCTCAATGATGCAAGAGTTTGAGATGACAGATTTAGGACTGTTGTAGTACTTTCTTGGTCTCGAGGTTAGACAAGAAAAGGAGGGCACTTTCTTGTGTCAAAAGAAGTATGCCAAGGACCTGCTCAAGAGGTTTCACATGGAGAAATGTGAGACTGTCAAGACTCCTATGAACTCAAATGAAAAGCTTCAAAAGAATGATGGCACAGGCAGGGCTGATGAGCTGCAATTCAGAAGCATGGTTGGAGGGCTGAACTATCTCACTCACACAAGACCTGACATTGATTATTGTGTGAGTGTGATATCAAGGTATATGCACAGTCCAACCAAACAGCATCTAGGAGCTGCAAAGAGGGTCTTGAGGTATGTAGCAAGTAGTCTTGACTATGGCATATGGTACACAAGTGTCAAGGAGTTCAAGGTCAGAGGATACACAGACAGTGATTGGGCAGGTTGTGTGGATGATAGAAGGAGCACGTCTGGGTCTGTGTTTGATCTTGGTTCAGGTGCAATTACATGGAGTTCAAAGAAGCAAGATACTGTTGCAGTCTCATCTTCTGAAGCAGAGTATGTGGCAGCAGGAGCTGCTGCAAAACAGGCTCTATGGCTTGAGAAACTGCTCAAGGACATGTGTTGTGAGCAGAATGAGGCTGTGGAGATTTGGTGTGACAACAAGTCCACAATAGCTATGGCTAAGAATCCTGCATTCCATGCTAGGACTAAGCACATAGATGTTCAGTATCACTTCATCAGGAAACTAGTGGCCGAGGAGAAAATTGCTTTGCAATTTTGTGGAACAAACTTCCAAAATGCAGACTTGTTCACAAAGGCTCTCAATCAAGCAAAGCATCAGTACTTCATGGAGAAGATTGGAATGTGCAAGCTTGGATCAAGGGGAGGTGTTGAAACTGACCAAGCTTGAGCCATGAAGCCGTTGGATTTCTTAGAGGTCAAGACAACTGAATTAGTCAGAGTTGTTGCTACTTTTTAGTATTGTTTTGTGTCAAGTTTATTAAGTCTAGCGTCTTAGTTGTTAGCTAGAATATCTCAGTTTGTTTGCAGCATTTTATTCAAGTTGTTAAGTGCCACTTTCTTAGGAAATCATGTTAGAGATCGTGTGCACATTTGCTTCATTGTAACAGGCTATATTATGCCTCTTTCTTCTTAATGAAAATTAAGCATTCAGTTGTCTCTCTCGTGTACAAAATCTCTCTCAAAAGTTAACAGAGGAGGCTAGGAAGGAGAGGCCCGCGACCAGGGCCTCTATCGTGGAGCTACTAGCGAAGGGCTGCGAGTCGAGGGGCGATGATCATTGTTGCGCGATTTGCATGGACGGGATCGATGGAGCCAATGCGATGATTACGATGCCATGCTCGCACTCGTTTCATCGGGTTTCATCAGTGGGCCCATGTCCCCCCTTCCGTCAGGTATATTATCGGTATATATATATATATAGTGGAACCTCCATAAAATAATACTTGATAAATTAATAACCACGGTAAATTAATATCTTTCTCCGGTCTCGGCTTGGGATAGTGTAAAATTTGATGATTTTCAATAAGATAATAAAATAATAAATTTTCAAAAACCACTATAGAAATAAAAGGTCCCAATAAAATCATAAATTAATAATTACTGTATAAGGAATGTATAATAATACCAATCATCCAAATTTATATTATAAAATTGTCCATATTTTATTTTTAGTAAATATGTTAATAGTTTGGCTATATTTTTATGATTTTTGTAGTTGGTATTAATTTTGGTTCAATGACAATACTTGACACTATTAATTTGTAAAGGTTTAACTATATATTAAATTTTAAGTTAAGTACAAATATATTTTAAATTAATTTGTATTAATATGACATGAAATTCAACTAGTCTAGATGGTCTATAATTCAATTTTGTCTTTGTCCCACCAAGGTTGAATTCCTAGTAGCTTTCGGAAGAAGAATAGTATTTTTATTTTATTTTTTAAATAATAAATCAAACCCAATTATGGATTAGATTTCGGAATTATAAATTTTAAAATCTTTGTCAAAACTCCTCGCAATCAGTACCAAAATGAACCAAAACATTTTTCTTAACCAAGACATGAAAGAACATAATTGTCCCTCTAAGCTAGACAGTCACTATTGTCCATTGAAGAGCTAGCCTACTACGTACTATATATTCAAGTACATATCAATTTTAAATAAAGAGGTCGTGCCAGATAAATAGCAATATAGGACGACTTTAGCAATTTCACACAAGGACACAAATCACGAACACCAACAATCTAGTAACAACAAAGATACACCACATAAAGGAAAATCATAACCGTTCAATCCTTTATATAGCAAAAAACTTAACAAGGTGTTTTGAGAACCTTGACTTTTAATCCATGTTTTTTTTTTCTCCATAATCCTTCGACTTTTAATCCATGTTTAGTACGAAGGATTATGGAGATATCAGGCTCGACTTTTTGTTCATCAATCACTCAAATGCGGTATCCATTGACAAGTACACTAGCAACAAGTGCCTGCATTTGTAGGAATGCCATATCCTTCCCAATACAAGTTCTAGGCCCAACATTGAAAGCCAAGAACTTGTAAGATGGCTCATGTTTAATCTTTCCTTTCTCGGTTATCCACCTCTCTGGCTTGAACTCTAAGCAATCTCCCCCCATATTAACTCACTCCTTCCCATGGCATACAAGCAGAAGATGATCTTCGTGCTCGTTCTTACTTGATGACCGCTAGGGAAAAAGTCAGGTTCAAGGGGTGACTTATGCTCAAAAGGCACCGGAGGGTACAAGCTTAAGGTTTCGCACAAGGCACCGTGGAGATAAACGAGCTTACCCAATTCTTCGACTTGGAAGACACTCTGTTCAATGGTTATGGACTCGAGTTCTTGTCGAATCTTGGCCTCAAGATGGGGATCTTGTAGAGGAGCCAGAAGAACCAAGTTAAGGCAGAGCTAGTCGTGTCACGACCTGCTATAAGGAGATTCAAGAACATGTCTCTCAAGAACTTGTCGTTGAATTTCAAGTGATCTTGATTGTCACTATTGCCTTGCATGTAAAGAGTCAACAAATCTTGTCCTTCTAGGTGCTCGTAATCATGGACATCATTTGATTTTCTGTTAATTTCTTTGCGCTTGGTTTCCAATGAGTTGTAGATGAATTTGTCTAGCACTTCCCATGCTCGACTTAACCTCTTCTCACTCCCTATCCCAAGCCACTTTTTGAAGCTTCCAAATGGCCTTAGGCACAACATGCCTAAGAAGCAACACCTCCTCGGCCACATCTAGGGCCCTGCAAATGGGGGCATCAAGAAGGCTAATAGAGAGACAAATAGGGTCACTATCGGTGACCAACATGCATATGGTGTCAAATGTGAATCCTTGAAACAAGAATGTGAATCTTTGAAACAAGTCCTCTAGATCCACCACCTCACCTGACCTATACCCACTATCCAAGATAGGGATTAAACCTCTCTCCACTTTGTTGTTGACTGTTTTGGCTAGGAACGAATGGAAAGAGGGATGTGTAAGGAAAGAGTGAGCCACTTTTCTTTGGTACCTCCATAACTCAAAAGTCTGAGTTGAAGATCCCGTCTCCTAGAATGTCAAAGATTTGGCAGAACTCCTCGCCTTTTCGGGAAGTTTGAGAAGTTCTTGCTCATGACATGGTGCACATTGGAGGGGTCGGTGGTTGCAAGAACCTCCATGGAGGTGAACCACGGCCCTTTGAAAAGGAAACTTACGTTGCAACGTGGTAGGATTTCAATTGAATAATCATGGAGTCGGTGCACGTTGAGGATTAGGTGTGGAAGCATGCCTACAATCGGCCAATTTATGGGTATGATGGTGCTTCTTTGGTTCTTTTAGGAATAATTACTTTCTCGATCGTTTATGAATCATCAATTATTGCTTTCTTAACCATTAATGTGTAATTATTGATCATGTACGTACGCTCTTAATATTCTAAATAATTGCTTTCTTAACTATTCATGTGTAATTATTGATCGTGTAACAACTTCTTCGGCCCCTTCCGAGATTACGACAAAGAAACCCATCGTTTGATAAACATTCACCAAAGTTGATAGAAAAATTTGTGGTATATGTGTGTTCATCGTAATTAAGGCCTTTTAATGTGATCTACCGATCTGTTCAACACTACGTATGGTGTATGCAATTAATTGATAAGTTACGTTCCATGCATGAGGTAACTAATTTGGAAAACCGTGTCAAAACATGAAGTAATCTGGGGTTTGGACTTTAAATTATATAGAGAACCACAAAATCCAACATGAACCGGCAAAAAGACTTTTTAAGTTCAAAGTTCTGAATTAATTAGTTTATTAAGAAATTAATTTTATCATAAAAATAAAATGGAGTTATGTGAAGGACTATTACAAAATTAATTTATAGGCTTTTTTTGAGATTTCAAATTGGAGTGGGATTATGCCTAGGGATGAATAAGGACCCCTTATTTCATTTTTTGTTGCATGAATTTAAAGAAAAGAAGGTTGATCATCGATTCCAAGAAATAGTTAACATATATACGATTGAAAACAAACACACGAGAATTGATCCATTGAAATTTAATTAATATATAAGTTGTTATAATGATCATTCTTAACGATTACTATGGTTTCACAATTTTCACTAATACCACTTTAGCAAAGTTATCTACAATCGACCCAAACATATTCTAAAGTAAGAATTCATAACCCATTCAAATCAAATTGTATACGATATCGTCAAATTTGATCATAGGATATACTATGAAGTTACCTTTCTTTTAGAAGAATGACTTTTCAATTCCTTTGTCGTCTTATATGAGCACAAGTTATAATAGTATCCAAGGTCTTGACAAAGAGGTTGGTAATGCAAGTCCTATTAATTTTTAAAGAAGGGTTTTCATGGTTAAACTTCTGTCAAGAACTTGGATCCTATTACAACTATTACTCATTATAATCCCTCTCCCTCTCCCTCTTTTTTTTGTGTGTGAACCGATCTTTATAAATAGTGTAATAGAGCTTAAGGCTAGAATTATATATTACTATGATATAACTTTTGCTCCAAGTAATGCAATAACAACTTTTATTAAATAATATATAAAGTGCATTAATGAAGAATCTACTTTTTATATTTTTTTCCTAAATAAATAAGTTTAATCAATTTGATTAGTTGTTATGTAAGATTTGTTTTCCAAGTATTGAAATATTTTTTTAGAATTCTACGTAACCTTTGTTTACCACATTGTTGCTATTTGTTCTAGTTACACTTAAAACGTTAAGGCCTTCACTATCCGAGCAAGTAGTTATGACTTATGACATCCGCAACTATTAAATTGTGAATTCGAATATTCTTTTCCTACTATCATGATCTCGTTGATTTGTACTAGACTAAAAATAGTAATTATACTATTAATTTTTCGGAAATCCACTTCCGTATTCTTTTAAAAACCTAGCCCTGCATAAAAAAAGAGTAGACAATACAAGATTTTGAGACGTACCGTAGATTGTGAGAGCATAAATTCAGGGTAATTCTAGGATAATTAAAAATTACATACCAACAAACATTATTGTACTTGAAATTGGATTACACAAACGAGAGCTACTTATTTTCCTTTCTTGTTTGCTTAGAAAGATAAACCTAAGCATATTCTTTGAGCAATTTAAATGTCATAAAGGAGCTCCAAGTTGTGAAATGCAAACACAACTCCAAACAAAATCACACCAACAAAAAGTTATTACGATTGAAAACAAACATACGAAAATTGATCCATTGAAATTTAATAAATATAAGTTGTCCTAATGCTCATTCTTGACTATTACTATGATTTCACTAATACCACTTAAACAAAGTTAATTATCTACAATTGACCCAAACATATTCTAAGAATTCATACCCCATTCACATCAAATTGTATACGATATTGTCAAATTTGATCATAGAATATAATATGAAGTTCAATACCAACCTTTCTTTCAAAAGAATAACTTTTTAATTCCTCGGTCACCTTATATGAGTACAAGTTATAATAGAATCCAAGATCTTGACAAAGAGGTTGGTAATGTAAGCCCTATTACCAACCCTATTAAAGAAGGACTTTCATAGTTAAACTCTCTGTCCAAGCACTTGGATTCTATTACAACTATTACTCATTATAATCCCTCTCCCACTCCCTCTCTTTTTGTGTTTTGTGTGAACCGATCTTCATAATGGCATAAAAGAGCTTAAGATTAGAGTTATATATTACTATGGTGTAGCTTTTGCTCCAAGTAATGCAATAACAACTTTTTTCAAATAATATATCAAGTGCATTAATGAAGTATCTACTTTTTATATTTTTTTCTCTCTAACTAGTCAACCGTGCCCGTCCGTCCAACGGACCTTGTGTATAAGCTTATGTTGTGTTGCTTTATAATGGGTCGTTATTATTCATTAGAGTTTGGTGTTGCGATGGAAACTTTTTTTTTGTCGAACATTTCCGCTGTAATTCTTAGTAGTAACTTTGTGTTATTATAAGCGTTATTTAATATATGACCATCAGTTCATCACCCACTTAGCATATATCGAGTCTTAGTTTCTATTCCTTTAACGTATTTCCTCTTACATTTCATTGTTTTCATTGGCTGAAATAAATCTTTATTAATTTTTTGGAAACCAAAATATATAGATTATGGAAACGAGTTTATAGGGATCGGACTATGGATAGATTGGTTGGCATTGAATATCATTCACTAAGAAAGCTTTACTCATTCAGTGTTGTTAGCATTTCAATTTTCAAGGAACTTAGCTAGCATAATGAACAATTTGACAATGAGCACTGAAATTGACCTTGTACATTAAACACTAATTTAATATACAAATAACACACTAAGCTAATTGTGTCATAAACAAAGCCTGTTTCATTTCCAGTCTTCATACTCATCTTCTTCAAACTCTTCATCTTCATTCATCTCTTCATCTCTTCATCTTCTTCTTTTTCAACCTCATCGACCTCATCGCCATGAAAAATGAAGAAGACATGATAACTCTTATTGTCAGATGGAGAATATGAGAACCTCAGAAGGTAAGCAATTGGGACTTTAAGATTATAGCTATGAAAAATAACATTAGACAAGGAACTGAGGTTACACTTATAAGAGCACATAATGTAGGCACCCTCCATGGTGATAAATCCAATTAAAAGTGCCATGAACAATATATGCTTTTTTTCACCTATATAAAATTTCAAACTAAAAATCAGGACTTCATATATAAAGGACATGAACACGTTTTGAAAGGAAGACAGTAATAGATTGCATTACCACTACAGTTTCCAAAAGCAGGGCAATGGTGATCGAATTCTCTAACATAAAGTTTACATATCCCACAATACCGGACCCTCTTCATAGAAAATGAACCCTAGACATCAAATTCAAGAAAGTAAGAGCCTAAAGGAATTCCAATAGCAAGTGTCTTATTAGAATTCCTCTAGCATATTAACAATAACCACAGATCTGATAGAATGATCAATTTGAAAAGAAAAATCATGAAGAACATTCACCAAAGCAATATAGTGTAAAACATGCAAGTGTGAGAAACCAAAGATGTATGAGATATGACTGACAAACAAAGTAAATACACTCATTATCTTGAAGAGTTACATAATTATCAAAATAGTGAAAGGGTTATCATATTTATGTCTAACTCCCACAACCACAGATCAGTTATAGTTTCAACCTCCTCATGATTCACAACTTCAGAATTTGAATCATGCACGAGTTCATCCAAATTGTAATCGTTGTTGCTAATCAGACCAGTATCACTGCTTGTGATCCTATTAGAAATCAGTAAATCTTAATTAGGACAAGGTGAAAATAACCACACAAATACCAGTAAGATAAACATCAACAACAGTGTCATCACTATACATGATTAGAACTATTAAATTTTACTGCATCATGACAAATGGGGAGCACAAGTTAAGAGTATAAGCAACATCTCACCTACAGAAGCCAAAGACAAGCAACACCATACCTCCATTGAACAAAAGGCCTCGTGCGTGCAAAAGTGCTAGCAAAAGAAACAACAAATAAATTTGAGAGGTTAGAAATAACTTTGTAATAATTGAGATCATGACAATTAAAAGTTCTTGCTCTATGGAAATCAGATATCAAATAACTGAGAGCTATTTCATGGAAATTCGCTTGAATCAGCACGCAATTTTCGCAGCAGAAAGTATCGGGCAACCCAAAATCAAAGTACAGTGGTGGATTGAGAAGGAAACCTTGCTGAAGAGTAGCCAAGTAAACGAATCAAATATAGAGTATATCACAGAAAACCAGAGCTGGAGCAAAAGCACGAAGATTGAACAGACGCTTGAAGGCCTTCGCCACAGCAGCCAAAATCAAAAGCACTACACCTGCGTATTCCATCAAACTCAAACTCAATATCCAGAGAAACTGCCCTCTTTTCCCCCGTTAGGGTTTGAAGATTAAAGAAAAGAAAAACAAAGAGAGAACCTGAGAAGAACAGATTGAAGATGAGAGATCGAGACGGATAGAAGCCGGGGACAAGGAGTAGCGAGAATTGGGAGATCAATGTGACGATACATGATAAACTCCAACGGCAAGACGCAGGAAGAGAGAAGGACGGAGAGAAGGCAGACGGAGAGGATGAAAAACAATCGACGGAAACGGAAGAAATGAATGCCCTAATTGAAAAGACCTAATTTAAAAAAAAAACAAATTGAAAAACGACATTTGCGAAAAGAAAAAGGGAATAACCAATTCAAAGAACCCATTTAAGGAACAACATTTATGCTAATGGCAAAGTCGCATTTTTCTATAGATTAAGATATATGTAGATTTTAAAATACGGATGCCTACTAACTTTTGCTCCAAGTAATGTATAGATTTTAAAATTTAAAATATGAGGTTAAGCTTAAGTCTAGAATTATATCAAATAATATATCAAGTGCATTCTTTTTTTTTTCAAATAATATATAGATTTTAAAATATGAGGTTAAGCTTAAGTCTAGAATTATATATTACTATGATGTAACTTTTGCTCCAAGTAATGCTATAACAACTTTTATAAAATAATAATATATCAAGTGGATTCATGAAGAATCTAATTTTTATATTTTTCCTATAAATAATAGTATATATTATAGATTTTAAAATATGTGGTTATATACTAATCAAAATGATTCCGTGTGGCACGTTGGTGGCACCCTAAAAATATTTAAAATATTTTTTCGTTGAAAGAGTTTTATCGGCCAAAAACGAGAACAAAACAAAACAACGCTCTGCCACGTTGGCACTCCAAAAGTCGGTTTGATCGCTCCAAAAGCCAACACTCTGGCATTCCCTTTTTATAATTTATTTCCCAAAAGTCGGTTCGATCTGCTGAATTCCGTCGTCGTCTCGAACGAGCACCGACACTTTCAAATCGGAAGTTTCCCTCCGATTCACTCGCAGATCTGAGATCGTCTCTCTTTCCGACCTGCAATCTCTCACGACCTCTTTTCTATTGGCCGATTTTCGATCGCCATTAGAGGAGAGTTTGATCGGAGATCGATTTGTTTTGATACTGCATTTCGCTTGCTTAGGGTTTCGATTGGGGATTAATCGAGCTTTCCGATCTGCGAGCTTGTGAATCGCGTAAGAGGAGCATGTTTTGGAGGGAAAGAGAGAGGGAGAACAAAGAGCAGAATGGAGGACCTCATTTCGGCCAGATTAGGGTTCTTGTTGTTGGCGATTCAGGTTCTTTCTCCACCTCGATGAGATTTCTTAATCTCGCTTTCAATTTTGTGTGTATGTTTGTCGATTTCGGTGCAAAATGATGAGCTACGTTCACAGACTTGTACTTGCTGTTCGTCATTAGTGTATCAAAAGTCAAAAGTCAAAACTCATGCCTGAATCATTTGTTAGTCTGTGGATTTGTATATCTGATTTCTTATTGGGAAATCCTGTGATTCGTCTGTGCAGAATGTTTGATTACTATGTGTGTTTTTGACTCTGGTTGTTGATGCGCTTTATTTACATTATCATTGTGTATATTCTGATTAGTGAATCAAAAGCTGATGCCTGAATCATTGCGTTGTTGATCTGTGGCTTTGCATATCTGATTTCTTATTGAGAACTCCTGTAATTCGCCTGTGCAGAATGTTTGATTACGATGTGTGTTTTTTGACTCTGGTTGTTGATGCGCTTTAATCTCGTTTTCAACTTTGTGAATGTTTGTCAATTTCGGTGCAAAATGATGAGCTACGTTCACAGACTTGTACTTGCTGTTTGTGATTAGTGAATCAAAACTGATGATTGAACGGGAACATATTTGGTTTGTGTAGGGAATTACTGGTAATGACTATAGAAATGCAAACCTGAATCATTGCGTTGTTGATCTGTGGCTTTGTATATCTGATTTCTTATAGGGAAATCCAATAATTCGCCTGTGCAGAATGTTTGATTACTATGTGTGTTTTGGACTCTGGTTGTTGATGCGCTTTATTTACATTATCATTGTGTGTATTCTGGTTAGGTGTTGGGAAAACTTCCCTAGTGCACTTGATCATGAAAGGCTGTTCTATCTCTCGTCCTCCTCAAACAGTAGGATGCTCAGTTAGTGTTAAGGTGTGATTTGCCAATTTGCTTTGGATATGAAAAAAAGGTCTAAAGCAGTTTCTAAGCTTTTGGAATACTCTTCTAAGATGCCATAATCTCTTTGGCAGCACACTACTTATTATGGAAGCTCTGGCAGTTCTTCAAATAGCGCGAAAGGTGATGTTGAGCGAGATTTCTTTGTAGAGTTATGGGATATTTCTGGACATGAGCGTTACAAAGATTGTCGATCTCTTTTCTATTCCGAAGTCAACGGTATGTTTACGAGTGTTGATTCATACATTGTTCATATCAGCTGGTTGTCTGGCTGGCTATGGTTATGCACCAACATCATCCATAATAGAACAGTATTAGTTTCACAAACAGTTGTGCCTTTGTCTGAGACAGATTGTCTTTTCCTCGTCTTTGAATCTGTATTTAGGTGTAATCTTTGTCTATGATCTTGCCCAAAAGAGGACAAAATCAGGCTTGATAAAGTGGGCCTCAGAGATTGCAGCAACTGGGACTTTTTCTGCCCCCATGGGATCCGGAGGACCTGCTGGCCTTCCTGTTCCTTATATTGTTATTAAAAACAAGGCGGACATTGTTTCAAAGGAAGGAAGGAGAGTAAGCAGTGGCAATCTTGTTGATGTAGCCCGGCAATGGGTTGAGAAACAGGGTTTACTTCCCCCAAGTGAAGAGCTTCCTCTTGTTGAGAGTTTTCCTGGCAATGCTGGACTATTAGCAGTGAGATAATTGCATTCTTTCTGCTTTTTTCTGTTGTCTTGAAGTGACTCTTGCTGTTCTTGCACAGATATGTGTGGCTTTAAAAGATAGTATGATTCTGCCTCTGAAGTTCTCTTGTCATTATAATAGTGCAGTTGTTGAAGATAACAGAAACTTGGAAATTGACCTGATTTTCATGCATCTTAGTAGACATTTTTTAAGACAATGGAACTCATAATGTGAATTAAGTTATAAGGCTTGAGTAGTTTCATGTTTAACTATACTTGCTCTATGCAAGTCTGATGAATTTTTAGATGAATACTTACAGGCTGCCAAGGAAGCAAGATATGACAAGGAAGCTGTCACGAAGTTTTTTCACATGGTTTGTCTTCTCTTATTATTAGTTTGGTGATCTCTAATTTTATTGTTACAAGAGAACCTTACCTCTATCAGTTTTCATCTTCAGTTGATCAGGAGAAGATACTTTTCAGATGAGCTACCATCTTCAATTCGCTCCCCATGGCCTATATCGCCTATTCAAAGGCCTCCAGAACGTATAGATGAGATTACAAGGGATGAAGGCCAGTTGTACAGCAACACTAGGTAACTTTGCTTTCCTGTGATTTGAAATTGGATCATGGGTTGCAACTAAATACTTATCCTCTCACTAAAGCATTGACAGCATTGGAACATTAAGAGTAAAAATATCAAGTAATCTTAAACTGGATCTATAATTCTATATGATCGTCACTAAATAAACATATAATGAAAGTGAGATACAACCATCTGTAGGGTCTAGACTGTAAACAATAGTGACTGACTTTCCTTATCCAATGCAACTATCCATCTACATATGCTCTGGACCTGTGTGAAGAACACATAATTTTGAAATTTGAAAACAAAGCCAAACTTACATAACTTGAATTTTTGGGTTCAATCTACCCCAAAATACTTGCTAGAGTTTCAAACCAGATACTTTGGGGTTTTCACTCAAGTTCCCAAAAATTCAATATTGCATACTTAGAAAAATAGTTCATTATACTGCGAAACGCCGCCTAAACTAGCCAGTGATCTATACAATGATGCCATTGTTATAGCTGGTTCATAAAATTTGTATAGTCATCATTCACACTGTATTTGTATTTGGTGTTCTGATCTCTCCATGAACAAGTATGATAGCCTCTAATCTCTTTCATTCCCTTCTTTCAGTTTAAGTGGCGACTCGTACAACCCGAACGTGCAGCCTCCACTTCCAGCTCAACACAGCCTCACGCCTCCTCCAACACTTTACCCTCAGCGACCAATGCTAACCCCCGATGCCAACCACGTTCCCAGATTCAATGTCATGGCGGCCTCAGACAACAGTTACATGAGACCGAAACGCACAGACATCAATGTCTAAACACAAGGTAGTTCTACACAAATACTCGAAGATAGAATACCATTTGAATATGTTCAGGCAAGCAACTATAAAAGCTCTGTTATATACTTGCCTGTGTTTTTTCTCTAATTTGTTTTTTCATTGTATAGCATTACATTCAATTCTTCATTATTTATGTTGTAAAGCGACACTATGAAAATCATTATTGCTTATGAATATAGTAGTTGAATCTCTATGGTTGTCATGTTCAAGTTATTTATAAGGGGTTGTAGGCTCTGTGGTGAATGTTGGATTTGGCAGATCTGAATTCTGGTGGGTCTAAGGATTTTGAGATTCTGATTAACTAACTCAAGTTTGTGAGACACTTTGTCAACGTTTGCACACTTGAGCATTTTGTCAGTGCTAAGTTCCTATATATAAATGGCTGTCGGTGCTGCTAAGTTTGTACAACTACTGCCTCTATCGGGTAATTTCACTTACTGTCCTTGAGAATCATCGTGCGAAGTTATATGAAATTTCACTTAAAAGTTGTTTGCTAATTAGCTGAACGACAACATGACGTAATTGATTTTGGATTTATCGAACTCCTTCCTCAGTAACTATGGAATTAGCTATATTTTCTGTTATAAGAAATATAATTTTCAATATTTCTTTCACATTAAAGAGTTCATAATTTTTTTTTTTTTTTATACGGAAAGCATTTAGGCTAGACCCTTACAAGTTACAACAGGAACTATCCTAGAGCATCCTCACGAATGAGGCCAATAAGGGCCGAATCATTAAAGAGTTCATAATGTCAACAGGCTAATGTACGTAGAAATACCATTCATAAAGTTAATTCTTCTTTTTTGAATCATTGCACAAAACCAATGATCCAACATGGCGAAAGAACTAAGGGCCCGTGTGGTATCCAACGGCGGAAACGGAAACGGAATGGAAAGGAATGGAAACGCACCTAGTCCACATTAGAATCATGATACATGATGAGTCACCTCAAATTTCATTCAAAAACTACCGCAATCCCTCTCGCGGCACTCAATTTGATTCCCTAATCTAAGAGTGGGGTAACAAAATATCTTAATCATTCTCTTCATCCCTTCTCTAGACACACAAATTTCAAAGTTTCAAATTAAAATATTTTTTCCAATTAATGTATAGTGGACTAGGTGCATTTCCATTCCATCCATTCCGTTTCCATTTTTGCCGTTGATACCAAACAGCCCTAAGTATCTACGTTTCTAACAAAGAAAGATCATAAAGTATGTTGTTAAAAGTACTTGCTAATTAATCATGGTGGAATGACTTTTCATCAAAGAGTTTTTGTGATCCTATTTCCACAAGAGTTCAATGTAGTTAAATGCATCTATCTACATAATCAACTAGTAACTACAAGCTATATTGTTATTAGGGAAATTCCGGATGGTGCCCCTGAGTTTTGGGCTTTTCCGGATGGTGTCCTCAAAAAAAACTTATTCCGCCAAATACCCCTGAGGTTTCCAAAAGGTTCGGAACGTGCCCTTCTGTTAAATTATCGCAAAAATTTCCGTTAACTTAACATCAAACCTGTAAAAATGGAAGAAAAAAAAACAACAAAAGAAAGAAGGGGAACGAAGAGAAGAGGGGAGGGCGACAATCGCATTAGAGGAGGATCAGGCGATTCGTTAACATCTCCTCGATCCCCTGTTGCACTTGGAGTTGCCGTTCCCTGACCACCGAAACGGCTACGTTTTGGGTGGTGGTGTTGGGTTTCGGGACCGTAATCAGAGACGGCGTTGGGTTTCCCCCTTTGGAGGAGGATCGGGTTTCTGATCGGATGCCTGTAAGGTGTTCGACAAATGCCCCAGTGAAAGTTCGGGGTCTGGGTTGTGTGGGTTAGGTGGAGGGGAGGGCGGAGGAGGAGTGGTGGCGCCGGCGACGGTGACGTCACTGTACTTCCGGCGTTTGGGTTTGGTGGTGGGTTGGTTTTGGATCTTGAGATGGTAAGATGGTGAGTGGTGGTTGCACAAGCGGCCATTTGCTGATGGTTTTTGTTCTTGTTCTTGCAAGTACGGATTTTTGTGTGTTTTGGCTGTGTATATCCAATTTAGTACATTTTTACAAACTATATGGGTAGCATCCTACCACCCCTCACAATGTGATCTCTAATTGAGGCCGGTTGTGGAAGAACATTCAATGTAATCTCTTATTGGTATTTGTTAATAGGTAAGCCAGATCACAGTATTATACAATATACAATAGTATTACATTCAGCATATGGTTTAGCAGCCTTCAACTCAAACTCTGAACTCCCCGTCGTCAACATCAACACACCCAAGCAAAGCCTACAATTGACACTCTTGGAACACAACCTCCACATATCGGCTAAATTACAGAAACTTCTCGCAGGATCTTGAAAATCTGTTTGCTTAATTCTTAACGTAGATCAATTAAGAAACTGATGAAACCATGGCAACACCTCCACATATCGGCGCTCTCTCCATTTCTCTGCGTTTCCCAGATCAAGCTCCCGTACAGACTCAACATCTCTCCATCTCGAGGGCTCGCCCAAATCGCCCCCCATAACACTATTCTTCTCTCACTGTATCCTTCTCCACCTTCAAAAATTGGTCACATATCAAAAACTGAATCAATCCAATTTCCTCAAATTTCCATCGATTGATTCGTCGATTTCGCAATTGTGTAGAATATATCGTTACCACGTGCAAGTATTTCCCGTAGTTTCTCAAGAGCAGAGAGTCGCCGGGATTGGCCTTCAACATCGACGATCCCGATCTGATCATCTCGTCCCCCGCCTGACCACCTCCGCAGCCCGCGTCCGCCAGCCCCGACCACCGAGGTCGCAGCCGGCACTCCCCTCTTCGTTCGCCTCCCGCGTCCAACCCGACCACTGACCGCAACCCACGTCCGCCGGAATCCGCCGCCTCGATGGAAGTCCCTGCCGGTTGGGATTGTCGCCTCCCCTCTTCTCTTCGTTCCCCTTCTTTCTCTATTTTTTTTACTGGTTTGATTTTACGTTAACGGAAATTTTTAAGATAAATTAACATAAGGGCACGTTCCGAACTTTTTGGAAACCTCGGGGGTATTTTGCGGAATAAGTTTTTTTTTAGGGCACCATCCGGAAAAGCCTAAAACTCAGGGGTACCATCCGGAATTTCCCTTGTTATTATTATTATTGGCCCCATCGATTTAGGCATCAATGTCTAACGTACAAGCAGTGGCGGACCCAGAAATATTTGTCAGAGGGGGCAAAATAGTAACTAGTAACGCGACAAAATAAGAATAAGTGACATGTATTACTGTTAATAATAAAATATATATAATAAAAGAATAATTTGAGTAACTAATTAAATACAACCATTTTTCTCCCAACGTAAGTAATTAGTTTTTTGATGTACATATAGCTCGTTGAATAAACTAAAAAAAATTTTATATAACATTAAGCGAAAATGATGGGAAAAAAAAATATCAGTAAAATTTTGAACACCGGGATATAAACAACAACACAATCCATAATTAATTGGGATAGCTTTAATTATAATGTCTCCGTCAAGTATTATAGATTATAAAAAAAATTATTTACCGCTACTCCCTCCATCCCATAATTTTTATCCCTTTTCTTTTGTAATTTGTAAAGAAAAAGGGGACAAACATTATGAAACGGAAGGAGTATTACAAAACGGAGGAGATTACATAATATTTAAAAAATATAAAATTTGAGAGGGGGCACGTGCCCCCTCTGGGCCCTAATTGGGTCCGCCCCTGCGTACAAGTGATGTTCATATGGAAAGTGATGGAAGAAATGAGATACACAATACACCACGACACGAACTTAGATGTATGGATACCGTCTACTTCGCATCCGTAGTAAGATACACATTTTTGGCCCCATAAATAGTTGGTGAGTAATATTCATATACGTATATATGAAACTACAAGTTACGATCAATGTTGAGTAGGGAGTTACAAGTTAATTTATTCTCCTCTCAAAAATCTCCCCTCGATCAACATATATACCATCAATGGAGCCATCGTCATACTTTCAAATCTTCACATCAATCGCCATCACTTTTGTTGGATTGATGATCGTTAGCACAAATAAACTGTTCCTTAAGCACCGAAATAAGTAATAAAGTAAGTAACTACTCCTTAGTTTTGTAATTGGAGAGAAATGATTTGCCTCTTTGTCCGCATCTTATTTATAGACAAATCTTCTTTTTAGGTCAAAAGTCCTCCTTTGCCCTTTCTTCGATTTCTGTAACGTTGTACTGAGTTGACATGTGACTTGTTTGAATTTGAATCTTCTAAGGACAAATGTAGCCTTTATAGGGGACAGACCGACTTTGGAAGTTTCTACATACAGGTCTACGTATTGCGTCAACGGATTGTCTTCTGCGCATGTCTCTTTTCGGATTGTTCTGCAAGTTCCATTGAGTGGGAACTTCAACTCTTTATTGCTCAGATCCTTTTTGATGACTGTTTCTTTTATCATTCTTGATTAACACAAGTTGGTTCCTTAGGGTATTTGTCATTTTCAAAATTTGAGGAATTAATAAATCATTGTTCCGGTCTAGGAGAACGAGAGTTCCCTATACTAACTCAACAATTTTCTTCATCTTCTTAATCTCAAATCGTATTCTCAAGGAGAATCAAGTCTTCATCATACCCATCAACTGGCCATTTGAGGGGATGCTCCCGCACCACCTCCTCAACGTGCACTGCTTCCATGATTGGTTCATAGCACTCCTACAACTTCACAACGACACTTTCCTCCTTAAAGGACCACTACGTCATGAACAAGATCGAACTTCCCCAAGTACTTCTCGAAAGGCGTGGAGTTTTCACAGATCTTTGACATCCTAGGAGACGGAATTGTCAACTCCGGCGGTGAGCTATGGAGGTAACAAAGTAAATTCGCGCATTCATTCACCACAAACCCTTCTTTCCATCGGTTCCTTGCCAAAACCGTCATCACCAAGGTGGAGAAAGGCCTGATCCCAATCTTAGAGAGTGGGTATAAGTTGGGACGAACTTTGGATTTGGAAGACCTGTTCCAAAGATTCACGTTAGACACGATTTGCACATTAATCACGAGTAGTGACCCGAGTTGCTTCTCTATTGACCTCCTTGATGCTCCCTTTTGTAAAGCATTGGATGAGGCCAAGGAGGTGTTGTTTCTTAGGCATGTTGTGCCTAAGACTATCTAGAAGGTTCAACATGGTTCGGGATAGGGAGCGAGAAGAGGCTAAACAAAGCTTGGGAAGTGATGGATGGGTTCATCTACAATGACTTGGTGATCAAGCGCCAAGAGTTGAAGAGTAGATCAGTTCACAACTGTCCGAAGAGTAACGAAGTTGAGCAAGATCTATGCCTAGATTTGCTTACACTTTACATGCAAGGTTGTAATGATGATCAAGACACTAAATTCAATGACAAGTTCTTAAGAGACATGTTCTTGAGGATGCTTATTGTAGGTCGTGACATGATTAGTGTTGCCTTAACTTGGTTCTTTTGGCTCCTTCATAAGAACCCACATGTCGAGACCAAGATTAGACAAGAGCTCAAGTCGATAACTACCCAACAAAGCATTTTCCAAGTCGAAGATGTGGGTAAGTTTGTTTACCTGTGCCTTATGTGAAACCTTGAGACTATACCCTCCGGTTCCCTTGCAACACAAGTCACCCCTCGAGCCAGACGTTTTGCCTAGTGGCCACCGAGCAAGAACAAGCATGAACCGTCTTACAAGTTTTTGGCTTTTCATGCTGACCCAAGGATTTGTATAGGGAAGGAGATGGCGTTCATACAAATGAAGGTGGTTGCCGCTGACGTGCCTGCTAATGGATTCCACTTCCAATTCAATTGACTTTGATCCGGTCCTTTGGGACCTTATCCGCCAAGATGCTCTAGGATAATTCTCATTTTTTGTAATGGTTCTAGCTAGCCTAATTTTTTTTCTCATAAAAAAAAGTACAATATATTGGGCTACAAAATTGATACGTACGTATGCACCGATTAAATAATTTGTATAGATACGCAAACATTATGTTTTTTTTGTTACACGATTAATTAGGATATAACATAATACAATTCAAATCAATCTAAATTAATATACTTAATCTTAGGCCCGAAAACATATATAGACACCTGAACTTGTCCATTTTGGTCATTTGGACACCTGACCTTTGAAACGGACTTATTGGGCACCCCAACTTGTCAAAGACTACGTATTAAACACCTCGTCCTTAACGTGACATTGCACGTGTGATGTACACTTGATTTAGGAGTGGTTTCATTAAAAACCCGATATTTTTAAGCTTACGTGTGTAAAGAAATTTGTTCACCAATTTAGTATAGTGACAAATTTAGGTGACATTTAATTAAACAATGATGCCTTATCTGACATTACGTGGCTTTTTTTCTTAATGATGTTCACGTTATAACGCGTGCGTACTATGTCACTCCGTAATTAGAAATGAGGTGTTTAATAGGTAGACTTTAACAAGTTGGGGTGCTCAATTGGTCCGTTTCAAAGGTCAGGTGTCCAAATGACCAAAATGACAAATTCAGGTGTCTATGTATACTTTAAACCCTTAATCTTAATATATGATTACATAAAATTAAATATATAAAGGATTAATGTACATAAAAATACAAATTTTATCCTTTCCAATAGAGAGATTTAGCATTCTACTCCTAAATCCAAACCCATGATGACTTCATGTTTTGACCACATCAGATGACAGTAGCCGTACGTATTGACTGAACGGTTTTCCAAATTACCTCATGCATGAAACGTGCGTAACTCATTACTTATGAATTGCTACGTACGTAGTGTAGAACAGATCGGCAGATCACATTAAAGAGCAAAACTCCCAACTGACCAACGTAAAGCACCGTTCATCATACAATATACATATGTCGTCTAACAAAAAAAAAATGTAATTACTAATTATTAAAAAAATGTAATTACTCCAGGCGGGGCTCCTTCTTTTAAGGAATTGTGTTGGTGTTGGTCGATTATATTTCTCTCTTCGGACTTGTCCACCCCAGATGCTCGGGTCCGCTCATCTAACCTTTGATCATGCTCTACGGAAGGTTCTCCAAGAGATTATTGTGGCAGGTGGGGTTGGGTTAGGAGATTGGCAATGGCGTTGTACCACCCTGCCCTTCCGCCTTGGTGGTTTTGGGATCTACACAGCGCATGATGCTTCTGAGTATGTGTTTGTTGCTTCGCGGTTGCAGTCTCTCCAACTCCAAAACAAATTGCTTCATCATTGTGGTGTTTCTGATTTGGGCCCTACCTGTGAGTTAGCCTTGAACAGCTTCCGGGACATGTGCAACTTTGATCCTCGTGACCTTTGCCATAATGTACCAGCCCCCCCGTTTATGAAAAAATTGGCTTCAGTGTACTTCGACATGGTGGAGAGAGGGTTAGTGAGTCATTACAATCCTAGTGCTCGTGAAAAGGCTATCCTTATTAACAATCAGGCGTCGCACTCTTTGGACTTCTTGAAAACAATTCCAATTGAAGGGTTGGGTCAAACAATGCATCGAAGGCAGTTTAGGTGTGTTTTATGTTATCGCCTAGTGATCCCCTTGTACCCTGCTGATTTTACTTGTCCTTGCTGCTCCTCTAAGATTATGGATTGCTTTGGGGATCATGCCGTGCATTGTGGTAATGATATTGGCGTTAAATTTCGTCATAACCTTGTCCGAGATGTGTTGGGTGATATATGTACTCAAGCCGGGGTTGTCATGGAAAAGGAGGTGCCCCTAGGATTTTTGTCTGAAGAAGGCAACGACCTTAGGCCTGCAGATCTTCTGGTCTATGGTTGGGACAGGGGTAAAAATGTTTGTTTGGATGTCACGGGGGTTTCTCCTTTCACTGGTGCCGGTGTTGACGCTTTCGCCCCTAGGGCTGCTGTTGCTAGGGCTGTCGCCAGAAAGAAGATCAAGTATGACTCCAAATGTGTCGATAATGGATACGGTTTTATCGCTTTTGCTTTCTCCACCTTCGGAGAATTGGGGAGTGATGCTCTTGATTTTCTATCTAGGGTCACACGAGTTGCTCAGAGTCATGCCTCTGGTGCTAACATTCGGTCTTTCATTTTTCATAGATTGGGTTTTACTTTGAATAAGGGTGTTGGAGCCCAATTGGTTGTTAGGCTCCTATCCAACTTTTTGTAAATATAATTTATTTACGGGGATTACTAATAAGAAAGAAAAAATTGAATGACCAACGTAACCGACCAACGTAAGGCATGCAGCTTGGCTTCTAATAATAAAAACTAGTACAGACGGTAATATATTAATACAAATCTGACTTAATTATCGATCTTAGATCGGATTTTAACCCGAGTAAATTTATATCTTATTGATTTTTTTTCTTCATATTATAGATAAATATATTCGATCTATTTGATTAAGATTATGATGTAGGATTAGTTTTCCAATTAATTTTTTATTGAAATTTACATTTTTTGTTATAATTTTTTTAAAATTTATATTTATATTTAATAATATATAATCCATTATTTTAATTAAATATCTAAAACCTTCAAAAAAAATGATAAGAAAAAACCTCTGTTACCTAAAACGAAAAACACTTTAATTATTTAACTGAAAGCTATATGATACTATATTACTATTATATTAGGTGTCCTTGATTATGATTTCTATGTCCGTAATTTGGAATGGGCCGGAGCAGTTGTTAGTTGTTACATCATCTATAATTAATTACACATTAATGGCTAAGAAAGCAATTCTTTACAGTATTAGGAACGTACGTACTATACATTATACAACTGATAATTGATCATTCCCTACTGATTAAGAATACAATTATTTTGAATATTAAGAACCTACGCACTATATAATTGATGCTTCCCCTTATCCTAACCCAGTCCAAACAATCCTAATTACACATGATCGCTTCTCTCCCTTAACAAAACTCTCATTGCTCTCCATGGAGTCATCATCATACCTTCAAATCTTAACACCAATGGCAACCATCTTCATTGTCATCCTCGTGATCCTGAACCATCTTGTCAAAAAGAACCAAAGAAACATCATCATACCCATAAATTGGCCGATTGTAGGCATGCTCCCACACCTAATCCTCAACTTGCATCGACTCCATGATTATTCAACCGAAATCCTACCACATTGCAACGGAAGTTTCCTTTTCAAAGGACCGTGGTTCACCTCCATGGAGGTTCTTGTCACCACCGACCCCTCCAACGTTCACCATGTCATGAGCAAGAACTTCCCAAACTTCCCGAAAGGCAAGGAGCTCTACCAAGTCTTTGACATCCTAGGAGACGGGATCTTCAACTCTGACTTTGAGTTATGGAGGTACCAAAGAAAGGTCGCTCATTCTTTCCTTACGCATCCCTCATTCCATCAGTTCCTAGGCAAAACGGTCACCAACAAGGTGGAGAAAGGTTTAATCCCTATCTTGGACAGTTGGTATAGGTCGGGTCAAGTGATGGATGTAGAGGACTTGTTTCAAAGATTCACATTTGACACCATATGCATTTTGGTCACTAGTAATGACCCTAATTGTCTCTCTATTAACCTTCTTGATGTCCCCTTCTCCAAGGCCCTAGATGTGGCCGAGGAGGTGTTGGTTCTTAGGCAAGTTGTGCCTAAGGCCATTTGGAAGCTTCAAAAGTGGCTCAAGATAGGGGGCGAGAAGAGGTTAAGTCAAGCATGGGAAGTGTTAGACAAATTCATCTACAACTCATTGGAAGTCAAGCACAAAGAAATGAGCAAAAAAGCAAATGATGTCCACAATTACGAACACCAGGAAGGACAAGATTTGTTGACTCTTTGCATGCAAGGCAATAGTGACAATCAAGATCACTTGAAATTCAACGACAAGTTCTTGAGAGACATGTTCTTGAATCTCCTTATAGCAGGTCGTGACACAACTAGCTCTACCTTAACTTGGTTCTTCTGGCTCCTCTACAAGAACCCGCATGTGGAGGCCAAGATTCGACAAGAACTCAAATCCATAACCATTAAACAGAGCCTATTCCAAATCGAAGAGTTGGGTAAGCTTGTTTATCTCCACGGTGCCTTGTGTGAAACCTTAAGGTTGTACCCTCCGGTGCCTTTTCAACAAAAGTCACCCCTTGAACCCGACTTTTTTCCTAGCGGTCATCAGTGAGAACGAGCACGAAGATCATCTTCTTCTTGTATGCCATGGGAAGGAGTGAGTCAGTATGGGGAGACGATTGCTTAGAGTTCAAGCCAGAGAGGTGGATAACTGAGAAAGGGAAAATTAAACATGAGCCATCTTACAAGTTCTTTTCTTTTAATGCTGGGCCTAGGACTTGTATTGGGAAGGAGATGGCGTTCATACAAATGAAGTCAGTTGTTGCTAGCATACTTGTCAATGGATATCGCCTCCAAGTGACTGATGAACAAAAAGTTGAGCCTGCTATCTCCATAATCCTTCATACTAAACATGGATTAAAAGTCAAGGTTCTCAAAACACCTTCTTAAGTTTTTTAATATAATGGGTTGAGCATCTATATATATCCTTGTCCTTTATATGCGGTGTATCTTTGTTGTTACTAGCTTGTTGGTATTCGTGGTTTGTGCCCTTGTGTGTAAAATTGTTCAAGTCATCCTATATTGTTATTTAAATGGCATGACCTCTTTATTTAAAATTGATATGTTCTTGAATATATAGTAACCGTCTAGCTTTAAGGGACAATTATGTTCTTTCATGTCTTGGTTAAGAAAAATGTTCTGGTTCATTTTGGTTCCGGTTGCGAGGAGTTTTGACAAAAAATTTTAAATTTCTGATTGCAAAATCTAATTCATAATTGGCGTTTGAAAAAAACAAGTTTTTTTTTTTTTTTGAGTTTGTGGAACGAGAGCCAAAAAATTTACACACTTAATCCGCACAAACCTCTTAAAACAACTAACCAATGTTGTAACACCAACACAAATCAACTACATCATGGGCGTTGGGACAACGTGATTTATAATACACCATATCATATCGATCTATATATGGTCCAGTACTCCAGTGTACAATATGTGGGTGTAAATAGGCCACCTGAAGGCACAAGATCGATAGGGAAAGTGCATGCAAGTTGTTGGGCCATTAGAAACCCTAGCCCATGAAGTGCAAGGATGGATAAGGCCCATCATCAATTCTATGCCCATGCCAGTTAAGAGCACCGATGATTTCGCTCATCCTTAATGACGCAATCGGGACTGTAGCAAGGTGGCAATCTTGAAGCACCAAGTCATAACTCCAAGGGCGAAAATCATGGGATTTGACTATTAATTGTCAACGGCTAAGTCAAAAGCGAGATCTTAGGGATTGCCCCATTAATTGCCAACGGCTAAGTCAAAGGCGAGATCTTAAGAATTGCCTCATTAATTGCCAACGGCTAAGTCAAAGGCGAGATCTTAGGGATTGCCCCATTAATTGCCAACGGCTTGATTAAGGGAAGAATATGTAGCATTATAAAAGGCAAGGAAGGCACTCAAGAGGGAGGAAGGGACACAACTCTCGAACACAACTCTCTACGCCCCAAACACTCCCAAATTCATATGTTCTTGCTATTTCTTTTGTTCTAAGGAGAAAGACATTCTTTTGTATCAATCCAAGTGTTCAAGCAATATACACACGAGCAATACAAACAATCCTAAGCATTCTTCGCATCTCTTTACGTTTATTCAATTTATGTTTGTTATTTCTTCTCGATTTACATCTTATTCGTAACTTGTAACGCGTTATGACGACTTTGTGACTAAGATTCCCTCATTGTAGCGAAGTAACACGTTTACGTGGTTAATTCGCCCAAAACAATTGGCGCCCACCGTGGGGCCCTAGCCAAAAAAGAAGTCACGCCGGAGCAAGTTGCGAAATCTTCATCAACATGGATGCAACTCTTAGCCATGATTTATCAAAGCCGCGACATGGGGGTCAATTGCCCATACACTATGTAAGTAAAACATTGCTTGACCCAGAAACGAGGTATTTTCCTATAGAAATTGGTTTTATCTTTGGTAATGGCTTCAATAAAGTTACGTCCTTATTTTGAAAGTCATTCTATCATTATGAGAACTAACTACACGATGAAGAATATCATGTCAAAACCAAAGTTGTCAGGTCAATTCACTCGAATGAGTACAACATCATGTACGAGCTTAGGACAGCTAAGGAGTCACAAGCATTATCAGATTTCGTGAACGACTTCACCCCTACCCCTTCCGAGTTAGAAGAGCATGACGTGTTACAGGACTGGGGGTAGCTTGAAGCTATAGCAAACGCGTTAATTCAAAGGTGCTTACGAGTTACTGTCGCATGATGTAGCAGTGTCCAAAAGTCGGAACGCAAATTAAAGCTATATCATTTCTAAGTAAGGTACATAACAAAACTGTCTTTTCAACATCTTTACATTTCCCCACACATACATACCGTTTTGCTACACGATTCAGAAAGAAACGTTCTTACGCGTACATGAAAAATTCAGAAAGAAACGCTTTTACGCGTACATGAAAAATTCAAAAAGAACGCTCTTACGTGTACATGACATCGACAACATCTTACGAAAAACTAGCAAGGGACGCCTTGTGACGTTACTGGCCAAAACAAAGGCCCATGCCTAACAATCAGGCAACAATGTGCACACAACGACTAGTCGAACAAGGATGCAAGAGACAGGTTACGGGTTACGGCACTTGCAAAACGATTTCTACATCAATGCAAGTGTTTACACCTTACACATTTTGCTCTCTATTCTACGCATCCCACACAAAAAGCGCTATACAAATACTACATGCGGAAACACGTTTATACACGTTCCGCCACAAGTACTTCACACGGAAACACGTTTACACACGTCCCGTTACGAGTACAACAAATGGAGACACGTTTATACACGCTCCGTCACAAATACTACGCGGAAACACGTTTAAACACGTTCCGTCACGTATACTTCACACGGAAACACGTTTACACACGTCCCGTTACGAGTACAACACACGGAGACACGTTTATACACGTTCCGTCACGTATACTTCACACGAAAACACGTTTACACACGTCCCGTTACGAGTACAACACACGGAGACACGTTTATACACGCTCCGTCACAAATACTACGCGGAAACACGTTTAAACACGTTCCGCCACGCATACTGCACACGGAAAAACGTTTATACACGTTCCATCTCAAATACTACATTATTACATGATAATTGCGGAAATACGTTTAAACACGTTCCGTCTTCACCTCAGTCTTCAACTCCAAACCCGTTTTGGAACTTGCAAGAAAGAGACAACACAAGACACAACACAAGAAAGTCGGGCAACGCCCAGGCCCAACCGCTAGCGGCCAAAAACAAGTTTCAACCCCAACACACTAGGGGTAGGGTAAACAGTTTCGAAAAAGCAAGGAGCGACGAGCTTCACTGCACGGGAAACAGGTCCGTGATTAGATCAAAAACCCTGAAAAGTCAAGAACTTTCCCGAATTTTTGATGGGGGTATTGTTGGGCCATTAGAAACCCTAGCCCATGAAGTGCAAGGATGGATAAGGCCCATCATCAATTCTATGCCCATGCCAGTTAAGAGCACCGATGATTTCGCTCATCCTTAATGACGCGATCGGGACTGTAGCAAGGTGGCAATGTTGAAGCACCAAGTCATAACTCCAAGGGCGAAAATCATGGGATTTGACTATTAATTGTCAACGGCTAAGTCAAAGGCGAGATCTTAGGGATTGCCCCATTAATTGCCAACGGCTAAGTCAAAGGCGAGATCTTAGGAATTGCCTCATTAATTGCCAACGGCTAAGTCAAAGGCGAGATCTTAGGGATTGCCCCATTAATTGCCAACGGCTTGATTAAGGGAAGAATATGTAGCATTATAAAAGGCAAGGAAGGCACTCAAGAGGGAGGAAGGGACACAACAATCAACACAACTCTCGAACACAACTCTCTACGCCCCAAACACTCCCAAATTCATATGTTCTTGCTATTTCTTTTGTTCTAAGGAGAAAGACATTCTTTTGTATCAATCCAAGTGTTCAAGCAATATACACACGAGCAATACAAACAATCCTAAGCATTCTTCGCATCTCTTTACGTTTATTCAATTTATGTTTGTTATTTCTTCTCGATTTACATCTTATTCGTAACTTGTAACGCGTTATGACGACTTTGTGACTAGGATTCCCTCATTGTAGCGAAGTAACACGTTTACGTGGTTAATTCGCCCAAAACACAAGTTGGGCATTTTGATGAACTTCCCACGTCCGGCTTGTCATGAGCACGTCGCGGTGTGCTCCGGGTTTTATTATTTCCAATAATTTTTTGGGTCATCGAGATTTACGGATTAATAAAGACAAAAACATACCAATTTCAATGATTTATTCCAAAAATATGCCCCTCCATTATATTTGAGAATGATCTCTTGTATAAAATTAGAAAAAATTGTCTCTACAATCTACATAAAATATGTTAGATTAATTTTCTAACATAAATTTTGTGTAGACCAATTTGGTTATGTACATTAATTAGGTAGGTTAATATTGTTACATTTATTTTGCTACGTTAAATAGCCTAATTGACCCTAATTTCTCGATGCATTAATAACTTTCTTGTAAATGGCATGTTTAGGCAACCCTGATTTAAATCATAACCGATTTCAATATAACCCATTTTTTATGTATTTCTATTTAAACTCTCACAATTTTAATGTAGATAATTTTTATATAATTCTCTTTTTTTTTTGATCGAATATAATTCTAATTTAAAACCTAACAAATTTTGTGTAGGGTAATTTTGTGTATATTAATTCATATAGGTTAGTTTTTTATAGGCTAAATTTAATCTAAATGTAACTCTAATTCATGTAACAACAACATATTAACAAGAAAATGTAAAAAAGTATTACATGAATATATATATATATAGACTATTTGTTATTTAATTCAATTTGTGTAACTAATTTGTTACATAAATTTACTTAGCTCGTTATTGTTAGTACTTTTACAGTATTTATTTACATAAATTCATGTTACGTACTATCGTTACATATATAAATTTCTATTTTATTAATTAATATTACATAAAGCACCCTTACGTTACATGAAATTGTGGTTATTTTGAAATAGTTAAGGTTTTACGTAAGGGTTTCATAGTTGTAATTTGCTATATCAACACATATGCTACACGAAGAAATTATGCGAAAAAAAAAATGCTAACAAGAAGAGAAGTGCATATGTTAAAATGACGAAATGAAAGATTTTAAGAACGTCACTTGTTATAACTTATAAGTGTCACAAGAAGAAGAAAGCCAAATTTGCTGCATGGGAGACACTGATGACGAAGAATCTAAATCTTTTATTTATTCCAAGATGTGCTTGATGACTATGCTTTTAACGGATGTTAGAAAATCAGCGTGTGTGTTTTGATGGTTCCAAACAGGATGTCGACAAAAGTCGCCGACTTCACAAGAAGTCACAAAAAGTCGCCGACTTGGTTTCCCAGAGGCTGAAACGTGCAAAATTCTATAAAAGGCAATGCACGTTATTTGGTTAAGGCAAGTATGAATGATGCTCCAGAAGTTTTTAATAAGGCAAGATGAGAAGAAAATCATCATGATAAGTTTGGAGATGCTTACGAAGATTTTATTATGTCTTGTGAGTTATTTTAAGGAAGATCTTGTAAGGATTGCACACGATTCACTCCTTGTGCAATTGGAATGAATTAGGTGACATTCTCCTTAGTCTCTATATATTATTTTGTGTGCTTAGAGGTTAGATTAAGGAAGTTTAGTGCAAAACTTGTATTGTGTGTGTGGTGTGAGAAGATCAAGAGAGTTGGTCTTCGTGAGGTTGAGTACGAGTGAGCTATTGAGAGTGAAGGTTAGGTTTAGGCAAGAGTACTTGCAAGAGTGTGTGAGATTCACATCTTGGATTAGGAACACCTTTGTAACCTAAGAGATCAATATAGCGAGCGAAGTGCTCTTCAAGTCCTTTCAAGTTGAAGCTTGGAAGGCAAGTGGTTGTCCCTATACACAAGCTAGTTGGTTTATAGAGGGTTTTCTACTCTAAATCATCGTGTCCAATACTGGTATCATTAAGTCTTTCTTGTGTATTAATTCTGCTACGTAAACATAAGTTATTGACTCTGGTCGCCGACATTGTGGTGTCGACGACTTCCAAGTACTAACCGATCCTACAAAGGATGACGAGGTATGTCACTCTGAATTCTTTGATTCTATAAAATCATTGTCTAAAAAAGGCTTGATTGAGATTATTAGAAATTTGCATAATAAAAATCATGATGTTCAAGTTGAGTTTTCTAAATTTGATGATGTGCGTAATAAAATAAAGAATTCCTTGAAAAACATGGCTGAAAATTATGGTGGTCCTTGTAATGAATGTCCTGATGCTAAAATTGACATTTTTAAATATGAAAAGGGTTAATGATAATCAAAAGAGACAACCTTTTTAAGGAAATTAACAAGGGAAGGGTGTTATCATACGGGATTAGTTAGGTGAAGATCCTAAATTTGTTCTTTAGAATTTTGGGACAAGATTCACGGGTGATTATTATAAGGATTTTAATATTGTTGAGTTACATCAACAACGTACTAGGAAACTTCAAAGTATCAAAGCAATAGCATTCAATTAATGAAAAGAATTCAAGTGCTAGAACAAGATGGTAAAAAGGGTGATGATGAAAATTGTTGGTATGTTGGTCAAGTCTCACAAGATTTTAATTAATCAATCTAAAAGCAAAGAACCTAAGGGCTTAAATAAGAATAGGATCAGCCGACATAATATTCAAAAGAGTCATCATAAGTGGAAAGTTGGAGTGGTACGGTTACTCCTTTGAGTGCCTCGGTTGGAAAGGAGAAGTTCAAATTCGATGATGTGAAGGACTTGATTATTGGCGAGGGAGTCCGTAGGAGGGAGTCGAGTTTTACATCAAATTTGGCTTTGAATGCTGGAAGTAAGGGCAAGTCTGGTCATGGTAAGTCAAAGTCCAAAGGAAAGGAGAAGTCTTCCAAGGACAAGAGTCACATCAGGTGTTGGAATTATGGTGAAAACGATCACTATAGGAACGAGTGTCACGATTCGGAAGGGAACGATTCAGACACAAGCTTTGTAGGAGATGCATGGTTTCTCAACGCGTTTTGAGTATCCGGAGGTGTTGCAACCAAGTGGGAGCAAACTGCAAGAGAAGTCGGGAGAGGCTTTGATGGCCTAAGTATGTAAGCTGAAGACCTGACACTACCACTACCAGAGAGGATCATCGTCAGGAGATTGGTTTTGGCGCTCTAAAAGATTTTTTCATGTGGGAGTTTGTTGAGCGTGAAAAAGATGTCAATTACAAATAGAATCTATTTCTTGGTGGGGGATTGTTGAGTATAGCCTGATTCGTTTTGAGCGGGGAGAAGACAGAATAAGCGAAGATCTGGGTGGAAAAGGACGCAAGAAGAGATTGCAAAGAGCTTTGTGAAACTCTCCGAAAATGCGCCCGCGGCCAGGTGAACTGTGCCCGCAGTTTGCAGATAGGGATTCTAGAGCGAAGACATGGGCTAGGGCCTGAAAGCGCACCTCTGTCTTGAACGTTTTTCCCATGTTTTTTGGGCCGTATCCGAGGAGACAAATCCAAGGTTTCTATCCATTAGAATAGGTTGTTTCTTAGGGAAAAATCTATCTTTTAGCTCTAGTTTTCTATTTATACTAAACTTGATTATGGTAACTGATGTGTTACCAAAAGCAGCAATAGCAACAACAACAACAACAACAACACATACCCAAGGAATCCCGCAGAAGCAGGATGTGGGGGGTCAGGTGGGGGCATTCTAGACCTAGATGAAATGTGCCTAATACGACCCAAAGAACACAAACCACACTACTCAACAAATTAATCTACAAAAATCTAAAGTCCAACAGATAACCAAAAACTACTACTAAGGTTAAAAGGAAGAAGAAGGAAAAGAATAAAAAGTCTAAGCTATATAGAAACTATACATAAGCAAGCCCACTAAGCGAGAAACGGGCGACCAACAAAAGAAAGTCTTCGCTCTAGTGTTACCAAAAACATTGAGAGAAAATCTCAAAAGAGCGATTGAGAGGTTAGCTTAGGAAGATCTTGATCAGGGTAAATCAGAAGATCTATCATTATAATCATTCCGTCCTCAAATTTAGTGAATAAGCTCTGGCTTGATAGTGCACTCAGACATACTGCTTGGGACAAATTGGATGAACAAATTCGTGTTGTCTTTGCATTGATTATTTCTTTCCATTTACTGCTCAAATGATCTTTCAAATTTCCCATTGTTAGACTATTATATATATGAAATTCCAACCCTTGCACACTTGAGTGTAGTTATACGGAGTATATGTTTGAGTTATACTCCCTCCGTTCCATTGAGTTTGTCTAGTTTTCATTTTAGGCGTTCCCTTAAGTTTGTCCTCTTTCCTTTTATATCAACAATTTCTTATAATACTACCCTTATTCAAACTCACTTTTTACACCCAAAATCCAAAATATCCTTCTACTTTATTCTTTTTCAACTTTTTACACATATAAAATTACAAAACTACCCCCATTTAATTTCAACTTATACCCACTTTCCCATATCCCAACACCTACTTTACCACTTCCTTAATAACCGCAAAATTTGTCCTTTGAGACAAACTCAATGGGACGGAGGGAGTAGGTAAATAGCTGTCGGTGCTTAGTAGCAGTGTACGGTCCTGATGGTCCTGCTTCTATGTTTGGATGTGGTACTTTCACTTATTTTTCTTGGTTATATAATTGAGAAATAGGTTACAAATTAGTATAAGTTCTCGTGTCTTGAAGGCACAATTTGATTTAACTGAAAACTTACTTAAAATTTATATAACATTATTCAAAATAATAGTTTCCTATAAAATCTTATATTATTTTATATAATTTGCTTATCTTGGGATGTATTTTAATAATACATTATTTATGTTAATACATTCTTTTAATCAAACAAAGGTTTGTAATATTATAACTTTTTCAATAAGGATTCAATACTTGTTTTTAACAATAAGTTCCTATATTTTATAAGTCGTATTTATTTTATAAATATTTTGGGAAAAAAATAAAGCAAAATCATATGTATGTATATAATTTATTTATATACAATAAAAAAATTTCCAATAAAAAATAAGTCAATTAACTGTCAACAAATCAAAGTGATTTGATAAAATGGTTATGTGGTTGGATTTGTTGGAAATTAAGACTTTTGAATAAAATAATATAATTATTACTAATAAAAGGCATTGAATTGAAATTAATATTTTGATCAAGGTAGGATTCTATTAAACGAATTAAGATTGAATTAAAATTAAAATTAGTAGATAAGAAGAATTTTAGAAAAATTATGTATAGAATTTGAAGTTTAACTATCTTAGGAAAAAAATAAAATGAAAATTAGTAGATAAAAAGATTTCTAGAAAAATTATGTATAAAAATATAGTTTATATTTTTTATTTGAAAAAAAACTAAAATGGAAATTAATAAATAAGAAAATTTCTAATGTGAGTTCATCAATGAAATTTTAACCAATTACAATCCAACGAGGAGTTGACACATGTCGTGATACTTATTATCCATAACCTCCGTTTTAGTATATAGTTATGATGATATTCAAAATTTATTAATGTATTTCAAATAGAATCTTGAAGTTACATAGCGTTGAAAGTATTCGTACCAAGGATATTGTTGCTCTAACTTTGTAATAAATAAATATCAAAACCAATAATTAGTTTAGAATATATCTTTCAAAAAATAAATAGTCCACGTGATTTAAATTGTGTTTAGATTATGACATACATCCGTGGATCCATAATTGCGAAAATCCGATAAATAGCTATTATATATCCTCTCATGTTATAGCACGTATATGTGGAGAGAGAAGATTAGGGTGTTAGATACAGTACAATCTCCATAAAATAATACTCGATAAATTAATAAACTCGTTAAATTAATATTTTTCTCCGGTCCCGACTTCGGCTAGTGTAAAATTTGACGATTTTCGATAAGAGAATAAATTTTCAAAAAACCCCTATAGAAATATAAGGTCCCAATAAAATCATAAATTAATAAATATATGAAAAATTACATATACATATACCTAAGAGAACTTTCAAAACTTAGAAAAATATGATTCTATTATAGTTGGTATTATTTTTGGTTCAATGATAATACTTGGTACTATTTTAAGCTAATTTCCCTAAGTTTAATTTAGTAACTCAAGAAAATATTTTATTGGAATATCTCTATATCTAAAATCTCTATAAATTAATAAATATTAATTTATCGATGAATTAATATTTCTATAAAATAATAAAATACTCCGGCCCCGACCCTATTAATTTATAGAGGTTTAACTGTAGTTAGTCGGTTTTTTTTTTTTTATTTTTTTTTATTTTTTTATTTTTTTTGGATTATATTGGGCGTATATTATCTAAGTCTGAAATATTCCTATCCTGACCCCCAGATCCTGCCCTGACGGGATTCCACTGGATAAATGTTGTTGTCGTTGTTATAGCACATGTGGCTAAAGGCTTTTGTTATTCAATGTCGAATGATTTTTACTAAAGCTTTTTATAATTACAAAATGGAACTCTATACGTAGCTTATGCTACTAGCTAGCAAGTAGCAACTCCACTTCTTGGTAGTCAAAGGCATCAGCATCATCGATCATCTATGCATCAATTCATCAAATATTTGTTGAGTGTTTATTATTTTAGTTTTAATTGGGTAGTTAAAAAATACTTATCAATATATAGGTAGGTTCTAATAAAATAAATTATTATAATGATATGTTGTGGAAAAATATATATAGATAGGTAGGTTCTAACAAAAACAACTATAATAATAATAATACGTTGTGAATAAGTATAGCGTGTTGAAAAAAATAGAGCAGATTTAATCTTAAAATTATAGGAGAAAAAAATACAAAATTCCCACATGATAGAAAGTAAATATTAATTCCGACCAAAAAAGAAAGTAAATATTAAAAAGATTTTTGGAAATATTTGGAAACATTAAATTTTGGTAAATAATGGAAATGTTTGGATTTTAATTTCTTTTTAATAATGAGTTTATTATTTTTTTTAGGGTTTTTATTTCTACGTTGTTTAGTACGCTAATCACACGGTAAAAAAAAAAAAAACCGAAATTAAATGCTACTAGTGGCAACTACTTTGCAAAGTTGCAATTATTGTGCTTGGCACCGCCTATTCTATTTATAACACGTCATATCGCACCAACCGAACGAAATGGGATAGAATCATAGAAGCATCAAAAGAATTGAGATAAGGGTATATAATACTAGGTGGCTGAGCCCGTCCATAAAACAAAGTCTTCACTCTTAATGAAGATTTCTAAATTTCCATTGATAGCTTATGCTCAAAGAAAATAATTAAGTTTGACTTCTCAGATTGCTGAGACAAGGTCACGAGAGCAGAGCAGCTTCAGGGTGCTCTACATAAAGCAGAACTAAGTAGAGAGCTAGCTGGAAGGAGAAAAGAGAGGAAGACAACTAAAGTTTGTTAAGGTTATTCAATATAACTCCCTGATCTTCTTGCTCAATTGTTTCCTTAGACTTGTGATTGTGATTTGTGAGCCTTTCCATATTGATTCTCTCTTGGCCAGCTTGCTACGTTCTTTTGCTCCTTGTTCAAGATTTTTCAAAGTCAATCCTTGGTCCCAATTACAACCTCACTATGAACCGTTCTTCTGTTGTCATTTTCATCGAAGTCTTCTTGTACAATATGATCATTCTTCAGCTTGCAAATGCAACAAATACCATAATCCCATTTCAGGCAATCTCAGTGGGACAAACCCGGATATCATCAAATCAGAAATTTGAGCTGGGCTTCTTCACTCCCAAAAATTCCAACACAAGATACGTTGGAGTTTGGTTTAAGAAGATTCCTCAAACAATCTTGTGGGTGGCGAACCGAGGCGATCCACTTTCTGCCTCGGATGATTCTGCAAGATTAATCCTCACCAAAGATGGGAACCTCAGGATTTCGGATGGTGATCAGCACAGAATCTGGTCCACTGATAAATCTATGCAGCTCAGTAATCCAATTGTTGTGCTCTCTGACACTATCTGAAACATAAGAAACTACTTTAATGCATAATACAATAATGTCAAGAAAATACTTACTGTTAGAGGATTCAACATCCAAAATTAAGTCAAGTGCATATTCATAATAAGAAACTTGGCTGCTTAAGCTGCACAGATTGAAATCATCTTGAATGTAATCATCATCAACTTCATAGAAAAACTCATTCCCTCTCAAATTGCAGAACCAAGAGATCCACGACGTGTCATCATCACTTCGAGTTAAAAGAGCTTGAGAACAATTCAAATCACCATGTTATAACACTCCTTTAATCCATAATCACAGGCAAAAGTTATCATTTCATGACATCATAATTCAACATGTCAGCAGTACACCATATTTTCAACTGAACTCCCCCAAATTGAAATTTGAGAATTCATTTCTACACAGCATACAAATAAGCACAAACTTGAAACTCACCATCGGAGCACACCTTATTCTTCGTGACAGCGGACGCCGACGAGCGCGAGTCCGGATTCTCCGCCGACGAACGGCAAATTTCCGGCTGAAACCGAAGGAACCGCCAATCTAACCTCCTTGTCCTTCGAGCTAATCCCTCTCGACGCAGACGGCGACATCCGCTCCAGATGCTTATTGAACACATCATTGATCCGCTTGCGATCGGAAGCTCCGACCTCCGACCTCGAAGAAACCACCTGCAAGTACAATTGAATGAACATTACAGGGAAAAAGAAAAAATTTGCATTACACAAGACAAAATCAAAACCCGAATCACCTGGAAGCATAATTGAATGAACAGAAAAGAATACACTCATGAATGCGCTAATTCTACTCAAGACAATCCCAGCCAAAACAGCTACTCATAAGCTCACTGATTCATGTAGTGGAAGATCTACTGTGCTAATTTGTACCATCAACTGGTATCCTGGGAGGGAAGAGAAAATTAGCAAAAATTTAGACCTTGCTTGCAGGTGTGAACTCATGGGAATTTTTATCTTGTTTGTTTAATGTACTATAATATACATATAAGCATTTAACTATACAATATATAGTAATCATTTCCTTGTGGATCATGGGAAGATGACAAGTGTTTTTGTCCAAAGACATCATTCCACTGATGCAATATCGTTCTAGATTTTAAAAAGGTCTATCTAAATGAGTAAAAATAGTACCAAAAAGATAAATTATTCAACTATCACTCTATTTTCTATTTTGAAAAGCTCCTCAGACCTTTAGAGTATGGGGGGAAATACCAGAAAGATGAATTTGACCAAGAAATCTAATTTTTACTTGCAAAAGAAATACTTCAAGAGCATTGTCCTCTCAAAATCATAAGAGAATTAATTAAAATCAGAGAAGGCATACTTGATTTTCATTAGAATAATAATAATAGACCACTATCAAACCTTGCACCAGAAGCTAGAATTTAATTTGGTTAGTGCAAAATAGTCCACAAGCACTTAGCAAAATACTCCCTCCGTTTCAAAATAAGTGTCGTTTTAGCACTTAAAATTTGTTTCATAATATGTGTCGTTTTAGGTTTTCAAAGTGATTTATTAGGGGTGAATAATGATAATTTTTATTGGAATGTGTATTTGTTGACTAAAGTTGTTCATTCATTGGCCAAAAAAATGTAATGAGTGGTAAGATGAAGAAAAAGTTGTAAGTTTTAAAGTGAATGATTGCTTTTCTTAAAAACTGTGTTAAGAGCTAAAACGACACTTATTGTGAAACGGAGGGAGTATCACTTTATTGTATAATGCTTATTATCACACATTAGAATTCAGCAACAAATACGCCACATATGGTAATAAATTATAACATATATACTTCAACTGAATTAGTGAAAAGACAAGATACCTAGATTATCAGCACAAAGCAGATTTCAAGTCAACTCCCCTTCTAGAAAAATTATGTCTATTTTCCACTTGACATAAGAAAATAAAGACAACCCAATCTGCCCTTTTCTATAAGGAAGTTCTTCCAGCTTTATATTATGAACCATTTTTTTTCAATCATAGTGTTTTTCAACCAATGATGGAAAAAGCATTCCGAACTTCGATCCCCACATTACTCCTCAAATAGCATCTCAATGTTCCTCAGATCAAGTTACAGCATAAGTCCCGAAGCTGCATAATCTCTACCAGAGTACGAGTTAATCAAATTATGCACATGTACATCACTTGAACATTTATGGAACGAAATCTATTATCAAGATAAGGCTATATTATGATCATCCCTAGAGCTATTAAATGACTGAAGCTTTAGCATACTGACCTAGAAGGGAATTTGCTGTCTGAACGAGTTTCAACCCAGAGCCACCATAGCAAAATTTTACGGCCACAGCTTCCAAGAGGTTCGACCACAGATGCATCCTTCAGTAGCGAAAGTGGGCTCTCAACCTCATCCTCTCTCAAACTATCCAAATCCTTCATCCATTCTGGCCTATCCTCGTCTTCCTTCCAAAGCAGCCTATAATTCAGCACGAATCCAGCCCACTCAAACCTCATGGGAAGAATAGGTCCTCCATCCTCAACATAAATTGCACTTCTTTCTACATACAAAGATGCATGGAAAGTATGCCAACCGACAAGAGCTTCGGATGCATTACACGATGGACCCTGAACCGGAAGAGAACCCGCCCCCTCCTCCACTATAGGCAAAGGCTCATCAGAACCACCAGTATGCATCAAAATTGCAACAGAAACAGCTCCAATACCCCTAACCTTTTCAACCTCATCAAAAAGCTCCATACTATGCATATTACTATCATCAGTAAACATCACAATACCATCCAGTTTCCTCTCGCTCATAGCTCAGCTCAATTTATAACAACAACAGCAACATCATCATCAACAACAACAATGCCAATCAAATTCAAGCTTAACACCAACAAATCATCAAAAATCAAAGTGAACTCACGCATCAGAGGACCAAACATCTTCAATATCCAAGCTCATAAGTCTTAGGGAGAGTATCGGCGTTCGAAACACACTCTTTGCTTCTTTCTGATCAAAAGTAATTCCCTTCTTCATCTTTCTTTCTTCTTTCTGATTCTTTGCTTCTTCCCTTATCCTTTGTTAATATCATCCACAGGCTACAAAAATAAGATTGTGATTACACTCATCAATGGATAAGCCAAAACAGGATACAAAATAGCTCACAGAAGTGTAGAGCATTTTCTTCCTATAGCATAATGAATTCTAAAGGGAGACATATAGATTGTCAGTTGTAATAGTAGACCAATGTCAAAACAGAAAGCTGTAATAACAATCCAGGGAATTTTTTTTTTTTTGAATCTAGGCTCTGAAACAGATCAAGTTATAGACATCTAGAAAAGCAGAAAAATACAATTTTAAAGCAATAAAAGAGCAAGAGAGACCTACCAGTGCAGACAAGGTTCCTGCATGCACCATTACAGAAGTCATAAAAAACTCTATTCCGGTGATCTTGCAACATCTTTACATGAATATAGAAACAAGAAAAGCCAAGCTCTGTAATCTTCTTGGCCAGTAATTCCACTAATTAACCGAATTGCAAAATATAATTGATTGGTTTATTTGAAGCTGCAAAAGAAGAAGAAGAAGAAGAAGAAAAGCACATCAACAATCAATTTGCAGAAGCTCTTTCTTCAGAAATTATGTACTGTCCAGAGCGTTGTGATCAGACGAAATATACTTACAGGAAACCGGCGATTGAGGATAGGACAACAGTATTAGTAAGTAAAGGCATAGAAAACCAATCCAATTCCGAAAACCAAATCTACGCCGGACAATCGATCGCGCAAACCTCTTTAACCACATAATCACGGGCAAAAAAAGCTAAGATAAAAAAAATCGCAATCCTAGGGTTTCGAATTGAGCAAACGACGACATCAATTGATGAGAACGCATTGAGCAGATGAAGAGAGAAAGGCACGCACCTTGGAGGTGACGCCATGGCAACCGCGGGGGTGAGGAGGGAGAGCGACGGTCTTCTGAGCCCACTTGGGAGCGGTGGCGGCCATGGAAGAGGAAGAAGAGGCAGTCTGTGGGAAAGCGGCTCTCACCTGAACTGGAGAAGAAACGGGGAGTAATTATATGCCCACTCCGCCGAATAAACTACCCACCCCTTGCATCTGGGAATTGCCAGTGGTAGGGGCTTCAGATTTCGTTTCTTCGAGGTCGCCGGCGAGGCCAGCGCTGAGGTCAGGGTTTGCAGACACAACGAAGAAGGTGACGTCGAGGGTTGCGTCCATTTCAGAGGCCTTTACCCTCCATGTCGACAGATTGCTTTGGCTCAGCACCGAGCGCACTTTCGCCTCTACCCTCCATGTCGACAGCGAAATGAAATTCGAGAGCGGAATAATGGACGATTAAGAAAGCGATAATGGAATGCTGGAGGATGAAGAAGAAGAAGACTATATATGGAGGGAAGGAGCAATTATGTTTTCAAGAGGAAGCTAATTTTTATAGTATTATAGACTATAGTGTTTTATTCTACCAAAAAAAATACTACAGTACTAGTTTTTGATATTTTTCCTGATGACGTGATTTTTGGAAAAATATTTTAAAAGTGCTAATTTTTCTGCTTAAACTAGTAATATCGAGTACTAATCTTTAATAATCTAAATGAGTAAATTACATTACTAGTTCTTGAGTTTTAAGATATATTTCTTATTGGTCTTTAAATTTTATATTATTTTAAATACGTTCCTAAATTTTAAAGTATTTTTCATATTGGTCCATAAACGTTATATCGTTTTAAATGGATCCCTAAACTATTAAAATTTTTACGTTGCTGTTCCTTTTGTTAAGGCAAACATTACAACAGTGTTAATAATGTTATACGACATCTTCTCCCGACATCCACTTTGGATTTATCGAACTCCTTCCTTAGAACTATGAAATTAGTTAATTTTTTTTCAAAAACAATTTTAATTTTAGGTTAAGCATCACTTTCAGATTGAAGAGCCCACACAACCTAATAAAACAATGTCAACAGGAAACAATTAGACAATACCCTTCATAAAATATAATTCGTCTTTCTTGATTTATTAGATAAAACCAATGGTCCTACACGGCGAACAAATTGTCTATGACTAGTATCTTTAGATCATAAGATGTGTTGATAATGGTGCGTGCAAATCATGGTGGAATGATTTTTCATAAAGGAGATTTTGTGAGCCTATTTATTTCGCCCCTACAAGAGTTGAATGTAGTTAAATGCATCTCTCTACAAAAACAACTTAGCAATTATTATTTTTGGCCCCATCGAGTTAGGCATCAATGGCTATCAAGTAGAGGTGTTAAACAGATCGGGTCGGGTGGGTTTGAGTTTGATGTTTTCGGGTTCGGGTCAATCGGGTTACAGGTGAAGTCGGATCGAGTCTTGACAGGTTCTTGTGCGGATTCGGGTCGATCTAAGAGGTCAAGAATTTGAATTTTTAATGATTATTAAAATAATATTATGATTAAATAATAATTTTTTAAAGTAATATATAATTTTTAATAATAAAATATATTGTATTATATTATTTAATGAAAATATTTTTATTCTACATATATAAAAAAATCGGACAGGGTAAGGTCAGGTTTGGGGTACAACCCAATCAGTTTAAGGTTAATCGGGTTCGGTTTTTCCTTTACTCGCTACTATTCGGATCGGATTTCAACCCTAAAATTTTCGATCTGTTAGGGTCGGTTTTTCGGGTCGGGTCAGCTCAGGTTTTAACATCTCCCAAACAAGTGATGTTCATATGCAAAGAAAATGAGATAGACAATGCACCACGACATGCACAAACTAAGATGTATGGATACCGTCTTCTTCCTATCCGTAGAAAGTTACAAATTGTTGGCCCCATATATAGTTGATGAGTAACATTCATATACGTATATATGAAGTTACAAGTTACTATCAAAGTTGAGTAGGAAGTTACAAGTAATTTATTCTCCTCCCAAAAATCTGCCGTCCATCAACAAACCATCCATGGAGCCATCATCATACTTCCAAATCTTCGCATTAATCGCTATCGTTTTCTTCATCATCTTCTTGATCTCAAATCATATTCTCAAGAAGAATCAAGTCTTCATCATACCTATCAACTGGCCTTTTGTTGGTATGCTCCCACACCTCCTCCTCAACGTGCACCGCTTCCATGATTGGGTCATCACACTCCTACAACTTCAAAATGGCACTTTCCTCTTCAAAGGACCTTGGTTCAGCTCCATGGAGATTCTTATCACCACCGACCCCTCTAACGTTCACTATGTCATGAGCAAGAACTTCCCCAACTTCCCGAAAGGCGAGGAGTTTTCACAAATCTTTGACATCCTAGGAGACGGAATCTTCAACTCCGACGGTGAGCTATGGAGGTACCAAAGAAAATTCGCGCATTCATTCATCACGAACCCCTCTTTCCATCGGTTCCTTGCCAAAACCGTCACCACCAAGGTGGAGAAAGGCCTGATCCCAATCCTAGAGAGTGGGTACAAGTCGGGTCGAACTTTGGATTTGGAGGACTTGTTCCAAAGATTCACGTTTGACACCATTTGCACGTTGGTCACAGGTAGTGACCCGAGGTGCCTCTCTGTTGACCTCCCTGACGCTCCGTTCTGTAGAGCACTGGATGAGGCCGAGGAGGTGTTGTTTCTTAGGCACGTTGTGCCCAAGACTATCTGGAAAGTTCAGAGATGGTTCGGGATAGGGAGCGAGAAGAGGCTAAACAAAGCTTGGGAAGTGATGGATGGGTTCATCTACAATGCCTTGGCAATCAAGCGCCACGAGTTGAAGAGTAGATCAAATCACAACCGTCCAAAGAGTAACGAAGTTGAGCAAGATCAAGGCCGAGATTTGCTTACACTTTACATGCAAGAGTGTATTGACGATCAAGACACTAAATTCAACGACAAGTTCTTAAGAGATATGTTCTTGAGCATGCTTATTGCAGGTCGTGACACAACTAGTTCTGCCTTAACTTGGTTCTTCTGGCTCCTCCATAAGAACCCACATGTCGAGACCAAGATTAGAGAAGAGCTCAAGTCGATAACCACCCAAAACGGCATTTTCCAAGTTGAAGAAGTGGGTAAGCTCGTCTACCTCCACGGTGCCCTATGTGAAACCTTGAGACTATACCCTCCGGTTCCCTTGCAACACAAGTCACCCCTCGAGCCAGACGTTATGCCTAGTGGCCATCGAGCAAGAACAAGCACAAAGATCATCTTTAGCTTGTATGCCATGGGGAGGAGCAAGTCTATATGGGGAGACGACTGCTCGGAGTTCAAGCCAGAGAGGTGGATAACCGAATCTAGGAAGGTCAAACATGAGCCGTCTTACAAGTTTTTGGCCTTTAATGCTGGGCCGAGGACTTGCATAGGTAAGGAGATGGCGTTCATACAAATGAAGGCGGTTGCCGCTAGCGTGCTTGCTAATGGATACCGCCTTCAAGTGGTTGATGAACATAGGGTTGAGCCTGATATCTCCATAATCCTTCACACAAAACATGGCTTAAAAGCAAAGGTTCTACTAATCCCTTGTTAAGTAACCATTTTTTGTGTTCTTTGTTTTCGTTATGGGTCAAACTGTTCATCATGGGTTCTTATTGTTAATGTTGCTTGTTTATCATCGTTGGCTTTATGGGCTCTTATTATTGATGTTGCTTTTTGTTTGTTTTGTATTATTGATGTTACTTGTCATCGATCATTGTTAGTTTTATTGAATAAATTGATACTTTCAACCAAATTGGTGGGGGTGATGGTGTGTGTAACGCTCATCGGTATCAATAAGATTAATGAAGCCAATCTAAAAAACTTGACAAGTGTTGTCCCGTTCTCCTTGTTTGCGTAAGGCACGTCTTACTCTGGCCAGCTCACATACATCTTCTCAAGAAAATTGTCTACTTCTTCAAGTGATAAAATCGGAAGTCGGAAAGCTAAGAGTTTCTTTTCCATTCTTTTCAAAAACCAGCAACAAGTATTTTATAAGAAATCACCTTTTAGTTTTTCTGTAAACAAAACCCCATTTTATAATGCAAACGCCTAAGTTTAACGGGTTTAAACTAATTTTTGGTAAACATTTATCATATTCGGACCAAAATACCCTTCATTTCATTTCTTTTTATTATTCTTTTCTCTTAAATAACTTTTCAAATCTATAAAACTTTATAAAAAAAAGTTAAATAATTTTACTATTTTATACAAATAAATAATAATGAAAAGAAAATTACTGTTAAGTGGTATTTTTGTCCAAATAGGTTAAATTTCCACCAGAAATTAGTTTAAGGTGGTTAAACTTAGGTATTTGCATTATAAAATGGGGTTTAACTTAAAAGAAATTTTACAAGGCAGTTTCTTTACAAAAATGTGTGTTTTAATTTTTATTTTATATTAACAATAAGATTCCGATGAAAGCTTTTCTTGTCAAATAAACTGAAAACGTGAACAAAATACATAAATATGTAAACAACAAAAAGAAATATGTGAACAAATTCAAATTTTATTATGGATCATATTAATACATGTAATAACACAATTTTTCAATATCATGTGTTATGGACCAAATTTCTACATATAGTAACACAAAATCACAAACATTTTTTGAAGTTCACGTACTTCTATTTTGGGTTCACGTATATCTATTTCATTTTCACGGTTTACAATTTACACGTTAAGGAAAATTTTCGTTTGATTCAACAACACCATTTATCCAGGTAGACCCGCAGAAAAAAAAAACGCCCAAACCACCCAACAACTGCATTTACCCAACGTTTGATTCAAATCCTAATATTATTTTTAAAGAAACATAACACCAATAATAACAACAACAACATTTACCCAGACAAACCCGCAAATGCAGGATCTAGGGGGTCAAGATGGAGGTATTCCAGACCTGGATGGAATACGCCCGAAACAACCCAAGACAAACGCCCAAACCGCCCAACAACTACAAACACCAAGCTAAGAGACTCCAAACTAAAACTGAAAATGAACTCAAAGTAAAGGAAAGCTTAAAGAAATTTAAACTAGCTACCTAACACCAAGGCTTGATCCTTCAGGTTGAGAAAGCCTGCTCTACCAACCCAGCTACTAGCTACTAGCTATCCACCACTTTGATCCTCTCCCTCCAACTCTCCCTACACTGAGCCAACTCCACTGAAATCCTTAGCAATCTGGTATCTTGTTAATCTATGTATTTTATTTAAATAAAAAACATAGATAAAATATTATAATTAGTTAAGATTCGGCTAAGTACAGATTGATTTGATATTATACATAATATTATTTAGAATAGATATGAGAGACTTAATATTATTATTTTAATATCTATAAATGGAATTGATATAAAATAATATTCATAATTAAATTTTTTGATCTTTGTTACGGGCCCAATTGTCAAGCACAACCCACAAGCATATGACGTTTCATTCCAAAACCAATTGGCAATGGCAGAAGTGATACAAATACTTATAAATTGTCTTGGTTTCCTCCCAACTTTCCATGTGGGAAGCACAATTGCACCCCAACAATCTCCCCCTTAATTGTGAATCTCTCACAACCGAGAACAGCAAACCCTCTTAGTCCCTAAGTGGGGCCATCGGCTTAGATACTAGTTGTTATCAGGGGAGATGAGCCCGATTGTCAAGCCAAACCTACAAGCACATGAGATTCCATTCCAAAACCGATTGATAATGGGATGAGTGAACCAAATACTTATAAGTTGTCTTGCTTTCCTCCCAACTTTCCACGTGAGAAGCGCACACAATTGCAATCCCACAATTTTGATATGAACATATCTATAATCCTATATGCATAACATACAGTTACTTATACTTTTATTTTAAAACAAATAAGAAAGATATTATTTTGATATGAGTATATATGGATAAGATACAAATACTTTCTTATAAAATAAACAAGAATAATGTATTGTCAAATATAAGTAGTTTAATCAAAAGTCACTCTCAATGAAAGCACCAATTGATACGGGTTCAAAGTGGATTTGTATCGAAACCTTGTTGATCAAGGCTTGAATCAATTCCGAGGTGAGAGACGACTCGATATACACGATGGTAGACGCGTTGGAGAGAACTAAGAACTAAGAGAGAGCAAAATAAAACTAGGGCAAATGAATATTTTCTTGTAATTGATATCTTCATGCATTGAAGGCATACAAGAGTATTTATACTCAAACCCGAAAACCTAACAGTTCAAATAAAGTCACCCGGAAAAGAACCGCATGGAAAACCCGAAAAGAGAGATAAACTCTAATTTTAAAATTATAATAATTAATAAAATAAATAAGAAATAGTGCTGTATCATAATTTGTAAAAAAATACGCTCGTGATGGGTGAATATAACTCCATTTTATTTTTATGATAAATTTAATTTCTTAATAAATTAATTTATACTTGTTGGATTCAAGGCTTTCCCTCGAAACTAATTGATTCAAGGCTTTTGCAATCAAAAATATTGATTCAAGGCTTTGACCTAAAATGTATTTTTGCCGGTTGCTGTTGGATTTTGTAGTTCTCTATAGTAGTATAATTTAAAATCCAAACCCATGACTTCATATTTTGACCCAATCAGATGGCATCAGCCGTATTGACTGAACGGTTTTCCAAATTACCTCATGCATTGAACGTAACTTATGAATTGCGCACGTAGTGTTGACCAGATCGGTAGATCGTACATTAAAAGGCATTTACAATTTTACAGTAAAGGGCAGAACTCTCAACTGACCAACGTAACGCACCAGTCACAATACATATATATATATGTCCTCTAACAAAAAAAAACTGTAATTATTATAAGAAAGAAAAACTCAGTGAGGGTATAAATTAGTGTGAAAAAGTTCCAGTTAACGTTTTAAATTACATTTTTTTATTAGAAGGGGTAAAATTAAAACAAAAGAATTAATGTTTTCTTTCCTCAAAAATACGTACATCCCTTACATTTTTGACACATCAACCATCATTTGGTGAGCACTCATGGTACTCATGGTAGTACCATGAGGTCTTGGGTTCGAGATTCCAAGACGACGGTTTGCTCTATTTCCTAAGTCTTACTTGCGACGACCTTAATCTTTTCCTTACAAAAAAATTACGTACACCACTTGCATGAACACATATATATGGTCGAATGTATAATTTAATTTATTGATGAGTTCTCTATGTTGAATGAACACTGCATGTGGCGTTAACAAAGTACACTACTTGTATGAAAACAATATATCACAACTTTTCAATCAACTTTTTATTGAAGGTTTCATCAAACGATGGGTGGCCCTGATTACGATTTCTTTGTCATTGTCGTAACTTCAGAATGGGCCGGATTAGTTGTTAGTGGTTACATCATCAGTAATCAATAACACATTAATAGTAAGAGAGCAATTATTTACGGTATACAATACAATTGATAATTGATATACTCCTAATGATCAAGAATGCAATTATTTGTGCTCAAAAATAAGAATGAAATTATTTTGTGTATTAAAAATGCACGTACTATATAATTGATGATCCCCCTTATCCTAAAACCCTATCCAAACAATCCCCCCAACACACCATCTTTTCTCTCACTGAACACAACTTTCATTGCTCCCCATGGAGTCATCATATCTTCAAATCTTAACACCAATCGCCACCATCTTCATCATCGTCTTCGTGATCTCGAACCATCTTATCAAAAAGAACCAAAGAAACACCATCATACCCATAAATTGGCCGATTGTAGGCATGCTCCCACACCTAATCCTCAACATGCACCGACTCCATGATTTTTCAATCGAAATCCTACCACGTTGCAATGGAAATTTCCTTTTCAAAGGACCGTGGTTCACCTCCATGGAGGTTCTTGCCACCACCGACCCCTCCAACGTTCACCATGTCATGAGCAAAAACTTCCCAAACTACCCGAAAGGCGAGGAGTTCTACCAGATCTTTGACATTCTAGGAGACGGGATCTTCAACTCTGATTTTGAGTTATGGAGGTACCAAAGAAAAGTCGCTCACTCTTTCCTTACACATCCCTCGTTCCATCAGTTCCTAGCCAAAACGGTCACCAACAAGGTGGATAAAGGTTTAATCCCTATCTTGGATAGTCGATATAAGTCGGGTCAGGTGGTGGATCTAGAGGACTTGTTTCAAAGATTCACATTCGACACCATATGCATGTTGGTCACAGGTAATGACCCTAATTGTCTCTCTATTAGTCTTCCTGATGCTCCCTTCTGTAGGGCCCTAGATGTGGCCGAGGAGGTGTTGCTTCTTAGACATGCTGTGCCTCCGTCCATTTGGAAGCTTCAAAAGTGGCTCGGGATAGGGAGCGAGAAGAGGTTAAGTCAAGCATGGGAAGTGCTAGACAAATTCATCTACAACTCATTGGAAGTCAAGCACAAAGAAATGAACAAAAAATCAAATGATGTCCACAGTTATGAACATGAAGAAGGACAAGATTTGTTGACTCTTTACATGCAAGGCAATAGTGACAATCAAAATCACTTGAAATTCAACGACAAGTTCTTGAGAGACATGTTCTTGAATCTCCTTATAGCAGGTCGTGACACAACTAGTTCTGCCTTAACTTGGTTCTTCTGGCTCCTCCACAAGAACCCGCATGTCGAGGCCAAGATTCGACAAGAACTCGAGTCCATAACCATGAAACAAAGTGTGTTCCAAGTCGAAGAGTTGGGTAAGCTCGTTTATCTCCACGGTGCCTTGTGTGAAACCTTAAGATTGTACCCTCCGGTGCCTTTTGAGCATAAGTCACCCCTTGAACCTGACTTTTTGCCTAGCGGTCATCAAGTAAGAAAAAGCACGAAGATCATCTTCTGCTTGTATGCCATGGGAAGGAGTGAGTCAATATGGGGGGACGATTGCTTAGAGTTCAAGCCGGAGAGATGGATAACCGAGAAAGGGAAGATTAAACATGAGCCATCTTACAAGTTCTTGGCTTTCAATGCTGGGCCTAGGACTTGTATTGGGAGGGATATGGCATTCATACAAATGAAGACAGTTGTTTCTAGCGTACTTGTCAATGGATACCACCTCCGAGTCATTGATGAACAAAAAGTTGAGCCTGATATCTCTATAATCCTTCATACTAAACATGGGTTAAAGGTCAAGGTTCTCAAAACACCTTGTTAAGTTTTATAATATTATATGGGTTGAACTCGTTTATGCTTATAATTTATAATGCAATGTATCTTTGTTGCTACTAGCTTGTTGGTATTTGTAGTTTGTATCATTGTGTGTGAAATTATTAAGTCATCTTATATATTGTTATTTAACTAGCATGACCTCTTTATTTAAAATTCATATGTTCTTGAATATATAGTACTAGACTAATCATTCAATGGACAAGAGTGACCCTCTAGCTTTAAGGGACAATTATATTTTTTCATGTCTTGGTTTAAAAATGTCTTGGTTCATTTTGGGGCCGGTTGGGAGGAGTTTTGACAAAGATTTGAAAATTTTTGATCCGAAATCTAATTCTTAATTGGGTTGGATAAAAATAGGTTTTATTTTTTCCGAGGTCGTTGGCGGAAAAATTAAATATTCTATTAGATCCCTATACTTGAACATTTTTTGCAAATAGACCCCTCTACTTAAAAATATTCTATTAGACCCCTCTACTGACACAGATTTATTTAATTGAACCCCTCATCACTAATCATTCGTTACAAGAAACAATCAAACACTGACTTGGCTCTCGTAATTGATGACTAATCGTTGTATTATCCTATTTTATAGCACATACGACTTCATTAGCTATATAAACCACGTATTATAACATAATATATCAAGTACGGTGGTTCATTTTATGTATTAAGTCTATCTTGCTGTCGTAATTGTGAGTAACAGAGTCTTATGTGGCTTTAACTTGAATAATGTGACAATTGCTCATCAATTGCGGGAACCAAGTCAGCGTGTATTTGTTTCATGTAACGAAATATCAATGATGAGGGGTTTAATTGAACAAATTTATTTGAGTAGAGGGGTCTAATAGAATATTTTTAAGTAAATGGGTCTATTTGCAAAAAATATTCACATATTATAAGGTTTTGTTTATGTATTAAGTTTCCCAAAATTGTCATTCATGAAGTCACCATTGTTTTTCGGTTGCCCACTGGTTCACCAGAGCTTCGTCTTGGCTACATCCAGCTCGACCCGGGTCGCGCACCTGACTTTGGTGGGTGAGTCTCCCAAAGGGAATTTTATGTATTAAGTTTCCCAAAATTGTCATTCATGAAGTCACCATTGTTTTTCGGTTGCCCACTGGTTCACCAGAGCTTCGTCTTGGCTACATCCAGCTCGACCCGGGTCGCGCACCTGACTTTGGTGGGTGAGTCTCCCAAAGGGAATTTTTTGAAATCCACTGGAGTCAGCTGGATGAAGTCACCATTGTTGGGTGAGGAGCCTTAGTCCAACATATTTTTTTTTGGTCAAAATAGTCCAACATATTATGCCTTGGAAAAGGAACTCCCAAATAAATAAATAAATAAAAACGCCACTAGATGAAAATAAAAATAAAAAGCTTTGACCAAAAAAATAAAATTTGAGTCATTATTGTTCGGCCTTGAATTTCTTAGCCCACTAGATGAAGGCCCATGTAGTGGTTACTTGAAAATCAAACATAAATGGGCCGTTGGGTATCACAGGAGTAGCTATGAGGAGGCCCAAGATTTCAAGAGGTCACCGTCGAGATCACCTTATAAAAAGGAAGGCAAAGATCCGGAGAGAGATATCTTGAACTTGGTAAGAAAGTTACCCTAACGGATTTATCACGATTTTTAATTAGATTTTTCTATCATGTGCCCTAAGGACAGACTATAAGAAGCTAATGATAGAAAGAATTTGTAAATTTAAAATTTTTGGTTTTTAATCTTTTTTGTGACGGGTTCGCCATTTCCTTTTTAGGGTTTTAATTTTTGTTTTTGGTATGCTTATCATGTGCCCTTAGGGCACACAATAGAAAGACCGTTTTTAATTGTATCTCCCGTCATCACATGTAAGGTCAAATTTAACTTTAAACCCTTAAGTGATCAAAAGGGCATAGATTTCAGGAGAACCTTTGCTTGCACTACAAGTAATCTCATTTTCTATCAATCCTCACGGATAAGCAGAATAACGTAAGCAGATATCCCAAGAAACGATCTGTGTCTTACCCGCACCAGCCCGTGTCTCTTCCCGCGCCGGAGTTCTCTGTCACCGAGATGGGGGGCGAGACTCCCATAGCGCGGTCGCATCGTCCAAACCGCGGTCGTGTCTTGCCATGACGCAGTTGCATCCTTGAACGACCATTTCACGACTCACACAATTCGCTGCTTCGTCATTCGTTGTCTTCAACCTTGTTCCGTCTTCATTCGACCCGAGCACGGAGGGAGGGGTGGGCTAAGGTATGTTGTAGACTTGTAGCCCACCCCAAAATTTTATTAGATTACTATATATACTAAAAGAGAAGTGGAATATCTACTTTGACAAATAGCACAAGTGGTGGATGGTAGAGGACTAAAGTGAGCAACAATCTACTACTTTTCAACCAGGATTCGAGCTTTTATATTGAAAAATCTTGATATTCTACACATCATGCTAATTTCCTCCTCTAAAAAAATGCAGCCCACCCAGGAATTATTACCTGACTCCGTCCCTGATTCGACCTAATTCCGAATTAGACTCCATATAACCAACAATATCTTCGTATAATGATAACATGAAGTATAGACTTTTATCTCCAAAATAAATTATTTTCCCCAAACTTTGAATCTTGTAAACATACTACAAAAATGTTACCATCAGGTGGTAGTTATCCTACTATATACGTTAAAAGGATCGTATTGTCAACGAAATCACGCTTGAGTGTAATGTTATAAAATACGCAACCGCGTTGCCTGGCCTACTTACTACAGTACCAAGGTGCATTAATGCAATAAAGGTCAAACTTAAAACACTTACGTATGAACTTCCAAAAGAAAATTTTCATGACTCTTACTAGTTTCGTCCTCTAAAACACAAACAAAGTGACAAAGACAGGGTCCATTTTCCGTTCTACCTACTTTGGACGCCGGCGGCAAACGCAAGAACTAGTACAAATTTAATCGATGGGGAAGGTGGGTACCACGTACAAATCACTTTTTTTTTTGGGATAGGAAAAGGATTATGGTCGCCGTAAGTAATATTTGGGTTCGCTTAGAGCATTTACAAGGGATGAAAACGGACTACTAATCAGCCCTAAAGAAAAGAGGACAAACCGCTGTCCCAGAATCTCGAACCCAAGACTTCATGATACATTCATGAATGTTCAACCAGTGAACTAATGCACCAAGCGCACCATGTACAAATCACTAGCTAAGCCACCACGAATCTTATTGATTATTGTTAGACTATTTGAGTTATTATAGGAAAAATGACTTGGAATAATCCCAAGTATCAACCTTCTACCAAGAATAATCCCAAGTTTTAATATTGCCTTTAGCAATCCGAACTATGTTAATATTAACCAAAATCGATATCGAAAGATTTTCCGGTATACTTTCCGGCGGGTTTAATGACATGGCGGTCGAAAAGGTGACGTGGCGAGGAATTTTTTTATTTTAAATTTTTATTTTCCATATTACCCCTGCCACCTCATATCTAATGTCCCAACATATCATCACAAAACATTGAAACACAAATTAACAATTAAAAATAAAAAATTGGAACTTGCAATACGCATTAAATTGAAACCCTTCCTCTATCAAATTGAAAATCAGATCTGAACCTTCAATTGCAAATCCATGGCCGCCCAACCCGACGGCAACCCAACCCCGCCGCTCACCCGACGTCCTCGCTCCTCTCCCTCTCACCGCTCGCTTGCACTCGACTAGCCTTGCCCCGTGCTCGCCGGCCCTTCCCGACGTAACTCTAACTCCCCCGACGCAGCCCCCCGACGACCCGCTCTGTCTCGCTCTCGACCTCACGCGCACTCAACCATTCCGCATCGGGCCTGACTCCTCCCGACACCTTTCTTGCGCTACCCCTTGCCCAGCGACGACGGCCCTTTCTCCGGCCGACTTCGCCCGATCCCCGACTCGGACAACAAACAACCTACCTTCAATTCACCGTTCTCTTGACTAAAGCAGACAAGGATTTCTTCACTCTTAGCCTCTTGCCCTCTTTCGAGCTAAAAATCAGATCTGCAACTTTGGGAAAATCAGATCCAATTTCAATTTGATGTAGTTCTTCTACTATTTGTGATAATATGTTAATGTGATGTCGTTCCTCTATTGTTCGTCATTATATGTTAATCAGATCCATTTTTTATTTGGAAAAATGGGTTCCTCTTTCGATGCAGGAAGGATTTCAATTTGATGTGGATTGATTTTTTTTTTCAATTGTTATTAACAATTTGTGTTTTAATTTTTTGGCAAGTGATATGACATGGCATGTGTGATGTGGAAAATAAGTTTTTTAAATAAAACAGATTTCTCGCCACGTCATCTTTCCGACCGCCATGTCATTAAATCCGCCGGAAAGTATACCGGAAAATCTTTCGATATCGATTTTGGTTAATATTAACATAGTTCGGATTGTTAAAGGCAATATTAAAACTTGGGATTATTCTTGGTAGAAGGTTGATACTTGGGATTATTCCAAGTTATTTTTCCGTTATTATATTATTTGTTTACCAATTCAACATTGCATGTTGTAATACTCTATACATATGTACATGTGTCGTTGACCAGCCCATTTAAAATACCCAGCTAGGCATTGCTAGGATCAAGAAAGCTCGGATTGGCGCACACACATATATATAGTTGGAATGGAAAGCTAGCATTGGCATATATGGTTGGAATTGACCAATACCAACTAATGAAGCTTTAGCTATATATATTTCACAATACTAGCTCTCGGCTCTCAAAACCTAGCTTCTTCTAGCTTGTTCATACATTACAAAGCAAGAGCCCTCAAGTTGGATCGATGGAGATTAGCAATAGTACGGTGGCGTCGTTTGACCGGGCGTCGTCAGGTGACGACGTCTTGTTGACGTGGAAGGATTTGTCGGTCTCGGTGCCGCAATCTGGGAAAGGCGGATCCCATCGGAGCATCTTGGAAGGTGTCACGGGCTATGCTGAGCCCGGGGAGGTGTTGGCGGTCATGGGTCCTTCGGGTTGTGGCAAGTCCACCCTTTTGGACGCTTTGGCGGGTAATTTCTTCATTATTTTTTTCGTCTATCGAAAATATCCTCTCGATTTGTTTAGAGTATGCATGTGTTATCGAAAATATCCCGCCCTATTACTTATTTTATACTTTTTCCTTAAGGTCTTAGAAACTCTCATTAGTTGCCTTGGACATCGATCTAGTCAAATGGTTAAGCCTCTAAGGATAATACCCAGAGGTTGCCTCGACTCTCATTGGCAGTGTCTTCAACATAAAAAAAGAAAGAAACTCTCGTTAGTTTGCCTGGTTTCGTTAATGGAGATCGAGTCGATCGATGTCATGGACGTTAGTAGTGGTGGCTGGTGAGAAATAGGTTTCATTAAGACGTATTCTATCCTAATAAAATTTTAGGAATCGACAAGTTGCAAGTATTTTCAATTGTCCAATAAAGTTAACAAAAGAAGAGACGTGTAATAACTAATAACACAAGGGAATTTGAATAAGACATGTCAATTTTGACTTAAAAAAAAAAGGATGATTCGTGTTACAAGGTCAAAAGTCATAAGTTTAATGTCTCAAATCAAGGGAAAATAAGCTTACTTCTCTATTACGTCTTTGAAAATTGTTCTCGTTTAACGACTTTACCTTTTTTCATCACCAAAAAAAAACTATTTTAGATTTGGAAAAAAAGTGGAACTTTAAAGAGCTTAAACTAAATTATTATATATATTTTTTGTATATTTTATACATAGCGACCGATGTTGTATAAAATATAACTAATTGCATGTCCACTTGATCCAATCATGAACAATAACACTTGTATTTTTCGTATATAAAATGAACAAAGCTAAGAGTTGTTGGACGTGCTTGAGACAAGTGACCAGAATTAAAGTTTCAATTAAATTGTGAGGCGTTCATAAAAACACTTGTAATTTTTGGTTGAATAAAAACACTTGTATTTTGTTAAAACTATTGATGCAAATTGTAATGTATTTGTGATGTATTAAAAAAAAAAAAGGCTTGACCGGTCAACATAATATTTGTTCTACATGTGCACATTTTTGTTAAAACTCTTGATGCAACTTGTATTGTATTTGTGATGTACATTACATTTTGTCGTACCTAATTGATCATAGCTTATAAAAAAAATGTACTATTTTACTTAAACATACTAAGATTTTAAGACATTTGAGTATGTTCTAAATCATATTTGACTCTCAAACAAATCCATTCTATATATGTAGGGAGGCTGAGTTCAAATGCAAAACAAACCGGAGAAATCCTCATCAATGGGCGCAAGCAAGCTCTTGCCTATGGCACTTCGGTATGTACAATCCAAAAGTAACATACATTCATGTTTACCTTGAGCAACATTAACTTTGTTGTCCACTTATATACATGTAACTAGGCATACGTGACACAAGACGACACCTTGATGACCACCTTGACCGTGCAAGAAATAGTGCATTATTCGGCACAACTCCAACTTCCCAACAACATGAGCAAGTCCCAAAAGGTTGAGAGGGCCAACATGGCAATAAGAGAGATGGGATTGCAAGATGCAATAAACACAAGGGTTGGAGGGTGGAATGTCAAGGGCTTAAGTGGCGGACAGAAGAGAAGGCTTAGCATTTGCGTTGAGATCCTAACTAGGCCAAAGCTCCTCTTCCTCGACGAGCCCACCAGTGGCCTTGATAGTGCTGCGTCTTTCCATGTCACCAAGCATCTCATCAAGCTTGCTCGTAAAGATACGATGACAGTCATCGTGTCACTTCATCAACCGAGTGGTGAAGTGTTTGACCTCTTTCACAACCTTTGCCTTCTTGCGTATGGGAAACTTGTCTATTTTGGCCCCACTTCTTCGGCTAACGAGGTAACTAGGTCTCATTTGAATTCGTTAAGCTAGCTAGTCTCACTAGTCTAGCTGGTTGGTGATGATATTCGATATTTTGTTCATTATTTTAACTTTTTTGTATATGTCTCGTTTCATGATATGAAGTTGTTTGCTACGAGTGGATTTCCATGCCCGAGCCTAAGAAATCCTTCGGATCACTACCTTAGGATCATAAACAACGACTTCGAGCGGGTATTACATCATTAAAATCGGAAAAACTTGTATTTTCTTTCTTTTTAAGGATCATTTTGTGAACTTTCTAATATTTTCGTTGATGATGGTACTTGATTAGGACATAGAGCAAGGATTGGAAGAAGGCGATGCTTTGAACACTCAAGAAGCCATTGAGATTCTCGTCAAGTCCTACAAATCATCCATAACATGCCAACAAGTTGAAAAGCATGTGTCTACAATATGTCAACAAGTAATATATGTGCTCTAAATAATTAAGTACTTAGCTCATTAAACTGAAATTGAAACTAACTATCAATTTTTGGCTGACTTATCTTACAGGAAGGAAATGTACTTCGTGAGAAAAAGGGAAACAAAGCTAGCTCCATCTCACAAAGCATCGTGCTAACAAGGAGGTCTTTTGTGAACATGTATAGGGACCTTGGCTACTACTGGCTTCGCCTTGCAATCTACATCGCTCTTTGCCTATGTGTCGGAACTATATTCTACAATATCGGACATTCTTATGGCTCTATTCAGGTACGTAAATCACCTTTAAACCCAAAAGCTTAAACCAATGAGATATGATTAGAACTCACGTATAATGCGCTGTTAATTTTTCTCGATCATGTTGTTTCGCATGTGAGAACACTCCCAAACTCTTGATCAACAATCATCTTGTAGGGATTATGATTCTTTCTTCAAACTAAATTATGTATTGATTGTGTGTCATGATCGGATTTGTTACAGGCTAGAGGGTCGATGCTTATGTTCGTAGGAGCATTTTTAACGTTTATGGCCATCGGAGGCTTCCCTTCGTTCGTTGAAGAAGTCAAGGTACATTTCTACTACAACCTAGCTAATTAGTCTTTCGCTAACAAACACGAGTTGATTTCGCGAGATGAAATGTAAATTAGGTTGTCTTTAGTGTTTGTCTAGAGATTTAGATTTGAGTCTTCGGACACCTAGTCAAACGGTTTAATTACCTCAAAGAGTAGTACCCAAAATTCATCAGTTCGACTCTTATGACCAGTGTCGATCCTTAACCAAAAAAGAGATTCAGATTTGAAGTATCTCACTACAAGAGAACATAGAATTAAGTTTTCCTAACATATGTACCTTGAAATTAAATGCAGATTTTCCAACGAGAAAGATTGAATGGACACTATGGTGTGGGTGCATATGTACTAGGAAACACCATATCTTCCATCCCATACTTGCTAATGATCTCCCTTATCCCGGGCTCGATTGCTTACTTTCTTGTCGGCCTCCAAAGGTCTGCCGACCACTTCATCTACTTCATCTTGTTGCTCTTCACATGCATGCTCGTTGTTGAGAGCCTCATGATGATCGTTGCTAGCATCGTGCCGGATTTCCTCATGGGGATCATCACGGGCGCCGGCATCCAAGGCGTGATGATGCTCAATGGAGGCTTCTTCCGGTTGCCAAACGACCTCCCGAACCCGGTTTGGAAGTACCCGATGTACTACATTGCGTTCCACAAGTACGCGAACCAAGGCTTCTACAAGAACGAGTTCAAAGGGCTCACGTTCCCCAACGAGCAAGCGGGCGGATCGAGCACGATTACTGGAGACGAGATCTTGAGAAGTGTATGGCAAGTGCAAATGGGATACTCCAAATGGGTAGACCTTGCCATTTTGCTTGGAATGGTGGTTGTTTATAGGATGTTGTTCTTTTTCATAGTGAAAGCTACGGAAAAGGTTAAGAGCTCACGATCAAGATCAAAATCTTTGTAAGAGCATAGAGCTTTTTTTTGGTCGAAAGTAAGAGCATAGAGCTAGCTATACCATCCATGGCATCATTTCGTAAAGTTTGATTCTATTTTTTTTACCAACACTAGCATATGTAATACTACCTCCGTTTAGTAATACGTTTCATTTTATGATTTGTCTCAAAAATCAAGATCACATATGCGTTTTGACTTCAATGTTCTCAATCTTATTAATATTATTCACTTTCTATTATATATTTATATGAATATTGTAAATACTTAATATCGATAATATCGTAAAAAATGCAGTAATAATGTAATACGTTAAATGACAATTTTTCTTGCTTTTACTAGTGATAATGAGAAATTTGCTCATTTACACGCACATGTTTCGGTATTGAGGTATTGTGTAACTTGTATTGGGCCAGCGTACATTCAAAGGACCGCTTGCAACCACTGGGTTTCTTGGGCCCAAAAAAAAAGCCACGAGGTTTCTACTCTTCTCCCTCTCTCAATCAGACCTAGATAGACGTGGGTCCGGTTCCAAAACCGCCGGTTCCCAGTTCCAAATTTTGTGGAACCGGAACCGATCCTTGGCCAGTTTTCCGGTTCCGGTTCAGGTTCTAGGCCGGTTCCGGTTCCAGTTCCAAAACCGGCCAAAAATTAAGAAATTAATTTTTTTATTTTTTTTTAAAAAATAAATGTTGTTAAATTTGGGTAATTTAATCTCTTTTGATTTATAAATTTGGTTTGATTATTATATATAAACATTTGGTGCTTGATTAATTTGTATTTTTTTTTGATATGTTTGATATAGTTTATGTATATTTTTTTATTGAAAAGAGGAGAAACCGGCGTTTTGGGACGGTTTAGAACCGGCGGTTCCGAACCGACAGTTTGAACCGGATGGAACCGTCGGTTCCCCGGTTCCGGAGGAAGAGGAGCCAGAACCGTAACCGTCCTCGGAACCGAACCGATGGTTCCGGTTTCGGCCGGTTTTGACCCGGTTCCCCGATTCCATTGGAACCGGACCCAGGTCTAGACCTAGACCTAGATGACAAACAACCTAGTTTGAGGAATTCACGTCGGGTTCAACATTCCGAATCTCATTTCGTTTCTCTTTGCCTTCGAGCATGTGGTTCGGCGGTTAAGGCCTTGGGGTGGTATCCTGAGGTTACCATTTCGAATCCCACGAGCGACGATTGGTCTTTCTCCATAGAATTGGTTAGTTACCCGTTCTCATCCCTAGTGGATAGTGGATGCTCTAATCAAGCCCAAAAGTAACGATCATAATCCATACCTTATAAAAATAAGGGAAATTCCGGATGGTGCCCCTGAGTTTTGGGCTTTTCCGGATAGTGCCCACAAAAAAAAGTTATTCCGCCAAATACCCCCGAGGTTTTCAAAATTTCCGCACCGTACCCCTTCTCTCCATTTCTTTCAACTTCTCCGTTAACTCCTCCGGTAAATCCCTATAACAAATCAAAAGTAAAAATAAAAATAAAAAACAAAAGAAAAAGACGCTAGAGAGCGAAGAAAGAGTTCGAAGGTCGAGCGAAGAGGTCGAGCTGGGCTGCGGGGCTTCCGGCGTCGAACGACTTGGGCTGGGACCACCATCGACGGCGTCGAGCGAAGAGGTTGGCTGGACGATGAGGGGTGGAAGACGAGAGCTACGAGCGAAGAGGGCGGCGAGCGAAGAGGGCTGTGCGGCGGCGGAGGCGGACACGGGCTGTGGGGTGGTGGTCAGGTAAGTAAGTGGCTATGCTCTTTATGCTCGATTAGGGTTTTTTTGTTGCAATTGATCTTGAAAATGTTGAAATTAGGGCTATCACATACATGTATAATGCACCTTATTCTACAACTCATAGTTATTGATCCCTTGGTGCCAGATTAGGAGTTTGTATTTAGTTAGAAACGACTCAAGACGGATCTGTAAATTGGTTTTGTCTTCGGTAAATTATCATATTTAAGGCTTGTGTTCAAAGCTCATAGTCATGTCCATCTCTGTTGGTGATATGTCTACTTATATGAAATTCTGTATTGTTGTATTATTCATCTTGGTTTATGGCTTCGTGAGTATCTGATTCCTTGCTCCTGCAGTTTCTTCCCCGGCAAGGCCATGCTGTTAGCCTAGAATGTTGTCAATGAGTTAGTAGGCATTCTTAGATTTAGGACTATTTGTATTGTGTGCCTATTTCTTATGTATGCTTTAGCTTTAAGATTTAGGACTGCTTAAGAGTTCAATTGTGTTCCAAGAGTGCTTTTTGCAAGTATATGATTGAGATGTTGGTCAAGTAATTTCAATTTACTGATTTTCGTAGGCATTCTTAGAATGAGCATTAGATATGCATAATGGACAGTTTGCACATCATTGATTCAATTTCCTGATCCAGGGAGCTTTGCAACAACAATATTCAAGGAACAATTGCAACTGAGCTTGGAAACCTAAAGAAATTAATTAGCTTGGACTTGTACAACAACATCATCTCTGGAATCATTCCTCCTGGACTGGCAAAATCGAAGTCACCTGTCTTCTTGTGAGTTTAAACTAGATGCCTATGAAATCCAATGTTGGAAGGCCTGGAGTTGCTCGACCTTGTAAGCTACGACACAAACTGTCCTTGAGATTCATCCTTGTGAAGTGTGGAGGAAGACGCCTAACTAACTAGTAGAATTTTGTCCATGACCAAATATTTGTTGTTAGAAGACGATCCCGTAATAAACTAGGCCTTAGCTGATGTGATGGATTATATTGTTGAGGTTAATGTATGGTCTCCTGTAATAGCTAAATTACTTGTAATGAATCTGGAGCAGAATTTCACTTGTTTTCTGAATTGGCATTGTTTTCTGTACAATATAATCATTGCTTAATGCTACTGATTGTGTTTGCACACCTCCATTAGTGAGGAATCTGGTGTCATGGAATACTATGATCATGTGTCATGTGAAATCAGGAGACATGATTTCTGTTAGGAAACTTTTTGATGAAATGCCAGAACGAGATCATTTTTGCAAGAATACAACTCAGTTATAGTAGAATTCAGTAATAAATTTACAATTCTGATGGAGCAGGATCAGGTAGCATAAACTGAAATGATAGATTAAACAATAACCAATGAGACCAAGCATATATTGTGATCGGAGACGGATCAGCAATTCAACCTCCACTTTGAACTCCTCTTCCCCCTGCTTTCCAGCCCGATCCATCAGCTTAATGGCGAAAATTACCTCTCTGCCAAATGGACTTGTCACATTCTTCAACACCCATAGATGATCCACTCTCACAGCCAACTTCCATTGATTGATGAAGTGAGTTGCTCTGGAGAAGAAAACAGATAATTGAATAGATAATTAAGAGCATAAGGATAGATAATTCAACTAAAGAAGCTAATTGTGCAGAAGAGAAGAAGTATGCCAACATCGCATGCATTAAACAGAAGGAGACAACATTTACCATGATAAAGGCAAAAATTTCCTTCCTAACAACAAATACTAAGGATTACTACCCATAAGGACTAGAACAAGACAAAATAACGATGACAATGCAACGATCAGGTTCCTATTTGACTTTCACATTTCTATAGGTAAGAAACACATCATCCAGCATGGGATACCATCAGTATCCATGATGTAGGCAACCGTTAATTCTCCATTCGTATTATCATCAGTGTGTATCTCTTATATCTTAATTATGTGCTGAAGTTACATACAAAATGAATGCATGAAAATATTCTATCCTACCCCCCAACCACAACAGTAGCTTTCACCTGATCTATGCATTGTCTTATACTTAGCAAGGCATTCAGCTCTTTTACCCGTCAAACTTTTATACTTAAAAACTCAATAGCTATGCTGGCATTTTAATTACACATTAGCTATGAAAGACTTCACAATCTGTCCTGTAGATTTTTTGTTATCACTATGTACTTAAAATAGAGGATAAATCTTATCTTTATAATCCCAGCATGGTTACCTAATGAGACCAGTATTTTGAACTCATCTCTTAAGATAAGATGTACACGCATTTACTACTACATACTTGTAGCCTGAAACAAACAATGGTACTATGTCACAACTTATAAAATTGCAGGAACAGCAAGATGTTCCTAGGATCAAGCTTACGCATAAGCCCACGTCTCCAACTTCTTACCAATACACTCTTTACAATGGACTTGCAATTCCAGATCAAGTGATTTTCACCGCCATTCAACCAAACATGTACTTCAACTAAAGAGAATTACCAACCTGGTTTTCACTCTATTTCAAACCCGAAACCCCCAATTGTGAAAGCACAACTTAAAGCTGCCCCCAAAATCCCCAAACAAGAGCAAAAAAGATAAGGAAAACCCAAATTAAGCAAAGTTACGCATAAATCGAAATCGAATCAGATATCAACCCTACCTGCGAAGGATACGGCGTCGTCTCCTCTGTTAAAATTTGGTAGAACGAATCCACATCCATAGAAACATCACCGACATCGTCGAATTCTTCAAAAGAAGGCTCAAATCCGCCACCGGCATCCCCATTCAAACCAGAATTCGAATTTTGCGGCGGCATCAGCATCGCAACAATCAAATCATTCAATACATAAGCGCTGCTCAATTGCAAAAATAGCCCTAACATTGAAGAAAATCAAGCAGTTCGAATTGAAGAGAGAAGCTTACTAGTGGCGCCAGCCTCGTCCAACCCGACGCCGAAATCCGCCGCCCTTGTCCCAGCCGGAAGCCCTCGTCTCAGCCCGAAGCCGCCGGAGCTTCTCTCATCTTCGTTCGCTTTTTTTTTAAAGAAATTAAAATCCCTTTGTTTTAATAACGGGCTGACGGGAAAGTGGGGAGATCGGGGAGAAAGGGCACGGTGCGGAAATTTTGAAAACCTCAGGGGTATTTGGCGGAATAACTTTTTTTTGTGGGCACCATTCGGAAAAGCCCAAAACTCAGGGGCACCATCCGGAATTTCCCTAAAAATAATCTAGCTTGAGAAAAAATATATCTTTAAAGCTCTAGTTTTCTATATATACTTAATTTGATTATTGTAATTTGTGTGTAACGTGAAAGTATACAGAGAAGTCCTTAAATTATTGAGTCCTAAAATCTAGTGGAGATAACTGGGTGAACATATGTGTAACTAGACCTGTCAAACGGGTCGTTCGGATCGGATTTGGATCAAGTCGCTGGGATCGGATTCGTTCGGATCAAATAGTTATATTGGGTTGTGTTAGGATCAAATAGGATCGGTACAGATTCAGATGTTGTTCAGATTCGGGTCTAGTTCGGTTCGAGACCTTTTCTGATTGTAATATTTCGCATTACTTCGGATCGGATCAGTTCGAATTCAGATTTTGTTCGGTTCGAGTCCTCTTCGGATTGCTTCGAATCATCAATTCAGATTCGGGTGTTATTTGGATTCAAGTTTTTTTTTCGGATTATTATACTTCATGTCATTTTGGATTGGGCCTATTGGGGGTTTTTAATGATAAGCATGACCCTTATTATCGGACTTCAAATTTATATTGATATCTTACAAAATTTATACTATAATTTTGAAAAAAAATATAGTTTAAACACTTTAAATATATAACACATGCATTAATGGATGGAATAACAATTAGTCGAAGATATATACTTCTACCAAAAAAGTCAAATATATACACACTTAAATAGGAGCGTAATTATGGAAGTAATGTTTGGTTTTGATTTTGTATTCATTTTGTCTAGGATATGCAAAATACAATGAGATAAATATTGTATATATAATCATTAGAACATGTATTTTTATTGGTGAAATTTTCTACACACAATTTGGTTGTTATTAAAAGTTTAGATATATCTTTATGGTCCTCGTTGTACAATATATTGTTTGTGTGCACTACTCCAATATCGTGCAACATTACTTTTTAATTGTTTTTATTTTTGTGAATATATCTAATCTTGAAATTGAATTCAAATGATTTTGGATCAGATTTAGTTCGGGTCATTTCAGAACAGGTGATTTCGGGTCAGATTTAGATCGGATGATTTCGGGTCAAAGTTAGTTCGGGTCATTTTGGATCGGAAATCATACTTAATTCGGGTTATTTTGGATCGGTTCCATTTCGAATCGGATCGGATTCAGATCGGGTCTTGGGTCAAATTTAGTTCGGGTTATTTCGGATCAGATGATTTCATATCATATTTAATTAGGGTCATTTCGGATCGGATTGGATTCAAATCGGGTCTCGGGTTCGGATTGTTCATCTATCGTAAATCAATTTCAATTTCAAATTCGGTACGGATCAGATTTGAGATTTAGGTCACTTCCTTTACAGATGAACAAAAGACGTGCGTTTGTTTTCTCTTACAAGATTTATATTTCGCCACATGCAGTACAAGCGAAGGCGCGAATCACGTACAAATCACTAAGAATCGAGAATCTTATGTATTATTGTTAGAAGCTTTGATCAACCACTTAAAGTATTCTTCATTATTTGATATATTATAAATTTCCCAATTCAAAACATAATGTACTAGTACTTTATAACATATACAATAGGTGTGTTGTAGTTGACCATCCTAATTTTCCGGCTAGAAGATATACAAGAAAGCTAGAATCACGTTTGCTTGATTAGTAATATACTTTATGTATACATGTGTGATGTGTGTAGTACTACTTTATACATATATACGTACATGTGGCTAGAAAATATTAATGCTCATTAGGGAAGCTATATATGACCGGACTATGTATACATGTTCATTCCTATGCTAGCTAGCCCTCCATTCTCGCAAACAAAAAGCCCTAGCTAAGGATTGATCGATGGAGATGCATAATGTTACGAATGTGATGTTGACGTGGAAGGATTTGAGGGTGTTGGTCCCGGAAGCTGGGAAAGGCGGCGCTCATCGGAGTATCTTGGAAGGGGTCATGGGGTATGCCGAGCCCGGGGAAGTGTTGGCCCTCATGGGTCCTTCTGGTTGTGGCAAGTCCACTCTTTTGGATGCTTTAGCAGGTAATTTTTTTAATTAACCGATTTGTGCAGGTAAGGATTGAGATTCAGACATAACAACTTGATATTTCACACTTATTTGAGTATCTTCTAAATATTATTTTACTCAAACAACCCGACGATGGATATATCACTATAGGAAGGCTGAGATCAAATGCAAGACAAATGGGCGAAATCCTCATCAATGGTCGCAAGCAAGCTCTTGCCTATGGCACTTCGGTATGTACAATCCAAAAGGGTTGAACTTCATCCCGCGTCTAACAAAGTTAAGACTAAATAGCGGGTTGAACTTTATCCCGTATCTAAAGTTAAGACTAAATAGATGTAATATGTGAGTACACGAGTCACTCTTCATATTAATAATCTATATACACTATGTATTAAAGCCGGAGAATTTCGAACCTCCACGTTAATTCTGGCCCCACTTTATTAACAATTTTATATGTTTTATTTTTTCTAATTATCTAATCCTTAACTTTATCTTTTTTCTTATCCATCAAATATCTATCTTTAAAGGCATATTATTTATCTATAAAATTTCTTTAATTATCTACGGTTTTTCTATTGTGTGCCCTAAGGGCACATGATAAGCATACCAAAAACAGAAACTAAAACCCTAAAATGGAAATAGTGAACCCATCACAAAAGACATTAAAAAATCAAAAATTTACAAATTTACAAATTCTTCCTATTAATAGGCTCTTATAGTGTGCCCTAAGGGCACATTGTAGAAAAATCGAATTATCTAATCTTTAATTTTATCCCTTTTCTTACTCATCTAATATCTATCTTTGAAACAATATTATTTATCTTTAAAATCTCCTTCTATAAAAGATATATATTAATTAGCTTCACTTTTCAATTCCCATTTTAATTTATCTATACATAAGAATTAATATATATTATAGTAGATACACAAACTAACGAAAAAAATGATCATTACCCGTACATGGTACGGGTCTTCAACTAGTTGATTTTAAGATAAAACCTCATCATACTTATGTAATATGACTTACAGATGCGCGATCCTGATTCATCAGTCCGTAGAAGTTTAATATGGTATTAGATTTACTTGTCTAATGACTTATCTTGATCATGGATCCGCTTCTTGTACATGGGTTGGTTTGGTTAAAATAAGATTAAGATGCCCACCACCAACTTGTACTTGCGGGAGAATAACTTTATCTCACATCTAAATTTAAGGCTAATAGGTTTAGTGTATAAATACATGAGTTACTCTTGCAATTATCAATTAGTTTTAGGATACAACCACATCATATATGTGTACTAGACTTAAATATACACGACCCATGATCCATCAATACCTAAAAAGTTTAATAAAAAGCAACATAAATTAATTTTTTCGTCCAAATATATACAATCAGGCATATGTGACACAAGATGACACATTGATGACCACCTTGACGGTGCAAGAAACATTGCACTACTCATCACAACTCCGACTACCGAGCAACATGCCCAAGTCCCAAAAACTCGAGAGGGCAAACATGGCAATAAGAGAAATGGGCTTGCAAGATGCAATAAACACAAGGGTCGGAGGATGGAACGTCAAGGGCCTAAGTGGCGGACAGAAGAGAAGGCTCAGCATCTGCGTCGAGATCCTAACGAGGCCAAAGCTCCTCTTCCTTGACGAGCCCACCAGTGGCCTTGATAGTGCCGCGTCTTTCCACGTCACCAACCACCTCATCAAGCTCGCCCGCAAGGACAAGATGACGGTGATTGTGTCGCTTCATCAACCGAGTAGCGAAGTCTTTGAGCTCTTTCATAACTTATGCCTTCTTGCCTATGGGAAACTTGTCTATTTTGGCCCCACTTTTGCTGCAAACGAGGTAACCAAGTCTTATAAAATTCCTCACTAACTTAGCTCGTATGCATGTGATGACATCTGTGATCATTGGTCAAGGGTTTGAAGTCAATCTCATCCGACGAAAAAAAGGCCATTTTTTTTGAATAAAAAGACCATTTTAGTTTCAAATCGTACGTATAATAATTTTATGATTCGTTTCATAATATGAAGTTGTTCGCTACGAGTGGATTCCCATGCCCGAACTTGCGAAATCCTTCCGATCACTACCTTAGAATCATCAACAACGACTTCGAGCGGGTATACATCGATCTACTTAAATTGGCAAAACTTTCTGATAAAAACAATTTTGTGAATTTTCTAACATTGATCGTAATTAATTTATTAGGGCCTAGAGCAAGTATTGGAAGAAGGTGGTGCTTTAAACACTCAAGAAGCCATTACCGCTCTCATTAGTTCCTACAATTCATCTGCAGTGTGCCAAGAAGTTGAGCAACGTGTGTCTACAATATGTGAGCAAGTAATACTGTACTATATTCTTTAATTAATAATTAACTGATTGAAAACCCATTTATCAAAACTTGAATAATTAATTAATTTTGGGTGATCGGCTTACTTTACAGGAAGGAAATGTACTGAGGGAGAAAGAGGGGAACAAATTGAGCTCCATCTCACAAAGCTTTGTGCTAACAAGGAGGTCTTTTGTGAACATGTATAGGGACCTCGGTTACTATTGGCTTCGCTTTGCAATCTACGTCAGTCTTTGCCTGTGTATCGGAACTATATACTATAAAATCGGACATTCTTATGGCTCTATTCAGGTAAGGCTTAGGCTAACGGGTAGAGATTTTCGATGTGAAAAAACTCGATTCTTCGCATTTTCTTATGGTTGGTCTCGTTGCGCGCAGGCTAGAGGGGCGATGCTGTCATTCGTAGCCGGTTTCTTAACGTTTATGTCCATTGGAGGCTTCCCTTCTTTTGTTGAGGAAGTAAAGGTACGTATGTTTCTGATAGTATGTGCACAATAACCAAAGCTAGCGGGTCTAGTGTTTTTTTGCTGCGTTTGTATCACTAGAACTCAACAGATTCTACGTATTAAGATCTTTCTTTCATACGTCTTTTGATAAGAATCACCACTTGGTCTAGAGAGATGAGGCGTTAGGTTTCCTAAATTGATCATGTGACGTACCTTAACTTGGATTCATTGCATGCAGATTTTTCAACGGGAGAGATTGAACGGGCACTATGGTGTGGGTGCATATGTACTAGGAAACACCTTATCTTCCATGCCCTACTTACTAATGATCTCCCTTGTTCCGGGCTCGATTGCTTACTTTCTCGTCGGCCTTCAGAGGTCGGTTGATCACTTCGTCTACTTCGCCTTGCTGCTTTTCACGTGCTTGCTCGTCGTCGAGAGCCTCATGATGATCGTCGCTAGCATCGTGCCGGATTTCCTCATGGGGATCATCACGGGCGCTGGTATCCAAGGCGTGATGATGCTCAATGGAGGCTTCTTCCGGTTGCCAACCGACCTCCCGAATCCGGTATGGAAGTACCCGTTTTATTACATTGCATTCCACAAGTACGCGACCCAAGGGTTCTACAAGAACGAGTTCGAAGGGCTAACGTTCCCGAACAACCAACCGGGCGGTTCGGCCACCATTTCAGGGGACGAGATCTTGAGAAATGTGTTCCAAGTGCAAATGGGATACTCAAAATGGGTAGACCTTGGGATTTTGCTTGGAATGGTAGTTGTTTATAGGATGGTGTTCTTGTTTATTGTAAAGGCTACGGAAAAGGTTAAGAGGTCACGTTCAAAATCCTTAAAGGGCATACATCTAGCTAAATCATCATCGCTTTCTAAAGTTGGAACGACTTGAATCATGTACCAGTACTTGCATATGTAATACTCCATAATTGTCTTTTTTGTTTGAATATGCAATAGTACGGTTGTTTTTTATTTTTGTGAGAAAACAGACAAGGCATTGCGATAACAACAACAACAACATTTATCCAGTGGCAACCTGCAAACGCAGGATCTGGAGGGTCAAGATGGGGACATTCCAAACCTGGATGGAATGCGCCCAGAACAACCCGAAAAGAAAAACTCAACAAACTAAACTGAAAAGCCTAAACACAACAACGCCATTAACACTAAAGCTAAAATGAAACTAGAAGAAAGAAGAGAAAAGAAAAGAGAAAAAAAATGAAAGAAGACTATAACTAACAGAATCACGCAGCAGCTACGTCAAGCTCCACCAACAAGCAAACTAGTTGTCTAATACCGAGATCTTCTCCCTCCAACGCTCTCTACACTGCGCCAACTCGATAGAAATACCTAACAAGCCGATGTCATGCCATATGTTGTCCATCCAACACTTCTTCGAGCGTCCTCTCGCTCTCCTGAACATCCCTAATTAACTCCAAACGCTCATATCTTCTAACTGTAGCATCCGGACTTCGCCTCTGAACATGACCAAACTAACGCTCACATCCGGACTTCAGGCATCCGGACTTCTAACTGTAGCATTGCGATAACTTTATTTAAAATTAATTATGTTCAAAATGAGCTACATAATTGTTATAAAGCTAGTGAGTAGTGTTTTTCGGTTGCGTTTGCATCCCTAGCTAGAACCCAAGAGTTTCTACTAACTATGCTCATTTTTTGTACGTCTTTTGATAAGAATCACCACTCGGTCTAGAGAGATGAGATGTTCCTAAATTAAAGTTACGTACCTTAATTTGTGTTCATTGCATGAAGATTTTTCAACGAGAAAGATTGAACAGACACTATAGAGTGAGTCGAGTTATAACGTACGTGGGCCGGTTAAGTTGCTTTTTGGGATTCTACTATCTTTTGTTAACTCTAATTATAGGGCTTACTCTACAAACTTATAACTTGCTTAAAGGTCTCCAAGACTATCCTTTACAAATTTTAGTTTTGGTCAAAGCTTGAGTATCCTTTATATATATATATATATATATATATATATATATATATATATATATAGAGGGGAGGGTTCAGGTAAAACACCTCTTATAGTGAAACGGATGAATTAATAATAGCCGTTGGATTACCATAAAACCAAGAGTGTAGATTAGGCTAGATTTTTGAAAATAATGGGTGAATTATAGAAAAATCACAATTAGTTGTAAAAACAATTAAGCTTCCATAATAGTAGGGAGAAGTTACCATCATCAAGTTAAAACTAGATTTTTTCAAAATTGTACTCCGTAGTTTCTAAATTTAAGGGTTATGGATTATTTTTTTCGAAATTCAAACTAGATTTCAGAAGAAGAAAAAAATCACACCAATCTTGTTACTCTTGTATATGCATTCGTCAATCATTACAAATTCGATTGTGTTACTTCAATATTCGATAAGATTGATTTAATATACGACTGTACATATATTTGAATTTATCAAGTACATAGTTGAATATGATTTAGCATTTCCCGAATATTATTCAAAGTTTATTGTAGTTTGGCGTGGTTTGAATATGCAATCAATTTTGTTGAATTCGAATTATATTATCTTATTCGAAGTGAAACTACACGAAATATATAAATACATTGTACATTGAATATGTACTTGTAATAATTGAATTTGATAAAAACGGATAGTTTTATATTATCGTTATAATTTCATGAATGAATACAATTTAATTGAATTTGAATACATTGTAAAATAATGATAAATAATTCTGATTCTTTAGTATGCATCGTTGTCTTTGATCCCTATCATACTTCTTCCACTCTCTTTTTGCATTTGTATGTTCTTCAATCTTGTCGCTATATTCCAACCTTCAAAGCTGCATATTCCACAAATAAACATAGACATTCAGAGTGAAATGACTACTAATTCATTTTGTATAAGATTCAAATCATACTTCATAATATGATATATTCAAATAATTCATAAGAACATTCATGTGATTACCTTAAAAATTCAGATTATGCTACCTAGAATTCAAGTTACTACATCAATTCAAAACATATATTCATAAACCATTGTATTCGAAAAACATATATTTACAATTCAAAACATATATAGCAACATTCGGGTTATTACATCATTGATTCAAATCACACTTCTAATATGCTATATTCAAACAATTAATAAAAACATTCATGTGATTATCTTAAAAATTCAGATTATGCTACAAAAAATTCATGTTACTACATCAATTCAAAAGTTATATTCACAAATTAAACTATTGTATTCGAAACCATATATTCACAGTTCAAAACATATATAGCAAAATTCAATCACACTTCTAATATGCTATATCCAAATAATTAATAAGCACATTCACATGATTATCTTAAATATTTAGATTAAGCTACCAAAAATTCAAGGTACTACATCAATTCAAAAGTTATATTCACAAATCAAACTATTGTATTCGAAAACCATATATTCACAGTTCAAAACATATATAGCGAAATTCAATCACACTTCTAATATGCTATATTCAAATGATTAATAAGAACATTCATGTGATTATCTTAAAAATTCAGATTATGCTATCATAAATTCAATTTACTACATCAATCCAAAAGTTATATTCACAAATTAAACTATTGTATTCGAAAACCATATATTCACAGTTCAAAACATATATAGCAACATTCAGGTTACTACATCATCGATTCAAATCATACTTCTAGTAGGCTATATCAAATACTTTATAAGAACATTCATATGATTATCTTAAAAATTCTAATTATACTATACTACCTAGAATTCGAGTTAATCCATCAAATCAAAATATATATATTCGCAAACCATTGAATTTGAAAATCATATATTCACAATTCAAATCATACATGTCAATATTTAGGTTACTACATCATTAATTCAAATCATATATTTCATTATAAATTCAGCAAATATAATCATACATTTTTACCCTAAATTATAAATTCGTTCAACAAAAATCTCAAACCCTAGATCTGACTTCCATATATGAAAGTTTATAAATTTTAAACTAAAATTCACCTAATCAGAATACATATTCAAAATCGAACATCATATATTCATATCGGATCTTATTTAGTAAGAACCCTTGAAATCAAAATTCAAAAATATTCATTGGTTTTCCGCATCTTCTATATTATTTGCAAGGAATGAAATACAAGATTCAAATCGATTTATTAAACGTGGAAAATGCCAAAATCCATAATATCGAAAAAAATTAAGATGAAAAACATACCAAGATCCGATGGCGATTTATACATCCGAACGAGTTCTAGTAAAAGATGTCGGATTTTTCTTCTTAGCAACAAACCAACAATGGAGAGAAAATCTGAATTTTTTTCTCGTTTTTGTGAAAGTGATTTACAATTGACGGATAAATATAGATTTGGAAAGATAAAATTGTTTTTTGAATTATCCTATTTTTGTGCAAGATATGGAGAGAGAATGAGATAACAATTAAACTGATTTGATGTGATTTTTTTTAATAATTCAAATATGCACCATTTTTCACCAATCCGGATCGTTCATATAATTAGATCCAAGGGATACAAGTTGTTCACCGGTTTCACCGTAAAGAGGGGTTCTATAGGATCCTTATATCTAGTAAAACCTTTAGTTATAGTGTAACTAGTGCAATAATATTAGCCATTAGATTAACATTAATCAACGTTCCAGATTTGATTAATTAGGGTGCAATGTGGATAAAATTATTGTAATACACCAAATCATTTCCATCCTAACCGTTTCTCTCTCCATATCACATATTATCTTTTCAAAAAAAAAGTCCAAAATCAAATGTATTGGTTATATTCCCACGTTTCAAAAAATTTGCACAATTTACTTTTGGTATGCACATTAGTTCCTTTCATTTATTTAAGCTACGATGTTGCATCTTCCATCAATCTCCCTCTATTTTCTCTTTCAACAATCCAACTTAAACACATCCATCTCAAAACGAATGAAGGATCCGAAGAAACCCTACTCAATCAACGCCTTCATCGCAAGACGCTCTCAGTAAGAAATATGATTATTGTTCATGATACAAAATAAATTTAGGGTTTTTTGACGAAAAAAATTGTGTGTTTATGCTCTCAAATTATAGGGTTTAAATGTGTTTTTTTAGCTTTAATTTAGTGATTCAGTAAATGTAATTTGGTTTTAGGATTTTTGTGTTAGGAATTGTGTATTATCTCCAAAGATCAAGTAAAACATCAAAAGGAAACTCGTTAAAGGTGATGTGTTTTGTGATTATATCTTGGAGCGTTTTGATTCTATGTGCATATATAATTTTTTTTACGAAGGCATAAACTGAATTTTTTTATCTCAGACCCTCAAGTTTCAATGTGGATATATGGTGAACGGGTGATTGAAGTACTGAGTCCATTGGAGAAATTAGATTTGAATTTGCTCGCATATCATCCTGAATTGTTTATCTATGTTTCCGAGTATAAGAAACCTGATAGTGGGTTGAAATAATGAATTGAATTTGTAGATATTACTTCTGAATTTATACGCGTATCGTCTTGAATTTGTAATGTTTGTATTCGAATATATGAAGCATAACGTTGGCACATCAGTGAATTTGTGGAACGTCTTTGAATTTAGTGCATTGTATCTTGAATTTTTAAGATAATCACATGAATCTTCTTATGAATTATTTCAATATAGCATATTATGAAGAATTATTTGAATCGATGATGTAGTAACTTGAATGTTGCTACGTATGTTTTGAATTATGAATATATGGTTTTTTAATGCAATAATTTGTGAATTTATGTTTTGAATTGATATAATAACCTGAATTTTGGGTAGCATAATTTGAACTTGTTAGATAATAACATGAATGTTCTTATAAATTATTTGAGTATAACATATTATGAAGTATGATTTGAATCGGTGAAGTAGTAACCTGAATGTAGCTATATATGTTTTGAATTATGAATATATGGTTTTCGAATGCAATGGTGTGTGAATATATATTTTAAATTTATGTAGTAATTAATTGAATTCGAGGTAACATAATCTAAATTTGTAAGATAATCACATGAATGTTCTTATGAATTATTTGAATATAGCATAGTATGAGTTAAATCTGATAAAAATTTGAATCATAATCATTTAACTCTAAATATTTTGTTTGTGGAATATGCAGTCTTGAAGGTTGGAATATATCGAGATGATTGAAGAACATAAAGAAGTTTAAAGAGAATGGAAGAAGCATCATAGAGATCAAAGACGACAATGAATACTAAAGAAGTTCATCTTTATTTTATGAAGTACTTAAATTCAATTCAATTGTATTTGTTCATGAAACTATAGCGAGAATATAAAATTATCTATTTTCGTCAAATTCAATGTATTATATGTACATATTCAATGTTTGGTGTATTTATATTCAGTGTAGTTTTACCTCGTATAGGCTAATATAATTCGAATTCGACAAAGTCAACTACATATTCAAACCAAACCACATTATAATAATCTTTGAATAATATTCAGAAAATATGAAATCATATTCAAACATGTACTTAATAAAGTCAGCTATTTGTTTGTCGAATATTGAATTAATATTATCGAATATTGAATCAATATTATCGAATTTTTGGAACAACACAGCCGAATTTGTAACGACAGACGAATGCATATATGAGATTTGTGTTATTTTTTTTTTCTAATTTATGGTTCTAATTAAAAAAAATTGATGCTTGAATATGAATTTTCAAATCTTTGTTTTCAGAATCTAAATGATTTGTTACGTTTTTTTAAATGTAAGGTTTATTGGGAAACAAATCCCTTAATTTTAGGAGCTTCCAAAGTCATTGGTAGCAAAAATAATTAGATATATTCAGCCCACTATTATTAGTATAGTTCTTCAATCTTAGCCCTTAATCTATTGTAATCTAACGATCTAAGATTGTTCTCCCGTTTCACTATAGCAAGTGTTTTACCGGAACCTCCCCATATATATATAGAACAATCTTTCAAGCTACAAAAGCTAACAACACTCATTCAAGGATTGAAAATCTTTCAATTTAAAAGGAAGAGATCAAGTCTCTACCTCAAAATGCACAATTGTTGACTAGAGCAACCTTGTGTTGAACTAAAACTTCTAGTAGGGGTTACATTTCTCAACTTGTTTGCAATCTTGTCAAATACATTAAAAAACTGCTTGAGTAAAAGATCGAGGGCTTGCTATACTTCTTGATAAGAAGTACTTTTTGCTAAAAAGTAGTGCTTTTTTAACCCCAAATCTACAAAAAAAAAAACTAATTTCCACATTTTCCAAGACAAAAATAGCATGCTTCTGTACAAAAAGTACTTTTTACTATTATGTGTAGCAAGCCCAAGTATTCATCATCCAATTATAGCTAGTTTTTGATCCACGAGTTAACACCACCTGGAACATAGACAGAACATAAAAAAGTTGCAGAGTTCACAATCTTGCCATTCCCCGCACCTCAAATGATTCATAGAGCAACTATTAGGGCAAAATCTGATGTTCAAAGCCCCATGCCGCATCAAATTTCCATGGAAAAAGACATTACAAGCTCGAATTCAATTTCAGAAAGAACAAGGTTTGGTTCCCTCACAAAGAGAAGACAAGAGAGAGTGAGGACAGACAGATTCCTTGATGATGAGGCGAGTGTGACGCATAAACTGCTCACGAATTGCTGTTTCTGACGCTTGTTCGGAATGTTATCCCTTGGAATCACGAACCTCTCTCTGAGCGGGACGTTTTCTCCGATCTCGTGCATCTCTTTGTCAATGATGCACCACTCCGACTTGTCATCCTCTGTCTGCAACTTCGTCGAACTGAACTTTGGCCGCCTACGACGCGGAGCTGAGCCGGAGGCATCGTTCCTGCTTTTTCCACCGATGAACACGCAAAAACAATCGAAAACCCTAGTCAATTAATAAGAACATTCTCGTTTTGGTGAGAAAATCGAAACTGTGTTTAAAGCCGCAATCAAAAAGGAACAATTGCGTTTAAAATCCTAACAAAAAGCATGGATCAAAATTGCAACTACACAACAAATGAAAGAAATTAGAAACTCCACGCATCTAGTAAGAAGATCACACATAATTTCCGGAAAATCAACAACAGAAATTACAAATTAACATCAAGCACATGAGATTTTAGAGAGTGAGATTCGAAGATGATTACCACCATCGGAGATGAGCAGTCAACGAGGATGAGTGGTGAGAGGTGAGAGGTATAATTTGTTTTTATAATTTTACTATTTTCTAGACATTTTAATGACTTGTCTTTATTAATAAAGTTGAATATACTTAGCAAGTATTTACCGACACCACAACATGTCACAATTATCTAAATTTTTACAGTAGAATGTGTCGGTAATTTACGACACCTTTACCTGTCGAAATTTTAGCGCGTTAATATACCCGCATTTTTTTTACCGACACAAGTCCTTAGTGTCGTTTTAAATGTGTCAAAAAATACCGTATTTTATAGTAGTGTATATAGAACAATTGGCCTCTCTTCTTACATTCCAAAAAGAAAAACACTATTCCAAAAGTTGAAAAGAAATAACACAATGGACACAACATACACATACACATACCTCATAGTAGCACCTCTCTTCCTTTGCATCTTCATCTCCCTTGTAATAAAAAATGGCATAATCTTATTTTCCTCCTCTCCAATACCGTTGTATTGGCCAGTATTAGGTATGCTTCCGAGAGCAAGATAGAAGGCAAGGTCGAGACTAGAGAGAAAAATTTTAATTTATATAAGGTTTAGATGGTATTATATAAGTTTGGAATGTTTAAGTTGATTGTTTTATTATGATTTTAAAAATTAAATTTATATAGCTTCAAAATTCTATTGAATTTATATAATTTAAATTTACATAAATTAATTTATTAGGTATTTTTAGCTAAAATGTAACACTCCTATTTTGTAACTATGGGTATTACATGCCAGTGACCTCGGATTTTCCCATCCAAAGTCTCCCAAGGCGATAGGTAACACAACTTGATTCATAAAAATGAAATATTGAACTTATATTACATCAAAAGTGGTCAATGTTTGATACATGATTAGAAATCAATGATCAACGATACAAAATAACAATGTTTGAGTGAAGAAGATTTATAAATCCTTTTTGCAGCGGAAATAAAATGACGGTAAAAAGATTCTTCACAAAAACAAAATAGGAAACTCCAAAATATCTAAAATAACTTGAAACCTCTTGAAAATCTTCCTTTCTTCAGATCTTCGAGTCTTTGTCTTTAATCTGCTACGGTCATGCCTTTGCTACCTGATATTCCTATAAAAGCAAGAAATACCAGCCGACCAATGTCGGGAAGAAAAGAAAGTGGTATTAGTCTAACGCGAGACTAAGCAAGTGGTAGAATATGGCTAGGTTCTTAAAAGGCTAAGTATGTCGGCATCAAGGTCCAAAAGGAATTGAGCGATGCACGACAAATCAGGTTCTTTTGAGGTGAGAGTGTGATATAACTTAGACAACAAAGCTTTATTCGAATACAATTCAGATGATGATGAGAGGAACAAATCTGTAGGGAGATGAATAGGGCTGGACATTATCCGCGGGTGACCGCCTCACCCGCTTAACCCACCCATTTATATAGGTGAAAACCCATGAAAAGACGGTTGATGGGTGAGGCGGTTGATGGGTGAAATGGTTTACGGGTCGGATATGGGTTATATTTAGCAACCATTTCACCCGACCCATCAACCGACCCATCACCTGACCCATCACCCATCAACCATATACCACCCATTTCACTCACCAATTTACCAAGAATTTATTCTTATTTTTACTGCTTGAAGGAAGATTTTCAATTTCTAGCTATGAAATAATGCAATGTGTTGATTTTGGTTAGCTTATGTTTGAAAATATTTCTTTTACCATTAACGTATTTGAATTTTAAAACGAATTAGCTATTTTAACTCTCGGATTCAATCGAGTTTTAAATAATTATATTATAAAGTAATTTATTTTTGATATATTATAATCATAGTTCATAGGTTTTCGTGGGTGGTGGGTCACCCGCCCCACCCGCGGGTGATGGATGAGGCGGGTATGGGTGCAACGCTTTGCGGGTGATGGGTGAGGCGGGTGAATCATTTTTATTAGCGGGTCGGGTGGTGGAAGAGCTCCACCCACCCATAAACCGCCCCATGACCAGCCCTAGAGATGAATAATGCTTTCTTTAATGATAGGAAATCATAAGAAGGTGATTCCTAAGAACAAAAGATGATTAAGAATTTGTTGGGAACTTATTAATTCATGTCAAAGTTTAGTAAAAATCTACCTTGACTTATCTTCTCTTAGTAATATGGCAATACATTTTATGTTAACGATTTTCGGATGTGGCAACTCATAAGAGTCAAGGGCCACACCCAATACATCCTCCGTTTATCAATTGTTGTGCATAGGGCACTTATCTTTCATTAATGACAAAACAGTGCAATCAGTTATCGATTTTTAGATGCAGCAACCCAAAACGGGTCAAGGGCCACATCAGAGAAGGACGGAGTCCTTAACACCTAGCTAGGGTGTTGTCACCCCTCTACGCTTGTAGAGCAGGCAGAGTCATGACCCAGTATTAGGGTATAGGTACATCCTAATACGTTTTTGAGAGGTGTTTTCAGAGACGAGCTCTCACCCCTAATCCCTATTCTAGTCCATAACAAAGTCTCAAAAAGAGACTTGAAACAATCAGAGGCCACAATTATCGGTCCTAAGTCCAAGTACTAGCGTAGTGCAGAATTAATAATGATATAACAATGAAGTCATTATTTCTAACAATAATAATCCTAGGTTCATTTTTAAGCAAACAAGGCGTTCCTAGCAATTATATGGATATGATAACGGAGGAAATGAATTAACGATTATCGAATATAAAGAGGATATGAAAAGAGAACCATCCACTTGCCTTCGATTTTTCGAGAATTAACTCTTTATGAAGACGGAATCTGTGAACGAGCTCTTCTAGAAGCTTGACCTAATCTGAGGCACGGGAATGATAACGAAATAAATTAATATTTAATTCACTTCTTAGCCTAGGAACTTCTCAAATTATTATTCTCGTATAATAATTCGTATGGATAGTATAAATTATTGTCCTTTAATAATTTATACCCCTAGGTTTTCGAATTATTAAAATGTTAGAAGCGACATTAGGATTTTAGTAAAATCATCGGTTTACGAACATCCTTCGTAAAATTTATTTATAAAAACGTTTCTTAAAGGGATTAAATAAGTACTCCATTAAAATTCGTTATTCATAATAAAATGATATTTTATCCATAAAAGTCCCAACTGAGAAAGAGTTCAAGTTTATTTTATAAAAAGGTTGACTTAATTACATGGGTTATAAAGTAATATTTTTAATCACACCCATTAAACAATTTAGGAAATTCTAATGGGCTTATTAATATAAGAACACCCCTTTAAACTAATCAAAACTTTGATATGTGATAATTAATTTACATGAAGTCATATATTAGCTAAAATGACTAAGGAGTCTTATAATCATATTTTTCTATTACACATGATATAAATTAAGAGTGTTAATGATTTATTAATTCTTTCTTTAGCTATTAATGGGCCTGATATTTAGACAAAGCCCAAATTAAATCCTAATACAAGCCCACCTTAATTTTATGATGAGCAGCCTCCTTCCTCCTTTCTTCTTCTACGCACACTGTGGCTTGCCTCCCTCCTTTCTCACGAGCAGCCACAATACCAACGACATGGCGGACGTCCGGCGACAGCTCCTAGCTAGGTGTTAAGGACAACACCCTAGCTAGGTGTTAAGGACTCCGTCCTTCTCTGATGTGGCCCTTGACTCGTTTTGGGTTGCTACATCTAAAAATCGATAACTGATTGCACTGTTTTGTCATTAATGAAAGATAAGTGCCCTATGCACAACAATTAATAAACGGAGGATGTATTGGGTGTGGCCCTTGACTCTTATGAGTTGCCACATCCGAAAATCGTTAACATAAAATGTATTGCCATATTACTAAGAGAAGATAAGTCAAGGTAGATTTTTACTAAACTTTGACATGAATTAATAAGTTCCCAACAAATTCTTAATCATCTTTTGTTCTTAGGAATCACCTTCTTATGGTTTCCTATCATTAAAGAAAGCATTATTCATCTCCCTACAGATTTGTTCCCCTCATCATCATCTGAATTGTATTCGAATAAAGCTTTGTTGTCTAAGTTATATCACACTCTCACCTCAAAAGAACCTGATTTGTCGTGCATCGCTCAATTCCTTTTGGACCTTGATGCCGACATACTTAGCCTTTTAAGAACCTAGCCATATTCTACCACTTGCTTAGTCTCGCGTTAGACTAATACCACTTTCTTTTCTTCCCGACATTGGTCGGCTGATATTTCTTGCTTTTATGGGAATATCAGGTAGCAAAGGCAGGACCGTAGTAGATTAAAGACAAAGACTCGAAGATCTGAAGAAAGGAAGATTTTCAAGAGGTTTCAAGTTATTTTAGATATTTTGGAGTTTCCTATTTTGTTTTTGTGAAGAATCTTTTAACCGTTATTTTATTTCCGCTGCAAAAAGGATTTATAAATCTTCTTCACTCAAACATTGTTATTTTGTATCGTTGATCATTGATTTCTAATCATGTATCAAACATTGACCACTTTTGATGTAATATAAGTTCAATATTTCATTTTTATGAATCGAGTTGTGTTACCTATCGCCTTGGGTGACTTTGGATGGGAAAATCCGAGGTCACTGGCATGTAATACCCATAGTTGCAAAATAGGGGTGTTACATAAAATGGGTATGTGTTAATTTATTAGGTATTTTTAGCTATAATGGGGTTGGTTTGAATCTCGGATTGGTTCGGGTAAACCGAACTAAATTAACACATACCCATTTTAGCTAAAAATACCTAATAAATAAATTTATGTAAATTTATATTATATAAATTCAATAGATTTTTAAAGCTATATAAATTTAATTTTTAAACTCATAATGAAGCAATCAACTTAAATATTCCAAACCTTATATAATACCGTCTAAGGCTTCCCACTTTGAAAATTTACGATGTGGGATAAAAAATGGAGTGTGGCACACATGAAAAGTGTCTAGATAGTGCTTCCCACATCGAAATTTTGGGGAAATGAGGACTTGAGAAGTGCTATAAGTAGATATGTCTCAAGTGTGTTTTAGTATGTGGGCTATTCAGTTGGGCTTGAATTTGAGGCCCATATTAGTCCATCAAGTAATAAATAATTTAATTTATTAAATAATGGGCTTTTAAACAATGACCCACTATGTCGATGTAATTTCGTCTTCTAGTAAAAAAAATCGTTTAATTTGGTTTAGAGCCGAACCAAACCGAAAAAGACGGTTTTGGCGGTTCGGTCTGTTTCATGCGCACTATGGGGTGGTTGGTGCGCCCTAGGAAGGCGCACAATGCACCTTAGTTGGGCGCACAAGGCCAACTTCCGAGCCTTGTGCGCCTATCTTAGGCGTACCACATGGTGCGCCTATCTTAGGCGCTCAAGGCTTCCCCAGAAGGTAATTTTTTTTTCATTTTACCCTTGTACGCTTAATTTAGGCGCAATAAACTGTATTTTTAAGATAGACGCACTAAATTGTGTACAAATGGCTCAAAAATAATGTATGAATAGCAGTTCCGGGAAAAAAAGGGGTGGGGATTTTTTTGGATTTCATGTGGAGTTTGTTATCCTAAATAGAAAACATCAAATCCAAAAATAACTAAATTACTTTTCAATTATTCGACAAAAAAAATTACTTTTCAATTATAATTACATAAAATTTGAATTCAGGGGATATTGCGCGCTATTTCAACTCCACTTTTCATCCATTATATATAATAACTCAGTGGCGGATCTAGGGCGGCGGTCGCCCCTCATTGAGCCGGAGCGCCACTACAAAGTACCGAGGAGCGAGCGGCCGGAGCAACGAGAGCAGGGCGGGATGGGGCGGAAGTGGTGCGGAATTGGGCGCCGGGGCCGGGGCGGGATGGGGTAGGAGGAACCATGAACGCAAGGGCTAGAGCCGGAGGAACGGCCGTCGGCGTCGGGCTTGACTGCCTGGGGAAGAAGAAGAGAGGTAGAAGAAAGAAAAGAAGGATTGTAAATCCCTAAAACTAATCGACGTCGTTTTCACGTTTCACAATAAAATAAAGCTGGCTGCTGATCGAATTTGAACGTTTAGCCTTTTTTTCAAAAACGTACAAATTAAGAAGACAAGTATAACAGTTTAGAATAAGGCATTAATTCCCAATTAAGAAGAGAAGGGTTTTAAACATCGATCTTGTTTTTTTTTTTAATTTTTGGGGCATGAAATAAAAAAAAAATTAGGTCAACAACTGTTGAACGAATTTGGGGTTTTCACTAGAGAGCAGCCGAAATCGACGAGCTACCAAGGCAATTCCGAGTCTCCAACGGTGAGGGAGCAATCACGACTGCGAGACGCCCAACGGGCGGCCAACTACTGACCCACTAGCCTATATTTCGCCCCCCCTCCCCATTGAACCAATTCTAGATCCGCCACCGTAATAACTTGTGAACTCCATCAAACCCCAAAAGTTAACATACTAACTAAAATTTTCCAGGATTTAATATAAATCGTTTTTCATTTTTCTAACTTATGTCTTCAAAATATAAGCTAAAAAAGAATTCCGAACTTATATCTTATTTATATATAAAAAAATTAGAAATTCTTTCAAAGATTTTATTTTCAAAAATAAAAATCTTAACCCATGTCATAAGAATAAATTTTATAACTGAAATTTATATGTACAAATTGATATACATACGATGTCGGCGGTATACAAATGACATCGTACAAATGTTGTATACAGATTGAAACCAAGTTAATTTGAATAAGTACGCAGGTGTACATTTCGAGCCCAATTTATCCACGACCACACTTTGTAAATGGTCCCCCGACAAGAATAAATTGTTTCTACGTCCACTAGGGGCCGAGCCAGGGGGGGCGAAGGGGTGGTCACCCATACTCTCTATTTCCTTCGTTAAAAAATATATGTCGTTTTACGATTTGTCTTAAAAATTAATAAACCAAATGATTTGACTTAAATAACCTGAATCATACGAAGATCTTTTATTTTTGGTGATAGATTTAGGTATTAGTGATGATAATATTGAAAAAACTGTGATAAAATATCTAAAATGACAAGTATTTCTCAACAATCCAATCAAGCAAAAACAACGGTATTAATTGATGAAGGGAGTATTAGGTAAAGTAGAGGGATAATAATTATAAAAATTCTTTGGTCTAGTTGTAGGCTGTCCCCTCTTGCTTCAAGTGGTCCATTAGTAGCTAGTAATTAAGTTTTTTGATTTTTTTTCGCACGCTTCAAGTTTCTTAATTAAGTTTCCTCCACTACTATATTTTCACTTGCATTGTATAGTAATTAAGTTTCTTTAAATTTTTTTCTCATGAATTTCGTTTATGTTTTGTTTGTTTATTAGACTTTCAACCAAAACATTTCAAATTAAACTATTAGCTATCTTCATTATGGTGATTGGGAGTAATTTAAAACTACTAATAATTTTGGTTAATAATTAAGTTGTTGGTTCTATATTGCAAATTAAAAGTATTTTTTTTATAAATGTAAGTAATTGATCCTTTATACAATAATTAATAAATTTTTGAGTATTTATTTGTACTTTTCATTTAAGTATTGATATATAACAATTGATGATTTCTTTTACATACTACTACGTACTAACTTATATTTTACTTACATTGTATAAGCATGATATTGATACTAATTAATACCCAATCACTATATATTGACATTTATTTTGGATATTTATTTATTTAAATAATACAAGTAATATTAATACATGCATTTTCCGATATTACAATCTTTGATTTTCTTCTTTCTCTTTTATTTACTTCGATCTAAGCCCGATTTGATAAATTTTCCTTTGGTAAGTTTTGACTCAAACATACACTATTTGTTTGTATCATCGTGTGTCACACTTAAATATTAGGCAGATGTTCGATTAAAAGATGGGCTCCACGTACAATTTATTTACCAACGACCACACTTTGTAAATGGTCCCCCGACAAGAAATTAAAGTCCTAAATCATTTCATCAAACAAGAAAAAAATACGACACCCATCAATGCAGGGTACTGGCATGGGCACGTTAACAAAATAAACGTGATAATAATACAGATTATCTTTCATATAAAATCTCAAAATACTTAAAACTCTAATCTGAATTGTATCTTCCATAATAATACAGTGTTACTCTTGCTTTGCTTTTATCTTCCATAATACTTAAAACTGTATTATTAGGTAAAGTAGTATGGATAAATAATGAAAATGCTTTGATCTAGTGGTAGATTGTCCCCTCTTGCTTCAGGTGGTCGGTCCTATATTCAATTATTTCTGACTGGTGTGTAGTAATTAAGTTTCTTTAAATTTATTTTCTCAAGAATTTTGTTTTTGTTTTTTGTTTGGGTCGAATGTTTTTGTTTCGTTAGACTTTCAACCAATACATGCCAAATTAAACGATTAGTAATTAAGTTGTTGCTTGTATATTGCAAAGTAAAAGTATTTTTTTTATAAATGTACGTAACTAATCCTTAATTCAATAATTAATAAATTTTTGAGTATTTATTTGTACTTTTCATAGAAGTATAGATATATCACAATTGATGGTTTCTTTTACATACTACTACTAGCTTATATTGTACTTACATTGTATAAGCATGTTATTGATACTAATAATACCCTATCAATATATATTGACAATAATACAAGTACTATTAATACATTTACCGATATTACAATCCATCCTCGTAAACAACTTTGCCCCGGCCCTTCTACTGTCCACTGTTACTTAACCACGTAACGTCCTCTGTTGTGATTCTATTTATTGCTCTCGTTCGAACACTCCTTACAATCCAAAAGGAAAAGCATTATTCCCGTTGAAAAGAACACAATGGCATTGGCCACATCACACACATACCTCATAGTAGCACCTCTCTTCCTTTGCATCTTCATCTCCCTTCTAATAAAATATGGCAAAATGCTATTTTCCTCCTCTCCTATACCGTTGGATTGGCCGGTATTAGGTATGCTTCCGGGAGTCATTTTGAACCAACAACGGCTCACCCAATGGTACACGAAGATTCTTCTTGCAATCCCAAGCTCAACGTTTCGAATCAAGGGCCCATGGCTTAGCAATATGGATCTTCTCTTGACATCGAATCCGGCCAACATCCAACATATCTCCTGCAAGAAACACTTGGACTTCCACAAGGGCTCTAACTACAACGAGATCTTCAGCTACCTTGGCGACGGTATCTTTAACACCGACGGTGACCTATGGAAGTACCAACGCAAGATCGCTCTAAGTTCGTTCACAAACCCCAGGTGATAAATTTTGTATACTTTTGGTAATAGTCTTGATCACAAGTTCATATATAGTTTGTATGACATAATGAAAAGGGTTATTTTATAGAGTATTTCATGTTTTTTAACTAAAAAATGAAACTATATTTGAATTTTAAAAATTATGTACTCATTTTCATGTGGAAACTATTCTCCTAAATTTAATAGATTCTCAAATATATTGTATAGGCTAGAACAAAAAAAGCAATAAATTATATATTTATATATTTTCTATTTTTTTGGTTGAAATTACTATCTTTTTTTTTTGGTCAAAATTACTATCTATTATTTCCAAAAATTCAAATCGATCTAGTCACTAGTTCATCAACAGGCTTCGTCAATTAATGGCTTCTAGTTTAAGAGAGAAACTTGAGCACGAGCTCGTCCCATTGCTCGACAAGTGCATGATCAAACGTGAAGTGATTGACTTGCAAGACATTTTTGGCCGACTCATGTCAGATCTCTCGTTCATCATGTTGATGGGGCACGACCCAAAGTCTCTTCGGTTAGATCTTCCGAGCCATTTCTTATATGATGTGGCCCATCGCGGGGAGGAAGTGATTTTTACGAGACACCTCCTCCCCGAGAGCCTTTGGAAGTTTCAAAGATGGCTCGGGATTGGGAAAGAAGGAAGTCTCAAGAGATTGATTTTAAAGGCGGATGAATTCATCTACGATATCATAGACAAGAAGAGAGAAGATCTGATGAAGAGAATGAAAGAAGATAAAAAGGAAACAAATCAACCGAATTCCCTTTATGGGTCCGATTTGTTCACTCTATACATTGAAGAAGACTATGGGGGACCGGAGCACGGGTTCAAGTCAAACGACTGTTTCTTACGAGACACGTTTGTGACTTTCTTACTTGCAGGGCAAGACACAGTATCCTCAGCCTTGTCTTGGCTCTTTTGGCTACTATCCAACAACCCGAGAGTCGAAGCCAAGATCAAGGAGGAGATGAAAAAACATATGGTTAGCATAAATGAAGACAACAACAATTTCATTGATTTGTTGTTTCAGGCGGGTGCAGAAGGCTTGGCGAAGCTTGTTTATCTACACGCGACGATATACGAGGCTTTGAGGCTATATCCCCCGGTGCCTATCAACCACAGGGCGGCGTATAGGGAGAGCACGCTACCAAGCGGGCACAAGGTGAGCCCGCACACGATGATCGGGTCGTGTGCATATACCATGGGGCGGATGGAGGAGCTTTGGGGGAAGGATTGCTTGGAGTTCAAGCCAGAGAGGTGGGTAACCGAGCAAGGGACGGTTCGGAATGAACCGGCTCACAAGTTTCTCGTCTTCAATGCGGGTCCTCGAATTTGCATCGGAAAGGATATTTCGATCCTACAAATGAAGGCGGTTATTCTTACGTTACTAGGTCAGAATTTTCGCTTCGAGGTGGTAGATGGACACCCGATCGAGCCCGAGCTCTCGGTCATTCTTCATATGAAGCATGGTTTGAAAGTTAGGGTTATGAAAGATTAGGGTTTCGTGCATGGCTTTTTTATTGGCAATAAATAATGGATCATGTGTCTATTTAATTTATACATATTTGATTTACTCGTATCCTATGCATGCATGCATGCATGTGTAACGTTGTAACCTTTGTAACGCTGTAATGGATCATCGTCGAAATTTCACTCAATAAATATGTGCGATCTTTCTCTTGTTTAATTTGAAGGTACGTGGGCGGTCATTGAATTAAATTTGTCTGGCCAACCAACTAAGGTGGCCGGCCAACTACACTATAATTGCAACATGTATATCAAGTTGTGTAGTGACTATACTATACACTGGTGTACATTTTAGCATTCAATTGCAATAACTTGTTCTACCAAAAAAAAAGTAATTAGTATTTTTTTTTACTGAGGGCACTGGCCCATGGAAATCGAACCAATAACCTCGATCTAAGTGTCACCCGTAAAAGCTTACCCATTTGACTTAAGACAAAAGTAATTATATCAGCAATTAAACTACTATAGGGGTCCAATTAAACTTTTTTATGGGAAGGTTAAATTATTAGGAAAAAAGTGCAAATAGAGTGATTTGTTGATATATTAAGCCTTGCAACTATACATCCTCGTGACTTGTTGCCTTCTTGCACACTTGTAGTGCAATTATTTGTGCAGTGCATTTATTGTGATGGTACTGCATTTGCGTCTTCGAGACCCCTCGTTTAACTTCTAAAACAATAGACAAAAGTGTTGGTATCCGCTGATCCACATCCCATGTCTAAAGGCTTAATTATCGAATATGTGTCAACGTAGATCGATGTCTTCATTGAATAAGTTTACCGTATTTGAAGGCGGATGAATAATTAATTCCCCAACCTCTCACTCTAATTGTGGAATGGTTATTATATATTGATGTATGTTGAGACTAATCTTATCCCACGTTGAGATTTAGAACCTAAACCACCCACCATATAAGTACATGGGTTACTCACCCTATTGCCAATTGGTTTTAGGGTGGAACCTCATGTACTTATGTGTCGGGCTTACCGTGCATATGCGCACGAACCGACGTGTGACTCCCCACGTCATATATGGCCCACCGAGATTTAACATGGTATCAGATTCTGTTCGGTCCGGGTCCCAACTTCCTGGTCTATTTGGCTAGCCGGCCTTAAGGCACGAGACGTCAAGTGCAACTAGCATATTGCGGGGCTAGGCAGTTGCACTTGAGGGGGCGTGTCGAGACTAATCTTATCCGGGATTTAGAACCTAAACCACCCACCATATAAGTACATGGGCTACTCCCCATATGAGGTTTTAGGGTGGAACCTCATGTGCTAATGTGTCGGGCTTACCGCGCATATGCGCATGAACCGACGTGTGACCCCCCACGTCATATATGGCCCACCGAGATTTAACATGGTATCAGAGCCTCTTCGGTCCGGGTCCCAACTTCCTGGTCTATTTGGCTAGCCGGCCTTAAGGCACGAGACGTCAAGTGCAACTGGCATATTGCGGGGCCAGGCAATTGCACTTGAGGGGGCGTGTTGAGACTAATCTTATCCCACATCGGGATTTAGAACCTAAACCACCCATCATATAAGTACATGGGCTACTCCCTCTATTGCCAATTGGTTTTAGGATGGAACCTCATGTGCTTATGTATCGGACTTACCGCGCATATGCGCACGAACCGACGCTGAATTGTTATGTGTCGGACTTATGTAGAGGTTTGTCCCACTTTTTTTATTAGTGCTTCGAGTTGGTGAAGAGTGTGAGTGAAAAGTGTGATTGCATTATGACAGCCAAATTCCTACCCGTGATGGAGTTGTTATGTACTGAATATATGGGAAGACCTAGTGTTTATCTTTAGTATAAAAGAGAGGTTTGTACCTTTGGGTGGATTATCCAGATTATTGAATAAACCTCATTCTCTCTGCTCCTGGAGGATTTGAGTCAATATAGTTTAGGTGTATTGGGCCTTGGTATATCTACACATATATATTTTTTTTTGGTTAACATCTACACATATATAAATGTACGGTGGGGGCGTACGTATGGGCCATTCATTTTACTAATTTATTAGCAATAGTGTTTTTCTTGATCTGAGCCCTCCGTTTCCTCACCTGCTTCCACCTCTTGCTTTCTTCGTTTTCATCTCCGTCTTCCACCTCTTGCTTCTTCTGCTTTCTTCGCTCTGTTGTTATCCGCTCCCCTCCTCCTTTGCCTATTCCAATGGCTCTCTTGCTTTTTGTTTCGATCTGCTCTGGCTTCATGTCCGAACTCCGAACCCCTGTCCTGGCGTTCGAACCCTAGCCCGAGTCCGGGCCCTATCCGCCTGCGAGTCCGAGTCCGAGCCGCACCCTAGCCTTCGTCCTCTCCAGCCATGAAAACGTGCTTTGCCTCCTCATGCTCTCCGCCAGCCCACCTCCTCGTCCTCGCTGAGTTTCTGCCTCCTTGTCCTCGCCGCCTCCTCGTCCTCTATAATCGCAACTCGCCATCGCCGGTAAGAGCATGGCTCAATTTCTGGGTCGACGCTTTCTAATTTGCAGCTCAATTTTTTTATCAGATGCTTTGTACTGTGATTGCTGTTGATTATTCAATTTTTTCTGAATACAAATTGGGAATTCCAGTTTTAGCGTTTCTTTTCTTCTAGATCCGTTTGCGTTGTCGGCAACAGGCTTGACGACTCACCGGTGTTGCACGCTAAATCGCCGTCAACTCTCGTTTTCCAAACACGTTGAATGGTATGTTTTGTTTTGCTTACTTTTGAATTGCTTTTCTAGAATTCAGGTTTAGGGTTTAGGATTTTTTTGTGATCGATTTCTTTCTGCCTATACAAATTGGAAATTCCATTTTTCTATACATAGCGAATACTGTATTTCCTTAATCATGCACTCCAGGTGTTTGATTAAATGCATATAAGAAATTTTTGTTGCTTTAGTCGTTCTTATCAGAGATTGCACTTTCCTATCACAACATTGTCTTTCTCATGTTGGGCTTGTGGTTTTATGATGTCACAGGTGAACACGGAGGCAGGAGTCACGGCTGCCTTTCAGCTTGTGGATTATCTCGGTCTTCTATAATCGCAACTCGCCATCGCCGGTAAGAGCTTGGTTCGGGTTATGTTTATGATTTTTATGATTTGATTTCCTTTAATTCTTGCTTTCTTGCACTTTCTGAAATTTCTTATACTAATCTTTAGACCTTCCGGGGGCAGTGGTCGGCGAGAAGGGGGTAGCTTCGTCCGATCTACCCCTGGATTGTTATTGTACAGCTCTAGAGGCGGATCCGGAAACAATTCCGAGCAGATTTCAGAGTACGTCGTCGATTTTTTCTTTTCTTGCTTCTTTTCCCTATTGTATGATTGAGATGGAGTTGTCGGACTTAGTGGATTCCATTAGGGTTTTGCAGACATATCGGGATCGTAAGGAGGGTTATGATGGCTGGTATGCGCGATTGCAAGGGGTCTCAGAACGGTGCTGAGATCAAGAGTCTCGCACATTTCGATGTCCACGAGCATATTCTCGCCGAGAGGTATGATTTCCCTTTTTAATTTGGGAACTTTGATATTGAAGTTATTTATGTCCCAGAGTGAATACAAAAGAGGTATGAGTGCCTGGAACTTTGATATTGAAGATTTCAAAGAGCAAGCATCATTGGTAAGATTACCATCTCTACCTAATTCATGGATTAAACTCTGTGAGTCAGGGTTATTTCTTTCATATCATCATTTTGAATTAAATTGCTCTTTTTAACCCTTTCTTGTTTTAGATTGAAGACGATGACGAATTGGTAGAAATTAGGGGAGGAGATGAAAGTGTAAAATCTACAGGTAACTACAAGGTTCAATTGATATGAAATTCTTATTTGGATCTCTGATTTCTTTTAGTTTGCTCTGTAATCTTATGACCATAGCTTGTGATTGTTAATGTCCTGCTGGCGGGATGCATCAGATGCTGGATCTTGTTCTGATAAGGGCTTGTTTAATAGTGACAATGTTTCAAGGTAATTTTCTGCATGCATTGCAATTATATTTAATGTAAAGAGCTTTCTTGCATTTTCAAAGGGATACTTGAGGATCTTGCTTTTGTAGTTACCAATAGTTGCGCATTCAAAAAGTTGATAAATGCAGATTTTTTCTATATATACAGGTTTGTCATTTGCTCAATTTTGAGGTGTATGACTAAAAATTGTGCATTTTTTTAACCAGTTTTTGGGGTTTGTGAGAGATGAGAGTTTCTGAATTTGTTCCTCTAGCAATTTCTTTGCTTATCTATGGATTGCATCTCATGAGGATCATCAGTCTCTAGCAAAAATCCAAATTCACAGAGCTTTGTCTGCTCATCATCAAGATGCTCTTGTTAAAGCCCCTCCTTCTGTTCTTGGACTAGATGTAAGCTCTATTTTCTCTATAATAATTTCAGTGTGATGTAAATCATATAATGCAAGAAAGAAACTGTTTTTTTTTTTGGATTGTAGGGAAAAAATGTAGAATGGGTGACTGTGGAATTTAGCCATCCAAATCCTTCAGCAGATGATTGGATTGGAGTATTTTCACCTGACAATTTCAAGTAAGCCAATAATTTTCTGATAATTCAACATTTACTAGAGGGATTTGATTTTTGAATATTTGAGTTCTTGGATTGCATTTCTTCTAATTGTATAGCAGAAAATCCAAAGTTTGCTCCTCCATTGATTTGCACTGCCCCTATAAAGGTAGACTGAACTTATTTTCAAAGAAAGCCCCTTTGAAATACTGAAAATTTGATGTTATTGTAATAGAATGTGCTATAATCCTTGCAGTTTCACTACACAAATTTCATCAATCCAAGATACAAAAAAATTGGAAAAGGGTCCTTGAGATTTAGACTGATCAACCAAAGAGCTGATTTCTCTTTTGCACTCTTCTTTGGTGGATTATCAAATGTGAGTTTAGATTGATCTGTCAATAAACACTTATTCTCAAATTCCTTAGTTTTTGTTTGATGAATGAAATCCTATTCTTCGGTTTCATGATTGAGGACGCTCGTCTTCTCCGAGCCTACTTCCTACCTCCTTACATACGATTCCGCCGCCCAATCAGCTCCGGTAAGCGACGTTCAATGTCGATTTTGGCTTTAGTTCGTCATTTATCCGATTTAGGGTCTAAATTCATTGCCCTGTTACAGTTTTGCAATTTACTTCTGGAATTGAATTTGTGGTTGGGTACGTTTTTACACTTTAATACAAACACAACAATTTTTTTAAATTGCTCTGAATCATAGTCCCATTTTCATTGGCTAAATTTGAGGATAAGAAAGTAGACTATTAATAATTGAATTCCTTAATAATCCTGTCAACAGCTAAATGGCATACTTTTCTGAATGGAATTCGTTAGAATATGTCCTCAGCATCATCATTTTTTCTGGGAAAAAAAAATCTGAGTTATCTTATGCCCAGCTTAACAAATTACAACGGAGGAGGACGTTTCAGCAACACCAAAGGAAGCAACTATAGTGAAGCCGTCAGAAAGCAAGATCCATCCCGAGGTTAAGTTAACAAGACATTTTCCTTTACAAAATGGGCTTGTATTAGCAACAAATTCTATGACGTACCCAGCAAAGGACTATGTCCAAGCTCAAATGTCAGTGAAGAATGATATGAGGCTAATTCCTGTTTTTTACTTCTCTATGGAATTTGATCTTGGTTCATGCTTTTTGGTTTAGTGGAATCCATGATCTTATTTCTTCAATCATCTCTTTGTTTAACTTTGATATCCTGTCTGTGATTTCCCTTTTTTTACCTGTTTTGATGCTTCTGCTTTATTATTGCCTTACATGTATTCACTTCTTCATGTTTATTTCTCCATTTTTCTTGTAGTAATAAGTATACTATTTTCATGTACACACTTTGGGTCATCCTTGTAGATTTTATTCATTGTTGATGGCATCAGCAAGGTAATGGGAGATTCTTTGTGATTGGATTTTTGTATGTACCTTACGCCATGTTTTTAGTGGTTTGGTGATTGTACTTTGCTTTTGACTTCAAATTGATTATAGAGTGGGTTGTTACTTAATTCTTTGTGATTGGATTTTTTTTATGTACCTTATGCCATTTTTTTTTTGTAGTGCTTGGTGATTGTACTTGGCTTCTTTACTTCAAATTACTTATACAGTGGGTTGTCACTTGGTAGCAAACACTATGACTGATAGCCTATTAATCTTTTTTTTTTTGCTTTGTTGTGTTTGTAGGAAGGCAGTAGTGAGAGTTCTTTTTGCCTTTTTTATCGACAATACAATTTCATTGTTCATTCAGTATGAGCTCAACACTGTTTTTTGTTATTTTTTGCCGTGTTAACAGACAATCAATCAAGAATATACTGTAAAGGAATTCAGGACTGTGGTAGACACATTGATGGAGCTTGTTTTAGGAATGTAGATCGCTACTGACATAATATGTGGATTTGTAGGTCTAAATATGAAAGTCACATCGCGTTTTGGCTTTGGCTTCAGATGGTGATTCCGTTACGAAGTAGGGAGGTTCTGTTCCCAATACCAATTACGTGGTTCCTCTTGACAAATGGTCTTCTTCTTCTTGCATCACTCGTCCACGAGCAGAAATTCTGCGAGATCTCAATAAGAAGGTCCCTGATAATATCATCCAACCCGATTCCATGGTAAGATTTCTATCTAATCTCTCCTCATTGCTTGAAAGTTTTGCCTGTTTTCTTTTACCTAACTTCCTGCTTAGATTGATATTTTCTAACATTCTAGGTACCATGCCAATCGAATGTTGAGTTCCTATGCTCCAGGTATCTTTTTCTGTTATGTACCTGAAATGTTTCCTTGTTACTCTCAGGATGTAGATCCTTTTGGTGTTTCTAGAGCTTAAAACATTTGTTGCTTGGATAACACATAGGGGCATGGAAAGTGTATTTCCTACATGTAACGTGGAGCTTAAACCAACTGTTGCTTGGATGCTTCTGGTGTTTATGTTTTCACTAGCTTGAAGCCTCAGACTACTGATTCGTAGTCCTCACTTGGACATGCCAACCTTAACTTATTTTAGATGTAGATGTGATTAGAACAAAGCTCCCTGGTACATGTAAGACATGTGAGACGTCTATAAAAAGAAAATCGGTCAGTGCAAATCTTTGCTTTTAAACTAATTGAATTTGTTGCAACTTGTGAAGGGCAGGTATGACTCTGACCTACTTTAGTTATTTACTGTGTTGGCGAAGACAGGTGTGATATTTAATAAATCAAGTACCACACAATTTGTATGTGTATTCCAATATTTAATCATACATTTTAAGGAATATAAATGTCTTTTGCTGCAAGAATTTGTATTGCTTCAGTTATCAACCTGGAAAGCTAGATCATCTGATGAAGGTATTTTCGGTTTGGTTGTGCAGGCTAGAAACTTTTTGAAAATGGAACAAAAGCAAGGATTCAAGTGACCGACTAAGAGAAAGTAGAAGAACTGCACTAGAGAGCTCATAATATTGTTTTGCATTGCTTGTATTACTTTGTGGAGACAGTATATAAATTTGACGTTATTTTAAACTAAATGTGCCGTTCTAATACTGTTGCTTTTTCCTCTTCCACTTTCATTCATTTGTTTGGTGTAGAGCCATGTGCTTGCAATGCGGCAAACCTTGGCTGAGACAAAGTGTTCTTTATCATTCACTAACCAACATAGCAAATTTGAGAAGGATGTCATTCGATCGAAAATTTTTTTTGAGAAGGATGCCATTTTTAAAAACTAAGAGACTAGCAAAATTGTTTGTCAAGGATGGAGAAAGGAAAAACACTCCCCGTGCAACGCACGGGGCTTTTGCCTAGTATATAGAAAATTAGGGGAGGAAGTATACGTTGTTAATATGACAAGTATCTCACTTCCTAAGATGTGCAGATGTTATCTATATCTGATTTGGTGGCATGGAGTATTCCATTAGCAGATTTTAAAGAATATAAACATTTTGATGTAAGAAACAAGCAGCTATTGGATCATACGTGCATATAAGCATCAGCTTAACTTGTCATAATTAATTATAGCTTGAATTATTCAAAGTGCAATTACTCTTATTTGAGATCTATTCTTGTGACTTTTCTTGCTCTATCATGCATTTAGAGAACTTTTTATCGATGCTTAATTTTTTTCAACACAATTTACTGTGGCAGCTTATTTATTCTGGATACAGAATATAAACATTTTGACTTTTCTTGCTCTATCATGCATTTAAGGTCAGCCCACAACGGTCAAAAACATGAAACACAAAGTAGAAGGAAAAATGAGAAAACTGGAATCTTAATTTCCATTGATTTATGATTTAATAGTTGGTTTGTATATAAAAAATTCAACATTAAAAGGTCAACTGCTCAGACTGGGAGGAAATTCGTGTTCCTTCAATGCAAGCTTCAGCTTTTGCCCGTTTGAATCAAACAATATGTTCTTTCTAATAATAATTGTTATGGGAATCAATTGTAGTAGAAATAATTGCCGATTTCTGCTTTTCTGTGCTGGATTTTGTTGATATACTGAGATGTGCTACTTTATAGTTTAATTATGTTTATAGTAGGGAAATATTATTTATGAGCATTGAGCTTTCATTTTGGAGTTTAAAATTTCAGTGTATCTTGTTTGGTCTTTGTTGGGCCTCATAAAATCAGGCCCATGAAAGATAAGCAAAGGCCCATAGCCATCAATCATGATCTGTTCGATATCAAAGGGCCGAAGATCTCACCCACCATAAATGACGTGATCAGGCGCATTACAACGGTAATATTCAAATGAAGATTGCCATAAATGCAAGGACGGAAATCACGGGATCTGCATAATCCACCATTAACGGTACAATTAAGGGAAGAGCAAGGTAACACTCCAATTTATTCCAAGAAAGTCAACCTTCAAAGACGGCAATTCCGGGCGTCCTCCATGATAACTCCGGGCGGTTATTCCACGAAGATAAGGGCAAGATCTCCGGGATTTGCTCAATAATCAACAACGGTCTAATTATAGGCAGCATTATAAAAGGCAAGAAGATCATTCGGAGGAGACACAATCGGCACACCCAAAACACTCCCAAACTCATACTTCTTAAGCTATTTCTTTTGTTCTATGAAGACAGACGATCTTTTGTAACGATCCAGGAGTTCATATACATATACACGAGCAATACAAACGATCCTAAGCATTCTCCGCATTTCCTTACGTTTATTCAATTTATGTTTGTTATTTCTTCTCGATTTACAGCTTATTCGTAACTTGTAACGCGTTGTGACATCTTTGTGACTAGGAGTCCCTCATAGTAGCGAAGTAACGCGTTTACATGGTTAATTCGCCCAAAACAGTCTTGTAGGGAAATATTATGTTTATAGTAGGTATATATTTGCTTTAAGTATCCGGATACTTTGAATTGTCTATATTCATGATTAAATTGTCATTCTGTTTGTGTATTGATTTACCTTGCCTTGTTTATATTCATGATCAATGTTACTCACTTTTGTCTTCTGCTTTGATTTTATAGATACTTGAAGATGAGAAGCGCATTGTCTTGCCTACATTGTCCAAATCTATTTTGTAGCCTTTTAGAACATATAAATATGCTTTTAGAATCAGAATATTATATCATATTTTCATTTTATTTTGCTTTGGATTTATACAAAAATTTTGAACTTTCAATGTGAATTGAATTATGATTATATATAGTTTTCAGAATTTATCTATGATTTGTTTGGTTTTTTAAGCACTTAGATTAATTGTGAGAGTAATGCTTCATATCTCAATTCGAATAAACATTGTTGAGCAGGCAAATAGTATAACGATGAAAAATGTGGTCGTTATTGTAAAATATTTGGCCTGTTAGAATATCTAGCTTCAACGAGGAATTATTTTGTCGTTATAATTAATGCTTTTGTCGTTATTGATTAACTAACAACGACGAGTGCGGATATCGTCGTTAACCAATAACGAAGAACAAGCATGTCGTCGTTAACCAATAACGATTACAAGACATGTTGTTGTAATGCTTAACGATAAACATCCATATTGTCGTTAATGTTAACGACAAACAATCATCTCGTCGTTAATAATTAACGACGAACATGGTTGTTAAAACCAATAACGTCAAGACCTACTACAACGAACAAACGACGAAATTTATGTCGTCGTTAATAGGTATTAACGACGATTTTTCTGACATGTAACGACAAGTTTGTTGGTCGTTAAAGACCCCATTCATTCTTATCGTATTTTACACACTTATTAGACACTCACGTGAAAAAATCACACACAATGTAATTCAAAGCATACACATATATACTAATCATAAATGCATAGTCATGTCATCTGAAAAGATACGATCAAGTTAAATGACAATACACAATCATTATCGTCATATTTTTCACACTCATTACACATTCACGTGAAAAATCATACACATTACAATACAAAGTATATAATCATATTAGTTGAAAAAGTACATTAAAGAAAGCGAAAAGATATTCTCGTCAAATTTTGCACACTAATTACACACTCACATAAAAAATATCACAATGCGATTAGAATACTTGTTTTTAAACGTCTTATACTTCTCTTCCTCTAAATAGAGTATTTTCTGATCCTTTTGAGAATATTTTCCAACTCCATGCAATCAGGATATCGTGTTGGATCATCGACCGAATGACGAGGTGAAGCAGTGACACATCTGCCATGGTTGTGTCCAGTGTTGGGTATTGTCTTTATCTTTACTTATTCATATTGTTTACATGGGCCAGATTAGTGTGTAGGTTCAGATTCTATTATTTACAAGCTTGTCAATCGGATTCGGCTCGTATACCATTAAGTCAGAATGAGTTTGAAGTTACAAATGGATATCGCATCAATTGGGTCAACTTCATACTTGAAATTCCGCCCGGTAACCACGAGGTTTCGCATATTTCGCGTGGTACACAAAGTTGCTTGATATTCCATATGGTAACCTCGAGGTTTTGCAAATTCCACATGATAACTTTGGCCTATTATAAATAGTTAAAAAAAATATTAAAACTTACCCATACTTTTTATTTAATTACACAAATCACCCTATCTTTTAGTTTTTTTAAAACTATCTAACCTATTTTTATAAAACACCTAACTTTATAATTTTGGTATTATATTTTTTTATCTACTCTTTTTCCATGAAACTATATATTATTATTTTACAAAATTTTCCATTTTGGATTTTATAAAAAAGAATCACATTTTTCAAATTTGTATTAAAAAATAGTTCCTTTTTCAAATTAACAAAAGTATACCTAATTAAAAAAACTACCATTTATTATTAACAAAATATAAAATTGAATTTCATTAATAGTTGATCTTTTCAGGGGGTGTTCTTTAAAAGTGGGTTCACTAGTTCATTTAATTTGTTTTTAAAAGAAAATTAAATTGTTTTTTCTAAACATAATGTACATATATCATGACATTAAAATGTTTAAAAATTAAAGGTTTTTAATGACATGTAAAACTTTAGGCATTTTTTTGTATTTATACAAAATTAACAGTTAAAATAATAAAGATTATGTATTGAATATTAAGTAATACTTCTCATTAGGTATTTTAAGAAAATATATTTAATAGTTTTGTTGAAAAAATCTATTTAGATGACACTTCTCATTAGGTATAATAAATTAATTTGTTATTCTTTTTTCAACAAACCTAATTTAATTTTTTAATACAAATTCGAAAAAATATGGTTCTTTTTTAATAATAAAAAATAGAAATTTTTTTAAAATAATAATATATAGCGTCATGGAAAAAGAGTACATAATATATATATAATACTAAACTTATAAAGTTAGGTGTTTTATAAAAATAGATTAGATAGTTAAAAAAAACTAAAGATAGAGTGATTTGTGTAATTAAGTAAAAGGTTTGGGTAAGTTTTTATATAATTTTAACTTTTTATAATAGGTAAGGTTACCACACGGAATTTGCAAAACCTCGTGGTTACCAAGCGGAATTTCCCCTTATTTTATTTTGGCCAGACCCTCAACACCCTTTATATATATACACAAACATTGGCATCTCTCGTTAGAATCCAAAAAGAAAAACACAATCCCAAGCTTGAAAAGAAATAACACAATGGTCACACCGTACACATACCTCATAGTAGCACCTCTCTTCCTTTGCATCTTCATCTCCTTTCTAATAAAAAATTGGCAAAATGCTATTTTCCTCCTCTCCTATACCGTTGGATTGGCCGGAATTAGGTATGCTTCCGGGAGTCATCTTGAACCACCAACGGTTCACCTTATGGTGCACCGAGATTCTTCTTTCGATCCCGAGCTCAACCTTCCACATCAAGGGTCCATGGCTTAGCAACATGGATATCCTCTTGACATCGAATCCGGCCAACATCCAACATATCTTTTGCAAGAAACACATGGACTTCCATAAGGGCTCTCGCTTTAGCGACATCTTCTGCAACCTTGGCGACGGTATCTTCAATGTTGATGGTGACCTATGGAGGTACCAGCGTAAGATCGCCCTCAACACCTTCACAAATCCCAGGTGCTAAACTATGCATCATTTTGGTAATAGTATAACAAGTTCATATAATTAAGTTTTTGTATATAAAATGAGTTGAAATAATCTCAAGTATCAACATTCTACCAAAAATAAGCCCATCTTTTGATATTGTCTTTAGCAATCCGAACTATGTTAATATTAACCAAAATTGATATCGAAAGGTTTTCCGGTATACTTTCCGGCGGATTTAATGACATGGCGGTCGGAAACGTGACATGGCAAGAAATCCTTTTTATTTTAAAGTTTTATTTTAAAGTCATGTTCGGGCAACTAATGTCAGACCTCTCGACGATCTTGTTGATGGGGCACGACCCAAAGTCTCTTTGGCTCGATCTCTCGGGCAATTTCTTAGCCGATGCGGTCCATCATGGAGAGGAGGTGACTCTTAAGAGACACCTCCTACCCGAGAGCGTCTGGAAGCTCCAGAGATGGGTCGGGATCGGGGGAGAAGGGACTCTCAAAAGAGATATGGTCAAGGTGGATGAGTTCATCTACGATTCCATAGCCAAGAAGAGAGAAGAAGTTAAGAAAGAGCAACTAAAAGAAGGGAAAAGGGAAATGAATCAACCGAGTTCAAGTTTAGGGGCTGATTTGATCACTCTATACATGGAAGCTGACTATGGTAGACCCGAGCATGTAATTCAAGTCAAACGATTGTTTCTTGCGAGACACGTTTTTCACATTCATGCTTGCGGGCCAAGACACTGTCTCGCCGGCCTTAACCTGGCTCTTTTGGCTTTTGTCGAAGAGCCCGAAAGTCGAAGCCAAGATCAAGGAGGAGATCATGATGCAAAAGATGAGCATCAAGGAAGGGAACAATATCTCCGATTTGTTGTTTGAAGGAGTAGGAGGCGGCATGATGAAATTTGTTTATTTACACGCGGCGATATACGATGCCTTGAGGCTATATCCGCCGGTGCCTAACAACCATAGGGCGGCCCGTAGGGAGCACACGCTCCCAAGTGGGCATAAGGTTGGCCCGCACACGTTGATCTTAACATGTGAGCACGCCATGGGGAGGATGGAGGAGCTTTGGGGAAGGGATTGTTGGGAGTTCAAGCCAGAGAGGTGGATAACAGAGGAAGGGACAATCCGATACGAACCCGCTCACAAGTTCCATGTGTTCAATGCGGGTCCTCGTATCTGCCTCGGAAAAGACATATCCATTCTACAGATGAAAGCGGTTATTCTTTGTGTTTTGGATCGGAATTTCCGGTTCGATGTGGTTCAGGAAAACCGGGTGAGCCGAAGTTATCGGTGGTTCTTCATATGAAGCATGGGTTGAAAGTTAGGGTCATGAAAGATTAAGTTGGCGTTCGTTATTGCTTGATGGGTTGGTTAATAATGGAGCATGAGTCTACGTATACTTTATTCTTAATAATCAAGCATGTGTAACATTGTAATGTTATTGTTATATATTGTTGGTTCCATAATCCCATTCCTTGATGGGATCACGGTGTAAGGTTGTGTAGTCTCATACATCATAAAAAAGTTGTACAACTATTTTCGGTGTTAAAATTTCAATTGAATATCGGAAGTATAAAAAATAAAAGGCATATTCTGTTATTTTTCTCTTATTAACCTCCCTCCATTATTTTCAAATACTTGTCTATTTGAGCTTTTTTTCTTGTTTCATAATTCTTGTTCATTTCACATATTTTTTTCATTTCTTTCCATTTATATCCCTACTGATTATCTCTATCTCATACTCCCTCCGTTCAAATTTATTTGTCGTTTAAACCCGATTCTCTTGTTCAATAATATTTGTCATTTAACGTATTTTACCACATTTTTTCCAATATTATCCTCATTGATTACAAACAATTACATAAATACAGACTAAAAGAAAAAAGATCTTCAAAAGATTGAGGATAGTTTAGGAAAATCATATGGTTCCTTAATTTTAGAGACAAATCCTAAAACGACAGATATTCTTGAACGGAGGTAGTATTCATTATAGTTTTCTACTAGGAGATGACCCGTACCTTGTACGGGGGTGTTATTTATTTATTTATTGTTTGGTGTATGAATTTACTATAACAATTACAAATATTATCATATGTATATTTTATTTTAAAACGATGCTTATTTTTTGGATTATAGATGACATAATTTTTGTATATCATCATACATATTAATTAATTTTATTTATATATTTACTTTTTTATACATACATAAACATATATTTAATTAATTGAGGAAGAAAATAAGATAAGATGCATTATCACATTATATTAACAACTAATACAAATCTTTTGTCATTTAAATTAAATTACGTAAACTAAATTATATAATAAAATCAATAAGTTTACATAAAATTCGAATTAATATATTATAATATTAAATATATAGTAATGTAAATAGAAACCCAAATTATCTCGTATATATGTTATTTTTTTCTAAAAATAATTAAATATATAATATATAATAATGTAATGAAATTGTGAACGAATTATTATCTTAATTAAGAAATCTATCTTTTTTTTTAAGTGTAATCAATATGCAATATTAGTGATATATATGTTAAATATAACATATTCTTTTTTAATTGATATTTTAATATGATATGATAGTAAAAATGTATTTAACATATTATTTTAATAGAATGAATATTTGTCCTAAATATAGTGGTAGAATTTGCTACCATTGATGATTTAAAAAATACCATAATAAAATTACGAAAAATAATTTAAATTTAATATGATTTTTAATTAAATGGGTAAAATATTATGATTATGATTTATAGATTGTGACAAAAAAAATACTTTTTAAAATAAAAGGTTTACGATAGATCTATGTATTAATTAAATGTGTATAATGATAAGATAGAGATTTATATATTTGGATTGAATTATTAATTAAACAACACAAATTCTAATATAGAACTAATAATTTAATTAAGTATCTATAAGATTATGATAAAATCAAGATTTAATAAGATAGATTTTTAAAAAAGGGGTGATGTGGCGCAATATGGTGGCAGAATTTGCTTCCGCTTTAGTATATAGTAATAGATAGATAGATGTTTAATTACACTAATAAGTAACTCTACATTTATAGGGATAATATATAAAGAAAAATTCTTTCTTAATATGTGTGAAATACCCAAATAGACGACTATTTTGAAACAGAAGGAGTATATAACCAAGGGAACTTACATGTGAGATGGAAGGTGATTCCATTACACACTTATCATAATAAAATAATAAAATAAAAATAAAAGGGTGAAGAGATGGTGGAAAAAGAGTTTACTTTTTCAATTTTTAACAAACACTAATTACGTTTGTATTTCAAACCTATAGCTTTTATTTGAGGTTTTGTAGACATATTCACAAAGTGAATATTACTTTCATAAGTAAAAGAATTAAATATTGATTTAAAATTTGAATATAGGCTCAAATAAAATTACATTTTCCAAAAGAAGCCATCGTTAAGATTGTAAAATTTTCAAATCGATGTTTTATGGTAACAAATTAAATTAAATTAAATATTTTAGTGGAATTAAGCTTAATGTTGGTAAGTCGTTGAAGTCAAGTATTAATTGGATATAAAGTTGAGGATGTCGTGTGCGTAAATATATCGCACTTATTCGAATAAAAAAATTCGAATTCTTTCAATTAGATTCGCTCTTCATAGACAAACTTGGACGGGAATTGACTAACCATCAATAACTAATTAACAATATTAGTGTCGAATAGAAATCAAAGTGGATCGTGGTTCCAAACTCAACGCTAGCTGGCAACTAAACACGAGAGTTGCACTCAATGCAGGACTTAACCCAACACCTTACGGCACGAGCTAGCTGACGACAGAGCGGTACCAAATCCAGGCAATTAGAGGATATTAGATATTGCTTCACTATTCTATTATGTAACTATTTTTTACCTTTACAAAATTAGATTCGCGATCAAGTGAGAACAGCTCATACGGTGTAAAATGCGAACACCTTATGGCCGTTAGATCTGGGCAAATCAATGGACTGATTTTAACACGCAGCTCCCCCTTGCTTTTAACTGGGAAGGGCATTTTCGTCTTTTTGCCCTACTTTACTGTTCATCGATCTCCCCCTTGTTTCTTTACGCTCGCACAGAGCGTTTGTTTTGGCGAATTGTTCATTGATCTCTTCGGCTCTCTTCTCCAACAAAATTCGATTGTTTTTCAACTGTATTTTCGTCCTTTGGCTCTTGTTCAATTGCTTCTATGGATATAGGTAACGATTTATGATTTTTGAAAGTGAGAATTTATGCTTTGCTAGTTTTAGGTTTTCCTTGAGCAAGATAACTTAGAACTTGTGAATTTGACATAAGATTGGGTGTATGATTGGTGTTTACGTGATTTGATTGCATTAGAAAGTGATTTTGAAGTTTTCGATTGACCCTAGAAGCTGATTATGTACGTTTTGCCCGATTGCCTACCATGTGTTCGACAAAATGCCTCAACCAACGTGCTTAAATTTACATGAACCGTTCAATGGATTCCAATGAACCTTTACTTGAAAGTTTATGAACCATACCGATACTCTTTGTGAACCAAAAGAATACCCGTATTTGCCCATTTGTAGTGTGTTTTCATGTTGTTTCACTCATAGCTTTTACGTTTCTTTTGTCGGTTGTTCATCAAGTTCCGGCCATCCTAACATTTCTCATTCGGATGGTGATGCTAGTACCGATGGACTCAATGACAATGATGCAAGTACACAAGTTTTTATATTGGATTGAAAAATCACACTTACTAGCTCAATCTGTTTAAGTAGCCTTCTCGGTACCAATTGCACAGCTTCTTTTAAGCCTACCATGTAGTCAATTTTTTCCCAAGTGTTTACACACTTTTCGCGTTTTGTCATACATGAATCAAGTGATTCATATTCATGAACCATTGCGTAGAAGATAATGAACCATCGCGTAGAACATAATGAGCCATCGCGTTTTGAGGATTAAGCTGTTTTATATGCAGTTTCACATTAAATGAACCGAATGACTAAAGTTCATGAACCGACAAGGTGAACCCAATGAACCAAACACCTGTCGTTTATGAACCGCGATTGATATGAACTTCATGAAAAGCTGAACGCACCTTTCGCACGATAATGATAACGATGAGCACGATAACGATGCCTACATTCTTCACTTATCACAAGATTGTTCTTATTTCATTACTACTTGTACGGTTGAATATAAACTTCAAACAATGTTTTGATATGTGTGTTTGAGGATTCAGTTATCTTCTATGCACTTTAACATTAAATGAATTGTATAATTACACGACATGAACCTACAAGTGGAACACAATGAACCAAATTCTTTTATGTTACACAATTTACGCATTTCATATATGAACCGAGTGATTCAAATTCATGAACCATTACGTCGAATTCAATGAACCAAATAATTATACTTCATGAACTTAAAAACAATGAACCTACAAGTGGAACACAATGAACCTCTAAGGGCCCGTTTGGTATCCAACGGCGGAAACGGAAACGGAATGGAATGGAATGAAAATGAATCTAGTCCACATTATCATCATGATACATGATGAGTCATCTCAATTTTCATTCAAAAACTACCGCAAGGAGGCTTGCGGTACCCTTGTGGCACCTCAATCATTCCCTAATCTAAGGGTGGGGTAACAAAACACCTCAATCATTCCCTTCATCCCTTCTCTAGACACACAAATTTCAAAGTTTGAAATTAAAATATTGCTTCTAGTTAATGTATAGTGACCCATAATTGGACGAGGTTCATTTCCATTCCATTCCATTCCGTTTCCGTTTCCGCCGTTGGATACCAAACGGGCCCTAAGTGGAGTACAATGAACCTTTTTGGTCAAAATCAATTTATTTACAAGTTTGCCACCGTTTTTTCCGTTTTCCTTATATCCTCCTTTAATCTCTACCGTCAGATCCGAAAGATCTAACGGTAGAGACTGTTTCTTATTTTACACTATAAGGGTTGTTCTTACCAGAACCAAACTCTACAAAATTATTTATAAACGAATAGCAATAAGGTTAAATATATTAATCAGAGAGCAAATTAGTGGAAAGATTTAACTCTTTTTTTTTATCAAATATATCAGTGTCACACGCTACAAAATTTATTCAGATAATCAAGCTCATCTAAAACAGGAGCAGAAGATTATTAGTACCTGCCTCTCACTGTGCATAATAAATTAACGAAGCAACACTATTTGTATCAATAAATTAAGTACATTATGGCAGACGAGATGTTTAATCAAACAATGGGCTCTACATACTATTAAGATATTACGTGCCCCATACTTTTCGTGGCTTCAATCAGAATAGTTAGGGCCCGATTTGGACCAGTATCGACTCTAATACAATGCTTTTTAGGTATATTATTCAATATATTCTTTTTTAAAATAATAAATCATGTCATCTAAACTGAATAAAACAATATTTTATTTTCTAGTTATATTATCTACTAATAATCTTTATATCCACTTAATATCTTATCTAATTTTTGGTATCTTTGATATCTTACCTAGTCTTGAAATCTTAAGAAAATATAATTTTTATTGAAATAATTACAATGTTTTTCATTTTAGTTAAAATATCTTCTTTTTTTATCATTTTTATAAAGATAATTAATTAAAATAATAGATCATATCACTTGAATTGATTGTATTTTATTTATTTATAGATAATATTAACATACATATTATTCATAAAAAATAGTTTCAGATCAAAATGCAATCTCGAATCTTAAAGCGGATTTATACTCATACATTATTTGTATCAGGTATTGGGCTTGTACTAGTGCTTAAAATTATAGTATACTCGTAGTTTAAGAATGGAACTAGTACAAATCTTGTATCATGTACGGTTAGTGTAAATATAAATCTAACTTAATTGATGCGAGATTGAGTTTTGACCCGAGCTTGATTTTTACTCGATAATGTCCCGAATTAATTTTTATCTTATTTGATAATATATCTTTTAACTATAAATAAATACATTCAATCATTTTGATTAAAATTATTTTCCCAAATAGTATTTATTGAAATATTTGTTTGATATTTTCATTTATATTTAATAATATGACTATTTGTATTTTATCTATAAATATATAAAATATAATCATTTCAATTATAGAATCCATTATCTTAGTTAATTATCTTCAATCTTCTAAAAAATAACTTTAAAAATCCCTTTTACCTAAAATGAAAAATGTTTTGATGATTTAAATGGAAATTATATTTTCTTAAGATAACAAGTTTAGCTAAGATATAAAAAATATCAAAAAATGGATAAGGTATCAAGTGAGAATTTCGCACTATAGTGAAATAGAGCCACATAGGAGATAAACTCCGAGAAGCGAGACTTAATTAGTTAGTTCAGTCATGTGCAGCGGGAAGCCCAGACGCTATAGTTAGGAAGTGTGAGCATTTGGATCTAGGCCAGGGTTTTGCAGGAGGGGTAGGGGTCGTCCGAAGAAGTGATGGATGGACAACATAAAGTTGGATATCGGCTTGCTAGGGATATCTATGGAGTTGGCTCAGTGCAGGGAGGGTTGGAGGGAGAACATCAGAGTTTTAGACAGCTAGCCAGGTTTTTGGTGGAGCCGGTTCTTAGGTGTTTGCAGTTGGTTTTCTCGCTTAGGCGGCTAGTTTCCATTAGTTTAGTCTCCTTTTTCCCTTTTCTTTACTTCCCTTCTAGCTTTAGTTATGTGGCTCTGTTGTGTTTAAGGCTTTTTGTTTAAGTTTTTTTTGTTGTTGTATTGAGCGCATTTCATTTAGGTTTGGAATACTCTCATTCTGACCCCCAAATCTTATGATAGTGGGATTTCTCTAGGCAAATGTTGTTATAGCTGTTGTTATTGTTGTTGTAATAGTATCTTCATATGTTCTTATATATTGTACAAGTCATGTAACTCAATATGTATAAGCTAAAGACATACATTTGGGTTGAGCTTTGAGCTTGGCTTAAGAACCGGTTTTGTTAGAATGAAGGATAAGGCAACCCCAGTTCACCTTGGTTTAATTAGACCAGCTAAAGCCGATGTGGAAGGCCTTGTCCAAAGTCTCATGTTACTGGGCCTATTCTTAAGTTGGGCTTCTAGCTTGATTTGCTTATACTGGCCCACTTGCTAGATGGTGATTCAAGCTTGATTTGCTTATAGTGGCCTATTCTTAAGTTGGGCTTCTAGCTTGATTTGCTTATAGTGGCCCACTTGCTAGATGGTGATTCAACTGACGTGAAGACGACACTTTTTTTTACGAGTGTTCTAGAAACCCTATGGACAAACTGCGGTGACGAGCATAGGAGATAAACTGCAGGAAGCGACACTGCGTTGGTTCAGACATGTTTAGCGGCGGAGCCTAGATGCAACAGTGAGGAGATGCGAGCGGTTGGATTTAGGGGCGTTCTGGAGGGATAGAGGTTGTCCAAAAAAGAGTTGGATGGACAACATAAGTCATGATCTCAGGCTATTAGGGATGTCAGAGGAGTTGGCTCAGTGCAGAGAGAGGTGGAGGGAGAAGATCAGCATGTCAGACAGCTAGTCAGCTTGTTGGTGGTGCCTAGTGGAGTTGTGTAATCTTTTTATTAGCCGTCGGTTCATTTTCTTTTTCGTTTCTTCTTTTTTCCTTTTCTTTTTAGTCTTTTGTAGTAGTTTGTTGAGTGTTCCGGTCGTTGTTCTTTAAATCATCTATTACCCTTAATCTTCTAGGCCTTGGATCAAATAAAAACCCCTCTTATCTTGTAAACTATAAGTGATGAATCACAAATATATATACATGAACCTAAAATAGAAATATATGAATTCTACGATGATGTTTGTAGGTTTGTATTATTGTTCTATTATGTATAGTAATTAATTTGGTCGTTAACAGAGGATCTTTTGGAATTGCACTATTATATACGAATATTTATACGGTTCCTAGTAGAAGTTAATTGTAGTTCTCATAATTGATTTTTATAGTTCACATGTATATACATCGATGATTTAGTTTTATAATTTAAAGGATGAGAAATATTTTCACCGAAATCAACCTTAATTTTTTAAGGTAAAAAATTAGTGCTCATAATTGTTCTTCATCCCATAGCTCAAATTAAATCGTATATACTACTCATTTGTACGTGCTTTGTTTTGTCGGAGTTATTTGTGCTTATTAACACAGACCGGCACGCTTAGCGTATCAACTCACTGGTTAAGCACTCATGATTATATCATGAGGTTGGTCTTGGGCTCGAAACTCGATCTAGGGCCATGATTGTATCATTTAGTAATTCGTTCTTATCTCTCGTTGATGCTCTATGCAAGCCCAAATAATACTTGTACGAACCCTAATTCATTTCCTTGTATAAAAAAAGTTAACTACAACCGGCATGCTTTCCCAAAATGCATTGATCGTGTTAAAGTTAAAGTGAAAAAATATTAATTACTCCGTAGCTGGTAACGAGTTAATAGGGGAGTCACACTAATTTTTCGACCTCTTGTTTTCCGCCAGGGAGTTGAATTTTGGTTAATTCTGTTTAAACTGATCGATTAAGCGCCACTAATCACTCTCCTGGATACATAGTATATGCATGATAAGATTACATACCAATAGCATGCATCTGTTTTATGAGATTTTTCACGCGTTCATGTGTTAGTGCACGTTAACTTGAGTTTGCCTTCATTAAATTTACGTTAAATAGCACCTTATTATTGCATGTTCAAGTTGTACAACTTCCTCTTCCTATCACACTATGGACAACTCACAAATCACCATTGCCACATTCCTCTTCCTAACCATCTCCTTCTTATCCATTTTTCGCCGCTACAAGAACCTCAAATCATCCATCGTTCCCATCAACTTGCCCGTTTTCGGGACAATCCCGAGTATTTTGTTAAATTTGCATAACATTCTAGACTACTCCGCCGGAATATTGCAAGCAACACAAGGAACTTTCCTAGCCAAAGGCCCATGGTTTAGCAAGATAGAGATTCTCATCACGGGTGACCCAGCTAACGTGCACCACATCATGTGCAAGCGTTACGAAGACTTCAACCGAGGCGCTAACTTCAACCAGATCTTCGAAGTCCTAGGAGAAGGCGTACTCAACTCCGACTTCGACAAGTGGAGATACCAACGCAAGATCGCAATGTCAACCTTCACGAGCACTCGTTTTCGACAATTCATGATCAAAACCCTACAACTTAAGTTGGAAAAGGGGGTTATCCCTCTCCTCAACCGTGCTCGCAAGGAAGGTGTGGTGGTTGACTTGCAAGACATCTTCTATCGACTAGGAGCCGACGTTAGTGTCATGCTTTTAATCGGCCAAGACACCAACTTCCTATCATTGGAGCCATCGGATCGGTCTCTGGACCTGTTGTCATTGTCACATGCGGCCGAGGATGCAGTGTTGGCTAGGCATGTCTTGCCAGATCGCGTTTGGAAGTTGCAAAAGAGGATGAGAATCGGAAAGGAGAGAGGGCATGGACAGTTCATAGAGGTCGTGGATGGTTTAATATATGAAAGCATAAGGAAGAAAAGAGAGGAAGCCATGAGAAGGACCAAAGATGTTCAACAAACCAAGGAAATCGACCTTATTAGTCTCTACATGGAAGAGGAATACGGAGCTGATCCGAGCCATGGGTTCAAGTCGACAGATGTCTTTCTACGCGACACCTTTGTGAACCTCCTACTCGCAGGGAAAGACACTGTGACCGCGGTCTTATCTTGGTTCTTTTGGCTTCTGACAACACATCCGTCAGTAGAAGCCAAGCTCAAAGAGGAGTTGGTAAGAGAGCGAAATCACACCGATATTGCTCAACTCAACAATGCCGACAAGTTGGTGTATCTCCATGCCGCGATATGTGAAACACTAAGACTATACACTCCAACACCGTTTGTGCATAGGGCTGCCAACCAAGACGAGACGTTGCCTAGTGGCCACCGAGTGAGGCCATGGACGATCATCATACTAAGCGCGTACGGAATGGGGAGGTTGAGGTCAGTCTGGGGCGACGACTGCAAGGAGTTCAAGCCCGAGAGGTGGATAACGGAGGAAGGAACGATCAAACACGAGCCATCACATAAGTTCTTTGCGTTCAACACGGGGCCGAGGATGTGTGTTGGGAAAGATATAGCTTTCATGCAAATTAAGGCCATAGCTCGTGAAGTGTTGCTCCAAGACTATCGCTTTGAGGTGGTCCAAGGGCATCGGGTCGAGCCCGATGCCTCCGTTTTGCTACGAATGAAACATGGGCTAAAGGTCAAGGTTAAGTCATCTCATTGAAATAAATACTCTAGCTTAATAATGATGTGACAAGTGCTACGTTCTTAATAGTCAAGGTTAAGTCATCTTATTTCTTGTAAACAAATAAGGAGTAAATGAGTAAATTCATTCTCTCATACGTTTTAGTAGTAAACTAGTAATGCACTCTTTGGTCCGGAACTTGATCTTCTTAGCATTGGTATATGTTGTACGTATGTGCATGTGCTTCCCTTAGTTCCCTATATATATATTGATGTACGCTCTTCTTATTTAATAAATCGATTCTAATTGGTTTTTTGTTTGAGAAGAATTTTTTTTTTCAGATCGATCAAATAAGAATTGGATGCCATTTATAGATGTATCAATGATTTTGGTAAAACAAAGGGTTGCAATATGATAGTTCTTTGGCTGGCAGAAGTAATAAAGCACAATATATAATTCATATTACGGTTTTCCTGGTTTGTACCATAAAGAGACACATGATAAACATACCAAAAACATAAACTAAAACTCTAAATAAGTAATAGTGAACCCGTCGTAAAAAAGATTAAAAAAAGAAAAAAATTTAGATGTACAAAATCTTTCTATTATTAGTCTCTTATAGTGTGTCCTTACATGGTAGAAAAATCCTTCATACTATGACTAATATTTTGCTACGACACTAGTCTAGCCTAATGGTAAGAGGTATAGGGATGGTAAAGGTAGTTATGGCTCCGATTCAATTCGAGCCGACGAATCGAAACGTCAAAAAACGGCGGTTTCAAGAAGGGAACCGGGGGTTCCAGTCAGCTCACGGTTCCAGTTCGGTGGTTCCCGATCGAAACCATCGAACCGGCGGTTTGATCCGGTTCCAAACCATCAGGTCCAAACCGCTAGTTTTTCTTTCCTTATTTTTTAAATAAGCGACCCGCAATCGCAATTCACTAAACCGCAATCGTGGATTTGTTTTTTTAAAAAAATTGGTTCAAACCGAAACCAAAACCGATTTGAAACTGGCTCAGAACCGGCTTGGAACCGGAACCAATTACTCCTCAGTTCCGGTTCCGGATTCCTGGGAACCGGATCCATGACTAGGTATAGAGGTATACGATGAAATAGGTGCATCTATGTACATTAAACGTATGTATATCGAAACTAATCATATGCACAACCAATTCTCACATCATATCTACTAAATAATAGTGGATTTTCACCAACAAAAATAGTTTCAAATTTATAATTGGACTTGAACCAAAAAATGTAATTTGAATTGGGCCAATGATGGAAAATGGGCCTTGTATAATAAGGAAAAGAAAATTGCACCGAGGAAGCTATGGTGTGGTCAGTCTCTTCCATTTAGGAAGTAAAACACACAAACCAAAACAAAACATGTATGAGGAAATTATAATAATACCTAAAATATGTTGTCAAAACTTGTTTCTATTTTTAGAATAATATGAATTTGAACTCATTTATCTTTTGACATGATCACTCTACTTGCGCAATTTCTGTTCTTATCAAAAAACTTTGTTGATACTTATGAAAATTAAAACAGCGGGCATGAGTAACAACACCCGTTACATCTATAGGAAGTGAATAGAATTGGTAAATGTGAGGGACTTGCATTTCTAGTCAGATTTTTCGAGTTTGAATTTTAAAATAATGAGTAATGGTAAATTCTCTAGAGGAATGATATACCTTTTTTAATCTCCCTATTCAACATAATATGGGGCATCATAAAATAGACAATAATGTGAGTAACTCCACCACCCGAGATAAACTATTTGTCTAAGTATTTACAATAGTTATAGTTTGTGAGTTGTGACTGTGAGCTTACAAATGCCACCAACCATTATAATTTACTAGCCAGCTGTGCCCGTCCGTTGGATGGGCCTTGGGCATAAGCTTACATTGCGTTGGTTGTAATGTGCGGTTGTTATTCGTGAGGGTTTGTTATTGTGATGGAAACATGTTTTGGTAGGACATTTTTGTTGTAATTCTCGTTAGTTGCTTTGCGATATTGTAAGCGTTATTTAATAAATATGAAAAGTACATTGAGTTGATGAATAAGGTAATAAGGCTTTAGACGTAACGTATAACATTTGCAATCTTAGGCCTAATGCCATAGAATGTGTGGACGGATGCACGGATGCACGGTAGTTGTCTGTTTCTGCCCTGTTGTCATCGAGTTTGATTACATATGTGGGTAGTTCATCTGGGTCGAGGCAGGGGGCCTCTTCGAAATCGATTTTGCGAATTATTTTGCCTTTCCATAGTGTGTTGAACTCATCCCAATCGACGGCGTCTCCGATATTGAACTGGAGATCGTCTTCTCGTTGTACAGCTGGACGAACAAATTGATTATGGACGACGTGGTATTGGATTCTCTACAAGTCATAGAGATCAAATTTCTAAGTGAAAGCACAGCAGCAACAGAAGCCGGAATTACCTGCTAAAGAATCAACATCTTCTTTAGGTCCAGAATGAGTAATTGCTTTTTTGGGATTTTCAGTAACAAAATCCGTTTTCCACTGATTCAACCTGAAACATGAATAGTACAAAGTATCTTAGCCAAAGAAAGGTTACAGTTTTCTCCTGATGGTGGAATATATCATTACATCTATACAAAATAGTCCAAATATATACTATGAACAGAACATGAACATGACTCAGACTCTCAATTGTTTACGAGATAGAACTATGACAAATGTCCTGTCTAGAAATTAACTTGGTTATCCATTGAGTGGAATTAGGATAGAACTACAATATCACAAGTACAAACGTTATTTCTAGCCAATGGTGCTTCTTGGTTTCTAGGTAAAACCTTTCTATAAGCCTTTTTATATGCTTCATTCCTCCAAGATATTTTTTTGCATACTTTTGGCAACCAAAACAATAGGGAAGTCTTTCAACCAAAAAAAAAAAAAAACAATAGGGAAGTCAAGGAGATAATATGGTATAAGCTAACTGTAAGTAATATATCCACTTAAACCATGAGGAATTTTAAATGACCATATATCCACTTAAACCATGAGGATTTAAAATGCTCATATCATGGCTGGTCAATAACCTTCAAAGTTGTGTACCAAACAGAAACTAACATAGCAAAAGCTAGTTCAGGTCATTAGGCTCATCAAACATAATATGAAAGAAGCAGAGATATAGATTTGAAATACTAAATGAAACACATTAAGAGTCATTAGAAAAAATAACTTTTTTGTTAGCTATGACGTTGTTCCTGTGACAAAGTGCTAACTAAAAAAACTTGGAATAAAATGCATCAAAGATAGTGTATACACCTGATAAAAACCAGTTTACCTCATTGAGCTGCCTTTTAGCAGGATCATAATAGATCCCATTCCATTTCTACAATGACCAACCATTATGTTGCGAGATGGCCTCCACCAAAAGCAATGATGCCAAGGCATCAGATGCAGATCCATTCATCAACCTACTGCCAGCAGCCTACTAACAGTTAGTTGCTTTCTGGAACCTGAAATGAGAAACTAAACTTGTCAGAAATTGAAAGTAAAGGACAAGCTTGAACAAAATAGGTACAAAGAAACAAGAAAACAAGGATATAGCCTTCAGAGAAAGACAAGAGCTGATTATTCTTTGCTTCTAGCCAAGAAACATAATTCTCTAAAAACAAAATGCCCCCATGACCATCTGCCTCAAAATAAATCCGTATGTCCTATTTAGAAGCTACTGTAGGCAAACTTCTTGTTCCAGGCGGAAAAGAAAACACATCCAAGCCCAAACTCTTTAAGTAATTCATACATGCTCTAATTTCACAGGTACTTTGTAGAATGCCTAGATGAGCATGGTGATGACCTTCTTCCTTTTAATTTTCAACCTTCTGAAGCGCAGCTAACTGCTCATTTATAAATAAGGTAAGATGTTTGCTAAAAATGATTTGAGATGATGAGTTTAACTATGGAGTTAACATGTTTGCTGAAAATCATATGAGTGACTTATGTAGCTCTGGTTGAGAATGGTACGTGAATAAGATTAGTGTGAGGAAAGGAATTATCATTCTGACCTATCTAAGGCTTTTGAGGAGAGGAAACAAGGACATATAGAGCTATGTTCCTTCTCTTCCATGGCCTGCAAGGAAGCAATCAAGACTTTGAAAGCGATCCTATAATGAGGGACATATCAATCAGCTTTATTTGAAATTACAGAGTAATAAACAAAGGGTCTTTGCATGTGATAGTTGGTGATATATTTTGAATGAGATTTGATCAACTATTTCGTATATCATCAATTCATCACAACAGTATTACTAAGTAACATGATTCATTTCACTCATATGAGTCAATTCATTCAAACCTAAACTCTGTTTGTTCCATACTCTTCCTGAACAACATCACAATTTCTAAGCATTGCTACATAAACAAATCACAAATGGCAACTACTCACCGCAATCTCCAATTTTCCAACTCTAGCTGTGGTGACATTGAGCGCCAGCGGCAATCCCATACTTGAATATAACGCATCTCCATTGATATCTTCAGCCAAAAGACGAGATCAACAAAACAACAAATCTAGATCATAATTCAGCAACTTAAACCTAATATTACGGATCCTATCATCAATTACCCATCCTTATGAAATTTCGAATCAATGACAGCAGAATCAAATCTCACGAAACAGTAGGAAGCCGACAAAAAGGAAAAATCATCACCTAAATTGGAAAGCTGCACCGTTCGGCCTTGTAGCTTGAAATGATCTCTGGAGAACGATTTGAGCCAATACTTGAGCGTGTACTCGAGAGCGCAGGCCAAAACCGACTCCATTGAACGCCGAACGAATGTTAGATGGAATGGAGTTTTTACCTGAAGGTGTCGAAGTCGAACCAGTGGAGGCAGTCGGAAGCGTAGTCGGAGGAGGAGGCGGAGCAGGAGTTGGTGAGCATGAAGACGGCGGAGGAAAAGAAGAAGATGAAGGCCACGACGCGGAACACGAGTGTTAGCGAGTTGAATCGGGCGAGCTTAATTGCGGAGGCGGAGGAGTGGAAGGTCGGGTGGGGGGCTGGGGGCTCGGTATCACCGTCAACTGAATCGGCGGCGGGAGGCGGGGGCGAGAAGAGGACGACGGCGTACGAGAAAGGCATATATAGGAAAACGAAGAAGGGGGTGCCCTTGGAAAGCCAGGGAACAGAAATTGGGCAGTAATGGAGAGAGCTCAAGGGGATCGTAACCGAAGAAAAACGCCAAATACAGAGCCGGTGAAGAGGGGAAGCGACATCGACCCACGGTGAGGGCAAGACGCAGGAAGAGAGGGGAGTCGAAACAATGGGTACCGGCAAATACAATTAAGACCTAATTGAAAAAAGCAAATTGAAAAAACGTAATTGAAAAAAGCAAATTAAAAAACGACATTAATTCAATTGCACATTCGTCTTTTATAATAGATATAGATTATCGGACTTTTAGCTGTTAAGAGAAAACGTCAATTTTTTTTTTTGGTGGAAGAGAAAACGTCAATTGAAAAGTAGGGTTGACCATTGGACGGCACCTAAAACAAAAGAGCATTTTCCGAACGAATTTTCCACGGTTATTATATTATACTTCCTCCAATACCTACTTATTTAAGTGTCGTTTAAAACTCTCCTTTTTTTAATCCAATTTTAGTGTCATTTTGGACTAGTAGTATCCTTTATTTGCATCATTTTTCTAAAATATATTTATTTAAAAATAAAAGTATATATGTATCAAAAAAATTCAAAATGAATTAGTGAGTTTAGATGTAGATTAAAGTTTTTCTTAATAATTGTGCACATTTTTAAAATGATAGTCTTAGGTCCTGTTTGATTTGATTCTCTAGAAATGAGAAATAAGAATTATGAATGAATGATTTCAGAATGATGTTTGATAGAGAAATTTCTGAAATTGATTTCATTTTCAAGAATGACCCATTCCAAAAGTTGAATGTGAATTTGATCCAACTGAAAAATGGTAGGTATCATCTATTCCAAAAATTATAATTGTTCATCTTGAATCTTAAAACTCCACAACCTTAAATTATAATTTCTAAAAGTCATAAATCCTTTAAATCACAATTAAGAAACCTAAAACGTTTTCTAAAAATCCCTTTTAGGCTCCGTCTAAGCGTTAGATGGTCCTCGTCCCCTTAGAAGACGTCTAGTGTTTTTTAGAACATTGATCTTAAATCTTAAAAATTTTGAAACCATAATTATTATGAATGGTTCATTCCGATAACATACCAAACAAGATGTCTCTTGAATGGTTCATTTCGATTCTTACTTCCATTTCAACTCCCGATTACAATCTGATTCCGACTGTATTACCAAACGGGGCTTTAATATGAATAGGAGGGATTACTATCTTATTTTTATTACACGTACATCATTTACCTTTTTTTTTATCTTTTCTATTTTTTTGGTCCAATCATCGTTTATTTATTATCTTAAATATCTACTATCAGTGGATTGTCGTGAGCCGCCCAGGGATAAAAGAGAATGAGAAGGAAACGTCAGGAAATTGCATGAAATTTCTGAAAACAACATCCTCCATTTGTAAACTTTTCTTCTTCTTGTAGTCCTCTGTTGCTCTCTTCTCTCTCTCTTTCCTTTACTTTTCTCAAAGCTCTATTTTCTCCATGGAAGAAGACCCCAAACAAGAGGTACTTTCTCCTTCCTCGTTTCGCTATACTGTTGTTTTTAGCTTCCGATCTTCCGTAATTTTGCAATTCATCTGTTGTACAATCCGTCTTCTGCCAAAAGGTCGTTCAATTCGCACTCAGTAATCGATTTTGAGACACCGAACCCTAGAAATCGCTAGTCAATTTCATCATCGGAGAATCCGATTGAATTTTCAGTAATTGAATTCACGTTTTGGTACTTTTGGTGTACTGTTGCTGTATATTAATAGTTCGTACTAGGACTAGTGTATCTTGTTAGTTTTGGCAGGCCTGGATTTTTCCAATTGAATGAACTGAGTACAGATTTTGCATACAGGCATTCAATTTCCTGTTTAGATTGTGTGAGTTGTAGAACTTTTCTGTGAGATGGAAAAGCAGATGTATGTTCTTTTGGAAAGGTGGAAAAATCTGTTTTGAAGATCACATGAACCAAGCTGAGTTGTGAATTCAGACTGTATAAAAAATCTTGAACCATGGGGTTTGTTTAGGCTCCGTTCGGCTCGTCACAAAGCTTCTTTTACCATTTTCAGAAAGCTCCTATCCTCAAGGGTGTAGCTTTTTGGCAGAAAAACGCTACAAAAAAGCTCCAGCTAGCGTTTTTTTGACAAGCCGAACGGAGCCTTAGTAGGAAAGTAAGAGTGTTGGGTTGATCAAGGCGAATCTGTGACGGTTTTTATTGTAGGAAACTTCCATGGCAGCTAAGCTCTTGTTGTGTTGGTTCAAAGGCTTGTTGAGAGATCCAATGATATTAGATCATTAGAGTGATCCTAAAATGTAATAATTATAATTTCTCTTGTGGAGTACAGAGAAACGGATCATGGTTATCGGTGCCACAATTCGGAGAGTGGGACCAAAAGGGAGGAGTCCAGGACTACTCGCTCGATTTCACGAAGATCAGGGAGAACAGGAAGCTAAACAAAAGGGATCCTTCGAGGGCGAGTCTTGGAAACGAAGAAGAGCTCATCAATCCGACTGCGCCTGCTAATGTCGTCGCCCCGAGCACTGTCCACCATTTGGACCAAAACAATTCTCCCTCTGTAAGATATTCTGATCTTTTGGTTGGTTTATGTGCTCATATTAGTGATTAAATCAACGGAAACGTAAATGGAATGGAAACGAATAATGAGCTAGATTCATTTCTGTTACGTTTACGTTTCCATCGTTTACAACCAAACGGGGCCTAATTTGATATGGAAGTTGTTGCTTATGGTGTTGTTATTGTGTGACAGGCAAGGAAGAGGTTTTTCAGCTACTTCAATTGTTGTGTTAAAGCATAAGGAAGAAACTGGTGCACAGAAGAAGCTTGTAGAGTTGGTCATGCAAATTACTACCACTAATGTGTTTCTTTAGATTGGTACCAATATATGGGTCTTCATCTTCATTGTTCACTTATTGTTTATGAATCCATTTTGTTGTAACTTGTAAGGTATGATGAGAACTGGCTAGTGTGAAGAACATTAATCTGATGAGTTGAGAGGTTTGGAGTTATTTAAGACAATGGGGACTTGGCGAAATTTGCTAAATCATTGATGAAGTTTTGGGGATAAGAAATTAAAATAAAATAAAATTGAGAAACCCAACTTACAAGTTGTATTTGTATATGTGGACGACAGCATTCAATCTGAGAAACCCAACTTGAGTGGTTCTGGCCTTTTGTCTGAAAAGTTGTAAGATGGGTCATCGAAATCCAACTTGAAAAGGACTTCAACTATAAAAATCAAACATAACTAGATTATTACCCGTACCTTGTACGGGACACGATCGATAATCCTTTTTTGACGTATTATTCAATTATAAAGGAATGCATAATGATTATTAGGAATTCGATATTGACATCATCCTTTTTATGCAAAATTGTTACAATATTTTGTTGATCCAAATTAAATTCTATATAATATGACTTAAAGAAAAATCATAGAAAAAATACTATCATGTTATTTCAAAACTTTGATTAATTAAAAAAGTAATATGTGATATGATATGAAATCTCTAGTGTAATATTTTATCAACATATATATTTTTATAATTAGTAAGATATTTATATGATGATAGAAATAAAACATTAAGTTAATTATGACTTATTTACATAAATCTTTTAGAAATATAGAATTGTATCATTAATACTATTTGTGAAATAAAATGAATATTTTGATAGATCTTATAAAATATAAATAATTTAATAATTATAGAGTTATAGATCAATACAATTTATAAATAAATATTATAGCGCAACTTTAGTTTATATATTATTTAGATATTTTTCAAATATAATTTAGATATTTGTTACATAAATTATGGGACAAAAAAGATTGACAAAAAATATGGCAAATATATATGATTATAAAAATACAATAAAAAACAAAATTTCGGTGCCATAAATAAGTTTAAAAAATTATTATAATTTTGATTTACAAAAATGAATATCTATACTATATATTAAACTCGAGACCTTTCGAGCCTCAACGTTAATTATGACCCCATCACGTGTTAAAAAGTTTAATTTAAAAAAAAACAATTTTTAAACTTTTTCCGCAGGCTTAAACACTAATATAACGATATTAGTGGTATAGATTAATATCACAAGTAAATCACGTAAGATATTAGATAGTCCTATCATGTAATAGAATAATATTAGGTCGGGTACCGCTATTATCATAAGGTATTTATGTTAAAAAGTAGTCCTATCTAAGTTTAACTTTTAATAGATAGATACTACGTGGAAAAAGATACTCATTATTCGGTGGAAAAAGATACTCATTATTCGGTCTCATCCATTTGTTATCAAGGCTGATTAATGGATAAATTTGTAAACAGTCAAATCACAAACCCATAACCCATCAAACAGAATGAACTTACAAATCAACTTTCAGCTTGGTCCCTCCAACTCTAAATTTGGCCCTAGACTTACCAGTTTTGCCTAAGAGAGAATAAAAAATAGGAGAACTCATGCCCAACAAAGATTTTTCATCTTCTTTACAAACACAGCTCTAAGCCATTTACATAATCTACATTCAGGAATCCTCTTCAAAAGGAGGAGGAAATGAAAATTGGTAAGAGTATTGTTGCCCCAATTTATTCATTAAGTAAAACACTCAAAGAGTATAAAGCATGATTACAACTGAACATCCAGTGTTTCTCACCACTGTTTGCTTTAACTCGCAAAATTTCATGTATCAGAAGCCATTCATTTCAGTCAAGAATACAAAGCTTTGTTTCAACTTTTGTTCTATAGCGTTTCCAGATGATCATCCTATGCGCATAAGATACTAACCTCTTCTCTTACGCAGCAGGACCCTGGCCTTTGGCAGGATTATATACCGTCTCTAGACACTCCTTTGCTCTATGGACCTTCGATTGAAGATAGAAGCTCCCTTGTTTTGCATTGCTCTCAAACAAAACATCGTACTTCTGCATAGCCAAGCAAACATCAAATGTTAGGATGATATGGGGTAAGCAAGACATAGTAGTTCATAAAAAAGGATACGAGCATGAAAGGGGGATTCATAAGGTGGGTTTCATAACCCATTTCCCACTTTTCTTACTCTACATCTAAAAAGCCCATCAAACTTTTACTCCACAAATAAATCCAACACAGTTTGAATTTTTTGAGATGCCAGATCTATGTCCATTATACAAGATTGCAAACTTAAAAATTGGATTGTAAGTTTGATATGGTATTTCACATTATGAAACTCTTGGGTGAGTTTCATACAAAACACAACATGAGAAGAAACAAATTATGACTTCAGACATAAAATGATTTAAAAAAAAAAAAACCATTGCAGGTGGTTTAACAACCTTTAAAATCTCTTCCCATGCAGAATTTTCTGTAACACCGAGGATCTGCCTGGCCTCTTGCTCTGACATTGCTTTGCTGGCTCTGCGAATTGTGTTCTGCACTGCCTCTTGAGCAACACCATTTTTAGAGGCATCTGTAGCAACCCATATTTGGTAATTGGCAATGAGTTTCAAAATTTTGAAAATGTAAGAAGCAATAAATACAGGGTAGCCACAACTAGAGAACATGAAGGAGAGAGCAACCAGAGAAAGATTTGATGTATAGCACTATAGCTCCTAGGATAAACAAGCTTAATATGGAGTATACATACAAACAGTCACAGATATCCAAGTATGCCAAAAAAGAGCATGCAAAAAGTAAGTAGATATAGTTAAAGCAGCTTATGTGAATCCTGCAATATCCAAGTCTAGGCAATATAAATTTCAGACATAATGTTTCTCTATAATCCTACTCTTCCTCTTACACCTTGCGTAAACTCCTAGTACAGCATAGAGACCTTTTCTCCCTAATGCATAGTTCATATTCCAATTGCAACTCCTATTCTTATGCATTTATGAGAGCAAAAGGAGAGACCATATTATCCCTGCATTCTTTAGCTAGGAAATATTTGTTTCGGCACAGTTATAGCATACAGACTATTGCAACCGGTTGGTGGGCGTTAACATTTCCGATACCCATGACAACAATACTTACTATCCTGTCTGATGGACAACACAATTTATTTTGAATAATCTCTCAAAGCAACAACTCTATTTTCAGCCCATGGCATCTCTATTTTCACTATCTGATATGAACATGCATCAATCTTAATCAACTATCTGCCTCCGGCACCCGAAATCCTAACCTGATTTTCAGCATTAAATTTGGCAATGGCACCACATACTACAAACTGTTGTTACCAACAAAGGAACAACCAGCTAGACACTAAATAAGCTAAGTCCCCTCAAACACAATTGGAGAGAAAACAAATATAAATTCCCTAGCTTGTTCTCAAAGAAACATTCGATAAATCTCCATAACGCAAATCCAACAGCTAACTAGACGTCAGGAGCTACAGAAATCCATAAAGGATGCAAATTGAGAGGCAAAAGGCGCTTACTTGCAAGGGCTTGTCTGTAAGCTTGAGCGAAAGCCCTAATCATGATCCCAGACCCCATGACGAGCAAATTCGCCAGAATTCTCGCAGCCTGTGGACCAAATTGGATCAGTATCCCTCCAATATCCTCGAATCAAAGAAGCTGAACTAAAATCTGACGATGATTAAACCCTAATTTGGAAAGGAGAAGTCGGGACAGAAATTTGCAACATACCATAGCTTAGACAGATGATAAACCCTAAATTTGTGATCTTTTCAGCTTCGATTGGAAAGGATGGCAAACGTAGAGGCTCTGAATTGATGAAGAAAGAGTTGCGAAGACGGCGGGGGGTAAAACGAACGCGAAACGAACCCAGAAGACAATTTATTCCGACGAAGGTCTGAAACTGAACCGAGCGGTGATATATTTATGTGTATATACGGAGTTAATAAACCGATGACCATTAATTTTTTATGGACCCGTATACACGGTTCAAACCGGTTCAATTTCACTAAGCCGGTCAGATTTGTAAACTTTGTATTTTTGAGGAAAGGTAAATTAATTTCTAATGGAATTGAAATACATGAGAATTAAATTTATTTATTTTATTTCCACAACTAAACACATGTACATTCGTCATTTAAGAATTGATTTGAAATGGATCGAGTCGTGTCTTGTCGAGCTCGTAGTTAAGATTGATTTCTAAAAAATCTATCATCTAGATGGAGGCAATATCGAAAACTTCTTTGTGATTTTGCACTCATCAAATGGAGTTGACTTGTTGCGTACGGAAGGCATTGCGTTTTGTATCACTTGTCTCACCCTTCTTATACTCCTTGTTAGCTCTTAGTAGCATTTGGTGTACTCCTTACTTGTTAAGAGAATTGTTTTCATATTCGTGCTCACTTGTCGGCTTGTCCGAACTTTCGGTTTTCATAAATATAAGGTTTTTCTTTGAAAAATTGCGCCGAACCAAAGAATAACCGAAACCGAAAATAATCCGAAACCGAACTGAAAGCGAAATCCTGAAATTTATTAAACCGAGAACCGAACCGAACTCCATCGGTTTCAATTTCGGTTCGGTCGGTTCAATTAATTTTTCCGATGTCAGTTAAAACCATGCTCAGCCCTACTTTCATTATACTGATCGACAAATCCCACAGTAGAGTTTTGATCACAGATACGGTGATCTGGGCTGCGATCTCAGCTACGAGGGCTGAGATCAAAGGGCCAGTATCATGGGCTAAAGGGAAGTGGCCCATCAAAAATCTGGAAGCGAGGCCCAAACTCCGAGTCGGCCCATTATATAAAAATTGGATCCGTCACATCGAGGTTGCTTTTGCTTCCACATTCAAGGAACTCGCTTATGTACCACCGAGGAATAATCCGAACGACGACAACAACTCAACAGGGCCAAAGAAGAAAGAAAGAAACGAACACGTAACCAAACGAGCCCCACACACTCTTTTGGCCGACGTGTCCTCGCCATCTTCTACACAAAACTCCAAACCACCACCGAAGAAAAGCCATCACAGATTCCTCCAGATTCATCTCGCTCGCTCATTTCTCCAAGCTTTCCTCTCCTTCTCAGCTCTCTTTCATGGCGGCGTTTTCGCCACGGGGGATCGTCTGCCAACTCCGCTCAAAGAAACAGCCTGCGCCGCCGTTTTCGCTATCAACTAGGGTTTCGGTGAGAGACTCGTCGTCTCCGGAGCCGGATCAAGCGAAGATCGTCCTCCAGCCTCGCCTGTGCACTCTCCGATCGTACGGATCCGATCGAGGCGGAGTGATCCCGACGAAGATCGGCGACGGAGGCCGGCCGGATGAGCTTTCTCCGTTTCTCGCGAATTTGTACGATTATATTGAGACATCGAAGAGGAGCCAGGATTTTGAGACCATCTCTGGTCGTCTCGCTATGGTAATTCAAGGTTTTTTCGGATTTTTGTGCTCATTTGATAATTTTAATTTCGCAAACTCTGGATTCTGCTGTTCGATCACTGACTCTGTTCGCTGATCTGCACTCGAACCTCCTTTTTGCTACGTATGCACAGATTGTCTGCGTGTTGAATTTACAAGTAAGCGAATGAATCAGAAATCAACAGGAATGAAGTCTGTTCAGTGAACCTTTATGAAATAGGAGCACTTATCTTTTTTTTCTGTAGATTTATTCAAACATGAATCGGAACTGTTTTTTCGGATTTTTATGTTAATTTGATACTTTTACTTTCACGAACTCTGGATTTTGCTGCTCGATCACCTCCTCCGTTAGCTGATCTGCACTCGAAACTGATTTTTGCCGGTTTTTCTGCAAAAAATTTGGTACGAATGAATCAGAAATCAGCACAAACGAAATCTGCTCACTGAACCTTTGATCAATAGGAAAACAGAAATCGAAATTGCTATTGTCTTGGATTTAGGCTCTCCATTAACTATCTGGTCACTTTGAATCTTCAATTAGAGTTATAGCACCGTTTATTTGATCTGCACTCGAAACTGAATTTTGCCGGTTTTTCTGCAAAAAAATCCGGTACGAATGAATCAGAAATCAGCGCAACTAGGAAAACACGAATCGGAATTGCTCTTGTCTTGGATTTAGGCTCTGCATACATTATTTGGTCACTTTGAATCTTCAATCAAAGTTATAGACTATAGTACCGTTTATTTGGTCAGTTGAATCCTGGATTTAGGCTCTGATCAATTGATTTATATATACAGATAGTGTTTGCATTGACGGTGGGTGTGGAGCTCACCACAGGCAACTCGGTATTCAGGAAGATGGATCTGCAAGGCATAGAAGAAGCTGCTGGAGTATGCCTCGGAGCCGTGGCCTTTGCAGCGGTTTTCGCCTGGTGCTCTAGTGCTCGAACCAGGGTGGGAAGCATGTTCACCACCAGCTGCAACACCTTCATCGACGGATTGATCGACAATATCGTCGATGGCTTGTTCTACGACAGTGATCCGAGTGACTGGTCTGATGAACTCTGAATCAGTATTCAGGGAACACTATGTGATCCTGGCTTTTGAAAGTATAGATATGTATATGGTGAAAATTAGGGAAAAAGGAAGAGCAATCTGGTTATTTGGTATAACTAGAGATGTGAAAGAGAGTGTGCTCTTGTTTGTTGTGTAATAGTGTTCAAGAACTCGATTACTATAACTATACTTAACTTAGCCTTACTATAACTATACTTGAGTCCTCTCTCTTTCTAAGAAAGTAAACTTCTAGACATGCTTTGATTAGCCCATTTCCATGTGAAGGCTATGGTTCTCTCAGTTCAGGTTTCAGTTTACATTCATGGAAAAGAAAGTCACTCACTCATCAGGTGAAGAACACTACAAAGCCCTAGTTCATAATTTATTGATAGTACAATTACAAAGTTTTGCAATCTCAACTGTGAAGACAATGTCTCCGTGTTGTTTACATCTCACCTATGAGTTCAAACAGACAGTTACTCAAACATGGGCTGCAATCATATCTACCAGTTCAAACAACTAACAATGACAAACTCAAACATAGCCACATCCCTTATTGCATACAATCTTCAGGTTTCCCTTGTGATCCTCAGCAATCAGAACCCAACAGCCAAGCAATTAACAATAACCGATCCATCAGGCACCACAAGAACAACCTTGGACCATGCAACCGATCCTCGCAACCCTCCATCCTCACCCTTCTCCACCACAATCTCCGCGCACCAAACCTCCATCTCCTTCTTCCCACCCCCCTTCGCCACCCACACCACAAACAGCCTCCCATCAACATCCGCCATAGTCGCCCCACTCATAAACTTCGGCAAGCCTTTCTCCACCCCTTTTAACTCCCTCCACACATTCCTCCCCACATCAAACCCCTTAATCTTCCCCAAATAATCATAGCAATACAAAACCCCGCCCACGACCGCCGCCCGCCCCCGCCACCCCATATCGAGCCTCTTTGGCACCTCGGCCCACTCCCGTCCGCTACTAACATCATACACCACTCCTCCCCTATCCGCCATCGCGTAGATCCTCCCGCCAACGACCGCGCTCGCGTGCATCAACTCCTCCTTCACCCACCCCGGGCTCTCCACGGCCGCCCAAAGCCCGGTCTCCGGGTCAAAAGCCTCCGCCCAATTCACCGTCCGGGCCCGGTTGTTGACCCGACACCCGCCTAGCACGTAAATCCTCCCGCCCACCACGGCCGCGGCCGCGAATTCACGGGCGACCTTCATCGGTGGGCCTGGCCCCCACTTGTTCGAGATTGAGTCAAGGATCCACACGGCCGACGTCGGAATGTCGTTGACCGACCCGCCGATGACGTAGATCTTCGATTCGAGGGAGACCACGGAGGCTCCGATCGGCTGGGAGGAGGGGATTGAGGCGATGGGGTGGATTTGGGGATTAGGATTAGGGTTAGGGTTTAGGAGGAACCATTTGAAAGGGGAGGGCGAGTGGGGGAAACGGAGGATGAGGTAGAGGGAGGAGTTGGTGGCGAGGAGGGATCGGCGGACGGAGTAGAAGAGAGGGGATTTGAGGAGGGAGAGCCATGGTTTGCAGACGAGGGAGAGGGAGGGGAGGTCGGATCGGGGGACTCGCGCTAGGCAATGGACTGCGACGTCGTTTGGGAGGTTCGGGAAGAGGGTTGTCGTGTCGGAGGAGGTTTCCCGGTGGACGGCGCCGGTGGAGGGTGGAGAGAAGGAGGGTTGATCTGCCATGGCGGAGTTTAACGAAATGATCCTTTTTCCCACCCAAAAAAAAGGGCATGTAGTATTAGTTCCTTAGAAACTGTTTTTAAAAATACTTTTTGTAACTTAAATTTAGGAAGAATGTTTTGATTATTGAGTACATGTAGGGGTGACCGGACCAAGCCGGGACCGGACCGGATTGTCCGAAATCCATGGACGGGGAATCGGACCGGGTGAGCATCGGTCCGGTCCGGGTTTTGGACCGGTTTTTTATTTTTTTTATAAAAATAAATTTTTTTATATAAAACTTTGTTGTATAAATAAAAAAAATCATATATGATTAATAAAAATATAATATTATTAAGTATATAATATAAATATAAAACTTAAATATTAAAAATAAATTGTAAAACCATTAAAATTAATATTTTTTTTATTTAAATTTATTTTTTATTTAACTTTTATAAATATCCGGTTCAAACCGGACTGGACCGGAGACCGGAATTCTTATTTTCATTGACCGGGGTCCGGACCGGTAATCCCTCGGTCCGGTCCCGGTCGGTACTGATCCGGTCCGATCCAATAATCCGGACTGGACCGGTTTTTACTCAGCCCTACATGTACATGTATTCGGATATAATTTTAATATTTAATCTAAATTATCACCAAATTCTAGCTCTGACCTGACTCTCGGTCCTTGACTTAAACTCCATGTCAAGACTCCCAAATTTTTTTTTAAAAAAAAGAGAGTATTAGTAAAAGATTCAAACTTGTGACCTCATGGTATAATCGGTTGAATTGATATGCTAAGTGCACTCTCGACTCTTTATTCTTCCTTCCTTCCCATGCATACACTAAGGACTCGACAAGGTTGTGAAGGGGTTGACAACTTGACATGCGTCACTTCCTCTTTCCATGTATCACTTGTATATGAGACACAATTGCATCACCTCCTAGCCATATTCATATTAAGGTTGAATTTTAAGCGAAAGTTATAATTTAGAAGAAGACCGCATTAGAGTAAATATCGTGTTAAAGACCGCATTAGTGTATTAAAATTTGTGTTTGTTGGATTTGAGCAATGTTTTTTGTTAATGAGATTGGTGAGCTTGGTAGGTGTAATGTAACACTCATAAACATTCGTGGTAGTTGTGATTTGTGAGAGGTAAGTGAATATTCCTGACACCACCAGTATAACCGGTGAATCAATTTGTCCAAAAAAAAAAACATTAGACAATACATTTAAGAAACCAATTTAAGAAATACATTAGACAATACAATCAAAAAAAAAATACATTTGATTGACTATATAAATAAACCAATTTAAGAAAGTTCAAGACATGATTTTGGGACTAGACATGTCTGGTAGATCGAAAGGTCGAAACATTAGACAATCGATCTCGTTTCCAGTTGTCCGGCCGTTTGCTGGCAGCTTAATTAATTAACTCAGCAAGCTGCCTTAGCAAAACGTGGACAAGTAACACCTTTGCTTTCACACAATAGCAAATATAGCTGTCTTACGTCCAAAGGGAAATTATTGGTATGTAATGTCGTAACACACGGGTCTCCTAAGTCAGTGGCCCCAAACATAATGTCCACAATATATGGTTAACAAGCAACACGAAGTTATGATCTATTATCAATGTAGGGAAAATACTAGATGTACTAGCTCCTTTTGGAATTTTTTGTTCATATATATCGATCCAAATCAAATTTTTGTAATCAACCTTAACTTACATGTGGATCGTATTATTGATATAACCCAGTATAGTTCTTTGCTTTTTTCGTGGGACACATGATAATACAAATGAATTATCTTTGTGGGTATATTATAATTGTGCTTACCATTAAATTTGGAAATGAGTCTTTTCTTTTGTTGATAATAGTGTCCATGAAAATCGAATTGGTGGTTTTTTGATACTATTCTTAAAGTCTTAACCGCTTGAGTAGATGCCTAAGAGCTTTGGAAATGAAACTTTATAATGCTTCTTTGGAAATAAGTCTGTATGATGCTTGAATATGATTAAATGGGGCTCATTTTGATATTGCTTTGGATGTGGCTCGACTAAGATGACAGTGGAACATTGGATAGAGGCTCGGTGATAGAAGTCGCTATAAAACTGGAGATAAAAAAGAACTTTAAATATTGAGTTGAAATACCCTTTATAGAGACTATAAAGATAGAAATTTGGGTATGGGTCAGTTTATATTTTTAGGTAATTTAATTGTTGAATCATAAAATTTAATAGTGAAAAGCATACTAATAAATTTCAATTTAATAAATTTGAATCAAAGAGGTAATATCATTACATCAATCACTAAATCTAAAAACTTTGCCTTTCGGCATTTGATTCAATGTATAAGACTTCATGATAGTATTCTAAGATTTCTCAATCTTAGTCATTTATTACGAATGCTATGTGTTATTTGAATTTTCGAGTAGTATATAAGATCATTCCAGGGTTGTGTTTGGATCACATATATAATTAACTTATCATGATTTATGATGTAAGACTTACAATAATTTTTCTTCAAATTCTGCATCATAAGGAGGGTTAACTTAATTTTTGTTCCTATGAGGTACATAAACCTACCTCATAGGATCAAAAAAATAATTCCAAAAACCTTACCAACACGAACCGGTAAAAACAATAGTCTCGTGACAGCAATAGAAATACCCACAAATTCGGGGCTACAAACACAAATTCCCCAAAATTTTATTAATTTTTTACTGCCGCCCATCGGCCCAACTTTCTTACCAGGTCCTCACCTTTCAAAACCCCCCTTTCAGAGATCCAAGAGTCCAAACCTCTTTCCCAACTTCCTTCTTCTCTCCGAAGAAGGCGACGCCTTTTCCGATGTACAATCTGCGGGAAGAGATCGTTCTAGAAAGCCACCGGATTCCATGGCTGATCTTGATCCAGCTCATAATCCTCCTCCTCCTCATCCTCCTCCTTTCCTTCTCCGGCCTTTTCTCCCTTGACTTGGCCGGCGCCGCCGTTTCTTCTCCGCCGTCGAAGATCTCATCCGCCGTTGTACACCAAGAGGTTCGTTTCTAGTTTCTCCGTTTTAGCTTGCTCAACATTGTTTCGTGAGATCGCTGTTTGTCCGCTCTATTGTCTGAATCTAAGGCGGTTGGCTGATGAAATTCGCGAATCGGTCGATTTGAATGAACTCTTGGAAATCAATGATCTGGAAAACCTAATTCGTCTTTTCTCATGGAGAATCGATTGAGGAAGATAGAGGAATCCTTAGGTTTTTAGCTGTGCGAAGTCTCAATGAAGTAATTCTATTTGTGCTGGTTATTTTTTTTGCTGTTAGCTCACTAGTCTCATTGAGTTTGAATTAAGAGATCTTGAAGATGAAATTCGTTCCAATTTCAGTGCATTTTGAGTTGTTGTACTGTGATCTGGGATGTTCGTTTCTACTTTCTCCGTTTTAGCTGGCTCAACATTGTTTCTTGAGATCGCTGTTTGTGCGCTCTATTGTCCGAATCTGTGGCGTTTGGCTGATAAAATTCGTGAATTGGTTGATTTGAATGAAGTCTTGGAAATCTTGATTGAACTGTGATGACTGTAAATGATCTGGAAAACCTAACTCGTCTTTCTTCATGGCGAATCAATTGAGGAAGATAGAGGAATGCTTAGGTTTTTAGCGGTTCCAAGTCTCAACTAAGCGAAGGAGTAGTTTCATTTGTGCTGGTTATGTTTTTGCTCTTAACATTGTTTTGTGTGATCGCTGTTTGTGCGCTCTATTGTCTGAATCGATGGCGTTTGGCTGATAAAATTCGCGAATCGGTCGATTTGAATGAACTCTTGGAAATCTCGATTGAACTGGAATGACTGTAAATGATCTGGAAAACCTAACTCGTCTTTCTTCATGGAGAATCGATTGAGGAAGATAGAGGAATGCTTAGGTTTTTAGCTGTGCCGAGTCTCCATTTGACAATTTACTGTTTGGCTTGTGTCAACTAAGCGAAGGAGTAATTCCATTTGTGCTGGTTATGTTTTTGCTCTTAACATTGTTTTTTGCGATTGCTGTTTGTGCGCTCTATTGTCTGAATCGATGGCGTTTGGCTGATAAAATTCACGAATCGGTTGATTTGAATGAAGTCTTGGAAATCTTGATTGAACTGTAATGACTGTAGATGATCTGGAAAACTTAACTTGTCTTTCTTCATGGAGAATCGATTGAGGAGGATAGAGGAATGCTTTAGGTTTTTAGCTGTGCCAAGTCTCAATTTGAAAATTTACTGTCTGGCTTAGGTCAACTAAGCGAAGGAGTAATTCCATTTGTGCTGGTTATGTTTTGGCCCTTAACATTGTTTCGTGCGATCGCTGTTTGTGCGCTCTATTGTCTGAATTGATGGCGTTTGGCTGATAAAATCTGCGAATCGGTTGATTTGAATGAACTCTTGGAAATCTCGATTGAACTGTAATGACTGTAAAACCTAACTCGTCTTTCTTAACGGAGAATCGATTGAGGAAGGTAGAGGAATGCTTAGGTTTTTAGCTGTGCCAAGTTTCAATTTGAAAATTTACTGATTCCATTTGTGCTGGTTATGTTTTTGCTCTTAACTCGTAAGCCTCATTGAATTCGAATTCCGAGATCTTGAAGATGAAATTCATTCCAATTTCAGTGCATTTTGACTTGTTGTACTGTGATCTAGGAGATGGAAATGCAATGAACAAGAAACTGAAGAAAGTTTTGATGTAACAGGCAGGAGGAAGCCAAGAAAGGCAAGAAGAAACACAAATCGAGAGTGCACAGACTGAGAGGGCAAGAGAAAGTGAGGTTAATGCAGCAGTAAGTGAAGGATCTTCACAGAAGGACTTTCAGCGGTTCATCCACCCATGCTTTTATCTGGATCTTGCAAGAAAGGCGTTCTTCCAGTGTCTCGGTCTCGGATCTACGCCACCGGATCCTAGAGAGTGAGCACGCGAAGAGTGATTGGATATACAGAACTGTGTGGATTCAAAGAAGCTAAAGGAGAAGCTCGGCTGAGAGGAGGGTTAACAAAAATGGTGGAAGAACCTGCAATGAATTACAAAGGTAGTTCAGGGAGGGATCAAAGAAATTATGGCTCGGTGCACATTCACAGTAAGATCCTGCCTGCAATATGATTCAACCCAGGATCGGGAAACTTGTTTGGGTCGTAGGATCGCCTGATTTGTAAAATCTAATTGGGATTTTATCAAAACTGACTGAATGTGAAGTTAGTTGATCAAACAACTTAGGGTAACAAATTTATCATGGTAAATGGTCAATAGGATCGCCATGCCTTGTTATTGGGTAGCTATGTTGCTTGACTTGTGCATTTTGTGCAGAATGTAGGATTGGTGCTTGTTTGACTGTTGCTTTACGTTTGATATTCTGTCACTGTTGTAGTATTTTGCTGACACTGGAAGATACTAGCAATGATGTGATGTCTGAAATGTACATAATCTTCTGGTAATTTTGTTTTTTGTAAATGCAAGTACTGTTGAAAATACTACATGCTCATAAATTGAGAGACCGAGAAAAACTTGATGAAGGAAAAATAGACATGAAAAAAAGAAAGAAGAACAGAGCTCTTTGTTATTCCTTTTTGGTGATTAAACTGTAATTCACTCAAAAGCAAACAAAATTTAAACAGCAATGAATCAGGAAGGGAACAAGGAAATGCTCAATCAACCTGTAATGAGGAAAAGAATAATGTCATGTGTGATTACAGCTAGGCAATTGCAACATGGAGAAGACCTACATAACACATCAATGAAAGAATTATAATACAATGTCAATGTGTGACCAAATTGACAATACTTCTTGAGCAGGCATGTGTGATCACAGCTAGGCAATTGCAACATGGCAGGGGAAGACTCCAACACATTTAACCGCACAAGGCCGTCTAGCGTTTTTTAGAGCATTGGTTATCTCATCGAAGCCGTAATGCTTTTTGATGCTTTGATCCTCTTTTCTTCCAACTGACTAATGTATTGAGGATGGATCAATTTGATGTTGCAGGTCCTGTTTATCAATAGGTAGTACTATCTGAAAGCTCACAAACAAGTATGGTACATTGATACCTGGCAATAGCATAAGAAGATTCTGGCAATCTTGAACTCAGATTCTAAAAGGTTTGGAATGTATACATCAGTAGTTTAATCTTTGTAATGTCTTTAAAAAGGGGTATAAATGAGGAAATAAACCATAGGCTTAAAGTGTGGCCTCAGTGAGTTAGTGCATATCATCAGTTTTCCCATGAGATAGTTTAGCTACTTGCTAGCCATTCTTTGCTATGTACTTACATGAACATTTGTTCCCAAATGACTGTCATTTGGTTTATGTTGGGTGGAATGTCCCCCCACCATGTGCCAATTTAACGTATTTTTCATATACTACCTGTTCTTTACAATTACCACTAAGAAGGAAAGCTTACACCAACGGATCCGTGGCGCAATGGTAGCGCGTCTGACTCCAGATCAGAAGGTTGCGTGTTCGATTCACGTCGAGTTCAAATCCCCGATCCAAATCCGTATTATTTTTTTTTAATCCCGTATTGGTCCGGGCCCACTCTAATATTATATTTTCTCCCCAAATCTTATTCTTTGCCAAATCCCCCGCCATTCGCTCACCCCCATTTCCTCGCCCGTCGTCTTCCCCCGATCCCAAAACCCTAAATCCGGCTTTCCTTTCCCTCTCACCACCACTATAAAAACTCCACTCATTTCCCGCGCAAAACAGAAAGGCGAAATCCGAAACCCTAGAAATCACAAAATGAGGGATTGCTTCGCGAAGCTTCTCGTCCTCCTCCGAAGCGCCCGTGGTCGCATCCCTACGCCGGCGGCGGCCGCCTTCGCCGCCACCATCTCCACCACCACCACCACCTCATCCGCCATGGAAGAGCTCCGAACCAAACTCTGCATCATCGGCAGCGGCCCCGCCGGCCACACGGCCTCGATCTACGCCGCCAGAGCGGAGCTCAAGCCGATCCTCTTCGAAGGATGGATGGCGAACGGCATCGCCCCCGGCGGCCAGCTCACCACGACCTCCGACGTCGAGAATTTCCCCGGATTCCCCGACGGAATCGGCGGACTCGAGCTCACCGACCGGTTTCGCCGACAATCCGCGCGATTCGGCACCGAGATCTTCACCGAGACCGTCACCTCCGTCGACTTCTCCACTCGTCCGTTTAAGATCCTCACCGACGGCCGCTCCGTGGTCGCCGATTCGGTGATCCTCGCCACCGGCGCCGTCGCGAAGCGTTTGGAGTTTCCTGGCGCTGGTGAGGGGAAGGGAGGGTTCTGGAACCGCGGGATCTCGGCTTGCGCGGTGTGCGACGGCGCGCTCCCGATATTCCGTGATAAGCCGTTGGCGGTGATCGGAGGAGGTGACTCCGCCATGGAGGAGGCGACTTTCTTGACGAAATACGGCTCGAAGGTGTACATTATTCATCGGAGGGACGCGTTTAGGGCGTCCAAGATTATGCAGAAGAGAGCGATGGAGAATCCGAAGATCGAGGTATCAGTGACTGCATTTGATTAAGTTAATTATTCCTATTATCTAGTTGTTAGCATCCTGTTGTATTCAATATGCAGTGTTCAGATGCTTTCTTAAGATTGAATGGGGTAATATATAAGATTGAATGATCATAATTTTGTAGGAAAAAGTGATAAGTTGATTGAAAAGTTGGATGTTAGGGATAATATTTGAGATTGAATAGGGGTAGTATGGTAAGAAAAATATGTTATAAATGGGAAATTGGGGAGATGGACAAACTCATTGGACAACCGAAAAGGAAATATGGACAAACTTTCAGGGACATAGGGGAGTATTGGCTAGTGAGTTGTGTAAGTACACCAATTCTCACGTTAATGAAAGCACTGCACATTATCAAGAGTTTATTTCTCTATACAGGTGGTGTGGAATTCGGTGGTGGAGGAGGCGTATGGAGAGGAAGGGAGGGAGGTCTTGGGAGGGCTGAGGGTGAGGAATTTGGTTACTGGTGAGGTGAGGGATTTGAAGGTGTCTGGGATGTTTTTTGCTATCGGACATGAGCCGGCTACGAAGTTCCTGCAAGGGCAGTTGGAGCTGGATTCGGCTGGTTATGTTGTGACGAAGCCTGGGACGACGGAGACCAGCGTTCGTGGTGTGTTTGCTGCTGGTGATGTTCAGGATAAGAAGTATAGGCAGGCTGCTACTGCTGCTGGGACTGGTTAGTCTCTTGAAACTTTTGAATTGAGTACTCATTTTTGTCAGTGGTTGTTATCTGTTTGATTCTTGAGAATGGCCTGTTGTTTGTCCTGTATTTTAGTCATGCCTGTATTTTAGTCATGTTCTGTATTTCAGTTTGTTTTCATATATCCTTAGATTGTAATCTTTAGGTGGATTACAGAATAGAGGGAATAGGAGAGATTGTGTATGCTACATACCTGCATATAATAGAATATAGTGGCTGGTCATTTGGCTTATTAACTTTCAAAAAATATCAAGTGCAAGGCACTAAGCTTTGAACATGTGAGCTAATTATTAACTTTCTAATTTACACTTTCCTGGTTAAATTATGCTTTTCTATGTAGAAAATGATTTGCCTTGTACTTCATGTAACTTTTCTTGTGGGTTATTGGGTCAAGGAATTCATACAATCTCAACATAATCAATTAGCGTAACATTTCAAGGGCCCTAGTTTTTTTTTTTCTGTATTATCATTAGAGTGTTATATAGGTGGATTACAGAATAGAGGGAATAGGAGAGATTTTGGATGCTACATACCTGCATATAATAGAATATAGTGGCTGGTAATTTGGCTTGTGATGAGTTGGTTAATCTGGTTAGTTTCATGAATCATGCTACAGAGATTAGGATTATGAACACAGATTTGATGGTCAAGTAGTATTTATTGTAACAAAGGGGATTTTCAATAATAACAGTGTTCGTTGAGGCTTTTCTGTCAAGAGATTGTAGGGTGAATAGTCGCTTTAGTTGGAGGTATACGGGTTTGTAAAGAGCTATTCTTGTATTGAGGTTAGGAGATGCTATTGCTATTCAATCTTTCCGTTGGGATTATATTGCTATGAGCCAATTAGGAGTACGGAATCGCAGATTATGTGATTGTTTTTTTGAAGTGCAGAAATCACATGGACTTTGTGATAATGAATAGGTGGGCTGTTAAAATGTTTGCTTCTTCATGGCCTTTTCGCAATCTGTAGATTTTGTTCATGTGTAGGGGAACAGTAGTGAATTTGGTTGGTGCTGGGGGTAAACTTGGGTAGTTTCAATGCTATGTATATTAGGATTATGTAGCGCGAATTAAATGGGAAGTAACTTTCATCATCACTACTGGAGTTTATCTGGATGTGAGATATAAGGGTATACTATGAACACATTGTAGGGCATTCAGTTGTTTTAGATGGAGAATGAATTGGCTACGGGCATGAGGTTAAATTTCAAACCATTTGACAAAGTTGGCTTATGTTATAAATTTCAAACTATGCATTAGTTAAGGGTTAAAGAGTAGCTATATGTTGGCATGAAGTTGTGTTGCAAACTGCTTGCAACTGCAAAAAATGCACATATAGCTGAGAATTTGAATACTTATTGGCTTTCATACAATTATTTGTTTCTTTTTTTCGACTGTTGATATGGAGAATCGAGTTGTAAGATGATTATCTCTATGTGTATGTGAAGGTTGCATGGCAGCGTTGGAAGCAGAGCACTACTTGCAAGAGCTGAGCTCATAAGCAGAGGTATGATTAAATTGCCTTGTACAAACGATTTATTGGAACACAGTAAAGAGGGATTAAAATCTGTATTTTTTAGCAATACTCAAATACATGGAGGTATACGAGTGGTGTGGCTGATCGGCTGATCCTTTGTTCATTTTCTGCTTCCAAATGGATAGATTGATTGTGTTTGATGCATTTAAATCTAACCCTTGAATCCTTTTTCACCAAAAGTCATATATTATATATTCGGTTTTTCTCTAATCGTACTGAATATAGAAACTAAAACTCTAAAAATGAAATAGTAAACCTGTCTAAAAAAAAGTGTAAAATTTACGACTTATTAAAACTTTCCATTATTAGCGGATTACAGTGTGTCCTTAGAACACATAATTAAAAAAATCCTTATATATATTATGCCATGTTATTTGTAAAGGACGTGGCCATATAAATCATGTATGCATAACAGCAGGTTAAAGCTGTGAATGACCAAGTGCACTAAGATTTTCTTTGTGATTTGAGTCCATCCATCATGAATGGACCACATTAAGAAAATCCATCCCATTACTTGTGAATAAATTCATTCCTCCAATTTTGTAGGGCCAACCTAAAATCCAACTTTTCCTTACTATGCTGAATTTGCCACAAGTTTCTTTGAAGACTTTCTCTTCTTTTAGAAGACAAAAGAAAAATAATCACTCCCTCTTCTTTTAGAAGACAAAAGAACAATAACCAAAGTCACGAGGAACATTGCGTTTTCATTCTGAGATGATAGATAAATACACTACTAGAAAAGAACAGTGATACACAATACCATCAAAGAGAAAGCCACAACAAAGAAAGAAGGCCTAACATATGACAAACACTTTTCACACTAGATAAACACCCAAGAAATGGCAAACAAAATATGGCAAATGGTTAAAGAACAGAAAAACCTGAAGATCATAGCTATTCTAACCCCATATAAACTGAGCACTGTTTTTTCATTTTTTTCCCCCTCTCCCCTCTTTTACACAAACAAATATAGAGGACCCCAAATCTGCACATGGCTTTGATTCTGAACAAACAACAAACATCACACAACACATATAGAGATGAGCTGATGAACCCCACCACACATGTAGTGGCATCTTCAGTCACATGCCCTCTTAGATTATGACCAAAGTAAGATTGGGACATAGTTTTTTTTTTACTCTTTTTTCCCCCTTCCAAATCATTCTTTAAGAGGACATCTTTGTTACATCTCTGCTAGACCTGTTATACTTCAAGTGGCTTTTAACAAGTTGTCCTGCTGAAATAGCCGACATAAGAGAGAGCTCACCGGCGAGAACTGAGCCAGCTACAATGGCTGCCAAGAGCCTTGAGTTGGCCCCTGGCGATTCCTTGTTTGCTCCCTTCACGCCGAGTAGGTTCAAACATGCTGACTGTGATGCAAGTTGGGTGCCGCCACCGATGGTGCCCACCTGTGAATTATGTGTTAATAGTTATAATGCAAGTTCTAGTACAAACAAAATAAGGAGCATAAATGAAGAGTAGAGAGATTTGGATATGTTCTTCTTTTTTATATTCAAGCAAATAGATTAGGCAGGTCATGTTATGCACAAGAAGACAACTACATCCCACAGGGTAGATGAAAACACTGAGCTGTGTTCATCTCTTGAAACTGACATTTACAGATTAATTCAGAACAGTGTTTGATCAGGTAAGGTAGGGACTCCAGTACGTATCGCAATATTTGATGCATCGAATATTAGGTACACAACCACATTAACTTAATGAATGATTCATTAGTTAGGTAAGAAGATGATAAACACATAAATAATGACTAATGAACGTTATGCAATCATATTTATATAGCATGTTGCTTCCTAATCTTGTTTTGATATTCATAAAACAAACATATAAAAATCTGACAGTTAGTAAAGCTGCACAATTCATGAAATAAGCCAAATCAGCTAATATGTCTTATGTATCTTATTATTATAACATAAAATTCAGTCCATGAGCCTTTCATGATCTTAAAACTAGCATTATTTTCGACATTCAGCAGTATTTACCAACCAACTCTCAAATCATACAGTCTTTGCATGTAGTTTAACAGCACAAATCAGTTGATCGGAAAATATGACATAATTTAAGAGTTCACCTCGATTGAAGGCATAGTGACAGATACATGAAGGTCCTTGCCATCATTGATGGCTTCCATCATAGTGATGCAATGAGAGCTCTCCACATTCTGAGCTGGATCCTGTCCAGTAGCTATGTAGATTGCAGTGACAATATTACTGGCGTGGGCATTAAACCCGCCAAGTGCACCAGCAATAGCTGATCCAGCAAGGTTCTTAAGAGTGTTGAGCTCCACCAGGGACGCAACACTTGTCTTCAGTACCTTTCTTACTACATCATCTCTTATAACGGCCTCACAAACGACTGATTTTCCCCTGCCCTCCACCCAATTCACGGCCGCTGGCTTCTTGTCAGAGCAGAAGTTTCCTGGCAGCAAAAGGGTATTTTAGTGCACTGATGAAAAGTAGGGGCATAATTGGGAAAGGAAAGGTACTCACCAGAGACCCCAATGACATCCATATCAGGGAAATCGGTCTGAAGGAAATCGAGTACGTTTTGAACACCCTTTGATACCATGTTCATCCCCATTGCATCCCCAGTGCTGCAGCAGAATCTCGCGTACAAGTTCTTACCAGCTATTGCACATTTTATAGTTTGCAGCCTTGCAAATCTGCTTGATCTGCAATATATGCCAAAATTTAGTACCATTAGAAGTGTTTAATCACTTGCTGTCTACTACTTATTTGGGAATTGAAGAATCACAGCATTTGTCTAATGCTGCTAGAAAAGTTCAACTGAATAAATTTGGAAAAATCATTAGCAGGGGCAGAAGCCCAAGCTTTCTTGTTAGGAAAGTAAACACAAACTTATTGACATTAATCCTGGTGTAATTCATACGTCCTGATACTGACAGTGATACATACCAAGTCTGGAAAAGAGAAACTTAAGAATATAACAAACTTAGAACTTAGAAGAGACCAAACTTGTCAAGATTTCTATTGATATTTGCATGGCTGACTGTGAGTCTGTGACTATGACTTCTTGTCTAAAATAATTACAGCTTTGTTTGGTAGAACTTAAATAATTAAAGCATGACAATAGATGTTCTTCCTAAGCTGACAGTAAAGTCAAATTGGCTTAATTAGAGAAACTGTTTACGTAAGATAATCAAATTCAAACTCTGCCACCATATATGTGGGGCTAGATCTTCCACTAACAGTTCAACAAATCAACTACAGTATATAAAAAGTGTCGACTGATAATGACAAATTTCTAATAATTGAACGTGTATAATTATACTCCCCATGGTCCAAATTAGCCAAATCAAGTTCTATTAAACTACTCCCTATGGTCCAAATTAGCAGGAACTAAGCACAATCCAGAAGAACTAACCGGAACACATAGGAAACACGGAAACAGCTAGTATATGCCAATCACCAAAGCAAAAAGTAACGAAGAAAGTAGAAATCTCGAAAGCATTTTTAAAAGATGATTAAAATAGAGATAGAGGGTCATAAAGTAGTAATTGATGCAGTTAACAAACAAAAGAAAAAAAGACAAAGACCATAGGTCATCGAAATAATAATTACATATATCCTAATCTCATTAAGATGAAATGGTTCACGACTGTACGAATTTCCCATGTTAGTAGAAAGTGTAATACTGTAGTCGATAAAATTGCTAAAATAGCGATGAATCTTCCAGAACCTAAAGTTCTCGTCCAATCCGACGCTCCAAGACGATATTATGAATCTAAGACGTCCCTAGGGGATCACCTAAATTTTACTGATTAAAAAAAAGACGATTAAAATAAAGTAAAATCCTGTTCGTAGAGTGTGAGAGAGTGGGAGCCAAAACCTGTTGAAAACGACAGCAATTGTTTCAAAGTTCTCAGCATCCTCCAGAAAGAACTTAAGCTCGGCGGCCCGTTTCGCCGACCCGAACCGGACAATCGGAGCCCTAGTCATCCCATCCTTCATCAACACACTCGCAGCACCACCAGAAAGATAGATCGCCTTACATCCTCTATTCGTACTCGCCACCAAACATCCCTCAGTCGTCGCCATCGGCACGGAAAACTCCCTCCCGTCAAGAAGCAGAGGACCGACGATCCCTACCGGGATCTGAACGAATCCTACCGGCATCTCGCAACACTGACCTAAAATCGCCTCGTAATCGAATCCTTCCAACGGCAATCCGTCGAGCGACTTCCCCGTCGTCCTCTGGAGCGCCTCTCGCCGGATCCTCGCCGCTCGGAGACAGTCGCCGAGCTTCGATTCGAGCGAGTAGGACGGCGTGGTGCCGGCGATGACCGATTGGACGACCTTCTCGTCTTCCTCCGAGGAGGAAGAGGAAATTCGAGTCGCGATTGGAGATTCGCGGATGATGAATCGGTCGATTGGAGTATCGGAGGAGGACTCTTCGTCGTTGTCGACTTCGTCGGAGGAGGATCGGGGAGAGACGAAGGACTGGACGAAGCCGATGCCGAAGAAGCCGAGGAGGTAGATGACGGAGGCGAAGAGAGCGACCATGGCGGCGAGCTCGGAGAAGGAGAGGAGGCGGAGCGGGGTGGAGTTTCGGATCTTCTCGCCCCAGCGTCGGAGGAGGAAGTAGGCGACGGAGAAGAAGAGGAGGATGAAGACGGCGTTGGTGAGGAAGAGCGGGAGAGGAAGCGCGTCGGAGGCCTGTGGTTCATCGGCCGACCGCCTCTTGCGGAAGGAGTCGCCGGAGGCCGTGGAGTTTGGTCGCCGGCGAGCTTCCATGGATTCCGGTGGAGAGAGAGAGAGAGAGAGAGTGGAAGGCAAGAGAGAGAGAGAAAGAGAGAGACGAGGGTTTGTTACTTCTTGGGAAATGGGATTTCTCGAAAATTCAGGGAGGGGTAGAACGGGTATTTATAATAATTTAGGGGGGTGGGGAAGTTAATTAGTTATGTGGAAAGAGTGAAAACGTAGCACACTCTGCGGAGGCTGGCGCGCTCACGTACACTTTGTTGCATCTTTTGCTAATTGCTAGAGACAATTGGATACGAATTCTTCATGTATGAGTTGTAGCCAGTTGTTTTTGAAGATTTTGTGCTAGTATTTTGGTTTTTTGCTCATGCATTTTTTGATCTTGATGATTTCTTGCTTGTTTAGTTTGTATGGAGACAATTTGATCTTGTTTAGGCTGTATAGTTTGCTTATTTTTAACAAATCGAATAAGATCTTGTGGGTTTGTTATCTGATTATCGGTTTTCTCGACTTTCTAATCTACTAGGACTTCCCTTGACATGTTTGACATGACAAATCAACGCTCAAAGAAAGAGTTGAAATCTTCCTGAAAAATTAAAACAAAGGGGAGGACTTTCTAATCTACTAGGCTTCACTTGACATGTTTGACATGACAAATCAACGCCCTAACCATCCCAAAGCTTATTGGAAATTCAATACCATTAACTATTTGTTTGGTGTTCAGTTATCGGACGTTGAAAGAGTTGAAATCTTCCAGAAAAATTAAAACAAAGGGGAGGACTTGTCGAGGGTGTTGATGACATCGATTACCGATCGCCTTCTTTAAAAACTTTTCTCTATCAATCGTTATATATCTAAAATTAGTTATGGGTTTGTAACTAAGGATTTGAATCAAATGAAAACTTTGTTTGACTTGTAAACCGTAAACCGTGAACATGAAATAGATATATGTGAACCCATAACAGAAATACGTGAAATTCGAAGTCCAGAAATACATAAACTCCAAAAATGTTGTTATTATGTGTAGTATTAATACGACCCATAACAAAAATGTTGTTATTATGAGTTTTCAGTTTACAAATAAGAAATTTTTTAATCCAAATCAATCTCCTTAATAATGTCATTGTTGGCTAAAAGTGGTCACCAAGCTGAGGGACCGCAAGGAGCGTCATACAGTATTTTGTTTTTAGAGTTGGTAAGCTAATCACGTTTTTTTCTTGCTAAAAAGACTAATTGCATTTAAAATTCAATTAGTTATCTCCAGAACCTAAAGGAACGTTGTCATAAGCTTTGGGCTTCACAATAGTCCATTAGTCCATACGTTTGTGGTGGATACACAGGATAATTGCATACAAATCTATCCTTATTATAAACCGGTGATTTTCTATGAGAAGCTTTGGGCTTCACTATCAGAAGCCTGATCCAACAAGCCCAAAGAAAAAGCCACATCAGAAGAAAAGAAACTATAATTGACCATACCAAGTTTTGAAAGGGTACACAAGAGCAAACTAGCCGAGTAGCAAAACTCATCAAAACAATGCAAAGAACCATTTTAAGGGTTCAATTACAGGATGCTCTAGGGCGCCCTCCATAATTGGAGGGTGTCCTAATTCTCACCTGTTTCAAAAAAAAAATAAAAAAATTACAGATCCGCAAAGAAGTTATCAGAAGGCCTAACACCGCGCGATTTTGACCGACCATGATCTACTTCCATTTCGTCGCTGTCGTTATCTGAATCCGCTGAACCACTGCCCACGTTGGTGGGAGGATCTTGCAGTAATTCATCCATATCCCACATCTAAACAAAGGAGTTTGTAAGCAAAGATGAAGCTAATCTATTTGTTCTTTTTTACATTATAAAGACATTTCATTCATAAAGTCCCTTGGAATGTGTGAGAACAAGTTACACTCTTACAATTCAGGGCCTTTATGAATAAAAGGGTCTTTTGAATGCGAAAGAAGAATAAAACACAGTATCAATAAACAAGTTTAAGAAGCTGATCTCACCTTCAAAATATCATCATGGGATATACTGCCAAGAATCTTCTTATCATGTGAAAAGGCTACAAGTGAAGACAAACATGTTTTTATTTTTATAGTCATGTGTATAAAGAAGATGTTAGAAGAAATATGTGATGATTTCCATAAGCATACGTACCTAGACCCTCTATGGGATATTCAGAATGCTCCGCGATTGGTTGAAGTATTTTGTTGGGTAATATGCTTACCAGGCTACAAACCGACATTGATTAGGAGTTAATAGTGGGGTGCATAAATAATTTCTGTTAGTTAAAAGAAAAAAATTGTTCTTTTCTTACCTGATGATGCCGTTATATGAACCAGCGACAAGCCTGTCTTCGTCAAGCTAATGCATTACAAAGAAACTTTCATCAAATTGTAAGTCAAGTGCAAAAGCAAGCAATTCACAGAGAAATACACAGGAAGGAAGCTCACCTTCAACATTACATCAACAGGGTTTGGAGAGAGGTCAACAAACCGGTCACTGCAATTTTTTTATTAATTTTTTAGCAACGAACTTAATTTCATAATGAGAAGAATAATGGGTGTACAGACACAGAAACAAAAAAGAGAAAACCCAAGTAGGCGAGAGAATTCTATACAAGAGTGAAAATTTGCAAGGTAGTAGTTGAGTTTCAATTAGTGTATAATAATGAGAGCCTTTTCTAGAGAATCTGCACCTGCAATCTATCATCCAAAATATTCAAATGCCTTTCTTATCCTCTTTAATTTTGGTAGCAACTTGGACTTCCTGGTTTAATGTGAAATTGATAGAGAGGGTGGTTTATTGGTCAAAGCATCTATAAACTAAGGCGTGCTAAGGCCTAAGGGCATCTCCTATCCATGATTTTGTGAGTATCACCAAATAGAATTAGCAAAAGTCAAATCAGAGATTTGCAAAAGCCAATAACACTTCCAGTAAAAGACTCTTGAAGAAGATAATTATCCTGGCAAAAACACCTGTATGTTCTTAGGGTCTTGTAAAATTTCTATGTTTTTTCAGTGATCTTCAATGCATCAAGTTAGAGATTGCCAACAACCCAGTAATCAGTCTTCAATTAGGTAAGCCAGGTGAAAACGAAATTTCAAATTTCATGAAAACTCCATAAGCTAATCAAGGGGAGACTAAAATATGCATACCTGAAATCCTGGAAAAATCCCCATGAATACAGAAGCACAGCACCGGTTTGTGTTCCACAAACCACCTTTTGGCAATTCTGACAACAGGCATTAATATGGCACATCAGAATGAAGAATCAATTACAAAAAGTATATAAATTAGCAGAAGATAAAGTGGTTGACATATTTATATATAACCATGCGAGCACTTTCCAGTTACCTTCATTAGTACTACTGATAATAATTCATCTTCTGAAAATTCAGAGCGTACTTGAACCTGCAACCAACATAAAATATATTGATTTCTATATAAACAGATAACAAATTTTGTGTATTAAATTAGCAAACGTAATTTTATGCTTCTTTAAGGAAGAATAAAACTGCAAACCAATTACCTTATTTCTTCGAAGATTACAAACAGACAAGGTTCCGTCGCCGCTTGAATATTGAAATAACAACAAAGAATTTAAGAACTAATATCAGGTACTCGTGGTATACAATGCAGCAGAACTTGTAAGGAATTGTTTTTGATTATGACTAAAACTTATCTAGTACAGGCACTTGAATGGGACAGCTAAACAGACAGAACATCTAAACTCTAACCTATCCTGAGTGCAATGTGGTAGCAATATAGAAAACAAGAATAAATGATTGCGCTTTCTTGCAATCAAACAAATACAAACTACTCCAGTTCAGGGAAGACCTAATAATAGAAACATGTGATCTTCAATACAATGTGCTAGCTCTAGAATAAATTCGTATTCTGCATATTCATGGAAAGCTTAAACCAAAATGTCAAGAAACGTCACCACACAAACTGACAAACATATGTCCAATGATAGTGCCACAATCAACTGAGCATCTTTTCTACCTTGTAGTCAATAGTTTCCCATAATCGGTCACAAAAGTCATATCTGAGATGTATTCTTCATGGACATCGAAAGTATTGCAGCAAGTACGTTGTCTAGTGTCCCATACCTAAATTCATATGGGAAGGTTAGATGATGAACTATAGTAAATGATCACACAAGGCACTGCAAATAGAGTGACATATCATTTCAGAATACTTAAAAGCCTCTACATGGGAACACTTCGGCCAAAACAACCTTTAAGTCCAAATCTATTCAATACTTATTGCACTGGGTAAAAGTCAAAGTGTAACTCCCCCAAGAACTAAATCACATTTCTGCCAATATATCATCTTTAGAAGTCCATGCCTAATGTCAATTGGCCTAAATCATGATCTTATCAAAACAAAGGGATATGCAAAGAATAACTTGGCACTTTGAAAATTCAGGATTAAAGTTAATGAAAGTTTTCCACAACATGCCTCCAGAAGCTAACAAAACCCTTTTGAGAAATACAAAGACAGACACAAGCTCACTTGTGTGTACATACAACAATAGATCACCATGGGAAAGAAGACAGGTCACCTTAACACATCCTTCATCATCTCCAGAGGCAATGGTTGACTCTGTCAAATTGATTATTTTGTTAACAGGAGCCCTGCAGAAGAAAGTTCCCAGTCCAAAATCAGAGTTCTGACTTGTAGGCATCAACAGATAATTAAAAGAAATGCATCTCTATAGCTAATTAAATTCAATGACAAAAAACTTGCACAAAGAAAGAAAAGAGAAGACTCACGCATGCGCGTCGTCTAGACGAGCAATGGCAGCACCGTTTTCGACATCCGTGCACAGAATTGAGCAATCCTTTGATCCAGTCACAATCACTAGTACAAAAACCAAACAAGAAGAATAACCATAATCAAACAAAGGCTAATCCATTGTAAGCAGTGACAACCTTATAAGGACATCAGGAAAAGTACAGAAACCCTAAATTACCACGGCCTTCATTGATAAACCGAGCAGCTCTACATGATTCATCATGAGCATCAACTTTCCACAATCTACCAAAATCAAAAAACAAACAATTCATTAGAGCACTGAACTGATGAAATGGAAGCAGATACGCAACCCAATTTGAAAGCGTTTCCTCTTTTTTTCAACCATGGCAGATGACGACTAAGAAGAGCACGTGAATCATACCTTTGAGGTTCGGAATTGGAAGCATAGCGATACAATTGGAGCTCGCCGGAGATAAGACAGGTAGTGACCAGAGACTCGGAGGGGTGAAAATGGATGTCGAGAGGGGTTTCCTCTAGCTGGATTTCCATCTTCCTCGCTTGCTCTTCTGCTTAAACCCTTTGGCGGCGAAATTAGGGCTTTTAGACTTCAGTTCGTTAATAATACTCGTTCAATTCTTTCTTTTTTGGTGCCTCAAGGTTTAAGATATTTCATATGGGGTCCTATGTTTTATTGAATTCGGGATGGTACCCTTCTAGTTTAAAGAATTTCCTGAATGTGCCCTTACTTTTACAAACCGTCGAAATATCCGTTAAAGTTCTATTGTCAAAAAACAAAGAGGAATTTATTTTTTATTGACCAAGGAAGGAGGATGAGAAAAGTCCCAATGGGTGAAACAAGTGATAATCACAGAGGTGTTGGGCTGGTATCGGCTTACTAGCTGAGCACCCATTGGTGTATTATGAGGTTTCGGGTTCGAGACTTTAAGGCGGCAGTTTGCCCTCTTCTCTTGAGCCCCTTGGAAAATACCTTGGCGTTCCGATGTCTAAGAACAGAGTTTCCAAAGATATGTTTAAGCATATTGAGGAGCGTGTGAATGGGAAACTTGCTGGATGGAAGTCGAGGGTTTTGTCCATGGCCGGGAGAGTGGAGCTTGCTAAATCTGCTATTTCAAGCATACCATACTATACTATGCAGATTGTCGATCTTCCTCTTTATATTTGTGATTCAGTGGAGAAAAAAAACAGAAGCTTCGTTTGGGGGTCGACGGATGAGAAGAGGAAGATCCATCTTCTAAACTGGGAGGAACTTAAGAAGACCAAGAATGAAGGAGGAATGCATAGCATGAGGCAGGCTAATTCCGGTTTCATGGCGAAAATGGGCTGGTGTCTTTTGACTGATGAGGAATCCCTCTGGTCTAGGGTTGTCAAGAGCAAATATTGTCATGGTAGGCAAGATAGGGATATGTTCTCTAGGATAGCTGGCGACTCTAATCTCTGGAAAGGGATTGTGAAATCAAAAAATACTCTTCTGGAGGGTGTGAAAACGAGAATTGGAGACGGAGCTCGGACGCTTTTCTGGGATCACCCCTGGGCCACTAGCAAGCCATTGATTGATTTAGCTAACACGGAAATTGAAGAAGGGGATCTTGGCAAGACTATTGCCGAGTACTGGGATGATAATGGAAATTGGAAGTGAGATGAATTTGCTCATGCTTTACCTGCTGATGCTCTAATGAGAATAGCTGAGCTAAGAGCTTCCTCGGAAGGAACGGCTGATAACTTTTATTGGGGGCCGGAGAGCACCGGAAAATTCTCTCTTCGATCCGCCTTGGATATCATGAGGAGGGATAACTCGGAGGTGGAAAATAGAAGCGATCTTTGGAAGAAAATCTGGAAAGTTAAGGCTGCTTAGCGAGTGCGTGTCTTTCTTTGGCTGGCTGGGCACGACTCAATCTTGAGCAATGTTAACCGGGTCAGATGCAACTTAAGCAACTCTGACGTCTGCGGGAAATGTCCTAACACTGCGGAATCTACTTTGCACATCCTGCGTGACTGTCAAACTGCTACAAACATGTGGAACGAAGCCCTGATCGACAGTAGGAGGGTTGCCTTCTTTGGCTGCTCCCTTCAAGATTGGATGTACATGAATTTAAAAGACTCGGACTCCTGGGCGACTACTTTTGCGTATGGGGTTTGGTGGTTATGGAAGTGGAGGAATGGGCGAATCTTCAACAGCATGGAAGATTTCTTTGGGTCAAGATTCGAGTTTGTTGTCAATCAAGCTAGAGAGTACAGAAACTGTTTTACAAATCAAGGTATCTTCACCGACTCTGGAGCCCCCTCTCACTGGAATCGTCCTCCTACTGGCTGGTGGAAGTTGAACACGGACGGCTCCCTTCGTGGAAATTCTGGTTTTGCTGGCGCCGGTGGCCTCCTGCGGAACGCTGATGGAGAGTTTGTCTAAGGCTTTGCTGTCAAAGTTCGTGGGGATTCGGTTTTTAAGGCTGAGCTCGTTGGCCTGCTTCAAGGGCTCTCTATGGCTCGCCAGCTGCGCATTGAAAAGTTGGAAGTTGAATTGGATGCTACTGATGTTGTCGCTGCTGTCATGGATGAAAACACTCGCTGCACTAATTTTTAGGAGCTGATTGGAAGATGCAAGGAGCTCAAGGAAGCTGTTGGCTGGGAGATTAAGGTGAAATACATTCCAAGACAAGCCAACCAAGCTGCTGATTGGTTAGCTAGATTGAGTTATGAGTGTTTAGGCGACTATAGCCTTTTTGAGATCCCTCCTGAGTCCTAAGGGATTAGTGAGTTTTCTGGAAATTGATAGTTGGATGGATGACTTTATGTAATCTTTTTTTTCTATCAAATAAAATGGCATAGTAGCCTCCTTTTGGATCAAAAAAAAATTATTTAATCCTCAATTTTATCTTTAAAGTCATATTATCTATCTTTAACTTTTATTTTCCTAAAATAATTTTATCTTTAGTTGTCTATAATAAAAGACACTCAATATGCAATTAGCTACATCATTTCGGAATTAATTTTATTCATGTACTACGTATTACATATTTGGCTGGAGTTTAATAGAGTCTAATATTTTATATTTTATTCATGTTAAGCTAGAGTTTAATTTTAATTTTATTGATATTTTACATATATTATCTTATGGTCGTACATAGTACATAATAGTTTACATATATTATCTTATGGTCGTATTACATATTTGCGCCGCTTCGGCACGGCTCAATGGGGGATCCACGACTATTTATTGTGACCCTTTCCTCCTCCCATCACTCCAAGTCTATATCTTTTATTTTTTTTAATTATCTAATCCTCAATTTTATCTTTAAAGTCATACTATCTATCTTTAACTTTTATTTTTCTTAAATAATTTTATCTTTAATTATCTATAATAAAAGATACCCAATATGCATTCAGGTACATCATTCCGGAATTAATTTTATTCACGTACTACTAACTACGTATTACATATTTGGCTAGAGTTTAATAGAGTCCAATGTTCTTATGTTCTATTCGTGTCAAGCTAGAGATTGATTTTAATTTTATTGATATATTACATATATTATCTTATGGTCGTACATGGTACGTTAGTACGTGTGTGTCATATACTCATGTGTAACAGTATATTAATCGAATTAGTATTTTCTCATCCATGTTTGTGTCATACTTGCTCAATTTTCGTTTTTTTTATATATGTCGGTTTATTTGCTTCTAGTTCTTATTTTTTTCTATCAGCTCCCAACACTATAAATAGCAGAATTGCTACGTAGAAATTCGGAGAGAGTCCAAAAAAACAAAAGAAATAGAGAGATCGAAGAGAGGTGAAAAAAGAAACAAGAGCGGATGGACTATGACAATGATTCGGCGGGATCACCACTAAAGAGCAACAAAGTTGGCAATTTAGTATCAGCTCCCCACACTATAAATAGCAGAAGTGCTAAATAGAAATTCGGAAAGAGTCCAAAAAAACAAAAGAAACAGAGAGATCAAAGAGAGGTGAAAAAAGCAACAAGAGGTGAAAAAAGCAACATGTACTTTAGTCCTCATTACATATATTATCTTATAGTTGTATTACATATTTGCGCCGCTCCGGTGCGGCGCAAAGGGGGATTCGCGGCTATTTATTGTGGCTTTTTCCTTCTCCGATCACTCCAACTCTATATCTTTTATTTTTTTTAATTATCTAATCCTCAATTTTATCTTTAAAGTTATACTATCTATCTTTAACTTTTATTTTCCTTAAATAATTTTATCTTTAATTGTCTATAATAAAAGATATCCAATAGGCCAATATGCATTCAGGTACATCATTCCGGAATTAGTTTTTTTCACGTACTACGTATTACATATTTGGCTAGAGTTTAATAGAGTCTAATATTCTTATATTTTATTCGTGTTAAGCTAGAGTTTAATTTTAATGTTATTGATATTTTACATACATTATCTTATGGTCGTATATGGTACATGATACATGATAGTTTACATATATTATCTTATGGTCGTATTACATATTTGCGTCGGGTGCAAATATGTAATACGACCATAAGATTTTTCCTATCTCCTCCATTAATTTGGCTATTTCATCTTTTCTTGCATCCTTCTTATCCTGGTCTTTTTATCCTACTGCATTTATTTCCTCCTCCTTATCCATATCCACCTTTTGAGGTTTTATCTAGACAATATTTGTCTACGCATACTTTTTAGGTTACAAGAATAGTAAGATGACAAGAGAGCTTATTAGTAGAATCTGAATTATGCCACTCACTCTAACAATCTTCTCAAGCTTTTTGTGCTCAAGGGATGATATTAGGGAGATTGAGATTTGTTTGTCTTCTTATTCTCCAACTTTTGTTGATTCATAAATTGACGCTTTGCATAGTGAGGCGTGTCCACAACTTCCTTTACTTGATTATGAGGTGCCAACCGGATGCCATCAGTCTCCTCAACAAACAAAAGATCCTCAGGCTTCAATGCTTTACCTTGACATACAATTTCAACGCCAAAACTAAGTAGGTTATCCATAAACGCCTCACTATCAAGTTTGCTCAGGTAGCTAAACTAATCTGCACAAGTTCTAAGATCCCACTCTTCGCAATGCTTGGACTCTCTAGTAGATATCGGCATTTCTTACCCAATATGTTTTCAGAATTTTGAGAGAGTACAAGCTTTACAAGCTGTGAAGCAACATTGACTTCTATACTAGTAATATTGCCCAATTTTCTAGCCACGTAAATCAAGACCAGAGCAAGATATTGGGTCCTTGGGTCTTGGTTTGACAGCAACTTATCCTGACAAGTGATCAAGGATAGAAGATTGCCCAATGAGTACTTCTCCACTAAATCACAAATCCTTTTCAATGTATCCTCCATCATCCTGAAAACAGTAACAAGCTAATATAAAAACACTAGATTGACCAATAGTGTACATGTTTCCACCAATTTGCATCAATCTATATATAATATAAACTTAGTAGGTGTCCTCCATAAATACTCCATTTAGTGATTATTGCAATCTTACCTATATAAATCTCTTAAGTAGCATTTTTATACGTTTATTTTTTAAGTAATAACGTTCCCCCTATTCTATGTATCTATATATCTATATCTATCTATCTATATAAGGGTGGGTTCAACTAAAACAAGTCTTATAGTGCTACAGAGTGGACAAATCTAGACTGTGGATCTATATGCATGATATAACACGTCATATGCATGATTTTAATAAAACAAGTTAGTAACTTATATGTATGATACAACACGTCATATCAATGAGTTTAAAACGCTATATGCATGATTATAAAGGTTATATGCATGATGTTTTGTTTGTTATATATATCAAATCCCAGAATTATAGGAACTGAAGTTAGTTACCTATATGCATGATACAACACGGCATATGCATGGTTTTAATACGCTATATGCATGACTATAAATGGTTATATGCATGATGTTTTATTCATTGTATAATGATTACTCAACTCTTATATTAATACGCTATATGCATCATCTAAGGTATTTGTATGCATAAAGTACTATTGTATATTCATATTAAGAATTCTCGTATACATAACTCAACTCTTATATTCATAAAACTGGACAACTATAAATCATATATGCTCGTAAGGAGCTTCTAAAACTGGACAACTCTTAAGCAAATATTACATTCGGGACTATCCATGTTAACATATATTGACATCAGGTCAACGCACATATCTAAATATGTCTCAGTCTCCAACTCTCGGCGATGCATAGCAATTTGGCGATAGTACTTCAATGCCTTTCTTACGTCTCCCTTAGTGTAATTGAATTCTCCAAGCTCCTTAAGCACCCTGCTCTTTTGATAGGCCAAAGTAGTTGATTGATAAAAATTGAGATCCTGCTCTAGACGGTCCTCCTTCTGTTGTGATCTAATCTTGACTTCTTCTATCCAATTCAAATCTAACTCATAATCAAGGTCATCGGTCTTCTCCTCGATCAGCTTCATAACATCCTCTAAATCCTTGATTTTCAGAGCCTCCAAACTCATCTCAGGATTTTCACAGTTTTCCCTGCAACTAGTTTGAAGTCAAATTAGGCACCTGGAAATTTTGCTCAGAAGTTGTAACATAAACCAGACAAAAGCTACTGATAATCTTACAAGCAATTAACAACATAATCTCAAGCCAATTAACAACGTACAAAACCTTCGGCGTTAGTGAGTTTGGGTTGTGAGTCTTTGTCCGATCTAGATTGTTTTATTGTAACGGTAATTATGGATTTGATTTGATCAATTGCTATAAACTTGTTTGTGATGATTAGGGATTTCACAAGGCCGCACCAAACCGGTGGGAGTTCGCGAACGAATCGTTCAGAAGAGGCGAGAAGCACCTGCTCTGGGAGATTCGGAGAAGAAAAGCATCTCTTGCTCAATCGCCTTCTCCGACACCGACAACGGTTGTCACGACGGCGTGTGCAACTCTAGCGGTGGTAGCGATACCGGTGACGGAGAGATACGGGAGCGCCGAGTTCATGATCTGACGGAGGCGGTGGCTGTCGTCGTCGGAGAAGACGACGATACTTTTACGGCCTTGGGACATCGATCGAGGCCTTGCCGGCGGAGAAGACGTCTGCTAGACACCGGAGACGACGCGGTGAAAGCCTCCTGGCGGTTTCCTATGAAGAAGGGAGATCGAGAATGAAGGAGATCTATAGAGAAGAGAGAAAAAATCGTAAATGACGAGATCTAGAAGGAGGAGAGAGAAATTAAGAGGTTGGGTAACAAAATAGCGTTGATTGTTAATAACCACCCATTTAATCATGGTCGTTGATTTTGTTTAGATCCAATAGTTCAAAATTGTCCACTCTGTATCACTCTAAAGTATGGTATCATTTGAACCCAATTCATATACTATATATATAATTTTGTATAGATGGGGATATTTAATGTCCTCATGGCATATTAATGAGTATAAAAAGTAAATAAAAAGATGATTATTTGAAAGAATAAACTATTATATTAGAAGTGTATAACAGTTAGTATTTTGTTTAATATAGAAAAGTAGCAAGTAAATACAAAAAGTAAATATTTTAAAGCTATATTTATATTGAAAACTATATTTTTTGTCAAAAGGTTATTATTTGAAAGAACACATTATTGTATTAGAAATGTATAACAATTATTATTTTGTTTCACATAGAAAACTAAAAACTGAACACAAAAAGTGATCATTTGAAAACTTTTGGGTTAGAAGATGAATTCCGACTCATAATTCATCTTCTAACCCAAAAGTTTAAGTCAATGGATAAGGTCTTTATCTTCCCTTATATACTAGTGAGTTTTTGTTTTTTTTCCAATATGGATAATTCCTCTAACAAAAACCTAGTCACCTTTATATTTATTAGATCAAGATTGTAACACCCCGATAATTTCTAAAGCATTGAGACGCCCCACATGCCAACAAGAGTTTTTCCTTTACATGGTTCAAGAGGTAAAAATAACTATGAAGTTAACCGTACTAGGGCGAGAGTAGTACCAAGATGGGTGACCTTTAGAAAAGTCTTCGGGTTGGCATGGAATACCCCTTCTAGGGCCTCGGGCCTTACAAAGATGATTAATGTAAGTCAATTTGCATAGTTTGTCATCTTCCGATTCATGAAAATATTGGATGGTGTAGTAGAATCTATTACTATATACTAAAGTGGAAGCAAATTCCGCAATCATATTGCGTCACATCACCATTTTTATTAAAATAGTATATTTTATATAAATTCTTTTATCATCTATTAAATTGAAAAATCTATCTTTCTATTATTTAGAAAATTTATCTTTGGTCATCTATTTTTGTTATATTTATAAAAACGTTAATTAACAACTTATGAAACTGTTTTACAAAAAGTTGGAAGGGAGCCGAGCAACCAACTGAGCTCCAACACCCTTATTCAAGGTAAAACATAACCTATGAAAAATAAAAGATCGAATATTCGCACTAAAGGCATGGCTTTGAGCAGCTCGTGCGACCCTAGACAAGAAATCAAGAGCATCACTTCCCAAATCTCAAAAAGTGGAGAAAGCGAATGCAATAAAGCCGTATCCATTATCAGCACATTTGGAAGCATACTTGCTCTTCTTCCTGGCGACAGCCTTAGCAACCGCCGCCCCAGGGATGAACGCGTCAACACCAATACCAATGAAGGGAGAAACACCGGTGACATCCAAGCAAACGTTTTTACCTTTGTCCCAGCCATAGACAAGAAGATCCGCATGCCTAAGGTCAGCTCCTTCAACAGACAAAAAACCTAAGGGCATCTTCTTTTGCACAACAACACCGGCTTGGGCACATATATCACCTAACACATCCCGGACAAGGTTATGACGAACCTTAATGCCAATATCATTACCGCAATGCACAGCATGATCTCCGAAGCAATCGTTGATCTTAGAAGAGCAACAAGGGCAGGTAAAATTAGCAGGAAACAAAAGGATAGCAAGACGATAACATAAAACACACCTAAACTGCCTTGGATGCATCGTCTGACCCAACCCTTCACTTGAAATTGTTCTCAAGAAGTCCAAAGAGTGTGACGCCCGATTGCTATTAAGAATGGCCTTTTCACGAGCACTAGGATTATAACAGCCTACTAAATTGAGTGGCAACGTGGACCGGTTATACTATTGGAACGTAATATATATATAAATTTTTGTTTACCATTAATCGACGTACCATGAAATATCTATATATTAGATAAAAGATATATTTGAGAAGTGTAATCTACGTATCATGAAATATTTATATATTACATAAATACCGTGTACAAAACTACAACTTTTATGAAATACTTCTTATTGTTTTATTATTTCTTTATGGCTCATGAAATATTTGTCCAACTTACCATTTACTTTATATAAAATTTTGTTACTACTTATGTTAAGTTATATACATTGTAGAGATCTAATATATCATGTTAACAAATTTAGCTAAGATATATATCATATGTAATATATTATACACGGTATATTTATATCTATTAATAATTATATTTTTATTAAATCTATGACTATATACTAAAGTAAATTCTATCATCATATTGCGTCACATCACTCCCTTATTAAAAAATTTTATCTTATCAATATTAATTTTTTCATAATATATAATCTTAATCTTATAAATATTTAATTAAAATATTAGTTCTATCTTAAATTTTGAGTTGCTTAAGTACTTCTATCCTAATACACAAATCGCATTATATGGCTACCTATTTACTTGATAAATTGATTTATCCTAAATTTTTTATTTTAAAAGAAAAACATTTTTGCCCATTTACTTAAATATTGTATTAATAATAATATTGTTTTCGTATTTTTGTTCTAAAATTTTCTAAACATCATCATTAATAAGAAATTTTACCACTATATTTACGCCACATATTTTTTTATTAAAATAATGTATTAAATTTTTTTTATCGTCTCATATTGAAATCCAATAATAATATAAATTAAAATATTAGATGATATATCTACCTTAACCTTAGGTATATCCATAACGTTACATATGGATTATGTTTTAGATAAAACTTAGATTTCTTTTTAAGATAATGATTCATTAATATTTTTATTTGATATTTATGTATTTTTGTTTAATTAATTTTTAACAACATAATAACATATATAAAAGATAATTTGGTTTTATTTTATATGATCTTATTAAATATTCTCTATATTTTAAAAATATAATACTATATTAATCCAAAAATTTTATTTTAAATTATTGATTTATTTATATAAATTAATTTATGCAATTTAATTTAAATTTCAAAACATTTTTATCAACTTTTTATAAAATTTAATAATGCATCTCATCTTATTGCATTGTTCCTCAATATATGTATGTATAAAAAATTAATATATAAATACAATAATCTTATATAACTATTTGATAATATATGTGAATTATATGATAATATTTATAATTATTATAGTGAATTCATATACAAGATAATAAAAACAAAAAACACCTTATACAGTGGGCAGGTCATCTGCTGGTATTATTGCTAATCCCGCTCAAAATAATCATTAGTAAATTAATCAATTAAGCAGAAACAAAAGGTCCAAGGGCACAACGGTCATTCGATATTCGGAGGTCTAAGCTGAGATCGTTACGGATAACTGAAATTCACGCTAAATAAAAATAGTCCAAAAAAATTACATCAAAAAAAATAATTATATATACAAATCCCGCTATAATTAGGAATCGTCCATCTTCCTCCCTTTACACTGAAACTCATAAGCTCCGAACATTTTCTCTGACACTCACAACTATTCTAATCCTCCCACAATCTGCAGATCAATTCCATTTCGTTTCCGATTTCTTCCCCTTCTCTCCTCTCCGGAATCGACAACTCGCAAGTTTCAATCTCCAGTTGTCGCCAGCGAGTAGCTCGATTACTTAATTCTGCCGTCTAGATTTCTTTAAATTATCCTCCGATTATTATTCTTTGATCGATCTTACACTTGTTAATGGCGGAAGTTCTATCGCTCTCTTGAATTCGCAAATTCAAATCTGCAGGTTTTTCTATAGTGTAGCTCACTAGAGCAATAACTGACGAGCTTCCGATTTGATAATGGAAGGCGGTTGTGCGCTCTGTTGTGGAATTGATTTCTAGAACTTTCTAGAATCAGAACGATTTTCTGTTGTCTTTCCTCTCTCTCTCTTGAATCTGTTGTCTGTGCTCTGAAATCGTTATCGTCTCGGGATTCGGAATTTCCGAGATGGAGACGACGAGGGTGAAGACGGTGGAAGAGGCCGTAGCGGAGATAATGAAGATATCGAGATCTCTTCCGCCTAGGCCGGAAATCGAGGAGGTCGAGGCGGCCACGACGCTGATTCGGAGCGTGGAGAAAGAGGATCAGGTGAGATTCGACGCCATTGCTAAGCAGCCGAGAGGAGCGAAGGTTTCCGAGGAGCTGTTCTCCGTTCTTCAGGAGATGCAGAGAAGCTCGGTTCAGTTCCGGAGCAAAGAGCAGAAGAGGGAGGCGACGAAGCTTCTGGATCTCGAGAATGTCCATCATGTGTTCGATGAATTGATCCAGAGAGCTTCTCAGTGCGTATCGTCGCCTTCGCTGTATTCTTCGCAGTCCAAGTCGAGTGTTTCGAGTACAGTTACGAGCTCGAGCACTATAGGTACGAATGCTAGTGACGGTTCTGCTGGTTTGAAGTCTGATTGTTTGAATTCGACGAGTGTTTACTCGGTGAAGGAGCCGAGGAGGAGTTCAAAGCCGATCTCGAAAGACGACAGTTTCCTACAGAAAGCAAACGCTACTTTCTATGCTGACGGGTTAAAACCGTTGCTGTCTTCAGGTATTATATGCTCCATTCGTTCTTTTGTTCTTGTGAAATTAAGTGTAATGCTTGTTGCTGGTGTATACTGGAAGCTACTCCCTCCGATTCACAATAAGTGTCGTTTTAGCACTTAAAATTTGATTCATATTATGTGTCATTTTAGGTTTTCAAAGTGATTAATTAGGAGTGAGTTATGATAATTTTTGTTAGAACGTGTTTTTGTTGAAGTTATTCATTCGTTGGCCAAAAAATGTGATAGAGTGATGAGATTGAGAAAAAGTTCTAATTATAAAGGTAATGGTTGCTTTTCTTAAAAACCAGTCATTTTGAATTGGAGGAAGTATTGGATATGCAAATTGAGTGCTGTTGGTTGCCTTTTTGCAGGTCAAGTAGGAGACAAATTGAGTTTGATTAAGCTAGCAAGCTTAATAGAGGTGTCTTTCAAGAAGAATAGCAAAGAACTTAATCTCCAGAACAAGTTAATGGATCAAATAGACCGGTTGCCTGATTCCGTCGGGAAGCTAACGAGATTAATGACTCTGGATTTATCCGAGAATCGGATTATAGCGTTGCCGGCCACCATTAGAGGTCTTTCCGCACTGACGAGGTTGGATTTACATTCAAACAGAATTGCTGAATTGCCGGACGCGATTGGAGATCTGCTGAGCCTGGTTTTTCTTGACATAAGAGGAAACCAGATTTCATCTCTTCCTCCTACACTAGGTAAACTGATCTGTCTCGAGGAGCTTGATCTGAGCTCAAACAAGCTGTCATTCCTGCCTGATACAATCGGTTCTCTCGTCAGTTTAAAGAAACTGAATGTGGAGACGAACGATATAGAAGAGATCCCACACACAATTTGCCACTGCTCGTTGCTTCAGGAGCTCCTTGCGGACTACAACAGGCTGAAGGCACTTCCCGAAGCAGTGGGAAAGATTCCGTCCCTGGAGATTCTCTCGGTGCGATACAACAACATTAGGCAGTTGCCTACAACCATGTCGTGTCTGTCTAAGCTGAGAGAGCTTGATGTAAGCTTCAATGAGCTCGAGCAAGTGCCCGAGAGTTTAGGCTTTGCTACGTCGCTCCTCAAGCTCAACATTGGTAACAACTTTGCTGATTTAAGGTCCCTTCCAAGATCTATAGGGAACCTTGAGATGCTTGAGGAGTTAGATATGAGCAATAACCAAATCCGGGTTCTTCCGGAGTCTTTTAGGCTACTGACGAAATTGCGTGTTCTTCGCTTGCAAGAGAATCCGTTGGAAGTGCCTCCTCGACAAGTGGCCGAAAAGGGTCCTCAGGTATGGAGTTTCTTTTGTGTTCTGATTTGTGTGAAACTGCTGATTGTATGATTGTATTGACACCCATTTTGTTTCTCAGGCTGTTGTTCAGTACATGGCTGATCTTATTGCAAACAAGGTCATGAATACACAGCCCACTAAACAGAAGAAAAGTTGGGTACAGAGATGCTTCTTCTTGGGATCTAATGAAAGGGAACATGGCACTATAGACTACATTAAGGGATGATCTGTAAGTTACTTGTCCTTCTTGCAATCCAATGCATAATATCATTAGATTCTACATCTTTAGTACAGCCTATACTGAACCTAGTTATAAATGCACATATTTGTTATAAAGTAATGGCCATGGTTACATTTAGTGTACTATTTGTCTATGTTACCCGGAAACTCCAACCGGTTGGCGTTTCCCATTTCGGACGGAAACACGGAAACTTAGAAACTCAAACCCCGAAACTCGTTTTTACACTAAAAACATAAAATTCATGTGTTTTTCCGTTTCCGTTTCGTTTCAAAAACCCGTTCCCGTTTCTGTTTCCGTGTAACATAGCTATTTGTTATAAAGTAATGGCTTGATCACCTAAAGGTCTTACTAAAAAGATGACAAAGACAAGAATTAATGAAGAAGTTGGAAGTTACTAGATAGTGACCCCGCCACTCATCTGCTCGTGTCTCCATGTCTTTAGGCAAATCCAGCTGTTTGACAAGTCACATGAAAGAAGTGAAGAAACAGCTTGTAAATGTAAAGCCCATGCCTTCACAACCATAATCTAAAAGGTGGCCACAGATCATATCACCGAGATGAACCTCAAGTTTAGATCTTTTTTCACGTGCAATGTACTGTGTACGATATTTGAGATGTAAATTATTAATTAAGTTTTTGCCCCATGAGTTATAATTTTGTCTTTTCATAAGAGGGAGGGGCAGTTATGTAGGGAATTTCTGTAAAATTTATTTGGGAAAATTGTGGATTTCTTGCAGTAAATTAGATTGTAGCTGATATAATGTATTTAAAATTTTCAGTGCGTCTGTTACAGTAAATTCTTTTTCTAGAGATTATGGTGATGACATTACAATATCACCTTTTCTTCAAAAAAACAAAACAATATCACCAAGTTCCTTTAAAAAGAGAGAAAATCTCATTTCTTTCATGAGGTTCTGCTTTTGACTTTGTGGCCTCCTTTGAATTAGAAAGAAACAATAAACTGATACAATCACAAGTCTTGAATTAGCAAAGGAGACAAATCACATCCAACACTTGCCACACAGATGTGCAATTTATAATTGATACAATGATTAAGTGTTCTGTTCATTTCAAGGTTTCATTGATTGAATGAGGTTGTTAGATCGATTTACCATCTAAAAATGTTGTGAACTATTTTCAGTGGATGACAAATTACTGCTGATAAAGAAACCAAGAACATATATTCCCAGGATGAAATTCCTACATTTACGTCCTCCATTTTATTTTTCAAATTCTAAGATTCAACCAAACATATTCATAGGAAGTTGTATTCTATGTTCTCAACCAAACGAGCACCTAAACAAGAAGAGCAACTTCAAACGAGGTGCACAAATAACACATCCAAAGAAATTGGTCATTTCCGGCTTCATATTAAACTCAAAGTTGACAAAAACACAAGGTTTCTCAACAGCATATAAGAAAAAGTAGGCTCCAATGAAGCAATCAGTGTCACATACTGTCCCTAGTCGGCAAAATCAAAGTTTTTGTTAGCATTCTTAAACCCACTAGGTGTTGCAAAGGCAAGTCGCAGTAACATACTGCATGAGATCAGTGGATAACAGGCTTCAGGGGATGAGCTCTGAGCTTTGACATGTCGAGCCCCGCATCCAATTCTTCATCTATCTCCCCGATAACGCTTCTGTATACAGAATAATCAGTACTACAGAAGCGAGCCATAGGAATAATATGCTAATGTCCAGGTGAAAATAAATGCAGCTTAGAAAGGGTTACATACATGTTATCACCCCTAATGATGTACAAACCCAGCACGAGTTGCTGGACACCTTCCTGCAAATCATAGTATAAGCTGCCATAAGTTGTGAGCTCAAACATTGAGAAGTTTCATGAGCTTACTATATATGAAAATGCAACAATTTAAACGCGGGATTTGGACTGTTGGCCAGTGGCTCTAAAACTAGTCCGGTGATCATGAAAGTATGTTTTCAAACTAACATTTGTAGATTAATGGCAGAATCCACCATCAGTAGCAATCACCGTGTTGTAGACAGAACCCTCTCCTTTTTCCCCCTCTTCTCTGACATTTATATGTATCTAAGCCCTTTAATGTCAACATATAAAATGGTTGTTTCATCAAATACACAGAAAATAAGAGTATTTGTTTAGAGTCAATCAGAAACCTTATGACATTGATTAACTAAACTCCTTTCGTTATAGCATAAGCCCTTTTGGTTAGCCCTGAAGAGAGACTTTTGGAAAGAACTTGGTATATCAATGAAAGGCATTAGCTAAATTTTCACTAAGGGATAGAACAAAACCTTGGTGGAGTATACACGTTCATGAGATTCATCAAGAATGATGTTTGTAGCCTGATCAAACCCTTTCAGAACACCCTGCATACAAAAACCAATCAAAGCAAATACAATCAGCACTAATCTGATTAAAAGGTTAGTCAAGCTACAGACTCTTCAAGTACAAAACTCACCACTATGTTTCGCCCATCATTCGTAATGACAGAAATTTGTTCTACAAAAACAAGTAAAAGCAGCTAGGTATTAAGTACAAATAGCAACACGAACAATTTCATATAATACCTTCTATGTATTAGACGACCAAAATCAAATCCCCAAATACAAATCAAGAATATAAGACACATTAAGACTCTTACGATCCACAAGTGACTCCAACCCTGGCCCAGCAGCAGCCATTCTTTCAATTCAAAGCAAGCAACTTGTTGGAATCTTCTGAGTGTCTACTACAATGAAAGGAAAAAAAAAAACTTAGTAACTACTTCATACAGCCTTTTGGTACACATTATTCAAAGAAAAGCCAATGCTATATGACACAGGTTAGTTGAGGTACTACTCTCTACCATATATCCATCTTATATAGCTAGCTCAACACTGAAATTCACATTTCTTATTGCCAAGCCAACTCCTGACAACATCATAGAACCAATTCCAGATAGCACAGGCTCTAGCACCCATGAAATTCAAGACTTCTAGACAAAAAGGTATAATATGGATAAACAAAAGTTCACCACTCTCCATCCATGTAATCAACAGTACACAAATTTCTTCCCTAAAAATATCCTAATTCCAATTCCTCCAATCATATAAAATCAAAGCACACCGAAAATTAGCCCTAGTCCGAAAGAAAGACGGAGAAGAACAAACGCAAACTACTCGCCAAACGACAATTCGCAGAAACAAGTTAGACATGAGTAATCCACTGATCATATAAAAACTGTGTAACTACTTCATACAGCCTTTTGGTACAAATTATTCAAAGCAAAGCCAATGCTATATGACACAGGTTATTTGAGGTACTCTCTAGTCTCTACCATATATCCATCTTATATAGCTAGCTCAACACTGAAATTCACAATTCTTATTGCCAAAACAACTCCTGACTTCATCAGAGATGTAAACACCAATTCCAGATGGCACAGGCTCCTTCTAGGCAAAAGGTGTAATATGGATGAACAAAAGTTCACCACTCCATCTCCATGTAATCAACAGTACACAAATTTCTTCCCTAAATATCCTAACTCCAATCCTCCAACCATATAAAATCTAAGCACACCTAAAATTAACCCTAGTCCGAAAGAAAGGCCAAGAAGAACAACTACTCGCGAAACAACAATTCGCAGAAACAAGTTAGACATGAGTATTCCACTGATCATATAAAAACTTTGTAACTACTTCATACAGCCTTTTGGTACAAATTATTCAAAGAAAAGCCAATGCTATATGACACAGGTTACTCAAGGTACTCTATACCATATATCCATCTTATATAGCTAGCTCAACACTGAAATTCACAGTTCTTATTGCCAAACCAACTCCTGACAGCATCAAAGAACCAATTCCAGATACCACAGGCTCTAGCACCCATAAAATTCAAGACTTCTAGACAAAAAGGTGCAATATGGATAAACAAAAGTTCACCACTCCATCCATGTAATCAACAGTACACAAATTTCTTCCCTAAATATCCAAACTCCAATTCCTCCAAACATATAGAATCTAAGCACACCGAAAACTAACCCTAGACCGAAAGCAAGGCGAAGAAGAGCAAACGCAAACTACTCGCGAAACGACAATTCGCAGAAACAAGCCAGAAAAGTTAGGGTTTCATCTAAAATCCCCGACAACACATCAAAACAACAGTTTATTGGCTGAAAAATCACGAGTGTATACAAACAAATTACGACGACGAGATTAATCGAAGCTCAGAAGAAACGGGAAAAAGGAGTTGAAATCATACAATACCTGCGGAGCGTGGCAAACGGCTGACGATACGTGTTGTAGCGGCGGAATCGGCGGCGGTTGAGAATCGGCGACGGCGGAGAGCGATCGGAGAACGGAGCTAGGGTTCCGGGATTGGGGGAGAAGAGGTTTGAGAAACTGGCTTGTTGAGCTTCGTCTCTTGCTCTATAATGGCGTTGGGTTCTATTCGCGCTCGCCGCTTGGTTATATTATGTTTGAGGTTAACTACACAAATCGCCCTCTATTTAATCTATTTTGCAGAAAATCGCCTGTAAATTGCTGACCCGAAAAAACCGCACCGAAACCGAAATTCGGAAATTTAGTGAACCGAAAAATGAACCGAATTTTGGTTCGGTTTTTTCGAAACCAAAAATGAAATTCGGGAATTTGGTGAATCGGAAACCGATTCGGTTCGGTTTTTCCAAAACTAAAACCAAAATTCGGGAATTTGGTGAACCGAAAATATTCGGTTTGGTTCAGTTTTTTTGGTTTTTAATAATATAAGGTTTTTCTTTGAAAAATTAAAACCAAAGCAAAACCAAAATCCTGAAATTTCTTGAACCGAATACTAAACCGAACTCCGTCAGTTTCGGTTCGGTTCGGTCAACCTTCAAGGAATGAGATTACATTAAATGTCCATTTTTGTAATATTTTATTAGCAAAGGTGAAAAACGTTGAAATATATTTTGTTGGATAAACCCACCTACATAACTACTATTGGTAACATAGCCTACTAGGTATGTTTTTTCATGGACATTTTCTTATTTCTTTCAAATCACTTTACAAATGTAATTTAAAGAAATTTCTTAAGAAAAGACTTCAATACTACTCATAATGGATAGAATAACTATAATTTGAGGCAAACAGATCAAGGTCCTAAGTCCTAACTATACAAAAGGCAATATCATTGAGCTAGTACTCAGTTTCTTCTAGCCATGAAAACTCTACATATACATAATAATGACCAGTAATACATTTTAACTCATTTCAGGCTTCTTTATCTATGCATCTTTGTCATCTGTATCTACACATACTCGACCAAAAAAACATCAGGCTTCACAGTTTACACCGCTCGACGCCATGTCGACGCTACTGATCCGAGAGTTCATCGACACGTCTCCTAAGCTATTGTCTCCATTGGAGATCTTCTCAAGCTGCCTCCTCTTAGACCGGTTCTTGACCTCCTCTTCCTTCTCATTTACAAACGAAAGAAACGTCAAGAACCGCTGTGAGGGCGAGCCTCTTCCTGGAGTCTCGCTCTCTGCTTCATTGTAATGCTTTAGAAACTGCTTCACCACAAGGAAGCCATATACAAGGAGGGAGAGTAAACAAGCTAGCCCACAAAGAAGGAAGAGCCCACAGAAGCTTCTGAGCTCGAGCCTGTCCACTGAAAGCTTTGTGTCTTGTGAACGACACGCGCTTCCTATGAGCCACTTGTCATGGATCCTTTCGAGGTCGCCGTTCTCTGACAGCTTTAATAGTGCTGTTGACATGTCGACTGCCAATGGAGAGTCTCGCGGGAAGGCCTAAAGGACAACAGAGAAACGCTTTCGTTAGGTACAATCCCTCATAAGAAACACGAGAATCTAACGTCGAAACTTTAGGCTCATTGTAAACAAAGTTTTTTTTTTGTGTGTGCTCTGCAAGAGAGAGCTATTTGAGTGTAAATTAGGGCTGAGCATGGTTCAACCGAAACCAAAATAATTGACCGAACCGAAACCGACGGAGTTCAGTTAGGTTTTCGGTCCAATAAATTTCAAGATTTCGGTTTCGGTTCGGTTTCGGTTATTTTTCGGTTCGGTTTAATTTTTTCAAAGAAAATACCTTAATTTATCGAAAACCGAACCGAACCGATTTTTTTGGTTCGGTTTTCGGTTCACTAAATTCCCGAATTTCAGCTTCGGTTCGGTTTGGTTTTTTGCCGGTTCGGTTTGGTTTTGAACCGATGCTCAGCCCTAGTGTAAATCGTGTGAGATCTTTACCCTTCTTCAAGTTTGTAAAACAAAGAAGACATAAACAAGAGAAGCTTACAAATCCCCAGCCATTTTTGGTGAACTCCTGACCCACAATGGTGAACTCGCATCTAGTAGAGAGGAAGAGTTCGACGTATGCTCGCTCATCAACCACAGCAGCAACACCGCCATTCTTAGGACCTCTTAACAAGGCTTCGGCGTATTCGTCTGCAGAGTTGAGAGGTACGAGCCGGGACTCATGAATGCCGAGCTCCTGTTGCAAGTAATTACGAGCAAATGAGCCTTGTTGGTATCCAACAGGATCGTTGCCCGTCCTTAAACTGTCAATCCCTTTGATTGATGATGAAAGCTGTTGCACTGTGAGTATTGAGGTTAGACTTGCAGTGTAACTTGAGTTGATTATCAAGACTACAAACAGCCATAAGATCAGAACCATTCTGCCTAATGTGCTGACAGTGTTTTCTCCTGCACATAACATAAAGTAAACACACATCATAAGAAGACATGATGTTTGAAAAGGCAAGAATTGTGATTGATAAATCAGCAACTTTTACTCACTATGAGAGAAGAACAGTGTTGAAAAGCTGAACCTGCAATTTTAAATTGGAACCATCAAAAGGGCATCAAGAAAGTATCATGACTTGGTAAAATACAAGCAGTTTGGATGCCTAATGTAGTTGCATTACAAGCAACAACATTATGGAAGTAATAGAGGTATACTCACCAGAATATTGTAGCGATTTGTCTTCGCGGAGGACCACGAAATTCATCATTTATCCTGTGCTCCAGAATCCAAACAACAGCTCCAACAACAAGGAAAAATATAGCAGTAACAAACCACAGCATTGGAGTGAAGGGTCTCAAGAACGCCCATTCATCTGACTCCTTGGCCTTAATAGGGGCTACAACAACCAGACCTGATTCGATATATGGCTGTGTGAAGTCTGCCAGCCTTGTTCTGTTGGTTGTAATCGCAATGTCTCCAATGGCAGCATCAAAATTCTAAACAAAATCGAGTTAGCTATGGCTTTGTAGTACGCCGTACTAAAAGGTCTGTTTTGGAGCACCAAGGATATATTGCATTAATCTTACTATAATGCAGGATAATCTAAGACAAGGCAATCCAAACAGACCCTAACAAGTAACAAGTACTATCGAGTATATGATTCGTACTTACCCCTGCATTCATGCTTAGTATAAGATCAGTGCAGCTCGGGTTGTTGCGGCCATCTCCAAACGGAATCAGCTTATAAGGGACAGCATAAGGCAACAAATTCAGAGCAGCTAAGAACACATCAATACAGTATCCACTGAACGCGTCTGTGCTTGGAGTGTAGGCAATGAAGTCACGGTAACTCACTCTATTAGGAACCCCGATTCTTAAATGCCTGCCATTGTTAGGAAAAACCCATCCACGCGGCTTATCTGTAGTCTGGCCTGGCCAGATCACACTGTACAATTGCTGGGTTGAGCCGGAACGATTAGCTGGCTGAGAGTAGAATTCCTCAGGAGGACGTACCGATAGACCAGTATGATTAGACCAGTACCCAATCCTTCTGTACCCCGTACCGATCACATTGATAATCTCGTATGCAGGACGAATGAGATCCCTATCCGGGTTGAATTCAACAGGACCGGTCAATCCGGTCATATTTGCCTGCCTAATTATCTGAAGAAGTTTATTACCGCCATCAAAAATGTGCATTGCATCAAGATGCAAATCACCCTCTTGGAGATCATTCAATCTTGAATCAGGCGAGAAGGTTAAGTTTCCACCCTGATCAAAGTAGGCTCTCAGTGACCGAGCAAGCAGCCAAACCGTGTCATAAGCATAAAGGCCGAACGCATTCAACCCAAACGAGTCATGAGTCAGATTTTCCCACCTGTTCACAAAGTCTCTCTTTAACTGTGAGTCTGGTGTGTGCATACGCAAAGTGACAACGCCTTGGATATTGCTGGTTTCGTAATCAGAGTCAGTGTCTATGATATCAGAGAGCCAATTCGTGGCGATCCAAACATAACCGCTCCCCATCATATCAAGATTATGTGCCACATCAAGGACCTGGAGGCCGTAGCTATTGTAAGTATGAAGAACCACAATCCTGGATTCAGCCAAGGCCACCTTAACAAGAGCACCGGTGACATCATCTGTGCTGAAGTTCGGGTTCATGGCTGCCTTATACGCTATCCTGCACCGTTTCTCAGCCAGTTTATCTCCCAAGGCAGCTATACCGTTCCTACCATAGTCGTCGTCCACATAGACAGCGGTTACTTCCCTCCAACCGAAGTAATCAACCATGTCCGAAATCGCTGCCATTTGGAAGAGGTCATTCTGCGTGGTCCTGACGAAAAACGGGTACTGAAGAGACGAGAGTGTGGGGTCTGTGGATGCAAATGACAGCAATGGAACTTGTAGCTCATTTGATATATGTGAAACCACATGGGCTATCACCGAGGATTGGGGACCGATTATCGCCACAGTTTCCCTTTCCATGAACTGTAAAACTAAAATCCAAGAACCACAAAGGAAGCAAAAGTCACAATAGGAAAGCAATCAATCAATGGTTTGGTAGACAAGTGTAAAGAAGACAAGACAATGACATATATACCTTCAACAATGCCAAGAAACCCACTGTAAGCACTGTCTTTCGTGGTGATGTTGAGCTTGGTTCCACCAAGAACATCAGGGTTGGAGTTGATGTCATCTTGAGCAGCTAACATGGCAACTTTAGCCACTTTTCCAATTGTGGAATTGAAAGGGAAGATTGCCCCAATACTCACAACATTGGGTCTCATGGCAACACTTGAATTTTCTGCCTTCCCTTGTAAAATGCTTTGTGCAACCATTAATGCTACAAACAAAGCTTCCATGCCCATTTCTACTGCCTGTCAAATCAGAAGCCCTAACAAGTGAAATTGGCATACTATAATTCACAACAAACCCAGTGAAAATAGAACCCTTTTCTGAGAAGGGGAAAAAGGGCATTAAAGGCAACTTATTGAAACCCCCTGAAAAGGGGAAAAAAAACCTACAAAGATGGACAAGACAAGAATATCCAACAAAGAAAGGCCTTCAATTAGAAGGGAAGCAAGAAGTGGCTTTCAATTGGGTTTTACAGAGTACCTGATTCTCCTCTCCTTTGAGCTTCCTCTTCTTTTTTGGCTCACATTCTAGGAAATCTACACACCACCAAATTCAGTAAACAAATCAAATAAAGCAAATCGAACAGAATCGCCAGCTGAGATTGGAATCTGAACAGCCATGGAAAAAACCCAAAGAAAGCTAGAATTAATGGGGAAATCCAAGTGGGTAGACAAAGTGGGTGGAAGGGTTTAAAGTTTAAACCTTTTTTTTTTAAGTTAATTGTTGGTTTAAGCGGTTTTGTGAAACATGTGATGATTTAAAGGCGGAATTTAATAAAGGGTTGACTTGATTGTATGGGTGTTGAATTGTGAAACGCCAATATAGAGAAAGAGGAGCGAGCACCATACCTAGTTAGAGCTATAGAGCAATGAGTATACGGAAGAAGTCAACTAGTGTGAAACTACGTCAGAAAGCACAATGGAGCAAGTGGAGACAGAGAAAGAAGATGATGGGAATGGAAGAATGTAATGTGCAAGCGCCAACCAGAAACTACTTGATTAAAAGAGCCTTAGCCCCACATAGAAGGACTCGTGTTGGTTAGAAGTGGACCTGTTAATCGGATGGGTCAAGATGCGTTGGATGGGTTCGGATTTGGTCATTGTAAATTCGAATTGAGTTAATTTTCGAGTGTTTTTTTTTAGCACTAATTTTCGAGTGTTAGAGCAAGTGAATTAGTGTGATAAGATTTCTTAAGTTGATTTTTGGTATCTTCTCTCTTCCATCTCGGATTTGCAGAGAAATGTGTAGTTTTGTATTTTTGAAAAAAAAATCTTCACTAAGAAATGTTTATCTGACGATGAACGATTTTTTTGGACTTTTTTTTTCTAGAAATGTTACGAAATGTAGATACTCTGCATTGTGTATGCTCTTTCAAGTTGCAAGCTAATTAAGTCGGATTGGAGAGCTAGGTTTTCGAAGAAGGAGGGTGGTGGCTTTTTAATGACAACTAGTTTAACCCCCGTACCATATACGGGTAATGCGATTATAAACCTAACTTAATTAGATCTGTAATTTCAATGATCATGTTAAAAATATAGAATCATATATATGTATCTTCGTTGGATCAAAAAATATATGTATCTTCGTATTATGATTAGTGTTTTTTACCAATAGTAAATCAACTCATGATATAAATAAGTTGGATTTGTTCAAAAATTACTTTACGATAAATATCATATTTTATTAAATAATAATATTTATCTGAAGATTACAACTAATTTTTGGTAAGGGATAATTCATAATTTTCGGCAATTTTTACGGTATAAGATTATATGAGATTCTAACTAACTAATTTATATAGAGGAGAACCCAACTGATTATTTTTATCAAATCATATATACTTATCTTTCTATTGTGATTAGTGTTCTTTTATATACGCAAGGGCCCGGTTGATTATTTTATTAAAGATATGACATTTGACGCAATTTTTCGTGAAGACTTTGTCTCCGCTTTATAGTATAGACAGTATAGATTAATTAATTACAAGATATCTTAATTAAATGATAAAATGTTATGGAGTGTTGTTTTACGATAAAATGTATTATAGCTATAAAATAAATTTTATATATGGAATCGATCAACTTAACGGGATTTGAATTTTAACATGATCGGGTTCAATTTATTTTTCATGCGTTGATGTTGATTTTTGTAGTGTTTGGTCCACTTCTTTGATTCTCTTTATTAACTTTTGTTTGTCCTTTACGTACCTCTTTTGCTTGTTAGGTTATCTCATGTTTATGCTATCTTATTTTTTTTATCAGATCATGTTTATGCTATCTATACTTGTTCGCCTTCGGGCTGGCTTAAAGCTTTGTTTTTATTAGCTTGTGGTCACTTGCACACTTTCCTTAGTTATTGTCATCATGATATCTCAATATCACGCCAAAGGATTTCTAGCCGTCTAATTTTTCATAAAACCCAAAATATATAAATCCTTTACCACATGTTTTTTGTGATTTATCCTCGTGGATAAATGTACGGTTTAGTTAAAGATGTAAATGTACGGTTTAGGCTTCGTTCCGCACTAGTGGAATATGTGTCGCTAGCAGGCCAGAATCCTCTCAAAAATAGCACCCTTATACCCCCAAGGTGACTGGATTCCGCTAGCGTTTTCCTTCCATTACCTGTCCATCCGAACAAAGCCTTAGAAAGATGTCACGTATTACAAAGCCGTTGATTTTGCAACATTGTTTAAAATTGTTGTGTAAAGTAATCCATGCATGCATGATGCATTAATAACTGCAATTTTTTCAATTCAATGAGAAAGAATTATTAATCAGCTCTAAAGAAAAGATGACAAACCGTCATTCTAGAATCTGGTACCCAAGACCTCATGATATTCCCATAATGCTCAATAGTGAGCTAATGCGCCAAACACTCTATTCTTGATTTAATGAAACATAGAGCATGAACATTTCGAGTATACGTACACACATAAGAAAATAAATAATAGCACAATAATACCTATGTTTTTGCCCGTGATGTATTCTAGAAAACACATATTAGTATAAATAAATCTAGAAATAAAAAATGATATTGATTTGTTAATTTTCAGGATTTTTTTCTAGGTTCACTTATTTTATATCATACCAGAATAGTTTGAATTTTTTTAAAATGAATAAATTATGATTGAGTGTCCATATACTCATAATAGAAGCTAGGAACAACATCGATCTATAGGAACTTTGATTAGCAAATTAAATACCAATGAATTGTGACTTAAGTTATTAATGATAATATTGACATGTATTTTTCGTATTATTGTGCTAGCATTTATTTTCTTTATCGATCAGTTTTGAACTTTTGATACTATCTCACGTTTTTAGGTGCATCACTTCCCATAAGTTTGTGAGCTAGATTTTTGCTTTGATGGTCAATGTAAATGGTTTATGATCTTGAATATATCGATGTAGATTGTCAAATCATGAGGGAGGACCCATTGAAAATGAGAAGGTAACTACGGTGATTAATTATTATAATTAAGATTATTTTTGGTTTAGAACACTATCCATCAGAGTTACACTGGTTAATTGCAAGTAATACTATTAGAGACTTAACCGCTTGACTAGATGTCCGAAGACATTATTATAACTAAAATTGAACGTTGAGGAACGAGGATAGCATATCACTTGATTCGATATAAGAGTTGGGAACTTGTGCTCAAAAAAAAGAGTTGGGAACTTAATTTGAAAAAATGATGGACTAGGATCCAAATCAAGTTCGGTCCCGCACTCCTGCCCCGGTTTTGTTTCGAACCTAGACCAATTTTAAAAAATACTTTGGGAGTTTGGAGTAGTTTGGACCAATATGAAAGGTTGAGTTTTATCGCAATGTGAAACAAAATTGGATTTATATAACAAGTTTGATTTTATCAAATATCAGAAAATATTAGAAAAATATATGTTGAGACTAAACCTATCCCACATCGGGAATTAAAACTTAAACCACCTACCGTATAAGTACATGGGCTACTCCCCCTATTGCCAATTGGTTTTAGGGTGGAACCTCATGTGCTTATGTGTCGGGCTTACCGCGCATATGCGCACGAACTGACGTGTGATCCCCCACGTCATATATGGCCCACCGAGATTTAACATGGTATCAGAGCCTGTTCGGTCTGGGTCCCGACTTCCTGGTCTATTAGGCTGGCCGGCCTTAAGGCATGAAACGTCAAGCGCAACTGGCACTATTGCGGGGCCAGGCAGTTGCACTTGAGGGGGCGTGTTGAGACTAAACTTATCCCACATCGGGAATTAAAACTTAAACCACCCACCATATAAGTACATGGGCTACTCCCCCTATTGCCAATTGGTTTTAGGGTGGAACCTCATGTGTTTATGTGTCGGGCTTACCGCGCATATGCGCACGAACTGACGTGTGATCCCCCACGTCATATATGGCCCACCGAGATTTAACAATATATAAAGAATAACTTCTGTTAGAGAGTGACATGGATAAAAATGCTGATGTGGCTTTGGCCCACTAATGCTAATTTTATGACAGCTAGAAATCAGGGCATATGTGTATCAGGGGTTTCCCTCTTAGCTAGCTAGCGCAGTCATATAAATAGTCTCATTCTATTGTAATGAACGCAGCTTTTCAATATATGCAAATGAAGCCTTGCTTTGTCATTGATTGGGAGCTCTTCCCAAGTTACCTTTCTACCTAATACTCAGAGCCTTTCCTTTCCTGTATTTCCTTCTTGTGCTTTTACTGTTCTATCAATATTTTGGTTTGGTATTTCTTTACATGGTATCAGAGCCATGACTACTTTAAGCACAAATGGGGAAACAACTTCACAGGTTTCACAACAAGGAGATGACGAGCTGTACCTACATCATTCGGACCATCCGACTTACGTCTTGTCCACAAGCCTGCTCAATGACAAAAATTTTGGGCACTGGAAACGCTCAGTAGAAGTCTCACTCTCAGCCAAGAACAAATTAGGGATGGTGACCGGAACCTGCAAACGCCCAGAAGCGGGCTCTCCGACTCTTGCTCAATGGGAAAGGGTGAATAATATGGTAATTTCCTGGTTATTACACTCTGTAGAGAAAGATATTGCAGAATCCATACTATATTGTCGCACCGCTAGCCAGATCTGGAACGAGTTACAGTCTAGGTTTGGGAAGTCTAATCGAACTAGGTTGTTTCAAGTGCAAAGAGAGCTTAGTCTGACATCTCAGGGAAACACACCAGTAACTAGTTATTACACTAAGCTCAAGAAATTATGGGATGAACACTCTTTGATGCTTGAAAGTTGTGTGTGTGATTGTGGTTCGAGTGCTGCTGTAACCAAAATCATTGAAGACCAGCATGTAATTCAATTTTTGATGGGTCTTAATGAAAGCTATAATGTGGTGAGAGGAAATATTCTCATGTTTAGCCCGCCCCCAAATTTAAGTGAAGTTTATCAGATTGTGCTCCAAAAAGAGGATCAAAGACAAATGAGTGCAAACTCAAAGGTAGAATCTAATGCTATGGCCCTAGCTGCACAAAGGTTGGGAAATAGAGATGCAGGGAAAGGACCAGCTAAATACTGTGACCATTGCAAAATTGGGGGACATTCCATGGACAAGTGTTGGAAAATTCATGGATTTCCACCAAGAAACGCAGCTGACACGAATAACTCATATTGTGAGCATTGCAAGATACCAGGGCATACACTTGAGAAGTGTTGGAAGGTTAACAGGACTGGTAACAATGGAACTAATGTAGGTGGAAGTGTCACTTCAAATACTGGAAATTCAGGAAGGTCTTCTACAGACACAAGGTTTTGTGATCATTGCAAAACCCCTGGCCATGTGATTGAAAGATGCTGGAAGTTGCACGGGTATCCACCAGGAAAGGGAACCAGAGTCGCTGCACAAGCCTCTAGAAACTCTGGAGAAAACCAGTTGTCCTTAACTCAACATCAGTATGATCAGTTGATGAACATCTTGAGCAATCAATCCAGTAGTGGAGGGACTTCCCATGCCGCCTTCTTAGCTGGTAAATCATTTTCTCTCCTTTCTAGTAGTAACAAATCAGTTTGGATTTTAGATAGCGGTGTGTCCGATCATATTACTCCACACTTACCTTTCTTTTCTTCATACTCACCCATTTCAAAACCCATCTTCATTACTCTTCCTAATGGAAAACATGCTAGCATATTACATGTTGGAACTGTAAAACTCACTCCAGAAATTACTCTGCATAATGTTTTACACGTCCCTGAGTTCCACTTCAATCTCTTGTCCATACACAAGCTCACTAAAGATCTTTCTTCTAACGTCGTTTTTACTAATCGATCATGTATGCTCCAGGGCCCTTCGATGAGCTTGCCATTAGTGATTGGCCATGAAGCCAATGGACTTTACATGATTGAAAGCTCATCTTCTTCCCATCTTGCTGCACAAGATCTTGCCTCCTTCAAGCCTACCTTTGATTCCATTTCCCTAAACAAAAACAGTGACATTATGTCAGCCAGTTGTAATGTTAATTTCTCTAATGTTAGTCTTGAACTCCTGCATTGTAGATTGGGACACGTTCCTTTTGCTCAGTTACATCATGTTTTGCCTTCTATAGCTAATTCTAAAAGTGATTACATATGCCAAATTTGTCCCAAAGCCAAGAAACAAAGGCATTCTTTTCCCTTGAGCACTAGCTGTGCTTCCAAACCATTCGAGTTAGTCCACTTGGACACATGGGGACCATATAAGGAACCAACTTATGATGGCTTTCGATTTTTTCTCACAATAGTTGATGATAATACTAAATGCACATGGATCTATCTCCTTACACACAAGAGCCAAGCCTTTTTTAATTTCAAATCTTTTGTTAACCTGATTCATACCCAATTTAATGCTAAAATCAAAATAGTCAGATCAGACAATGCCCTTGAGTTTTGTTCTAATTCAGCCAAAGAATTTTATACTAGCCATGGAATTATTCATCAAACATCATGTGTCTACACCCCTCAACAAAACGGTGTTGTAGAACGTAAACACAAACACCTTCTTGAAGTGGCTAGATCCCTTTTCTTCCAATCCAATTTACCATTAAAATTTTGGGGAGATTGCCTCCTCACAGCTACTTACCTCATTAACCGATCTCCTCTTCCTTCACTCCACAACAAATCACCTTATGAACTTTTGTTCCAAAAGACCCCTGATTATTCTCACCTAAAAAATTTTGGATCCTTGTGCTTTGTCAGTACTATTAACAACAATAGAGATAAATTCCAGCCAAGGGCTTCCCCATGTGTTTTTATTGGCTACCCGTTTGGCAAGAAGGCATACAAAGTGTTCAACCTAGAGACAAAACAAATATCCTACAGTAGAGATGTCACCTTTCATGAATTTCATTTCCCTTTTCACTCAAAATCCCCACTATCTTCCGCTGAAATTCCTCTTCCAACAATCCAACATGATTTTCCACCTAATATATTTATACCATCAACCACTCCCATTGACAATTCCACACAAGAGGCTCTCTCTATATCTGACAACCCTACAATCTCCACCTCTCCTCCAACCAACAACTCTTCACCAACTCCACCACCTTCCCCACCTCACATTCCTCTTAGAAAATCCACTCGCACCTCTAAACAGCCAGAATACCTCAAAGACTACATTTGTTCTTATAGTAAACACAATTCTGGAGTTATTTCTCCTTCTCAATTACCCTCTTCACATCATGCTTTTGTTGCTCATGTTTTATCCTATTCTGAACCAACTTCATTCACCCAAGCATCCAAAGATCCAAATTGGTTAGTTGCTATGCAAAAGGAGATAGATGCTTTACAAGCTAACAAAACATGGTTTTTAGTTCCTCTACCTGCAGGCAAACACCCGGTGGGATGCAAATGGGTATTTAAGGTCAAGTTAAAGGCTGATGGTTCCTTGGAACGATATAAGGCAAGACTCGTTGCCAAAGGGTACACTCAAAAGGAGGGGATTGATTTCCATGAGACTTTCTCTCCGGTTGTTAAAATGACGACCATCAGAACTGTAATTGCTGTTGCTTCTGCTAAAAGCTGGCCAATCTTCCAACTTGACGTCAACAATGCGTTTTTGCATGGTGACTTAAAAGAAGAAGTATATATGACGGTACCTGAGGGGATTCCCAATCCTAACAATCTTGTTTGTCGTTTGCACAAATCGCTATATGGCTTGAAACAGGCATCCAGGCAATGGTTCCAGAAATTGACAAGTGCTTTACTTCTGCTGGGTTTCAGTCAATCCAAAAACGACTACAGTTTATTCATCAAGAAAGAGTCCTCTCATGTTACAGTGGTGGCTGCTTATGTAGATGACTTGTTAGTCACTGGCTCAAATCCTTCTACCATTGCTCACCTCAAGTCGTATTTAGATCAGGCCTTTAGCATTAAAGATCTTGGTCTCTTGCATTATTTCCTTGGGCTCGAAGTCAATTATTTGCCTCAGGGAATAGCTCTTACTCAACACAAATTCTCAAAGGAACTTCTTCAAGACACAGGTTTCGCATCTGCTACATCAGTCAGCTCACCACTCCCATACAACTTCAAATTGAACAATACTGATGGTGCACCTCTCCAAGACCCTTCTTTGTACAGACAAATAGTTGGCAAGCTCAACTTTTTAACTCATACAAGGCCAGACCTCAGTTTTGCTGTACAAACGCTCAGTCAATTTATGCAAAATCCCCGATCTCCTCACCTATCAGCACTGCATCACACACTCAGATACATAGCTGGCACAACAGGACAAGGCATTTTACTTCATGGGCTAGACACTCCAAAACTTACAGCCTATTCTGACTCTGATTGGGCAGCTTGCAATGTCACTAGAAGATCTGTAAGCGGCTACTTACTCCTCCTTGGTTCATCACCAATAAGTTGGAAGTCTAAAAAGCAATCCACCGTAAGTCGAAGTTCTTCAGAAGCAGAGTATAGAGCCATGGCTCATGCTGCAGTAGAAATTACTTGGATTGTTAGATTGCTTCAAGAACTGCAAGTCAACGTCATTAAGCCAATTGAGTTGTGTTGCGACAACCGATCAGCTATACAGATTGCTCACAATCCTATATTCCATGAAAGAACGAAGCATATAGAGATCGATGTTCACTTCACACGAGAAAAGATCATAGAAGGTCTTCTACAGCTTCTCTTTGTCCCATCTCATGAACAACTTGCTGATGTATTGACTAAGAATCTACCTTCCAAGCAGCAAAATCAACTTCTTTCCAAGCTGGGCATGCTTCAAGTGCACCCTCCAGCTTGCGGGGGGGTGTTAGAGAGTGACATGGATAAAAATGCTGATGTGGCTTTGGCCCACTAATGCTAATTTTATGACAGCTAGAAATCAGGGCATATGTGTATCAGGGGTTTCCCTCTTAGCTAGCTAGCGCAGTCATATAAATAGTCTCATTCTATTGTAATGAACGCAGCTTTTCAATATATGCAAATGAAGCCTTGCTTTGTCATTGATTGGAAGCTCTTCCCAAGTTACCTTTCTACCTAATACTCAGAGCCTTTCCTTTCCTGTATTTCCTTCTTGTGCTTTTACTGTTCTATTAATATTTTGGTTTGGTATTTCTTTACAACTTCTATAATATATCGTGGATAAAAAAGCGGACCAATAGTTCAATTTGGTCCGATCTTTTACAAATAAATTGACATTCCAATATCTACTTGTATGTCTTATTGTCTTGTGAATAAATAATTGCGTCAAATATAGTTGGACAATGGAGACAGAAATGGTTTGTATTTTTCCAACAATCCATTAATTGATCAATTTACATATCATGATTGAAAAGTAAAACAACCTCAATTATTTTGAAGGTACTAAGTGAACGTGTAATTCTAAAAAACAAATTCTACCACGTGTCCTATGGGACACTGTAAGAGATTAATAATAGATAGATTTTGTAAATCTTAAATTTTTGATTTTTTAATCTTTTTTGTAAGGGTTTACTATTTCCTTTTTTGAGTTTTTAGTTTCTGTTTTTGATATTTTATCACGTGTCCACAATTGAAAATCCGTTCTAAAAATCCTTATAAGAATACCGTTTTTTAGACAATCAAACGTTTAAGCAAATGGTGTGCAATCCGGATCGAGCTGGATGTAGTTAAGACGAAGCTCTGGTGAACCGGTGGACAATTGGAAACAAAATCATTTAAGTGCCCTTTCTACCAAAAAAATAATTAAATGCCTAAAATATTGGTTTTAAATCATAAAAATCAACAAAGTTAAATTATACCACGTACGTTCCGAGTCAGACTAAAATTTCAAAAATAGCCTTTGTATTGGCTCTATGAGTACGAAATACTTAATCATTAATACCATTTTAAGGCTCTTTAATTATGTAGTTTAAGAATAATATCACATGAATCGAGTTTTTGGTGGGAAGATCGTGTATGACCACTTGACTACGAGTGACCAACTTACCACTACAAAGCAATTTCTCTCATATATATGGACGGAAAGTCAAATATTCCATAAAATATTAACAAAGTAATGCTAATATATATTTATATTTTAAAAAAAGTAACATTGATGAAGTGGACATTATGTTTTTCATTTTTTTGGGAAATTATTAGTTCATTTGAAAATGTTATTATCATGGGATTTATGCACCATGTAAAGAGATTCCACTTGTCCCTTGTTTTCACCATGGAGAAAGCTACATTTATTTGTCACAACTCTCAAATAGAAATATGATCTCACATTACATTATCTCCATTGTCTTAATTATGTGATTGCCTCTAATTCTTTTTTTTTTGAGCTCGATTGTCTCTAATTCTGAAATGCTTATTTACCTTTAATTTCTCAAATATAGTTCCTAAAAGAAGATATAGAGAAATAAAAAAGCGCGAATCATGTGAGCGCGATTAAAACTATGTATAATAGGAGGTACATTATTGACAATTAAATACAATTTAATATTTTACATTGTACTTTTGATTATTTTGTGATGAATCCTACACTTTTGACTTTTTAATAATAAAAAATACACTCATATTAGCACTTTATTCCCACTTTTGAAGAAAAAACCCGAGAGATGTCGGCGATTTGAAGTTAGTGATGTTTGGGCCACAAGAGTGATAAAGGCCCACAAGATCACAACGTATCCCACTGCCTAGCCACCTAGAGGCTAGAGCAATAGACGGATAGCTATACAAAAAATTGGCAAATATTTGGAGCTCCAAACTTTAGTAATTCCGAAAAAATCGATAATCGAACAAATTGTCATGGGAAAACACACAAGCATGACAACGACGATCCTGGAAGACTCTTTGTTTAAAGTCGGTGTAATCAGTAGGACTCATGTAACAATATATCTACTTCATTAGACGTAACAACTTGGTTCAAACACCCTAGAGTAGCTCTAGCTTGTGACGAAAGGGAATGATTTGTCATAATAAGAGGAGAATTAATGCCAAAATGTGCTTTCGGGCATTCAGTCAAGTGGTTAAGCCTATACGGATAGTATCCAGACGTTACCGTTTTGACTCTAATGAGCAGTGTCCTCAACCCAAAAAAAATATTAAGAGGTCTCTTTACATACTAAAATCTTGCATATACTCTTTTACAAAAGTTTTGTTTTATTTAAATAAGGATGGATAGTTAATTGAGGGTTACCATAAGAATATTGGGATTAATCAAAAATATTTCATGTATTAAATTTCCACGGATTGTCTATATGGGCCGGGCCTCAAGTCCCGCATTAACGATAAAAATTCGGCCCAATATCTGCGGAAAAAGGAAAAAAGGAAAATCAGAGAAAGAAAGAGCGTGATGAGGCAAAAAAGGTCAACGGGAAAATGCGGGAGCACTAAAGTCTAAAACAGCAAATCACATGTTGCCACGTCATCCCTTCGCGATTCCACTTCGATTGGCGTAGGCCCCAAGTCCCCAACCGAAGAAGCCTCTCCATCTCTCTTTCCCCTTCGCCATTAACGAAAGCTCTCTTTTCCCCTATCTCTCCAACCTTCCTTCTCCTTTCCCCTCTTCCAATGGCCTCCCCTTTCCGAGCCTCAATTTATCTCCAATTATGAAACTCCATCGCGAAAAATTCACAGAAAAATGATTTCAAATGCGATCTCTTCTAGGTCGTCCTCAGACTCTTCTAGCTCCGTCTCTTTTTCCGATCTAGGGTTAGGTATTTGCTTGATTATGCCAAATAGTCGAGTTTTTCGTCGTTGTTGAAGATTGATTCCGGTGGATCGGCGCTTATGGCGCCTGGAACGGAGGTGATTTCTCAGATCGGGACGTGCGAGAGCGCGTGCAATAAGGAGAGCGTGGCTCCCATGGATGAAGATGAAGGCGATTGTAGCCAGCAGAACTCCGGAAAGCCTCCGAGAATGGCGTCCTCGATGCGACATTGCATTAGTACTACCAAGCTTGCGAATGTAGGTTTTTTCTTGGCTTTAAATCGTCAATTGATTTGCTATGATGCTGAGTTGCTGATGTTGAACCATATTATGGCTTTGAATAGACGAGTTTCAAGTTTGATGTGAAATGTGATGAACATTGTTGTCCTTGTATGGAGTTTCTGTTGAAGCTAGTTGCATTTATTTATCTTTGCCATTAAGAAGAGGCATGCCTGTTTTTTCATTTATTGAAGTGATTTATGAGGAAGTGTGATGAGGAATTGAGGATGATTGCAATGCTACAAACACAGGTTGCTTGCAATAATCAAGCATCCTTATTTCTAAACAGCAGATTGAACTTGAAAAGGAATTGATTTCCTATGATGCTGACTTGCTGATCTTAGACCACATTTGTCTTTTCATTGTTATGTGATTTGATACGTCTAGTCATAGCCGTAGACTAAAAGCGGTTTGAATAGATGAGTTTAAACTTTGATGTGAAATGTGATGAACATTGTTATCCTTGTATGGCGTTTCTCCATATTCTCTGTTCTTTCCTATGATGCTGACATGCTGATCTTAAACCACAATTTTCTTTTCATTGTTATGTGAATTGATACCCCTAGTAATAGCCATAGACTAAAAGGGCTTTGAATAGGCAAGTTTCAAGTTTGCTATGAAATGTGATGAACATTGTTATCCTTATGGTATTTCTGTTGAAGCTAGCTGCATTTATTTATCTTTACCATTAAGAAGAAGCATGGCATTGTTTTCATTTATTGAAGTGATTTACCAAATCTTAATGACGGTGATGAGGAAGTGTGATGAGGAATTGAGGATGATTGCAATGCTACAAACACAGGTTGCTTGCAATAATCCAGCATCCTTATTTCTAAAACAGGATATTGAACTTGAAAAGGAATTGGAGAAATGGAGTATGCATATATGCATAGGCCTGCATATTATATTAGTCAAATTAAAAATGCGACATTGCATTAGTACTACGAAGCTTGCGAATGTAGGTTTTTTTTGGCTTTAACTCGTCAATTGATTTCCTATGATGCTGAGTTGCTGATGTTAGACCACATTATGGCTTTGAATAGATGAGTTTCTAGTTTGATGTGAAATGTGATGAACATTGTTATAATTGTATGGCGTTTCTGTTGAAGCTAGTTGCATTTATTTATCTTTACCATTAAGAAGAGGCATGCCTTTTTTTTTCATTTATTGAAGTGATTTCTTAACTCCCATTAACGTTGATGAAGAAGTGTGATGAGGAATTGAGGATGATTGAGGTTGCTTGCATTGATTCAATATCCTTATTTCTAAACAGGATAGTGAACTTGAAAAGGAATTGGAGTAATGGACTATGCATATATGCATAGGCCTGCATATTATATTAGTCAAACTAAAAATGCTTGATCATGGAATACTTTGCTTCATTTTAGTTAAGCTTTTCTTCCTTGAATTGTCATATGATGCCATTTTTCTGAATTTCTTCTGCTTATCTGATCATGGAAGAAAGTCAACTCATGATTTCTTTCAAGGACCTGTGCAGGAGGCTGACGCTGGGTTTTCTGTAGTGAAATCACCATCTCCGTCTGTTGAGAAGGCTAATTTCTTACCTATTTTCCGTTCGGGGAGTTACACTGATCAAGGACCAAAGAGATCAATGGAGGATGAGCACATCTGTGTGGACAATCTTCTTGACCATCTTAGTTCAATCGAGGATGTTCCCCTTCCTAGTGCATTTTATGGGGTAAGGATTTGCTGTTGCTCTTTTAGCTTTAAATGCAAGGACTATTGTAAAACCATTCTTCCCCCTAAAAAGTTATAAGAGGGAAATGAAAGTCATCTGTGCTGGAAAGATTATGTTGTAATCAACTAAGTGGAGATTCTTTGGCCCTTCATCTAACATAGAGGCACTTTTTTTCCCCCAAGCTCCTGTATTCTTTCAACCACAAATTAAAAAAAGTTTCAGAGATACAAAAGGATGATCTGCTAATATCCTATTTGGGAACAACAGATACAATCTTCTTTCCATACTCTCATGGCCAAGCCACTTGTTAATTGTTTCCTTTTGTGTCCTTTGACAGGAGTTTGACATTTTTTACCCTTTTGTGTCCTTTGACAGGAGTTTGACATTTTTTACTAGCAACTTTTGGTGGTTTTTTTTTTCCCCATCCTCAACTTATCTTTATTGCCTCTTCCCCAAAGTTTATATACTTTATGAGTGGTTTTGGTCCTTTGGTATGTTAAGGTTATGGTAGATAGGCCCTTTTTAAAAGGATTTGTGCAGTTGTCTTATTTAGTTACTTGACTTACCAAATCAAGCTCAAGTTTTATTTCTTATCCAGGTCTTTGATGGACATAATGGCACTGATGCTGCTTTATTTACCAGGAAGAACATACTGAAGTTCATTCTTGAGGAAACCCATTTTCCTTCAGCTGTTAAAAAGGCTGTTAGGAACGCTTTCGTCAAAGCAGATCATGCATTTGTGGATTCTGAATCTCTTGATTCAACATCAGGCACCACTGTTTTGACTGCTCTCATTCTGGGACGGTAAGAAACTGAATACTTTGAAGATTGAATAATAGAAGGCTCTATACATCTAAATTTCTGTCCTTTGACATCTGTTTTTTGTTTTGTTGACTTTTATACCCACTTCCTCTTATATGCATGACATATTTGAAAAACATCCACTAAGTGTAGCTGCAACATAAAACTGTCTGTCCTTTTTATTTCTCATAAGATCAAGATTTGTTGTCAATCCATTCTTCATAGTTCGGAGGGTGTTTGCTTATGTACATATTCAGCAAGCACATGTAAAGATGCTCTACCTCCATTTAGAAAAGATTGTCATTTTAACCCTTAAATCATGTTAGGATATGTTAGTCACTTTAGAATTTTAGGTAATGATTTATTGCTGAGTTATGAGCTTTCTTATGTAAAATGCACATATTGACTTTTTTTATTCTATTTTTCTTTGGATATAAGTGAGATGGGTGATTAGTAATTTATCAGTTTTAGGAAAAGTTTGATGTGCATTATGATTACTGAATAGTTGCACCAAAGCCTAAAATGACAATCTTTAGTGAATATAAGGAATATTATTTTCATAAGTTCTACTTCCAACAGATCCTTCTGTTACTCCATGCCCTAGGTTAAGCTATTTTTGTCCAACGGGACTGCTTCTCTTGAGATCAAATTTGTTGTCAGCAATATACCTTATTTAGAACTGGTCATGTACATCCAGCAAGCACTTTCAAGCATGTATGCATATATAATTACATATTTAGCTGTAAGCTTATATTTTCAAGCTTTGTTATGGAATTGGTTTGGCGCTGCATATTCTAAGTACACATTTAGCTATAAGCATATATTTTCATCAAGCATGTTTGGTATAACAAGTACTTGAGACAAATAATGCCCCTTTTGTGCAAAAGTCCCTGTCTTATCACACATCCTTTTTTTTAGAAAAAGATTATTATAACTTAAAAACCCATTATAATCAGGTCGACCAAACAAGGCCCAAAGCAAATGCTTACTTTCTATTAATCCTTCTCTGCAGAACCATGCTAATTGCAAACGCCGGCGACTCCCGAGCTGTTCTTGGTAAGCGAGGTAGAGCAGTGGAGCTATCCAAAGACCACAAGCCCAACTGCACTTCCGAGAGGCAGAGGATTGAGAAAATGGGCGGTGTCGTCTACGACGGCTACCTAAATGGACAGCTGTCGGTGGCACGTGCCCTTGGTGATTGGCACCTGAAGGGTCCCAAGGGCTCAAGCTACCCTCTAAGTTGTGAGCCCGAGCTCCACGAGATACTCCTCACAGAGGAAGACGAGTTTCTGGTCATGGGTTGTGACGGGCTTTGGGACGTGATGACTAGCCAGTGTGCAATAACAATGGTGAGGAAGGCCCTCATGTCTCACAACGACCCGACAAAGTGTTGTGAGGAGCTTGTGAATGAAGCTCTTAGGAGAAACACTTGTGATAATTTGACTGTTGTTGTGGTCTGCTTTGCACCTGATCCTCCCCCCAAGATTGAGATCCCAAGGATACATAAGAGGAGAAGTATATCAGCAGAAGGCCTTGATCTCCTTAAAGGAGTACTGAATAATATTTAACTTTCACTGCTAAGTGAGTGAGCCCCTGTACAGTTTATGGATGGCAGAAGTTTTCTTTTTCTTTTTTGTTTAATTTTATTGTTAAAAAGGGTTTAATGGGGATTTTTCAGAGATGACTGCTGTCCCCAGCCAGATTCTTGGTATTGTTGACTGATTGTTTTGTGGTTAGGGAAAGTCTGTACATTGTGATCTGTAGGTTATTGTTCTTCATAAAATCTTGTATCAGTTGTATGGTACAGAGGGAGAGAGATAAGTCTCATTGGTTACCCTCTTCGTTGTGATTTACAGAGATTTAATTTCATATTCAATCATTATTTAATGAAAATTATCTTCTTTCTTGTTTTATTTTCTTCTGCTTATGTTTAACAATGTTTGATATTCAATCGAAAACTCACTCGGCCGTAGCACTATAATAGCTTCGATAACAAGTGGTATCAGAAATGGAGAAACAAGGCTGGTCATGGGGTCAGGTTATAGGTGAGTGGAGCGCTTCCACCACCCCGACCCGCAAGTAATAATAGATCATCCGACCTATCCGCCACTCGCAAAACCTTTCATCCACATCCGATCTATCCATTATTCGCGGGTGAGTCAAGTGACCCGTCATCCGCGAATTCTTAAATTAATGTAAAAATTAATGGAAAAAATTAAGGCAAATATTTTGTTTACTTAAACAATATCCAATGTTACTTAAGCAACAACGGTGAAAACGCAGGGAGCCAGGATTCGAGACAGGCGGACAACGGCACAAGAGAACACAAGAGTGAGAACACCGCTTATGTTCATTAGGGTTTTAGGATTGGTTCTTCTAAATTCTACTCCGTATTATTTGAAAAACAAAATCAAAACTTTTTAAAGAAAAGCCTCAAATTCCCAATATTTCTTTTAGATAAAAATCAAACCTAATTTCACTCGTCATCCGACCCATCCGTCACCCTTTTTTTACAATTGTTCACCCATATAATTGAGTCGGGTGAACCGGGTGGGTCCGTGGATAATCTCCACACCCTAGATAGAAAGACATTACTGTCATCCATAGAATAGAAAAACAGCTTCTTACCAAAAAAAATAGAATAGAAAAACAGCTGTGTAAGAGAAGCCGATATGATGCTGAGTTGGCGGTGTCTTCTCCCCGGCATCACGGGCGCATCTCCTCCATTACTCCGGCCACTCTCCTCGGCCGCCCTCCCCCTCCGCCGCCTGCGCTTCTCCTCATCCCCCCTCCTCATCACCGCCTGCTCCCTCCAACCGCAACCGGCACCAATTTCCCATCGGACCCCGCCGCCGGAGCTGACCGTGAAGGAGAAGAAGGAGCTGGCCTCATACGCCCACAGCCTAGGGGACAAGCTCAAGTCCCAGCAGATTGGCAAGTCCGGGGTCACTCCCAACGTCGTTTTCGCGCTCGGCGAGACGTTGGAATCCAATGAGCTGCTCAAGCTGAAGATTCACAGGAGCTGCCCGGGCGAAGTGGATGAGATTGTGGAGCAGCTGGAGCTCGGCACTGGCTCTGTGGCGGTTGGACGGATTGGACGGGTTGTTGTTTTCTACCGGCCTAGTCTTTCGAAGCTCAAGGCTGTGGAGAAGAAGAAACAAGCTCGGAATCTGTATTTGCAGGCAAAGGCGAAGCTCAAATCTAGTCCTACTCCAATCCAGGTATTGTTATAGATCTAAATCCAAACTCTTACATATTGTCTCATCTCAGCTCATCTGAGGTTTTGACTACATGTGTCTTCTACATTAGGGATCCAGAGAAGGTGGTTCCAGGAGGAGATCTGAAGCTCAACGAGATTGATGATGGTCAGTTTAGTGTTTGTTTTTGTTAGAGAGGAGACAGGTGGTTGTTCTTGAATGTATTGTTTCAGTGTTAGATATTCTTCCGATCGTAGATCCATGGAGAAACATAATTGAATTCAATAGAGTTTTTGCTTGATGCATAAAGAATGAATGAGATGAGTTACTTAAAACTTGAAAAGCCTCACAGTTGATCAATCAGTCAAATCTTATACCAAATTCTTGCTGCTAAAACACATACATGATACATACAACGGCAAAACAAGTTCAGCAAATCAGGATGTAATTCATACAATCAGTAATTAGTACACACTGAACTTTCCAGCTCCAACTTGCACAACAAGTTCAGCAAATTTGAGCACACAAGCAAAGCCAGATCGGACAATCTCAGGTCCAAAAATCAGATCCGGAAATCAAATTCAGCACACAATTCATACAATCACTGAAACTTCCATCTCCGACTCCAATTTCCGCATCAAATTCATCAGATCTTCGCACACAATCAACGCCAGATCGAAGTCCAAAGCCTCAGATCTGGAAAAAACCAGAAATCCTAGCGAGTAAAAGCGTAGAAAACGACGGAGACATAAAGCCAGATCGGATAATCTCAGGTTCAAAAATCAGATCCGGAAATCAAATTCAGGACGCAATTCATACAATCACAGAAACTTCCATCTCCGACTCCAATTTCCGCATCAAATTCATCAGATCTGAGCGAAAAAGCCAGAACTCCTAGCGAGTGAAAGCGTAGAAAACAACAGAGACATAGATGAGGAGTCCAAACGGAACAAAAATAACAAGAGGAACAACGGCAGCAAAGGAGTGCGGTGAGCCACAGGCGAGCGTCCCGAGCTTGATCTGAACAACATTGACGAGCGCGAGCATGAGGAAAACGCAGCCGGCGACGGAGCCGACGGCGGAGACGAGCATGCCGAGGCGGAGGCCGGCCTTGTGGATGTAGGCGCGGTAGGAGGAGTAGAAGCGGGCGATGCGGATGGCCTGCTTGAGGCCGAGGGCGATGAGGCTGGAGAAGAGGAAGCAGCTGAAGGAGTAGACGTGGAAGGTGACGACGGACTCGGCGATGGCGGAGGTGGACGAGCAGGCCGAGGAGGCGGCGATGAGTGTGTTGGTAGGGTCGTTAGGGTTCCAGGAGAGGCCGATGAAGACGGCGAGCGTGAAGAGGGAGTTCACGTTGACGATGCCGTCGAGTGCGGAGATGTGGATGCAGGTGCCGACTCTGCGTGTCGCCGACGCCGTTGTCTCGTCCATTTTCCGGCGCCGGTGCCGGCGTTAGAACGAGAGTTGGAGTTGGGAAAGTGGAGGTAGTGACTAGTGAATGGAGATAGTGAGAATGATTTTGACCAGGAGACCATGGCGAAACACTGGGGAATGATGATGTAGATGTTGCATACTCCTAGAAAATTGCAGAAATCGGCCCGTATTTGTGGGTGGTTGCTGAAAAGTGGTTAAACTTTTGAAAGTTGTGATTAATAGCCTTAAGTATGGGAAAATGACTTGAAATTGGAATAGGTAGTTTACTAGTTTTCTTTTTGATCGAAATTGGAATAGGTAGTTTGATACTTGATTTAAAAATGAGTACATGTTTCACACAAGACTAGAGGAAAGCCTCTTTTTTTTCCATCCAAATGGTTCATTCAATGAAACTTAAATTGAGCTTATGGAAGCTTTACGAGCGATATATAAGGTTTCTACAAAGATGTTGGGTAACCTTGCTTATTGTGATAGTTTTTCCTTGATAACAAAAACCCACTTTTGGTGGCAATCCAAGTATCCAAATGATAAGAATCACAAATAAGGTAAATCGGTTTGCGATAACCGAGTCTACTTAATAGAAAGAAAGAGAGTGAGGTGGGCCGGTTCAAACCTGAACAGAAGGTCCAACCACATGTTTATGACAGTGATTTTGATCTCCTGTATATTATCAAGGATGAAGTTAAATTAGGTTTGTTTCAAGCCCTACTTAAATCTACATTCATCTTGATAATGACTAGTGAGCTAGTATCAAACAAAAAACAAAAACAAATTGGTGAGACTACACTTAGCATAAAAGTACTTTTATATGTAAAAAAAATACTTTTTTAACCTCAAAATCCCTAAAAATTAACTAGAATGTACACATTTCAAGGTAAAAAAAGTATATATATATTTTTAAAAAAACTACTTTTGTACTACAGCAACTAGCAAGGCCTGGGCCTGAAACTGAGCCCAAATTTCTTTATAAGGCCCATAATAGAATTAAACGGCCCATTAGAGATCAGAGCCCCTTCCGCCCTACCCCCTTTCCGTTCACACTCTTTCTGATCCTGTAAACACACAAACTCTCTCTCTCTTTCTTCTCTCTCCCCTGCCATGGCGGCGAAAGAGCTCATACGCAAACCCCTCGCAGCCACAATCCGCCTAACGGTCCCAGCCGGCGCCGCCCGTCCGGCGCCTCCAGTCGGTCCGGCGCTCGGTCAATACAGGCTAAACCTAATGGCGTTCTGCAAGGATTTCAACGCCCGAACTCAGAAATACAAGGCGGAGACTCCGATGGGGGTCACGATCAAGGCCTACAAGGACAACACCTTCGATTTCGTTGTCAAGGCGCCCAAGGTGAGCTGGTACCTCAAGAAGGCGGCCGGAATCGACACCGCTAGCACTCGGCCTGGCCACCTGACGGCCTCCTCGGTGACGGTGAAGCATGTCTATGAGATCGCCAAGGTTAAGCAGCAGGATCCGGCTCTCGTCAATGTCCCGCTCGAGAGCATTTGTAAGTCGATTATTGGTACTGCTAATACTATGGGGATTCAGGTCGTTAAGGAGTTGGAGTAGAGCTAGGGTTTCTTCTTGTTCTAGAGAGTTGTTCCAGGTTTGTGAGTTTTTGACAATATAGAGGTGATGAATGATGAAAAATTGAAAACTGCATCGTTACTGATTTTTCTTCTTTGAGTTTCTTCTAGAGAGTTCCAGATTTGTGTTTCCAATAACTCTGGTTTGCTCTCAGGTTTCTTTGATTTTGACAATATACAGTGATGAATTGATGAAAATTGCATCCGTTTTCTTCTTTGAATTGCTTATCCATGTGTAGACTTGAATAGTGGTGTTGCCTGGTTGATTATGTGTTTGTAGAATCTTTGATTTTGTTTTCTAGGGCTTGAGGCTGCAATTAATGTTAGAGATTGTTAAGTGGACATCTTCTCTGGCATCTTGATATCGGTTTTACTAGCTGAAATTCATAGCTTGTTACAAGTTCTACGTATCCGGATGTTTCAATTACGTCTTGCTTCTCTAAATTTCAATCTGTTCTGTTTTAGCTCTCATTGGATAGTTCATCACTGTCCTGGTTTTATGTTACACTTATTTTCGTAGCCAGTGATAGTGATTGTGAATCTTAAGGTGTCCTTTCTGAAATTTGATAACTTTTAAGTATATATGGCCTGCATCTCCTTCCAAATGGGTTTGAATTGAATTCCAACATTAAACGATTACGCTTATGATTAGTTTTGCCGATTTAGGGCAAATAGGGTGTGTGGTGAGTGGTTATGGTCAAGAGGGTGCTTGTAGTATAGAGACATTTTCCATGTGTAGGTGTGAATTGATGGTTGTGTGAATTGGCATTTTGAAAGGTTTTGTTTCTTGATGTCTATATATAGACTTCAAAGAACAACTCACAATCAGATCAAATCGAGGATGACAAATATATACTCTATTGGTAAAAACTATTATGTCTAGTCTGTGTTCAATCAGTGGCTAGAAAGGTCAAGTCTTGCAAAGTATTGAAGCTCTAGGCTTCCATGTCCATGGGGGGAATGGCGTATGCATGGGGAAACATTGAGTTACTAGAAGAACTTCAGTGTAGCATAGGTTAATTGATTGGCTGGTGTTAAATTATTCTTCCTTCTTGTTGGGAACTATATCCTGCTAGGAGTTATCTGTAACGTTTCTTTTGAAATTCTTGGTGATTGATTTCCATATGAGAAATATGATATATGTTCCAGTTGTAGCTGTTAAGGTGTAGTTCAATGATCCAAGTGAAAGATTTCCTGTTTGTTCTTCCTTCTTACCTCTTTCCTGAATGGTGGATCATGAAAAATGTAGATAGACTTCACACAAAGACAATTGCTACATGACACCAAAAAAAAACTCAACAGTAACACTTTGAAGAAGTAGCATTTACAAAACAATGTCATTCATTGTCTGAGGGAAAAAAAATGCGCCTTTTACAAAATTAATGACTCAAAATTTTGGATTTGCTGAAGGAAAAATAAGCAACGGGTTTACTGACAAATTTTGAGTTACTATATCAAGCAAGATGTTGTTACTGACAAATTTTTAGATTAAATCAAAATTGTTACTGATTTCGTCTTTGGGTCTGATTGTTTGTTCAAATCCATCTAGTGGGTCTTCTTCAAACTATGAGGATTTGTGTGGTTGCTCCTTTCTGGAGCTGGCTATGTGTTTGATTTCATCAGGTTCGTGGGTGTATGGATTGTTTCTTTTGCTAACAAATGCACCTATCTCTTTGCTGATTGAGATCGATAAACCAGAAAAATGTTGAATTGATAGAGTACAAGATTAGCGACTATACGAAATTCCCAACGTTTTCTTAATGATGAGGAACCCAACTTCACTGGCAAATTTCGGGTTCGATTATAAGTGATGGGGTGAAGTCGCGAAAACAAAGATTGAATCTAAGACCCTTCAACATTCGCCAGTAGACTACCCCATGAGGGGCGACATCCAAAGTCACACTATTTCCTTCTTCCCTAATTACAAGTACCAAGTGTTGTCTGTTTTCATCTAACATCATATAGGAAAAAACATGTCACATCTATGTTACAAAAGACTAGTGGTCAAATAAGAACAAAAGAATAGCAGCATTTAAATTGAATGCTAGCTATTTTGAGCATTGTATATTTGTATATGTATGCAGGGACAGTGGCTTTCATGACATAGGTTGGGAAAAGAACGAACGTAAAAAAGGAAAATTTTTAGCACATGCAAAAACATTGAATTCTTTAAACAAAAATTGTATTTTCATGTCATTAATGGTTTACACCCTTTACCTAAATTAGAGGCAACAGAGTAGTTACTAGTTACTACACATAAAAGATGTACTTATGAATTCTGATTAGTAGAAACTAATGGCAAGTTGGCAACTACCAGTCTACCATAACTGGAAAAGAAAAATCATCAAAATACAAAGTCAAAGCCAACAATGGATGTAAAATCTAATGCAACACTGCACTTAATATGATCATTGAAGGTAAAAATGGCAAAGCTAATGTTGCAAGCTGAGAGCAAATTGAAAACATCTATTATATTGAAAAGCACATGAGAGCATACATATTAACTTAGTATACATACTAATACATCCAATGAGCATCAAAAGCACTAAGCTTTATAGCACATCTGTCCTATGTCACTTCTAGATAGGATAGAAACAACCAAATGACATGTATATACTGGTGCAAACAAGTGCCATCACAAATGAGAGCAAAAGACAACAACCAATCTGACCTTTTTTTTTCTACAAGACGACCGAACTCTACTCGCGTTACGATTGCATGACTTTCTTCGGCTCAATGCCCTGAGGAACCTTGAAATCCTGGCATTTCCATGCCTGTGCAGGCTCAACCGACATCGAGTTATCACCCGAGGAGCTCTCTCGTAGCTCATGATCTCTAGGGTTTGCGCTATCCTTCAAACTACAACTGCTTCTAGGCAACAACTCTTTCTGGTTGCTTCTTCCTCTCTTTCTACCATTACCATGGATTTCATCCGGCGATCCAACCAACTCGCCACTAATCTCCACTACCAAGTCAGGCTTACTACATTTCGATGCTAAAACCCTAGGCGAGCTACTAAATGCCCCACGAAGCCTACGAGCCAGTTCCTCATCGTCCAAATCCCGATCCGTGTGAAGATTCTCAGCTTGGAGATGGTTCTTCAGCTTGCTCTTCCTATTTTCCCTCTCTACGATCCGTTTCCCCTTTGAGAGAGACACGACCAGGCTCATTGCATCCTTGGCAGCCGCAACCGCCTTCAATGCAGCCGCGGCTTTCTCCTCAGCCACCGCTCTCGCATTCACGGCCGCCTTGGCAGCATTAGAGGCTGCAGATCTAGCGGCCTCTGCAATCTCCTCAGGCGACATTCGGGAGCCGTCCTTGTAGAACTTCAGCAGGCTCTGGAGACGAGCTTCGTACTCGTTCAAATGTTGTCCAGAGCTCGAGCTCTCCGGCGAGCCTGAGCTCTCTGAGCCCTGCCTCTTCAATCCTGCAAGCAGTCTCTTTCGTGGAGGAAGAAGAGCGTCCGAATCTAATTGAGTGTTGTCGCATTCGTTCGCCTCCATTATTCTGATTTCTTGTTTTTGACGGATTTCACACTCACATGGCGAGAAAAAAGCCCTAGGCTAGGCTCTACATCAATTCTGCAACAACAACAACAACGATAGCTACTGAAATCAATCACGGAATCTAGAACCAGAGACGATCGAGCTCGTCAAGAGACATTAAACGAACAGCAATTGTGATTTCTTGTTTTTTCACACTCACATGGCGAGAAAAAAGCCCTAGGCTAGGCTACATCAATTCTGCAACAACAACAACGATAGCTACTGAAATCAATCACGGAATCTAGAACCAGAGACGAACAAGCTCGTCAAGAGACATTCAAACGAACAGCAATTCTGATTTCTTGTTTTTCACAGATTTCACACTCACATGGCGAGAAAAAAGCCCTAGGCTAGGCTACATCAATTCCGCAACAACAACAACGATAGCTACTGAAATCAAACACGGAATCTAGAATCAGAGACGATCGAGCTCGTCAAGAGACATTAATTACACAGCAATGGCGAATTTGTAGGGTTTTTTCACACACACATGGCGAGAAAAGAGCCCTAGGCTAGGCTACATCAATTCTGCAACAACAACAACAGCAACAACAACGATTGCTACTGAAATCAATCACGAAATCTAGAATTAGAGACGATCGAGCTCGTCAAAGTACATTAAATGAACAGAAATTGCGGATTCTTAGGGTTTTCGAATTCTGATTCAAACTAAGCTCGTGTGAGGAGAATTCCGCGCTGATCTTTAACGGATAAGAACAGGAAACGATGGATTGGATTAATAGAGTGAGATAGAGTACGTGATCATACCTGATCTAGGAGATACAGAGAGAGAGAGCGGCAAGTTGGGATGATTAGGGTTTGGGAGGAGGAAATGCAGAGAAAAGATGAGGAAGAGGAAGAATGGAAAATCCAGGTTGGAAATTTGAAAGTAATAAAGAATTGATGAGATTTTCGACTGGTTGTGGTTTTATTGGAAGACTTGGACTGGACAAATTTCAAAGTGGACGTTAATTATTTTCATGAAGGAAATACAAAAAAAAGGTGCAATTTGTTTTTATTTTTATTTATTGTGGGTTTTTTTTTTTAAACAATTTTATTGTGGGGTTTTAAAGTTAGGTTGCAATATTACCTTGTTGTGTAGTGCAATCAGCTTAAGAAACGTGCTAACGTAAGAACTTCAAGTCATTGACTTGCCACACAAATGACACAATCCATCTTTTTTCTTTCATTCAAAACATTTATCTCATTGATTAGCTTGGGTTTAAGTGTTTAACATCCTTTATTTACTCTTATACCAGAACAATAATCTATACCAAAAGTAGATCACATTTTTTAAAATATTATACTCATTCTTAAGAAAAGGTTATTTAACAAGGGTTATTGCTTATTAGGGCTTGTAGATATAAACTTTTACAACTTTTATTGTCATACCAACATTTTAAGAGAATTAGGTTTTTCTCGACCAAAAAAGATAATTTAGGTTTTCAGATTAGTGTTTAATGAAACCATATACAAGTGTTAAGTACAGTAATGTTGATCACACCTTGGATACAAAACTCCCTTAATCTACAACTTCCACAAACAAGACCATTTCACCACATACATATGTTCATCTGAGATTTGTACTCTCCATTTGTTAAGGACTCCACAACTCACATTGAACTAAAAAGACAAGAATACCCTCCCAATCCTTCTGAGTTCTGACCTTTCAAAGTTTCAAACAACAGCTTCCTTGCATTTCCTTGACAACTTCTTCAATAAGCTCTGTTGTGATCCTCGCTTCAAGCTCCCTGCCAACGAGCTTCGTCTCCTCGACATCGAAGATTTCAAACCAGGGCATGAAACCCAGATCGTGCGACATTATGTCATCAAGCGAGTCGAACACTTTATCTTGTGACGGGTAAATGTAGTCACAAATGATCTCCCATACCCTTTCAAGCAACTTTCTTCCCTGAAGAGGTGGAAGAATTGCAGGACTGATGACCCTTCTACTGAATTTGGACAAGTTCATGGGAGGTTTCAGAACAACACAAAGAGCTTCGTTCAGGAGATGGAATAGAAGCTTGTGGTATAAGCCCGTTTCCTCGGTTTCATAATCCTTTTCGTTGTTTGGGTTCTTGTAGGATTCTTCCACTTTGTCGAATACCCAGTCACCAATGTGCTTCACAAACGGATCCCACCTTGTAAGGTACTTATCTGAGCACCCGTCGTATAAGCCTGAGGCGACGAGAAGGTTCTTGATGTAAGTTTCTGATTCGTCTTCCAAGTACAAGTATTCGGCTTCTACTGGCTCGTCGGTGACGGTTGTGACTTCTGAGCCTTCGTAGTCCAGCTGGTTCAGTTGTCTTCTCAATTCTGTGGATCAAAAGGCAGAAAAAAGGGAAAACTGTCATGTGACATATTGTAAGACTATAGCGCCTAATGAACGTGTCTAGTAACTCAGAGTCTTGCATTAGAGTGTGTTAGGATAAATCATGTGAAATTTGCATTATAACCTAACTTAATGCATTCAGTTTACTGCATTAGATTGGGTATCCCAAACACAACCTTAATTTAAAGATATAATGCATTTTCTTGGCTAATACAGATGAATGGTTGGTCATTGGTGTACCATGAAGATTTGAGCTGATTTCTCTGAAGACGTTCCCAACGCTATGGTCTCCAACTGAAGTTATATCTGATGTTGAAATTGGGCTGGGGTGGTCTATTGGCTTCCAGAATTCTTCATGAGCACTGCTACATATAGATGCAGGGCTGGGAGGCACCTCGGTGTAGTTGTCCTGAGACCGGAAAAAGTGACAATTAGCTTAAAAATAACCTTCACCTTTGGAAACTAGGGAAAAAAGAAAGCAACAGAACAAAAGAGGACTTACATTTCTGTCATTATAGTTCATCATAAGAGCTGCTCCATCAGCAACATCTTTTGGCAGGTCATCAAATTCATGGCCTTGTGATAGATCAACAGAACGAAGCTTTTTGTTGAACAACTTTCCTCTAAGGGTAAGACTGGATTTCATGTTGGAAACTTTTTCCCGAATGTTGAACTTATCTTTCTTCCTGATTTTTCCATGCATTCCATCATTTTGTAGCGTTTCATGCTTCCTTCTACTTTGAGCTCCACTCTGGATGTGACGATCCTCCAGAATCAGCTTTGCAAATGATGTTCTTGATACAGGAGCTGACAAAGATCTCATCAGGCTCCTAGGAGATGAAATATTTTGGGATTTTTCTTTTTCTTCAAGCACAGACTCATGCCTGAAGGATCTTGATTGTGCTTCTGGTCCATAATTACCATCGTTCCAGCTGTTCCACCCATTTCTAGAACTCAAGATATTCTTAGCTTCTTCTAGCCGTTCCCTCGTGTCATCAAACCTTGAAGATCTTGATCTGTAATCAGTAATGTTTGCAACTCCATGATGATTTTCCTCATTAAGAGCATTCCTCAGACGCTCTGACAAGATATTTCTAGTGTCTGTGCTCATAACTTCTGGTGAGTTTAGCCCAATAGGGTGAACCTCACTTCTGTATGATATAGACGATTCTGATCTAGGCAATCTCCTTTCAAGATCTTCATATAATTTATGTTTAGGAGAAGGTAATGGTTTTTCTTTGAATGGCGTTTCTATTCCACCGCCTCTAACCATACTACCCTTTCCAAATGTTTTCCCATGTAGCTCACATTTTAACCTTTCCTTCACTTCTTCAAGAAGATCTTCAATGCAATCTCTGTCTCCTATTGAACTTGAACTACTTACCCAAGACTCATCTTGCGAACTAAAGCTTTCCAGTCCAGGCTTCAAGATCACTATGCTTGAGGAAGCAGAAGAAGTATCAGATTTCAGATTACAATCAGACACCTTATCCACATTTTGATTATTTTTGGGAGTCTTTGTCTTTGTTGTTATGTTACTCTTAACTGTCTCGTCTTTCTCAAGGGCTGTTAGTCTTGCATTTTCGTATACAGCCATTTTTTCCTTAGTGAGCCCCAACTGAGCAATCCACTGTTCAGGAATGTTTCCCAGTTGAACAACTCTTGCACATTCCAGAAATCTTGCAGCTTGCCACGCTTCAAAATCTTTCTTGAACTGTTGCAGCTCTTTCTCTTGGGGATGTACACGAGTGTGAGGCTTCCCGTGTTTTGATGAACTGCTCCACAATCGAAAGTAAGCATGCTTACGTGATATCTTGTGATCCTTGTCTTTAGAAGAAGACTTTGACTTCTTCTTATGGAAGCCCTTTTTTGTCTTTTGCTTTTGTGCACTTTCAATTTCTTCAGCAGCGTCGTCTTTCTTTTCCAGAGGTTGAACAAAGGACTCCTTGTCAATGTTACCTGATGGGCGCGCATCCATTCCCATTAGGCGAGCAACAATACTTGGAGCATGTTGCTTGTTGTTTGATCCTTTTGAGATATTATCATTTATAAACTTCTTCGTTGAGGCATCATTGGAATGGGAACTACTTTTGGAGATGCTCCGACTTGCTTCATGAGAGTGCTGAACAAGAAAAGGCAATATGTTAATGTGCCAGATTGAGGGAATTTGGGAGATAGATCTGAAGATAAGCAACGATTTAAACATAAGAAGTGCTATATCATCAATGACATCAAAATCATAGCATTTAGCACACACTCGTAAGCTTCAGAGCGCTTTGTAGTTTACTAAACCAGTAGTTGCAACCAGACAAAATGATAACAACATATGAAGCTATGAACAAATTGAAAAGATCAAATTGGATTGAATGACTAAGCCAGCTAGTAACTGAAGTGAAATAAACATCAAATTGCAAACTGATGTGGCTTTATCATACGATCCTGCCTATAATACTCTAAGACAAAAGCAATTACCGATTCATTCTCTCCTGCTGTATAATAGCTCTGCAAAGACTCTGCCGGTGACTCTAAACTGTTACGAGGAGCATCAAAACCTGCAAAGCCTGTGCAAAACAAATAAACTTCTGTAGGCCAGATTTTGAATATGCTAAACTGGATTCTAAGATGCTCATCAATTGAAGGTTCAAAAGTACCATTTTATATGAAATAAGCTAAATTTTGAATGTGCTTAGCTAGATAGTAGATTCAAAACCACCAAAATGTACATACCTCCAATTTGATTTTTATGCTTCTTTCCCATGTTTCCTGAACTGTGATCAAACAGGTGCAATAATCCAGCCATACTGACAACAGACCGCTAGATCAATCCCAAAAAGAACGCCTCAAATATGTTAAAACACTAGCTCTTGACTAACCCCGAGAATCTTAAGATTAAGCATCATGAAACAAATGGCATCCCAACGCCGGCAGATTCTGCAGATTCACAGATAGAAAAAGCAAACAGAATCAGTAACTCTGCATACGATTTCGGAATTGCATTTTCTGAAAGCTTAAACAATTCATTTGCTTGTAAAAACTTCAAAAAGAGAAAAATCTCTAGACCTAAAAAAGCAGAGAGAAAATTGCCAGAGCTCCAATGATTTTCAAATCATCATCACCTAAAAGTTGACTTTTGCATCCCAAAATTGGACCATAAACATCAACGCAAATCTAGTTTTCTACACTTGCCATTTTCGACGAAGAAAAGACCGAAATTCAAATCCGAAAAAGCAAACAAACAAGGAAACTCCGTTCCTATTCCCTAACGACATCCAAATTCACCGAAATTCAGAAGCAAACAAAACAGTAAACACTGCATTCAAAATCCACAAATCCAGACGAAATGCAAAGCGAAATCAAAAATCACAGAATCAGCAGATTCGAAAGCTAACATTGGAGATTGAAGACGAATCGTTGAAGGCCGAACAATCAATCAATTCCGGACTTCAAGTGATTGCTCTGAAGGATAAGATCGATCTCGATCGGGAGACGAATTGCTACGATCGGAGCTTGTAAGAGAAGCTTGCTCGTAACTGTCGTCGTCGATCGCCTTCTGCTCGAACTCGTAAACACACAAAAAAATAAAAATAAAAAATTGGAAAAGGCGAAATGCTCCAACTGCCTCCCACGCTCTTTTCTATCGCTCCATGAGCTGCTAGCTTCGTTATTTTGTTATAAACCGTGGGGAGGGGCAATGATTCGGTGAGGTAGGATCCACCGAGTGAGATGTGCGCCTGCGGTGATAAAATTCAATCCAACGGACAGAAACGCGTGTATTGAAGGCATTGGGGTTCTGAGAAGCATGTGATTGTCTCTCTCGCGTAATGTTAGTTGGGGCATTATTCATGATCTGATTCTTATAACTTTCCGATTGACTATAGTTTTTTTTTTTTTTTTTTTTATTAGATAAGAATTAGGAACCCCGCTTACGGGGGGCGTCCTAGAGCATCCTTTCGGATGAGAACTAACAGTTCTGGGTGATTCACAATGTGGTTGGTAGGGAGGTAGTGGCCCAGTTTCGCGATTTTATCAGCCACAGAATTAAAATCCCTACTCACATGCTTGATTTTGACTGACTCAAACTCGTGGAGGAAGCCCCAGATGTCCGAGATCAGTAAATCGATCTGCCAAGGACACTTCCTCGTGCCCTTAGCGGCTTCAATTACCGTCAAGTTGTCGCCTTCAATTTCAATCTTTTTGAACCCCAATTCTTTGGCCCTCCTCACCCCATCTCGAAGTCCGAGGGTCTCAGTGTTTAATATTGAGTTATGGTCGTATTTTCTGGCTCCCAAGGCAATTACGTCCGCTTGGTAGTTTCTAAGTACAAAACCTGCTGAGGCTGATCCATCACTCAGAGTCGAGCCGTCAAAGTTCAGTTTGATGACCCCGTTCACGGGTTTTTCCCATTTTCCATTTCGATTACATCGTTTTGGTTTGCTCGGTTTCCTTTCCTCCTTTTCCTCATCTTCTGTGTATCTCCTAGCTCTTTTCCAGTGTATGATTTGGTTCCGGATGTGTTGAGGTAAATCTATGATTGTGTTACCTGGATCATGTTGAAATATTTTTAGGTTTCTTTGGTGCCATAGGCACCACCAAATGACAGCTAACTCTGTGAATATGTCTGTACCAGTCATGTGGTGTAGCTCTGTTATTATATTGCTAGGTGTTTTGCCCATGGTATCATAATTTTGTATTACATCCGCTATGATTGGGTTAACTTGTTGGATTGTACCCCGTGTGAATGGGCAATCAACAAGTAGATGTCCGGTGTCCTCATTTGCTCCGTTGCATAGAGTACATTCTAGGGGAACCGACACTTGTTTTGCTCGTAGTCTATCCTTGGTTGGTAGTCCATTCTTATCTATCTTCCAGAGGAAATTCTTCACTTTTGGTAGTGTGTCTAACTTCCAAATCCAACTATTTTGGCTTCGGGTAAGTGTGTTTGTTTTCGCCACTAGGTTAACAGCCGAGGCCGTGGAAAACCAACCGTTTTTGCTCGATGCCCAGTATAGGCGGTCTTGCAAATGTGTTTCCAGGATTTGGATTGCAATAATTTTGTCAACAATGTTATGTGGGAGTAGTTTTATGAGTTCTTCCCTAATCCATTCCTTTTTATCATTAATACAACTACTCACTTTCCGTTCTTCATTTATGCTATCGGGGTCTAATGCATGATTCTTCAGTGGTTCATTGACAACCCAATTATCCGTCCAGAACTTAATTGTTTCTCCATTCCCCACCTGCCATATAAGCCCTTCCGCGAATTCAATCCTTAGTTTCATCAGTTGTGACCATTGCCATGATGTGTTGGCTTGCTTTTTGTACTTGAGTAACATGTCATTTTTAAGGTACTTTTCCTTCACCACTTGGACCCAAATGTTGTTTGGTTCTGCAATAATTTTCCATAACAACTTCATCTGAAGTGCTTTGTTCATTTGTTCTGATTTTCTTATTCCCAGGCCTCCATATTCCTTTTGTTTACAAATCTTATCCCACCCGATAAGCGGTTTATACGTTCGGTCCTTGTTCCATAGGAAGCATCGATTTATCTGGTCTAGTTCATTATGGATACTAGCAGGCAGCATAAAACTTTGCATTATGTAACTCGGTTTTGCGGTAAGGTTTGATTTGATAAGAGTGGTGCGCCCCTCTTGAGAAAGAGCGTTCGCTCTCCATTTGGAAAGTTGCGTTTTTGTAGATCCTACAACGTCCCTAAATGTGTCCTTATTGACTTTACCATTGACCATAGGGCAGCCTAGATATTTATCGAGGTCTGACATTTGTGTTATGCCCAGTGCTTGTTGGACTCTTATTCTTCCTTGGTTGTCTACAGATTTGGAGGGATGAAAGGTCGATTTATGGAAATTCACTTTCTGTCCTGAAATTGCACAGTATTCTTCGATTATGTGTTTAACCAGGCCACAAGCACTCTGGCTTGCCTTACTAAAAATTATGATATCATCTGCAAACGCAAGGAACGGAATCGTGGTTCCCCCACGCGCAAGGGTGAATCCAATCTGGCTTCGTGGTTTATCGCTTGTCTGTTGGAGTTTTCTAGCAAGGATTTCCATTCCGAGAATAAATAAGTAGGGCGAAAGAGGGTCCCCTTGTCTAAGCCCGCGAGCCGGCACGAATGGGTCTGTAGGTCCGTTGTTGACAAGGACCGAAAACGACACTGTTTGTGTACATTCCTTTATCCAGTTGAGAAAGGTGTCACAAAACCCGAATTTCAGTAAGACCTTGTTCATAAATGACCAATCGACGTGGTCATATGCTTTCTCCATGTCTAGTTTAATGGCTAACCAACCGTCTTTTCCTTTCCTTCCTCTAAAGGAGTGAAGGATTTCATGCGCAATGAGGACATTGTCTTGAATTGCTCGATTGGGGACAAAGGCACCTTGTAGAGGATGTATAAGTTTTTCCATTACTCGTTTTAATCTTTCTGTGATGATTTTTGCAATTGTTTTGTATATGGTCGAGCAAAGACTTATCGGGCGAAAATGGTTCGTCGACTCTGGATTATCTCTTTTTGGGAGTAGTGTGATAAACGTATGGTTTATTTGCTTTAAAATTTTACCTAAATGAAAAAAGCTTTTAACTGCTTTAATTACAGTTGGTCCTACGATGTCCCAATATTTTTTGTAAAATCCAGATGACATCCCATCAGGGCCTGGGGACTTATCCGACCCAATATGCATTACGGCTTGATGGATCTCCTCATTAGTAACAGGTTTGATCAGTTCTTCGTTGTCCGCTTCCGATACCTCGCAACTCACTAGATTAAGATACTTGTGTAGTAATGTTTCATTAGTTTGTTCAGCTTTGTAGCGTAGCATAAAGTCTTTTCGGATTTCGTTTCTGATGTTCTCCTCACCCGTTACCTGGGTACCAGCAGTTGTTCTGATTTCTTTTATAAGCTTTCGGTTTCTTCTTCCATTGGCGACCTTATGGAAGTATCCGGAGTTTGCATCATTTAGTTTAGTATGTTTATCTTTAGCTCTTTGCTTCCAGTACGTTTGATGTGATATGAGGATTCTATCCTTTTTCTGGATTAGGCGGATTTGCTTCTGTACAAGGGTCGGATTTAGGGATGTGTGTATGCGTTGTTGGATGCTTGTTAGTTCTTCCTCTACTATTTTCAGTTGTTCAAATGTATTTCCGAAGGTGCTCTTGTTCCATTTCTTCGCATGGGTTTTTAGGAGCTGGGTTTTCTTCACGAGCTTATACATATTAGACCCCTGAAAATCAACTCTCCAAGCTTGCTTTACTATGTTGCGGAAGTCTTTCCGGTGCATCCACATTTTTTCGAATTTGAATGGAAGCGCTTTTTGGGTTTGATCATTTATAATTTCTGTCATAATCCGGCAGTGGTCTGATGACGAGAAAGCATAATTTCGGGTGTAGATATTGGGGAAGTTTTGAAGTATACTGTTAGTAACAAGCGTTTTGTCAAGTTTTTCATATATATTATCGATTTCAGTTTTATTTTTTCTCCAGGTATAACTGTTTCCTAGGCACGGTGTATCAACTAGTTCACATTCATTTTTGAATTTGAGTAGACGTTCAAATCTACTTGGTTCCGGATGGTTGCCGCCACTTTTTTCACTTGATTCTTGTATTTCGTTAAAGTCACCCATTACGATTGTTGGGAGTTTTATTTGGTTTATTACGTTGGTCACTTGCTTCCAAAAGTTGTCTTTATCTTTCTCACGAGGCGGGGCATAGATCAGACATAGTATCATAACAAAATTAGTAGCTAGGTTTTTACATTTTATGATGATAAATCGTGGTTCATGTACTAGAACATTAATTTCTTCATTTATAAGCTGATGAGATTTCCACATAACAAATAGACCGCCCGCTTTACCCGAAGCTGGCGACCAAACGAAGTTGTCAAACCCTGCTTTTTTCCAATTACGTTCCTCTGGTTCTTTATCGGTTTTGGTTTCCATTATTGCCATTAGATTGATCCGCTCGATCTTACAGAATGCGTCTACCTCCGGCCAAAAGGATTTACGACCCATTCCCCGGCTATTCCATGTGCTAATCCTCATGATAAACTAATTTCATGTATTGATCTAGGGACACCCTGGTTCCCATCTGTCTTGCAGGTCGACTTTCATAGTGGGATGTTTGTCGTGGTTCCGGCCTGTTTATATAATTGATTGTTGCATGATTTGGTTTACATAAAGCATCACCAATTTTGCTAATTAAGGAAAAGTCAACATGATTTGGTTTACGTAAATTATCACCAACTTTGCTAATTAAAGAAAACTTGGTGAATTCATTTTCTTTTACCACGCATAAACCATTCCCACATTTTCCTGGTATATACATGGTTATTGTTGTGTGTTTGTTGCTACACTCTAGGTACTCATGCCCATCAATGGCTTGTATCATTTCTTCTAGATACTTTTGTGCTTCAGTCATAGTACTGCAGAGGAGGCATTCAAGTTGATGGAAGAGGCAACAGCTAAATCTCCAATCCTTCTCACTTGTCCAAAAGTTATGATATGCTTCTTGTTTGGTTTGAAAGACCCATGGGTGGGGTGCCAACTTCTGTCTTTGGGTTCGGATCCATCGATGTTCTATATAGCTATTATTCCTGCAAACTTGGCTCAACCAGTTTTGGTCAATAGAGATATAGTAGACTGAGTAAATCATATACATAAGATCTGGAGTTGAAACATAATCATTATGAGATAAAGTTCTCATACAGGTTACAAGTAGGTCTTTAGCAAAGCAATGTGGGTGAGATGTACACCAGTCAATTTGCCAATAATTATATAAATGGGTCTTACGTTTTTGTTTTTTAGTAATTTGTTTTCTACACAAAGCATCTAGTTGTTCCAATCTATGGGGAGTAATTTGAATTGTCTTGATCCTCTTTGGATGATTTGCTTTTCTCATACAGTACAAGAAGGGCAACAAGCATTTTGCTATCCACAGTTGACGATTTGGGCAGTTTAGGGTCTCTCCAACAGACCTGCACCAGCACACAATCCACCAATTTATATTGATCATAGGTTGATCTTTTTCAAGCCATTCACACCATATCAAGAATTTAAATTGATCAATTTGCCATAAACAAACGACACACAAGGTGCCATACACCAAATATATCCTTCCATTAGTTATAACTAAGACTTTATAAACCATATTATCTGATAGAGCAATCCTCCTTTTCTCCTTTTTGGTCTTAGAAGGACCAGCTTCTTTACATTTGGTTCTTACCCTGCTATTTCGGGCCTCCTCGGCCATAGCAGGTTGTTGTTCAGATTGATCAGGGTTCATGGGTTCAGAGTGCTCAAAGGAAACTTTCTTTAGAGAAGACAGGACTATGTTGTAGGTTCTTTTACCTTCATCCATATTGGGTTGCTTCTTGTTCACCATAACAATGTCAGTGGCCTCCCACTTCACCAAGTGGGATACACTAACTCCCAATTTATAGGGACAAATGATAACAACACTATTCCCAGGGTGTGATATTAACTTGAGAAGCTTAAGGGTGGAAGGACTAAACCTGGACTTTGCCGTCCCACAACTGCAACAGTAGGGTGTCGGTTCACCACAATCATTTTTTCCCTCCAAGAAGATCTCCATGGGCCACGCCTCCCAGGAAATGCGCTCACACTATTCCCACAATCATTTTTTCCGATTGACTATAGTTGGTTTTTCGCCTGTCAGGGAATTGTTTTTACATTATTAATTGTATTATTAAATTGGCATAATAAGGGCGATTTAGCATTGGCAATTTGGCATTATTATTTTTAATAATTAGATTGGTGTGTGCAAAGAAAAAGTAAGTAGGAAAACAGCTCAGGCCTCGTGGACAGTTTGCCTTTGCGCACTACAGCAACTAAACTCCCAAACCTTATCTTATTGATTTTCTTTGTGTTAATTAATGATTAGCATTTTTCTGTTTTTTTTTATATACATTTTTTGTTCTGAGTTCCCTACGACAACGTGCGATCCGCGCGTTTTTTTTTCTGGATTTTGAAGGGGTAAAATTTATCAAAGCCCCCCCCCCCCCCCTACATTTAGGGTTTAAATGCATGAATCATCCCCTATTTTCATTTGGTTGCACAAATCAATCCCTATTTTCATTTGAATAATATTATTCTATGTAAATAACCACTCAATTAAAGTCTAATTAGGTTAATACTTTAATTACATAGAGTATGTCAAAAAAAAGGAATCCTCGTACAATTTTATAAGCAGTCTTTTATTGCTTTAAAAAGATTAAGTGCAAGTACTCTTTTTGTTTTTATTTTGGTGTCTCAAACGCTATAGTATCTCATTTAATATAATTGATTAAATCATTTTTTATTATAATATTAAATAATTGATTAATTGATTGCTCATACCTTATACATATCATTATTGATAACTTTTTTCCTTAAAGTAGAATTCCATTGATAAAAAAAAAGTGGGTCGATAAAAGTAGTAGTTTACGACTTTGATATTGACAATGTTTTTTAGTCTCTGATTGAACATGCAAATCATCTATTTTAAAATAATCTATGAATTACTAGATGATTTTTTGTTACACTAATTACAATAAATGTAACACTATATGCGCTACGGAGTATTATTTATTAAAATGAGACAGAATATATATCGTGCAAGTAGATTCTTGCAAGGCAAATTAGACAATCTATGATTACTAATTAAGCACAAGTTTTTGTCAAGAGAGGTTTGATTTGAAAGCGATTAGAAGGTGAAAAGGAGAGGATGAGGAACAAATGGGGCACCAATAATTGAAATCTACCGTAATTATGTCGGCCAATGTGGAGGCTGCATGCATGTTTGTAACGGGACCTTATTACGTCTAGTCGTATTAATTACTACTATACAAAATTTCATATTGTACGTGCTTGTCAAAAATTAATATAAATTTTAAATTTAAATGCATGATTTTCCGGCTGAAGTATATACTCCGAGTCTCCGTATAAACCATTAATTAAATTTATATTATCTACAAGCTAATAATGTATCTGGTATTTAATTTCTTCGATCACATCTATATAGATCTCTCAATCGGAATGGTGGGTCGGGTTCGGGTCGGGTCATCTCGGATCGAGCCTAATTGAAATGGATTCTGGTCGGTAACGGGTTACGACTTACGAGTCAATCGGTCCGGGTCATTGTGGGTTTTCAGGTCCGGTTGGATCAATCCAACGCATCAGGAATATTAATCTTTTTACCAAAATTTAAATATATTATTTTGATAATAAAATGTTATTTTAAATATTTTAATAATAAATTATAACATAATTTTTAGAATAATTTTATATATTATAAAATATTATAAACTATAATAAATCGGATTCAATCAACGGGTTCGGGTTTCAATCGGGTCAGGTTGAACTAGATACGGTTCTAAATTTTTGAGTTAAGATCCAAAATTTTCGAGTTAGGTCGGATTAGATTTACGGGTCGAGTCAGCTTTTGAGAGGTGTGCGATTATGAACTAAATAATAAACGCCACGAATATAATGTTAGGTTGGCAAAATTGAAGTTGAAGGCATAATAATAAATTACAACTCATGCATGCACGTGGCCGGTAGATGTGGATTATAATGATGATCAACGAATTATCAATAATTTTAGGGTCTTACTCTTACTTACGTGTTGGGTTTTGTGGGGCTCCAACTTATCTATATAAGTGCACAACGTAACGTGCATGAACATGAACATAGAATGATTGTGCATTTGTGCTCCAATACAAAATAGGACAATTTGCCTTACTTTGGCTATATATTGTGTAAATACAAAATGTACTTCCACACTGCAGAACATCACGCGTGTACGTACATAATCCAATAGTGTGATTCATAATTTACGTCTTGCATGTTGTTGTTACTATTGTAGTTGTTGGTTCTGTTAGACATTCGGGTTGATAATATCCTCACCGACCATCTTTATCGCTCATTCGCTAAATATGCTTAAAGATAAGCTCAAGGTCGGGATTGGTCCAGTGGAACATGACAGAGTATTGGTCTGACAGATTACATATTCGATCCCCCGTTAGTCTTCTTGAGGTGAGACATGTGTAAAACAATAACGCAAGCATATACTCCTAATTATATATATATGGAATATAAAATAACCTATTTGAAAATTTTGTTATAAATTAAACAACTAGTTAAATAAAAAGATTATTATAGAAACTCTTGGATGTTCCAACTTCATAATTGAGAAAAGTTTTAATGAATCGGGATATACACACCCATATTTCGTCTGAATATATAATTTGATAAAAAAAAATGTTACTATAAAATATAAAATGATACTAACTTTTCACCTATGGTCCTATGTGCTTAAAATATAGTTATAAGTAAATGACTCATTTGATTATTGATCAATGTTTTTCATTTTTTTGGTGGTAAAAGTTTAAGATAGGGGACAATGCCCCAGTCAAAAAGACTCTAACCTGTTCTACTAAGATAACCCCTCGAGGTTGATCAATATTTTATGTGGTCAAAACGATAACTACAAGAGATGCAAATTTATTTATTTTTGGTCAAAGAGACCCAATTTAACGATAATGTTTTAATTTAAAGTATTGCCTTTATGAGATAATGCATGGTTTAATTGAAAGGACGGCCACTAATCACTACTTATCCATTTTCTTTTTGTATTCGGTTTTTTGATTTCTTATTATTAAAAACATAGTGCAATGAAAATTGGAGCCTTGGTGGTAATGTGCAATACAAGACCACCACTAAGTACTAATAGTCTACTACCATACTAAGAGACCATGATCGTCCTCCATCGACTTATAAGCAAATCAACAATTTCCACAAGTTGGCATGTTTTTTATAATTATCGCTTAATTTCATAAAATAAAAAGAAAATGGTTTTAAATAATAGCTTAATTTTGCAATTATCTTTCTGTCTTTACCAAACTTCGAATTATAAACCCAAAGAAAGTGACTTTATACAAATGATTGATAGTTTCTAGGAATTAAGCATATGTACGTGTGATAACTTGCACCTATAAGTTTGGCAGATATTATTGTTAGTTGGATGATAATGATATCCATCCTAGTATGAATCTAAATGTTGCACATGGATTGTCAACCAATTAGGTCAGTATCTAGGATTATGGTATTAATTAATTGTTGCATGATATTAATTAATTAGACTTGTCATAATGCAACACAATTCATTTCATCAACCATCCAACTTCAAATAATGTTTGAATCAATTGAAAAACTTTAAAAATACAACTTTTTTATAGAAAAAAAAAATGGTTTGTTAAAAAACAAGAGAGAATCCATTTCTCAAAAAAAAAAAAAAAAACCCTTTCTTACCCCAATCCGACCCTAAACATAGACCGTGAACCTCCCTAATTTTCTTGGGTTGAAACAAGAAAATTTAAACGCGAAATAAATCAAAACCTAATTGGCTTGAAATCTGAAATACGTTGAATTAGCTGTATTCGTTAATTCTGCAAAATGTATTGTTTTCATTTGAAGATTTAATATATATTCGTAAAACGGTTTTTCTATTGTGTGCCCTAAGGAAACATGATAAGTATTTCAAAACACAAACTAAAACCCTAGACAGGAAAGAGTGAACCCGTCACAAAAAAAACTAAAAAACAAAAAATTTAAGATTTACCAAATATTTCCATTATTAGTTGTTTATTGTGTTCTCTTAGGACACACAATAGAAAAATTGTTATTAAAATACATAAAAAAATGTATTATATAATAATAATACTTTATTAGAATATTCATAACAAAAAAGACATTCTTAACCCAGTTGATCGACCCGATCCACCTCAAAGCCCGAAACGACCCAAGTCGATTGACTTATAACCTATGACAACCCGGATCCAACTCAACCTAAACTTTGCCGGACCGGGTTCACAGGTGTACATGTAACACGTGCCCAGCACGTGGCATTCCCTCCCTAATTTTCTTTAGCTTTCTACATCATAATGAAGAAACTGAGAGCAGAATGGTTGAATTTTGCCATAAGGAGAAGAAAATTCAGATTACCAAACGAAAAGTCCTCAACAAAAATTCCACAGAATTTAGGAGGCATAAAATGCAGATTACAAAACTGTTAAAATTTGTAGGCCAACGCCTTACAATACTGAACAGTGGCAAGCTTAAAACTTTGCCAGCATCAGAAACAACAAATGATGTTCAAGATTAACAAATGAGTGATTGAAAGCTATCATTAATAAATTCCATATATTTCATAAAAGAAAACTGCAAAAAAAGTGTAGTGGAAGAATAGAGCAGCCAACTTCCTTTCATCATTCCTGAGTCTTACAGCGACGGTTTACCGTGCTCAGCAAGTCAGAGGTGACGCTTATGGAGACGAGGGCGGTTGCAGAACATTCTTCCGTTGGCCCTCACATACATTGATATAGCCACGGTTAGGCCCGCCCACATGAACGAGAAGAACAGGTGGCGAAGATCATAGCGAACTGTTTCAGCACACAAACAATGAGGATTCAGGAGTGTTTATCATCATGACAGTTTTTAATCTTGACAAAGGTTTTTCATAAAGCCTGGACTCTGGATTTCAAACCTGAAACCTCTCAAATCCAATGTTTTATATTTCCTAAACGATCAATAATAATGGGTATGTTGGATTCTCAATTTTTGTATCTGTTTGGTAACAGTTTACAAAAATACTTGAAGATTACATGCTCTATTTTTTTTGATGAACATGCTCTATTCCCAATTGACTTGAAGTTCCTCTGTTCACTGAAGATCATCATTGGACTATTAAGAAATTCCATAACACTACAAACTTTTTCAAAGATTTGTAAATTATTAACTATCCAAAAACAAAGAGACTATCTCATTTCTATCCACCTCAAAAGAGTCAGTATGTTTATTTCCCAATAAAGAACTTTATAAATCACTCACAAGTCGTTAACTATTACTCCAAAATGATAAACATTTTCTAACAGGATTTAAGGGCTAGTACTAGATTAACATAATTGGAAAGATTTAAAGAATAGGGAACACACCTTGTCTAAGTGACATCAGAGTGAAGAAGAGCCCTGCCAGGGCCACTGATAGAGCAATGGGTAGTGACTGCATTAACAAGGCAAATGCATTGTCATGTTTGTATCATCTCAAAGGTACAAACAACAAATACCCAAAATCCACCATATGGATGAACAGAAGTTTGAAATTAATTTGATGATACTCACTGCCAAAGCTTCCATTCCTGATTTTGCAGGTTGGGGGGTCATATCACGGCTTACAGATGCGATAAAATGCCCATGTAGCAGGTCCATTGAGTCCTTAATACATCGAGAAAAACAAGTCAGTAACTTTAAGGTAGCCTGCTTAAAACAACTGGGAAAAAAAGAAGCATGTCCAAGTAATCATCTCAGAAGGCCAGGGTAAACATATATGCAGTGTTGTTAGGAAATCAAAAAGGTCACAGAAACTACCGAGCATAAACATTAGAACCCGAAAAGGCTAATCTGAATAGCAAGCATCTCGCTAATCAGCTGATTTTGAGGAATCCTCACATGAAATTCATTTCATTCATCAAGTCCCCACAATTACAATCTGATCTCCTTTTATAAGAAATTAAAGAAACTAACTACAAAATGGAGAAATTCAAATATAAAACTAATAAAAGTAAATAATATGGAATTGAATAAATGAGCTATTAGTTTTGACAAAAATGTTAAAATGGTCAAACCTGTTTTGTTCCGTCGCAGAAGTTATTCAGATAATAGCGAGTGAGTGCATTGCAACCATCATTAATGATACCACGCATTGTTCGTTGACCATATCTGCCAAAAGACAACTGGTTAGAAAGTCTTCTTTCAGAAGAATGCTATATAAGATTTTTATCAGTGAAAGCACCTGACAAAGTCTCCCTTCAGAGCAGGAGTACCAGAATACTGAATGCTTATATCATCCCCATGATTGGCCCACACTAAGGAGAAAAGAAGGAAGCGTTAAATGAACTAGAATCTCTGAAGAAGTCCATATTCTAGTGAGAGCATAATACAACAATAATACTTGATAAAATAAAAATATACTCACTTATCTTAAACTTCTCATCGAAATTAGGATGTGAGCTAATTGTCTCATTAGCATCAAAAATACAAATGCGTCTCAGTTGGCATTCCAACATTTTCCTACCAATCATGCTCTGTACACAAAGAGAAGTCAACAAGGCCCACAAGGGTGAAGAAAAGGCAAAGAAAATATTATGATAAGACATATGACCTTCAGATAGTGCCTATCAATCAAATTACAACGACTTGACATAAGAGAAGTCAACAACAACCAAAAAAAAAAACAGATTCCTACCATGTTATCAGTTCCCTTGGTCAGTGAATTCAGGGTAGAAAGTACAAACTGACATTAATAAGGACTTTCTAGGTTTCCACATTACAAAGTTGTAGTTTCTTTATAGAAAAATTCATTAATTATGAAGGTTCTTGTACCTGGGTGACATTTGTACGATCTAAGCAATCAATACAATTGGTCCTCACTATTCCATGTTGCTCCTCAACTTTCTTGCGTTGTTCATTCAACAGAAAATACCTACCAATTACACACCACTTTCAGATTATAGGAAGAATGTTGCAAGTATGAAAGGATGAAGAATCGTAAGAAGGAATACGAAAAATAGAAGAATATAGTAGGGGAGTATCACAAAGCTCTCAACTACATACCCGTTCTTCTTGAGAAAATCTTCAATTTGTTCATATAGGATAGAGAGGTGCTCAAAATGGACGTGTCCACAGATCTTGTGAAAATCAAAGTGCACATACCTGAAAATTATGCAGGTTTATAATAAAAGATATGTGTACTGCACTGAATTTGAGGAATAAGCGAATGGCAAAAGCAGACCTACCTTAGGTCATCTCCAATTATGGGTTCCATAGCCTTACCATACATCTCACACAAACGCCCCTCACCTCCATGCTGTAAGGTACCATACAAACATGACCATTCCATATGAAATAAGAAGTAGATAAAACCCTCACATTTAGAGAAAGAGGTTAAACATATATGATCAAACATAAACATCTTCAAACTATAATGGATACATCTAACTTTTGAGCTCCGAATATATCTAGCTGTATTTTCATGAAAATAAATCCAAATTCATTCCTTAAGTTCATATGTTTCTGTTAAGGAGTTACCCAGAAAGCAAAAGAGCTACAATGCATTAGGGGGAAATCAAACATAGCTAACATATTAGAAATTATAACACATTTTCCAAAAGTGGGTCCACAAATTATGTGTTTGCCTTATTTTACTTTTGTGGGACAAAAGAATTTGCAAACACCTGCATACCTTATTCACAAGGTCAGCACACAGAACAGCACCATATCGTTTCCTTAAATCCAGGAAATGTCTCTCAGCCACTCGAGGCTACCAAAGACAACAAAAGGAATTATCTCATTAAACGCACATCTAGTCACAAAAACAAAGAATGTCATTACAGCTTCAGATACTCACCGCTTCCTCTGGCTTTACGATTTCAAATTTTGGTTTGTATGTCAAATCAACAATTTGCTTCCACAAAAATGGCATTGATCCACGAACCTACATGTGGACAAGATAGACCGATAGTTGGTTTAGTACACATGACTCCAAACCGACAGTTAGTTTAGTATAATTATGAAAAATGATACTTGACACAGGTAACTTAATGACAATGTACACATGAAAAGTTTCTGGTTAACCCTAGCTTTGAAAGCCTTGAGGACATACAAAGTTGCACAAGCGCACAGAAATCAATCCAGGCTAACATGTAAGAAAACTATTTGAAGTTGACCACTATTCTCTACCTGCACAAATGATGCTGTAACACCTTTGAAGTTTACAATTTGCTCTGTCTCGACAAAATTAGCAACATAACCATCGGGGTCGGCTCCTCTTGTCCACATCCGAGTCCCTTGGGACAGAAATATATGTTAAAAAGTAGCAATTGGCAGGAAAAACATCAAAACACCGACTGATTTTGTAAGGACATTCAAAATAAATTTAGTCTGACGTCTGGGAGAACCTTCTCACAGGAGAATATCATCTTAATGAATCTTTAGATTAAGTTCGGGGCAATATATTCATACATGAGGCAAATAATACGTTAAAAAAATTTTACATCTGAATTAGCATATGAGCAAGCAAGCAAAAAAAGGACATGGGAGGGCAATAGCTTCACAACAAGACCTGATTACTCTAGAAGCAAATGTATAGGAACCTGCATAATCTTCCCATCTCATAATCAAATATGTCCCATAATTACCTGTTCTCCTAGTGGATCTCCTGGCAATTAGGGTAAGATCTACAATATCACTGCCAATGGCTGTTTGAAAATGCTGAAAACCTGATAGTAGTTAAGGAGTGAACCATACGAGTACATATGATACAAGCCACATATACCATTATATGAATAAAAGCTTAACTTTTTGGATCATCTAAAATGCTTATAGAAAACAGAACTATGAAACTTGGATACTCCCTTGCATAACCGGAAGCAAGAATGAATCAAGCTGCAAGAAAGCAGGAAAAAAAGTCCGAATTAGTACTCTTTAAGATAAAAATATTTATCTCTTGGGTCCCTACATTGTCAATGCACTTAAAGCATAACACAAACCTTGTTGTCTATGAGCAGTTCCATCATATAATTGTTCCACATATATCTAGGATCAGCCTGCATCAAGCATATTGTAATTAACAATATGACATCAGTATCTTTACCAAATTGAGCCAAAATGTCATATATGCAACTAGCCAACCAATACATGCTACTTAATTCCCTCCATTTGCTATAGTTTCTTTCCTTGTATCATCATTATCAACCTCTAACATCTTACACTTTATATCTATACAGAGGGAAAGGATGAAAGATTCAACAATGAATTGTACCAAAAAGACATTTAAGTGACAATGTTCCTCTAGTATAAGTACCCACCTATGGAATGAAAGGCATTATGCTTTCAACATGAAACATAGTTCAACACTTCAACTAGCTGTGAAAACATAGACGATTCCAGTTTATATAAAATAATATGTTGCCCCTTCCCCAGAACGAAGAAATAAATATATGTGGATACATTGCATACAAGACTTATGAGAAAACCAACCTAGTATGTAACAGAATTCCTAGATTTATTTGTGATTAGATTTATAAGTAAGTAGAGTCGGCTCACCTGTCTCCAAAGTGGAAGTTGTTTGGATTCATCTCCTAGCTCATGCAATCTCTGTGAACTGCAATACACAGCACAAAAAATCAGCTAGTTCATGCTTCTTGTTCCAAATAGTTATCCAGACAACATATAATATATAAGTAGCCAAGATAAAGTCCATAACTGTGACATAATTTCATACACTATTGATTATGCAAGTGAAGCATAAAATTGTATAGTAATTTAAAAGGCTGTAGAGATGATCCAAGCAGAAGTTTGAATCACTCGCAGGCAACATTGTTTTCTAGTTTTAAGTGTAACTCAAGTGCTATATGAGTCATGTGTCCTCAAATAAGTTTACTACAAGTTATAGAGAGCAACAGCATTGATGAGATGATGCAGAATAATATCATACCTCAAAGTGAGATTGGCATCATAAGAGAAATACAAACCAGATGTATGCTCTGCAACATTCAGAAGCCCCGAAAATTCCGTTTCCATCTTTTTCTGCCATAACAAGTACAAAAATCTAGAGATCAAAATGCGTTCACTCTTTAAGCAAAACTGGAAACACAAGTGTTTGTGGTTTTTACATGCTCTTCTGGTGAACTATCAAGAGACTGATCACAGGGTAATATCTTCAATGATGAAACTTTGAAGATAGGATGGCCCAAATAGGATCCAACATTTTGACATTCTGTTACTACAAATAAATAAGAACCTGCAAACATAATAGACAGTAAGCTTAGTATAAGGCAATTTGAAAATTACTAAATACGAAAAATTCCGAAAATTAGTTAAAGGATCAATAACATTTAACAAGGCATACTAAAACAAACGAAAATTAATAAAATGTGTCTTGCCTGCCAAGAGCCTGAGCATCCCAATGACACCATATACATTCTGAATCTTGGGCACCCGGACAAAATTGCACTGTGGAAGCTCATCTGTGCATTATACACAACAAAAATTCAGCTGAAGAATATAAATGGCAAAAACAAATCTACATCAGTAATCAATTGGGGGACCAGAAACCGAACCGATAAGCTTCATAGATCCATCAGCTCTGCTGATTGTCAAAATGTTACCAGCGACACCGTCCGTAGGCTCAATCACATACTGATCTTTAAGCTCCCATAGCCTCATTTTGGCAAACAGCTTTGGCCGGCCATTTGGATTCTCCATCCCTAAAATTTCAAATCCAACTTCCCTAATACACCACCACAAAAAAGGACGAATTCAGAGATTTCAGATGCACAGTTAGATACGGACGATCTAAAACAGCATTTAATTTCCTCATTTAAGATCCCAAACGGGATCGCAATTGACAACAATCATATCATATCTCCGCGATCGAACCAAAACGAGCAATAACAAGCACATTACCCCCAAAAGTAATCAGTTCACAATCGAAACGAAACGAAATCGACCTAATTGAGATTACATGATTCTTTCGATTGAAGAGTAAATCTATAAACTCTGATTTCAATCCTGTAAACAGCCAATTGAAGGCGGGAGATAGGAATATCACCTGAATTACACGATTAAACAAAGATTTGGCTGGGGAGAAGAACTGCTCCGCTTGTCGGAATCGATGGCTTCCGAACGAAGGAATTTGATTCAGCCAAAAAGAAGCGACTACTCGATTTGAAACCAACGAATTGTGCGAGAAAGGGGAAACAGAAAAGGGAACGCAAACGAGGTGGCCACGAAACTTTTTTGTTTTTATCTTTTTCGTGATTATAATTTGAAATAAATTAATAACTAGACAAAGGAATAATTATAATTATAATTACTAGATATAAATAACTGGTTAGTCTTAGTATTATACAGTATTAAATAAATTAAAGTAAGCCAAAAAAAAAATGTACAGTCTCGTGCTGCCTCGTGGAGGGTTTGCCTTTGCGCACTACACCCAAACCTTATCAGAATAATTATTATAACTAAATGTTTTTATTTTCCCCTAATAATAGTAATTATAATGTATTTCTTGTTTCTTTATTTTTATATTCTTAATGTCTTTTTTTGGGTTTTTGTCTTGCATATCATCTCCTAAGAAATTCCCACAACGTGCACTCCGCGCGTTTTTTTCTGTCAAAATTGTTGAATAAAAAATATACAAAATTCCAAATTAATAAAATCTATGAACTTCTGTGTCTAGTTTTTATTATGAAGATTTTGTCATCAACCATATAAGCTTGATACAGGGGTAAAAAAAAGAGTTTATTAAACTTGATGTATGGCAAATTTTACGTTCGGGCTTGGAATGAATGGAGACCGCAATCCAATAGCATATACATATGGTACAGCATGAAGCTAGCATCTTGTTCACATAGAAAACCTATAATGTAAAAAACACATACATAAATGGAACAAGTATATCAGGCAAGATTAGGCTACAATGGTAGTTCCCGATCCGACATCATGAGCTGTAAAAATGGCGTCTTTTTACAGCGTCTTAGAAACGACGCCATGGACATAAACTATGACGACTCAGTGCTTAGCTCGTCAGCAGGCCGATCTTCCTCCTTGGACTTATCGGAAGTAGTCATATGAGTGATGATCATTTCTTCTTCTTCATCCTCAGGATTGTTGGATTGGTTTGTTTCTGGGAAGAGTTCTGCATCCGGGTACATCTCATGGAACAGCTGCAAAACAAATGATGCATTCGATTCAAGTCATCAGCCAAGATCATTATTTAAACAGACAGTGTTCTTCAAATTCCCCGAATAACCAAAAGGTAGAGTTTATTACCTTTAGACTTGCATCTACAAGATCATTATAGCTCAGATTTGTGTCAGGACTTGGGGCAGAGACGATATTAGAATGACATGAGCCCTGCAAAATGAACGATTCCAACCCCATATTTCATTATCAACTGAGCTAAACCAGAGAAGAGTCACAACGGAATAGAAGATTCTGGCAAATCTCATATGCAAATGTATTAGAAAAAAAAAATTCTAGCCTACATATATTCATTGGTAGGGGAAAATGAAGATAGATTCTGACCTTCGAAACTTCTTGTATGTATATGGCACTCCAAATCAAAGTCGGCTTCTCATCTGCGGCGTCCTCACTTTTCAATGTAGAACTGATTTCAGGACATTCAGTTGTACCACTTTCAGGTAATTTCAGACCAGGAGTGGCAAATAGAGCATCGATTGCAGCTTTTATTGATTTCTTCCCTTCAGAGGCATTATAACAAGGAGTGGAAAGATACAAAACAAACCTGCATTAAGAAGCAATCTTAGTTTCAACCGGTCCTTCACTTAAATGATCAATTTTGTTTTTTAACATAACCATAAGCAAGGAGTAAAGGCAATTAATAACAGCTATGTATAGTTTTCAAGTTTCAGTAACTAACAAAAATGCTGTCTCATTGACAAAATAATCTGACCAAGTACCCAGGGCCACAACACCAGAAGGCTTAAATCCATGAGTGAGTTTGATTTAGGATAGTACTATAGTAAATTTGCAAGTAATCAACAATACACTTACATGTCTGAAGGACAAACAGCAACATTACTACCAATCTGGAGAGCTCGAACTGAATTCACCTGTTCAGGGTACAAAGCTACCAGAAAACCGAAAAAAAGATAAAATTAGTTTCTCTTCCAAAACTTAGAAAAAGATTTGACCACATCATATGCATCTTACATCTAGGAGGATATACAATTAACAAATTTGAAGTTTCTGATTTGATTGACTTCCTCGTGATGCATATTCCCCTAGCAACCTTCCCTTCCCTCAGAGAATGATCTTCCGTCTGTTCGCTGGGCCTTTGCAATGGACTAATATGCAAGGAAGGTGGGATTACATAACAAGGATCAAGAACCAGTTGGTGGCTGAATAGTTTCTGACCCGAACCTAACTTTATACCTTTATAATGTTTGCTATCCTGTTCAAAATCATATATTTTCCAGGTGAAATGCAATATAAGTCCACTATCAATAAAATCATGACAGAATGGTAATGATTTCCTTACCTTATCCACAAGAATTGCAACTACTGGCATCCGTAGGACCTGTATAATTCAAATAAATTTCATTATAGTTGCTAATTCATGATACACATCATCAATTCCAGCTGAATTTTTAATATAAAGTGATAACCACAGATCTAGATATAAAAGCAAGTTGAAAATAATTGAAGAAATTCAGAATTGACTTCATACGATTGCAAATTGTATCCCTGAAGTAAATCTGACAGCTTATACAATGCGAATCAACTAGGACAGAAAATTCAGACATATTTCCTCCTCTTTTACAGATGCTCTTTAAGCGAAAATTGGGTAAAAATTGACTATCAAAATCTGAATGAATCCAACTTTAACCAAAATTTTTAAAAAAGAAGATGGGATTTCTATTCCAAATGAGTTCCATCCTGCAAAGGAGAGACATAACTTAAATATCCAAAAGACTTTCCTTTACTATTCTTTCTTGAAAGCATACAAAATCCGTTGGAGAAAAATATTGCACAGTTCCAACATCAAAACAGTTAATAGATTTAACTGATGATCTGAAATGGAGGACTGAACAGAGTATTACAGCTCAAAAATGATTTTCAAATGCACGAATGAATGATCACATAGGCCAAAACAAAGAGAAATGGAGGGCACTAAATGAAATCGTGATGATTGCAACACCTCTAATGTACAAAGCATTTGAACCAACTAAAACTAGACATACATATATGCATCCTTTAACAGCAGCACGTCGGCAAAATGATTGTGGCACTTCCCCGTGGCCATACATAGGATATAGCATACCACTGACAGCATTTGGAAATCTGAACAAAAGAAACATCAGTGTTCAGTTTGGTATCTGACACCAAATCTTCAGTCACCAATCACATAATAGAAATATTGTAGAAAGAAGATTTAATTAAGAATAAAGAAGATTAGATTATGTGTCTTGAGTAATGCATTGCAGAATCCCAAAATCAAATAAGAAAGAAGTATCAAGAGTATATATAATTACCGGCCAATTGATGAGAGGTAGAGGGCCAACCGACTCATTGCCTCGTTTGTCTTCAGCAAAGATGGGCATGCATCCGCTTCTTGATCATTATCTGCCATTGCTATAGCATAAAGAATTATCCTACATGCAGAAGATGTGAGTTATGAAATAGAGAAAACTAACAGACAATAAAAACATAAAAAATAAAAGTTGAATCTAAGCAGAGTAACAATGTGCAAGAGATCATCCAACCCAACTTTAGTATAGCTCATGCCATTCTAGACTAAAAACTAAAAAGATCATTAGCATGTTCCTCTAAAGGATAACCAGCTTATACACATTTTTCTGCCAACTAAAAATATTAGTGTAAGATTAATCTCAGAGGTTCAGTAATCAATCCGTCCCTAAGCATCAAAACCAAACATCGTGTAGAGAAACATCCTTTCAATCCGTTGAAGTCCTTAATCATCATTCCATAAGACTGTAGCACACATATTCAAAATGCAAGTCAAGCCATTCCAGTACTCTGAATCGATGTTAACAGCAAGATAATCATTCCAGACAATGTGCATTCTATCATAAGCCTAATTGATGCCAATCCAAAGAACTAAATACGAAATTGAACAGTAAGCTCTAAGAGAGAAAGGGAGTAGTATATGCATTCGATTCCAACATCCTTTTAATCCTTTGAAGTCCTTAATCATCATTCCATAAGACTGTAGTACATACATTCAAATGCAAGTCAAACCATTCCAGTACTCTGAATTTCATGTTAACAGCAAGATAGTAGTTCCATACAATGTGCATTCTATTATAAGCCTAATTGATGTCAAAATCAAGCTGGTAAAACTCTGAATTTGCTCAATCCAAAGAACTAAATTCGAAATTGAACAGTAAGCTCTAACTAAAAACATCAGTGTCAGATTAATCTCAGAGATTCAGTCATCAGTCTGCCCTTAAATCATTAAAACCAAACATCATATAGAGAAACATCAAACATCCTTTAAGAAGTCCATATTCATCATTTCCATATGACAGTAGCAAACACATTCAAATGCTCAAATCAAGCCCTTTCAGTACACTGGATGCTAAAAACACACAAATAATAACAGCATACCAGACAATGTGCATTCTATTATAAGCCTAATTGAAGTTAGAATCAAGCTAATGACACTCTGAACTAAGAGAGAAAGGGAGTTGTATATGCATACGATTTGATCTTCGAAGGCAACCGCATTTTGGTCAAGAACTCCGTGAACGGCGACTCCAAATCCTCTTGCTCAATCGCATTGCCAGTGGAGTCAATATGCTCAAGAGCAAGCTTGAAGAAGCGCATCAATTGCGTCTTCTCAGTCAGCACCAAGCTCCGGTCCTTGAAAATCTCGGCGCGCGATCCCGGAACCCTAGACAGGCCGCCATGGCCGTCATAAACAAAGCTCGCATCGACGCTCTTGAAGTCCAAGTACTCGCTGATCCCGGACTTCACCATCAGATCAACGCTCGAGTCGGCGCAGAACAGAACCCTAGGGCCTGAGACGTCCAGGCTGAATCTCCCGGAGGATTCCAGGTCAGATGTGATGGCGGAGACCTCGGGATCGGAGATTAGCGGCCTGATGGAGAGAGAGAGGGTTGTGTGATCGGAATCGAGATCGGAGGGGGAGTTTGTGGCGGTGGTGGGGGATTGGAGGAAGGAGAAGGTTTCTTGGAGGGAGGGGGAGGAGAAATGGGAGCCGTAGAAGGCGTTGGAGTCGAGGTGGAGGACGGATTTTCCGGCGGAGGAGGCGGCGGCGGCGATGATGGATTCGGGGACGCCGGTGCCGACGACGATGAGGTCGAAGGTGGTGGGATCGATCTGTGGGGAATTCCAGAGTTCGTCCATGGCGACGCCGGCGGGGAGGTCTTTTTACTTTGCAGTTGCCGAGTTGCCAAGACTTCTTTCGCTTGCCTGCCCAAAATATTTTGATTTCTTTTTCTTGTTTTTTTGTTTTTGGTTGAGATTTCTTTTTCTTGCCTGCCCAAAATATTTTGATTATAAAAGTCGACCGTTTTCGAGCCACCACGTTGATTCTGGTCCCGCTTTATAAATTGATTTTTAATGTTTTCTTATTCAATTCAGATTGATATATCAACTTTATATCTTTTATTGTCCTTAATTATCTTATCTTTAATTTTATATTTAAAGTCATACTATCTATCTTTAAAATTTCATCACATTGATTCTGACCCTACATTATATATTAGTTTTAATATTTTTTTTTTAACTCAAATAGATAATAACAACTTCATATCTTTTATTTCCCTCATTTATGTTATCTTTAATTTTATCTTTAAGCCATACTATCTATCTTTAAAATTTTCTTCTATAAAAAATAGGTAATATACATTCACGTACAAATTCACAAATTGGTTTTCCTCTATGTTTCACGTTGTCAAATTTATTCAAGAATTATAAATTCACCGTACCTACATTGTCAATCTTGTCAATTTGAAGGTTAAGGTATGATATATTTTTTAACTGATTTTCTTCTATGTTTATCCTATCCTAGACAGGTGAAACGTCATTCACGTACATATACGTATGTTTTGCATTGTTTTTAATCACTTTGTTTTTTATATGATCTACTTAAATTAAATTAAATTGTTATTAATTATTTATGTATGTTTCGTATCAATTTTGTATATGCATGTATACTAATCTACTATAATCTATACTATGTATTAAAGCCGGAGAATTTCGAGTCTCCACGTTAATTCTGCCCCGCTTGATTTTAATTTTTTTTTCCAACTCAAATAGATAATAACAACTCTATATTTATCTTTCAAATCATACTATTTACCTTTAAGGAAATTTGTTTCCAAAATTTCTTAAATTATCTAATCTTTAACTTTTTCTGTATCTAATTTTTACTTATTCATTTAATATTTATCTATCAAATCATATTGCCCATCTTTAAATTTTCCTCAAAAAGATATACCAACATTATTATACATTATTAATTTGATCGTAGGCTTCGTGCATGCCATGCAATTTGAATATTAAATTTCCCTTTAAGAAAATTTCCTTCAAATGATTATAAAATTTCCTTCAAATCATATTTGGTTTGGTTTGATCGAGTTATGTTGGTTCATTCAACTTATTTATTTGATCTCTTAAAAGTACCTTATTATACATAATTTATTTGATCTCTTAATTTTATTTTGGAAAATTATAAGATAACACATAATACATACAATTTTAATGATCAAAGTTATGGAACCATTCATATTTTTAAATTCATATGATTGGAAAACAAAAAACATATGAAATATTCGACGTAATCAATCAATATCAATCATCAATATATATATATACTATAAAAGCCGACCGTTTTCGAGCCACCACGTTGATTCTAGCCCCACTTGATTTAATTTTTTTTTTTCAACTCAAATAGATAATAACAACTCTATATCTTTTATTTTCCTTAATTATCTAATCCTCAATTTTATCTTTCAATTTTATTAAAATATCTTTTATTTTCGATTGTTCAATTCTATCCTTAATCTTACATCTAATATAATCCTCAACTCAAATAAAAACCAATCGATTGTTCAAACACCCATGTGCTTCGAGTAGTGATTGATCAAATAATAAAATTTTGTGATTTGGAGGGTTAACCTATGGTATCTAGGAATTTGAATTACATTTCAACTTATTGGATTTAACATGTACGAGTAATTTCACCTTAAATTATGTGTAGGCAGAGTAAATTTATTCGGTTAAATAATTGGTTTCAACTTAAAAAATTTCAACTATAAACGGGTTAAGCAAAATCTTTGAATATTGGATTCATCTTAATTATATCTCTAATACAAGTAGATTTGTGGTTTCCTACATTTTATATTAAATTATGCCTAAGTTATCACTTTATTATTTGATTTACTTAAATAAATTTATCTTTTTATGCCTATAATTACAAGATCAACTATATTTTCTTACCTAATATGATATTATCAAATCTTACTATAAAGATATTAGAAAGATATTATCTGATCTTATCTAATTATGAAGATATTTCTTAATAAATTTATTAGATATTATTTGTGATTAAATCAAATAAAGATACTATTGAGATATTAGAATAATTGTATTAAGAAATTATTGGGTATAAAGATATTATCAAACATCGTAACATATAAAGATATCAGAAAGATATTATTTGATTTACTTAAATAAAAAAATTAAGATAATATCTTAACAATTAAATTGTGGTAACACATAGGTTACTTTTAAAAATAATTTTAGTTGATAACTATAAATACGAATGATAAAAAGAAGTTTTTAAATATGATATCTATCAATTTAGATTCTTATAATTAGGTTTTAGAAAAAACATGTAATCAAGTATAATAATTATTTCTTCTATGTATTTTTGAGTTATACGAGCTTCAAAACAACGTCACTTTAAAAAAAAAAACGTGTTCATGCATTAAAACTTATATTATATTTTTTCTATATCAATATTCAATTATAAAATATCTAATATAATTTAATATTTAAAGTCAAATTGTCGTGCATGGCACGACGGGTAAAACTAGTAGGATTATAATAGCAGATGACCCGTACCTTGTACAGGGATGTTGTGTATTTATTTATTAATTTATATATGAATTTACTGTAACAATTACATATATTAATATATTATCATATGCATACTTTAATTTAAAATGATGTTTATTTTTCGGATTATAAAATGACATAATTTTTGTATATCATAATATATATAAATAAATTTTATTTATATATTACTTTTTATACATACATAAACATATATTTAAATAATTGAGGAAGAATGACATAAGATATGATGTATTATCACATTTTATTAAAAATTGATACAAATATTTTGTTATTTAAATTAAGTTGCGTAAAAACTCAGAGTAATATATTATAATATTAAAAATATAGATGATATTATAGATATAGATGATATTTAATAAGATAATTTGAAAACCAAGTTATCTCGTATATATGTTATTATTTTTTGACAAAATAATTAAATAATAAATATTTAAATATTTAAAAAAATGTTAATGAATCATTATATTAATTAAGAAATCTCTCTTTTTTTCTAAAGCATAATCAATATGTGATATTAGCGATATATATGGTAAATACAAAATCTATTTTTTTATTGCTATTTTAACATGATATGATAGTAAAAAAAATGTATTTAATATATTACTTTTATATAATGAATACTTTTTCTCATATATAATGGTAGAATTTGCTACCATTGATGATTTAAAAAATTACCATAATAAAAATTACGAAAAATAAACTATAGTTAATATGATATTTGATAAAATGGGTAAAGTATTATGATTATGATTTATACATGACAAAATAATTTTTTTCTAAATAAATTTTATGATAGATATATGTATTAATTAAATGTGTATAATGATAAGATAGAGATTTTAAATATGGATAGAATTATTAAATAAACAACTCAAATTATAAGATAGAAATAATATCTTAATTAAGTATGTATAAGCTTATGATAAAATCGAGATTTAGTAAGATAGATTTTTTTAAATAAGGGGGGTGATGTGGCGCAATATGGTGGCAGAATTTGCTTCCGCTTTAATATATAGTAATAGATTAATAACGAAATCTATGTTCGATCAAAAAAAAAATAACGAAATCTATGTACTTATAAAAGAATATATTATGACTTATATATTATGAGTTAAATGAATACAAAGTTTTAGTAAATATTTTATGATAATTCTATTTAATAAGTAAATGGATATAATGATAAGATTGACTTTTATATATTATGATATAATAATGAGGTCGATTCGGATAAAAATACCCCTTAAGATACAAACTCTAAACAAATAAGAACCACTAGATTAGGAGAATTGACGGTTGAGATCTAAAGGGAAACTTAGATAAGGGAATCAGGTTTCAAATTGACACGGTGGTATTTTTGTAATTATAGGGAAGGTTATGGCATAATTGTCCATTGCCCTCGCCTGCACTATCGTCCACTTCCGCCCTCCCCATGAACATCATCTTCTCCGGTTCATGATCCTTCTCCTATGTTTTTCACTTCTCAGATCTCACTCATCTTCCAATTTTGAATCAAATCTCTCTCGCCACCTCATTCCTACCTGCAATTTCATTGTCTCGCGTATTAGCTTAGCTTACGCATCTTTGAATTTGAGTGTTTTTCCATGGAGGAAAACCCCCAAAACCTGAGAGACTAATCACCAAGGTCGCCGCCGACATTCCGATCGAGTTAGCAAGCTCTGAATCGATCGATCGGAGCTCCGTAGTTAGTTGTGTGTGAGGGGAATTGAAGCGATGGTGAATCTGATGAGCGTTTTGCTGGTGGCGAAATCGGCGTGGAACGTGCAATTGGGATCGGATATAGCCTTCGGGACGGCATCGTGGTACATCTACGCCGTGATTTGTTGCGTGCTGGTGCTATTCGCCGGAATTATGTCCGGTTTGATGCTCGGTCTCATGTCGATCAGCCTCGTTGACCTAGAGATTCTCAGGCAGAGCGGAAGTCCTACTGAGAAGAAGCAAGCAGGTGAGATTTCGATTATCTGAAACGCCTCGATTTCGCTCGCTTTTTTTTTCTGATTATTAGACTTGAAAGTTAAAATTGCTGAAACCTAGTTGGATTTTTTACTGCGCTTAGTTTAAGCCTGTTTAGAGGTGTATGACATTCTATGTTTGGTTGCTCAATTTACATACATCTGCAAAACAAGAAGAAGAAGAAGAAGAAGAAGGAAAAAACTAAGTTAGACGAGTTAGTTTAAGTGTATATATCGTATATACACATGTCATGACTCATGAGCTAGTAATTCAATACTCACCTTTGTCACCAGAAACCAAACTTCTAACGCAGTTGGTGTACAGGTCAAGACTCTTGAGTTGCTTGAGCTGATGAAAGATGGTGAGGTTCAAGGACCAAGGTTGGACTGTGGTGTTTGGGTTCCAAATGCACTCAGTGTTAAGATCGATCAAGCCGGCCAATTTCAAACTGATTACATGACCTTTGGAAGGATGACATGTAACCAATTCCCAGGAGCAACAATCTTGATGGGTTCCGCCGACCATGAAGACAAGATATCCATGTGGTGCTGCGGAGGCGAAGACGATGAACGAAAGTGGTGCTTTATTTCAAGCAAAGCAAGCCGCTCCTTCTCTATGCAACATTTGGATGGTTTCAAAGTGTGGAGTAAGGAAATCAGTAGTACCCAGTAATATAAGAATCTGGAAATGAAAGAAGACCCCATTTATGTGAAAACTTTAATCTCTCTCTCGCCTCTATAGATCTCTTCTTAACACAGATCCAAGTAACGCGGGGTATTGACATTGTTATATGTTTGGCCAGACATTTTGACCCAAATCCAAATACTTACATTAGAACTTAATTTTGAGCTGCTCGGAATTGGGTCCTTCTTTTAAGATCAAAAAATTAATCATATAATTCAACCTCTTATGGATCGGTAAATCAATATTATAAATTTACTATGTTCACATATTTGAGTATAATGTTCATGTATTTGAGTATCATGTTCACGTATTTTGAAACGGTTTTTTATGTTCACATTTTTCTTTGGATGTTCACATATTTGATGGAGTTGTTCACATATTACATGTTGGCGTTCACATCTTAATAAAAGATGGTATATGAGTGCACAAACGATTTTTTATGTTAACATATTTGTTTATGATTTTTCTTTGGATTGTCACATATTTCATATCGGCGTTCACACCTTAGTAAAAGATAGTATATGAGTTTACATATTTTATGTTGGTCGAGACCCCGGTGAAAGGAGAAAAAACCAAGTTATACCTGAGAATACGTTCATATAAAATGTATTTAGGTTCTTATAAAAAAAGTCTTATGTTCACAAAAGATAACAACATTTTCATATAAAATTTAGTCAAAAAACGGTCTATGAATGCAGAAATAGTTTATTATGTTTATTTTCATGTTCAAGTGCTTTATTTGGTTATTCAAATATTGTATGAGAATGTTCACATATTTCATGGTAAAAAAAGAAACTTGGAAAACTAGACATTTTAGTAAGATATACTGCCTCTAACACATTTTAGTAGGATGTTCACATATTTGAGTATCATGTTCACATATTTGAGTACCATGTTCAAGTATTTTAGATGTTTGTTCGCATATGAAATAATTGTGTTCACGCATTTTAGATGTGCGTTCACGTATTTGAGTATCATGTTCACGTATTGTAAATGTACGTTCACATATTAAGTGGTTGTGTTCACGTATGTTGGATGTATGTTCACATATGAAGTAGTTGGGTTCACGTAATTGAGTATCATGTTCACGTATTTTAGATGTACGTTCACATATGAAGTAGTTGTGTTAACGTATTTGAGTATCATGTTCACGTATTTTAAATCTACGTTCACATATAAAGTACTTGTGTTCACGTATTTTAGATGTATGATCAGATTAATATTGTCGAACACGCATTCGACACACATATATGTAAAGCTTTTGAATTTGCACAATTATAAAGCATGATCTCTCTCTATATATAAAATTATAAAAGGACAATTTAGGCTATAGTGAAAACAAATGCAACAAAGTTGCATTTGTAAGATAATTCGACGGAGATAGCAAGTAAAGATAAAGAAAAAGGTTGATTACTAAATTTCTAATACATTCAAGTTCATGCATTATATGACGCATAAATAAGTAGGAGTAGTATAAATAAGTTTAAATGGGTGAAACAATTTATTATGTCTGTTTTCCTATTCACGTATTTTATTTGGGTGTTCACATATTTGATGAGGTTGTTCACATATATTATGTCGTGGTTCACATATTAGTAAAGATGATACATGAATGAAGAAGTAGTTTATTATGTCTGCTTTCATGTTGATGCGCCCTCGCCCATGACCGCCAAGGATGAAGAAGAGGCACTTAGCGTTCGCTCGGATGGCCCCATCACGAGGTCCCGAGCCAAGGCTATTGCCAAGGCCACGTCCTCCCTTGTCACTAGGACGTCGGCCAACCTCAGCCTAGACGACGGCCCCAAGGCCTTCATTTGCCTCGCCCAACTCAGCCCTAGACACGCCGCGCCCGACGCTAGCGGCCCCATCGCGCCCGGCGCGCTTGTGCCTATTCTTGGCACCCCGGCGCCCGGCGCTCTTGTGCCTACTTTTGGCACCACGGCGCCCGGCACTCTTTGAGGTTCGCGCGCGCCCCAACTTCGACTCCGACGCCGCTTCCGTGCGCGTGCCCCGACCCGGTGCCCGCTCCCGTGTGCGACGCCGCTCACCTTGAAGCCCGGCGCCCGACATGCCCTCATTGGCCTCGGCCAATGCCTATCTTTATATTACTATTTTTAGCATTTTATTTAAACTCTTTATTTAAGTTTAGCTTGCTAGATATAGTATTATGGGCTTGGTAGTGGATCGGCCCATCTAGCTAGCTTCCTTGTATTTTCTATTTAAACTCAACTTCCCTTCTTGTAAAAAGTTAGACACACTTTCAATACAAGACTTAAGTTGAGTGAGATATCCTCCTTGCTTGTATTTCGTGTCCACCATTGTTCTCTATCACATCGTTCTATCATTCCAACGTCTTCATTAATTGCTTCCGCGTTCCAAACCTCAAGAGACTCGGCATACACGGTCTAGATCGGCATCACCGAGACCTTGTCCATTCGAGGTCGCATCAATTGGCATCAGAGCCATACGATCGTGTGAGTCTTGTCCAATTCGTGTGTGTTCATTGTCTTCGCCACCATTTTTCTTCCCTTCCCTTGCGTTTGCAGCCTTAGAATTCATGCTCTAGGTGCCCGAAATTTTTTTTTTCTCGTTCTTGAAATTCAAAAAAAAAGTACAAAAAAAATACTAGCCAAAACCACCGAGATTGAATGCTATTGATTGATTCTCTTGCAATAGTTGTCTATTGATTGTGTGCGTGATTGCTTGCATGATTGATTGCAAGCGTTTTCAGAAGCATCAAAGTCCCTACTCCCCCGAGTACTTGGACGAAGAGACGGACTTCACCGAGTATGAGGAGGACGTGGAGGAGGGCGAGCAGGTTTATGGCCCCGATTACCACCCACCTTCGGAGGACCCCGTGGAGCTACAAGGCCTACCGAGTGATTACATTCCACCGCCCCGCCTTCCGGAGAACCAACGTGCCTACTATGAGGCCCGCGGCACACGCGGTCCATACATGCCGAGAGGACAAGGGCGCCGAGACCATCACGGGCCGCCCCGTGATCGTGGTGCCCATGGTGGAGGACATGGGGGCGATGATCCGAGTAACTACTCCAGCCCCGGATCTCATGGAGGACGGCCTAGGCGAGGCCGTCGTGGCCAGGCCTACGCCCCACACCCGGCGCACAACCGAGGCCACAACCAAGAGAGGCAACCCGCCCATGCGGCCCAGCGCAATGTCAAAGTCGCATTCGAGGACTTCCACGGCGAGTATGACCCGGAGAAATTTATTTCTTCGTTGCAGGGGGCTGAACAGGTACTCAAGCATTGCAAATATGAAGAGTACGAGAAGGTGGAGGTCGTTACCATCCACTTCAAAGATGCCGCCCGATCATGGTGGAACCGCCTCGAGGACGATCGAGCGCGCCGAGGCCAAGCGCCTATAGTGGAGTGGCACCAACTTGTGCATCTCATGAAGCGCAAGTACATCCCACAAAACTATAAGGAGCACATGAGGCTGGAGATTGCAAGGGCACGCCAAGGCCAACTTACACCGGAGCAATTTATGTCCAAGCTTGAGGACATGTACTTCAAGGCCGGCGTGAGCAATTCCCCAACGACTTTGAGGACCCGATTCATCACGGGCCTCAACCAAAGCATCCAAGATCAGCTAGAGATCCTTCCCATCCGAGACATGTCCGAGCTTGTTCATACGGCCATGAAGCTTTATGAGCAAGAAGTGAGGAACAAGCGCCAATCTTGGGGTGCTTATAAAAGGTACGACTCCAAATATTCTTATGCGGGTAACAAGACTAATCCCCTTCCTTCAAGTGTGTCCACAACAAAACAGGTTGTAGCCAAGGTAAATGATCCGAGAGCCACGAAGAACGGTGCCAACACCGCAGCCCGTGCCGCGCCGGCGCCGACCGAGCGCTCCCGTGACCTCGAGTGCTACAAGTGTGGCGGGCGTGGCCACATGAAACGGGACTGCCCCAACCAAAAGAAGGTGCTCTTCTCCGTCAACTCCAATGCATATGAAAGTGAAGAGGAGGACGAGCAAACTGCCTATGAGGAGGAGGCACAAATCGGCGCGCCATGTGACGACGACGGCTATGCCATTGGGGCGGAGGATGGTCATGGACCAACATATCTTAGTCTCGTCACAAAGCGCGTCATGAGTGTCAAGGAGGTCGTCAACACAGGCCAAAGAGAGACCCTTTTCCACACGAGGTGCCAAGTCCAAGGCGTCACGTTGAGCGTCATCATCGATAGTGGAAGTTGTGGCAACTTTGTAAGCCAAAAGGTGGTCGATCATTTCAAATTCGAGACCACTCCTATCGAGGTGCCTTACCAACTTCAATGGATTTCTAGTGGCAACGGTAGTTGGGTAACAAGGCAAGTGCTTCTTCCATTTTCCATTGGTTTGTATCATGACACTTTGCTTTGTGACGTTGCCGTCATGGACGCCGCGCATTTGATGCTCGGGCGCCCGTGGCAATTTGACCGTCGCGTGCTTCACGCTGGATACTTGAACACTTACATGTTCAACTTCCACGGGAAGCGCGTGACTTTGTTGCCTATGTCCCCTGCAGAAATATTGCAAGATGAAGCGGAAAGACAAAGGCAAAGGGTGAACGAAGCCACTAAAGCCGCAAGCGCACATCCAAGTGCCTCCGCGGCGACGACCGGCGCCGGCTCCCAATCTGGCGGTGCCAAGCTGTCCAACACCAAGAATAGGCCCAATGGAACCGAGGGGTCGAAATAAATAAGAGGGAAAGGGGGGCGAAAGCTGAGTGCCCCGCAGGCACAAGCCGCGCCGCAAACGGGTGCCCGGGCGCCGACGCCCGGCGCCTCGCGGTGCCCCGAAGCTTCCGCGGGCAATTCAGCCGCCCCATCGCCAAATCTAGGGCCGTCTTCTGCCCTCAAGCCATTCACTCCAGGGCCTCCTCCACCTCCAAAAAGGGCCTATGAAAGCTGCCGAAGTGTGCGCGACTCCGAGCCACCACTTCTCGGCGCTTGCGAAGACCGGCTCTTGCTAGCGCGCCGACGCCAAGTCGCGCCACTTGTCCAGGGGAGTTCTCCTTGTTTCATCCTATTTCCTTTACTACTTTCTAGTCCTAGTGATCATGTATTACCCGAGTGCATTGTTTCTATATTGCAGGAGTACAAAGATGTGATGCCCGATGAGCTATCGGAGGGACTTCCTCCTATGAGGGGCATTGAGCACCGGATCGACCTTGTGCCCGGCGTCTCCTTGCCCAACCGGCCTGCATACCGCGCCTCTCCCCAAGAGACCAAGGAGCTTCAACGCCAAGTCTAAGAGCTTTTGGACAAAGGCTACGTTCGGGAGAGCTTGAGCCCATGTGCGGTGCCGGTGATTTTGGTGCCTAAGAAAGACGGGTCGTGGCGAATGTGCGTGGATTGTAGGGCGATCAACCAGATTACCGTCAAGTATCGTCACCCAATCCCGAGGTTGGATGACATGCTTGATGAGCTTCAAGGCGCCACGGTGTTTTCCAAAGTTGACCTCAAGAGCGGCTACCACCAAATCCGAATGCAAGAGGGCGACGAGTGGAAAACGGCGTTCAAGACCAAGCACGGCCTATACGAGTGGCTTGTCATGCCATTCGGCCTCACCAACGCCCCGACCACGTTCATGCGCCTTATGAACCACGTTCTAAGGCATTTTATTGGCAAGTTTGTTGTAGTATATTTTGATGACATTCTTGTGTACTCTAAGACTATTGTTTTGCATGCCGAGCACCTTAGGAAAGTGTTAGAGTGCTTACGGCAAGAAAAGTTGTATGCCAATTTTGGCAAGTGTGTGTTCGCCTCGGACACTACGAACTTTCTTGGGTTCGTTGTGTCCAAGGACGGATTGCGTGTGGACCAAGACAAAGTCCGCGCAATCAAGGAGTGGCCCACGCCCACAACGCCGACGATGGTTCGCTCATTCCTTGGGCTAGCCGGGTTCTATCGGCGCTTTGTGCGTGATTTTAGCACTTTGGCCGCCCCTTTACACAACCTTACCAAGAAGGCCGCCACCATCAAGTGGCTTCCCGACCACCAAGCGGCCTTCGATGCTCTCAAGGAGTCCCTTTGCAAGGCTCCCGTCCTTCAACTTCCCGACTTCACCAAGTGTTTCGAGGTGGAGTGTGATGTGAGTGACTATGGCATTGGCGGCGTTCTTCTACAAGACCGACGTCCCATTGCCTACTTTAGCGAGAAGTTGACGGGCGCCACCCTGAATTATCCAACATATGACAAGGAGTTGTACGCCCTCATCCGTGTCTTGAAGACGTGGCAACATTACTTGTGGCCGGCGGAGTTTGTCATTCATACCGACCACGCCGCCTTGGCCTACCTCAAGAGCCAAACCACTTTGAGTCGGCGCCATGCTAGGTGGGTAGAGTTCATGGAGACATTTCCATACATCATCGCCCACAAGAAAGGTAAGGAGAACGTCGTCGCCGACGCGCTCTCCCGAAAGTACATCCTCCTTACTCACTTACAATCTAGGTTGCTCGGTTTTGCGTTGATAAAGGACCTCTACTCCTCCGACCCATTTTTTGGTCCTATCATTGTAAAGCTCGAGCCTAGAAAGGAGCTTGACTTGTACTTCTTAGACGATGGGTATCTATACCGAGGGGGCAAACTTTGTATCCCATTTTGCTCGGTTAGGCACTTGTTGCTCCAAGAAGCGCATGATGGCCAAGGCCATTTTGGAGTGGCCAAGACACTTGCGGCACTTAGAGAGCACTTCTATTGGCCGCATATGGCTAAAGATGCTACTAAGTATTGCAATTCTTGCGTCACTTGCAAAACGGCCAAGGCCAAATCAAGTCCATATGGGCTTTACACTCCTTTGCCAATACCCGAGGCACCATGGGAAGATCTTTCTATGGATTTTGTCATGGGGCTTCCGTTGACAAAGAAGGGTAAGGACTCCATATTTGTGGTTGTGGACCGGTTCTCCAAAATGGCCCACTTTATAGCATGTAAAGGGAGCACGAATGCGACCGAGGTCGCAAACTTGTTCTTTGAACATGTTGTAAAGCTACATGGGATCCCTAAAACTATCGTTAGTGATAGGGATACCAAGTTCGTTGGGCACTTTTGGAGGACGCTTTGGGGGAAGTTAGGTACACAACTCCTATTTTCTACTTCATATCACCCCCAAACCGATGGTCAGACCGAGGTCACCAATCGGACTCTTGGCGCCCTCCTTAGGACGGTGCTCAAGACGAACCCACGAAGGTGGGAGGACTTACTTTGCCATGTTGAGTTTGCATATAACAGGACCATCCATTCGGCAACCAAGAGAAGTCCTTTTGAGGTTGTCTACGGGCGTAACCCACTCACGCCCCTAGACTTGGTCCCGCGGCCCCTCAAAACCGGGGAGCACTTCGACGCCTCCACTAGAGCCGACACCGTGCGCAAGCTTCATGAGCGCACTCGGGAGCAACTACAACGCCGCGCCGCGCAATACGAGGCACAACACAACCGTGGCCGGCGCCCCATGCTATTCGAGCCCGGTGACTTGGTGTGGCTCCATCTTAGGAAGGAGCGCTTTCCCGCAGCCCGCAAATCCAAACTTCATCAAAGAGGAGACGGCCCATTCCGCGTGGTGCAACGAGTCGGCCCCAACGCCTACAAGTTAGAGTTGCCCGACGCCTATGGCGTGCATGCCACCTTCAATGTGGCCGATCTCTCCCCATACTACGAGGCCGAGTTCATTGGCGAAGAAGCAGGGATGCTTCGGGCTCAAGGGGGGGAGGGTGATGCGCCCTCGCCCATGACCGCCAAGGATGAAGAAGAGGCACTTAGCGTTCGCTCGGATGGCCCCATCACAAGGTCCCGAGCCAAGGCTATTGCCAAGGCCACGTCCTCCCTTGTCACTAGGACGTCGGCCAACCTCAGCCTAGACGACGGCCCCAAGGCCTTCATTTGCCTTGCCCAACTCAGCCCCGGACACGCCGCGCCCGACGCTAGCGGCCCCATCGCGCCCGGCGCGCTTGTGCCTATTCTTGGCACCCCGGCGCCCGGCGCTCTTGTGCCTACTTTTGGCACCACGGCGCCCGGCACTCTTTGAGGTTCGCGCGCGCCCCAGCTTCCTTGTATTTTCTATTTAAACTCAACTCCCCTTCTTGTAAAAGGTTAGACACACTTTTAATACAAGACTTAAGTTGAGTGAGATATCCTCCTTGCTTGTATTTCGTGTCCACCATTGTTCTCTATCACATCGTTCTATCATTCCAACGTCTTCATCAATTGCTTCCGCGTTCCAAACCTCAAGAGACTCGGCATACACAGTCTAGATCGGCATCACCGAGACCTTGTCCATTCGAGGTCGCATCACATGTTCACGTATTTTCTTTAGGTGTTCACATATTAGATGAGGTTGTTCACATATTTTATGTCGTGGTTCACATATTAGTAAAGATTGGATATGAATGCATATTAATCTCGTTCACATATATTATGCCTCTGTTCACATATTTCATGTCTATGTTCACTTTCATATATTTGTATGTTCACATATTCCATGCCTTTGTTCACATATTTCATAAATCTAAATGTTCACATATTTAATGTCTCTGTTCACATATTTCATGTCTATGTTCACATATTTCATGCGGGTGTTCATATGTTTCATACATTGTTTTACATGGTTCACATATCACATAAAACAATGTTCACTCAACTAAAAATATGATGTCCCTTAAAATTACAGTCACTGGACCACGAAGAGATGAGCTTTTTCTATTGGGAGGTCGACTTGGAAATTAAACACATCATTGACATTGATTGAGTGGACACATTTTGTTGCATAGATAATCGATAAAAAGTAATCTTCGACAAAAAAAAATCGATAAAAAGTAATCAGTAACTCTTGCTCATGAATCAAGATCGACGGTTCTATGTAACTCGAACACTTAACAATTGCATAATTGTTTCAATGACCTGGTTCAGACATCAAAAATATTAGTACCCTTTCATTATATGCTATCACTTTGAATCGTCTACACTTGCACATTCAAACACCATATTCAACTCAATGAACAAAAATAGCCTCGACAATCAAAAACTCATACACTATCTAGAAAACGAAGGATGGCAAATAGATTGTTCTTCCGGTTGCCAAGCTCCCACAAGACGATCCTCCACGTGTAGATGAAATAGGCGAGTGCTACAATTATCAAAAACTGAGAGGTTAGTGGAAAAAAAATAGGCATACTTGTTTAAAATATCATTATCAATCACAGCAAAATGGAACCAATGAAGAAGCCCACCTGCCACAGATGCACGACAATAGCTGCACCTTTTGTCTTGAAGAGAAAGAGATGGCATTCATATACTAATGACTAATGCAAAGCTTACATTAGAATTTAAGATACATTACTGAACAACTCCCTAAACCATAATTATCATGTATGTACACCAAAAACTCCTTCCCTCCTTATCACAAGCTAACAAGACGAACTAGGCAAATGAGGTGCAAAGACCACATGAACAAGCCTCTTGGCAACAAACCCCTCACCCTATTCAGTCCTCGACAAGAACAGGCGCATACTTACACAATTGGCCCAGGCAAGTCCCAGGGCCGGACAAACCCGCCTTCCAGAGGAAACCAAATGCCCCAAATTCCCAATCCTCACGCCTTCCTCCCCCGTCACATCGGTCAACTGATTTGTCACCACAACCGCTAGCCCAAACTGATTGACCAGCCACCTCAGCCTACCTCCGAGGGAGGCGATGGAGTCGATCACCACCAGGCGATTTCGGATTCCCTGCATCTCTCCTTGCCACAACCCCGTAGCTCCACCGCTTTAGCCGCCGCCATCAGCCGCCCGTGCATCCTCCTCCTCTCTCCTCCGTCTCGGTGGCGTTCCGCTGTCTCGTACTCCGCCTCCGAAGGCGGCCTCAAGACTCGCAGGTCCTTCGCCGTCGCCACCGCCAATGGTGGAGCTCTGATGGCCAGCTATTCAATTCCGGTATGCTAGCCTGATTCATATTTCCCGGGACAGAATTGAGATGCGTGAGAGTTCTCCTGAGTCTAGGATTACAAGGGTATTGATGTTGTTTCTTTCCTGGATCCTCCTTGGCATTGAAAACAAATGGAGGAGGATTGACAGGGATATTACGGCGAAAATAACCATGGGGCGCAGTGACTAAAACTACTGAGGGTTCGAATCCCTCTCTCTCCTTTTGCCCGTCCTTTGTAACATAGTCCGGATTGGGCTTGTCATCTTGGACCTTGTCTGCACATTATCCGGCTTTGCCACATTTGGCTGATTAAGTTACTCTTACCAGATTTCACTTTGTACTTAAGATTAGTGCCATTACCAGCTTTAACAAGAGGCATGGACTTTTGCTTTGCTGGAGCAGGAACATCAGAGCTACCATTCACTGTCGTCTCCGGCTTAAGGGAGCCGCTACCGTTCACAGGCTGTTGTACTGATACTTTCTTTGCAATAGGAGCACCACCTGTTACTAGACTTGACCACAGCCAAACACTCCTAGCTGCAGAAACAAGGGCGGGAGATGCTTGATTAGGTTGTGCTAGAAGGATATTGTATCTCCTCATCCGCAACTGATGAAGAGCGTTGGCGAAATCCCGATCACCGGAGATCAAAAAATAGGTGGCTGGCGCGTGGTTGTCGATTGCCCAGAACAACATATCCACTAAAATCTTCTTGTCACTTGCATCTTTAGCACCTACACAAACCACATTGTCAGTTCAAGAACCCCCAATGTTTCACTAAATGCCCTAGAACTCTCAATCCTCTGAACAGACTACATTTATGAGGATTTCAGGCCAATTCAAGAAAGTTCAAATTAGCTACAATTCGAAGGAATTTCACGAATATTGTAGTTACAATTAGATTCAGAGTGCAAACACTAACTATTGAAATACACAATGCAAGTATAGATTAAAAGCAAAAACACACACACAGATACACCAAAATCAGGGAGCTAGGGTTCGAAAACCTAACAACAACCGAACGAACTAAAAGAAAGCCGATTCAGTTGCGAAAGAGAAATATCACCTGCAGGAACATGATTGAGGGCGATTCCGGTGCTATTGAGGTCTTGTTGAACGGCGAAAGGGATCCCCCTGGTGTCGCCATAGGCGGAGATCGAGACGGAGCCACCATATCCTGTCTTGGCGAGAGCGGAGCTGATGTTCTGAGCGATCGAGTAGGCATCGCAGCCCCTTGGGACTGCGCAATTCTCGATTTCCCACCACACCAAGATCTTGGCCTTCGCGTATTGTGGCTCCGCGGCGTTCTCCGGCAGAGAAGACCGATTGCGTCCAGAGAAGAATGAGGAAGACGGCGGATCTATTGTCAAAAGAGGAGGCAAAATTACCAAACAACCCCCGTATCTTTAAAATTTAAAAGAAAAGCAGCTTCTAATCAGGACCGTAGATTTGCCTAATCGGACGGTCTAGGATCATTCGCAGTTTTTAGGATAACCTTGATTTTCATTTGAACCGAATCCTATAATTATTTATTAAACAATTCAAAATTAAAAAAAACTAATATTTGTTGGATCCGAATTTAGCCCAAAGTCAGTTTTGCAAAGTCTCGACCCTAGTCGTCCGACCATGTCCGATCCAGAAAACGCCATAGTGGACAACTCCGGCGAGGGGAGCCGCACCCAAGAGCAAGAGATGGTTGAGTTCCGCCGGCGAATGGCCGACCTCCAAAAGGAACTCAGCGACCAGAGAAGCGCCTACGAAGCTCACCTCGAGAAACTCACCAGTGAGAACAGTCGCCTCAAAAGCCAGAACCAGCTTCTGACAACCGAGCGCCGACCGGCCAGGGTCACCAGAGGGGTTGGCGGTCTAACCGCAAGGCTCGATTTTGGTGGCGGGGAAGGCACCTCTTGGACTCGTAGTGGCCGTGACGCCAGAGAGAACTACGTCACCCCACCGGAAGCCTCGCCTGGAGCTCTCCCTTCAAACCGAACCAGAGGGAACGCTCCGCATCAAGCCCCGCCAGAGGAACTAAGGTCCGCTAGCGACCCCCGACCCTTCCGCCTACAGAACACATGGGTCGCGGAAGGGAGCAACGAGGAAGAAGATAATGACCGAAGGAGGCTAGTCGACTTGGACGCCGCTATCCGGCGAATGGTTACCGAGCAGATCGGTGTTATCACGGAGCAGGTGGTGCGTAGCCATAACACCCTTCGTCCAGTGGTCCCCGAAGCGCCAGACGGCTATGACGAGTCGCCATTCGTCCCCCGGATAGCCCGCGTAGAGATCCCGAGAAAGTTTGTTGTACCATCCATGCTGGCATACAACGGAACCGGTGACCCAGACGAGCATGTGGCCGTGTACAAACAAAAAATGATGACCATCTCTTTCCCGTACCACTCGAAGGAATCGATGATGTGTAGAAGCTTTGGGGCGACCCTGGCAGGCCCCGCGCTAGCGTGGTTCATCAATCTCCCCCGAGGGAGCGTCCGTTCTTTCGCGGAGCTCTCTGATCTCTTTCGCTCTCAGTTCGCTAGCAGCCGGCAATTCGAGAAGCAATCCAGCGACCTCTACCGCATCACCCAGAGATCTAGAGAATCCACCAGAGAATATCTAGATAGGTTCAACAGAGAGAAAATTGCCATCCCCAATTGTGACATAGCTACAGCTGTAGAGGCATTTAGGCAAGGGGTGGCGCAAGGCAGCGGGCTCTACGAGGAACTTACTAAGCATCCCATCACCAACTTCGAAGAAGTGCAGGTCAAGGCTCTGGTGCAAGTGCGGCTAGAGGAAGACCGGAAGCTGCGTCAGAGAGCTGTCCAGCCAGAGAGACCAGAAAGACGAGATCGTGCTGATTACCGCCGGGAAAGGAGAAGCCAACCCTACTCAGGACGCCGCTGAGTACGCCTAGAGTTGTGAGGCCTGCCAGCGCCACGAACTATGCTAGACCTCGGAGACCTCGCACCCATCCGCCGAAAGTACTATTTATGAACTTGGTTCATATTAGCTATTTGTTTTCGATTCTCTATTTCTTTTCGAAGTTACCTCTAGCATTAGTCATCATGCATAGACTTGATATCGTTTTGTTTGCATGGTTGTACGTGCGCACTTGCTTTGCTTTGAATTCAATGAAACGCCGTAGGGCCCTAGTGGCCCCGGGAAACGGTTGTATTATCACCTCGTGTGTGATCGATACTCACTACAAACACTGGGGTCGATCTACCAACGACTTACTAAGGATTAAGCCCAACGTGCTACCTAGACAAAGTCTAGAAAACGCAAGTTTCGCTAGAAAAAGCAAGTTTCGCTAGAAAAAGCAAGTTTTGCTAGAAAATGCGCTATTCGCCAGAGGTCGCAAGCTTTTCACCAGTTGTCGCAAGTCATCTGCCAGATGTCGCAAGATTATTCGCTAGTTGTCGCAAGTTATGCACAAATTACCGCCCCTGGGTAGCTCCCGCTGGGGTAGATCATTCGCCAGATGTCGCAAGTCATTCGCCAGATGCCGCAAGTTATTCGCCAGCTGTGGCAAGATTCACTGCTAGCACTAGCTAGCTACAACCGATTCGCCATTATCCGCAAGTTCACTGCTAGCACTAGCTAGCTACAACGGATTCGCCATTAGCCGCAAGTTCACTGCTAGCACTAGCTTGCTACAACCGATTCGCCAGTTGCGCCAGGATTGACCGCTGGCTCTAGCTAGCTACAACCGATTCGCCAGTTGCCGCGAGTTCATCGCTAGCTCTAGCTAGGAACAACCGATTTGCCAGTTGTCGCTGGTTTGCCGCTAGCTAACCCATCGTATACAGCTAATTGCTCGAAAACGCTAGCATCCACTAGCTAATCCCTCGCTTGCTACTAGATGCATGAAAATGCTAGCTAGTCTGTCGCTTGCTGCTAATCACACGAAACCGCTAGAACACTCATGGGGTGTTAGAATATTCTGGCTCACCTACCACTCACTAGCACGCACAGGCCAAATACCATATGCTAGACATCGCAGGTAATCGCTAGAGACCACACAAGCAACATCAAAATGAGAACTCGCTGGAGATGCAAGTGATCGCTAGCGCAATCGAGCATGTGCCTATCAATCCAGTGAATAGAGACTTCGACAACGATTCAACTCCCGACAGATTCGCCATCCTAGACTCTACAGTCGGATATAGCTATTTGATCCCATTAGGCTGGGGTACTCAATCGAAGTGTTAGCGAATCAGATTCCGGCCAGCTTGCACAACGGATCCGAAATCTAATTCGGGGGTATTGTTGGATCCAGTCAATCGAAAGCCCAAGATGAAGGCCGGTCCAAACAAGGCCCATTAAATTGGAGTGGCTGGCAAGAATTAACCACCGGCAATGTGAAGAGACTCTCATTTGATCAAGAACCCAAAGGCCTCACTAAATCAATCAATTAGCATCATTATTGATATTAATTAGCAATTTCATTTAAGGAATTGGGTTTTGTAACGTAAGGAATGAAATGAGGATAAAGAGGAGGGGAGACCATGGTAAGTGGGGGTTCTCTGACGATTGAAGGAGTCGACAAAAATACTCTCTTTGTAATTTCTGGCCGGAGATTGGCAAGCCCGATCGAGCTAAATAAAGTTTCATTCCTCGAACCGAATTTAGCCCAAACAATATTTTAATTAAATATGTATAAGATAAATTTTGTATATTATGATAAAAAAAATCAATAAAATAACCTTTTGTTTTCTACCAAATAAAATAAAATAATCTTATTATTAAGAAGACAATGTGACACAATATATAGTAACATATGTTAGGAGTAGCAAAGAGAAAAACAAGAAGTAGTTTAAAGTAGAGGGTCAACAAAAGAAATTTTTTAATAATTTGATTGGTGATAGACTTTGGGTTATTCCTCTGTAAAGAACCAAATCGAATTGAGAAAAATTGAACCGAATAGAAAACTAAACATCGGAATTTCGGAAACTAAAGCCTCACTTCCATTTTGTTCAGTTCGATTTGTTTTTTTAGGTTGAAAACAGAAGAAATTGAAATTAAAAAATCTCACAAAGCCTAAACACAAACCGTCAAGTCATCAAATTCTATGTCTCATTAGGATGTGAGAAATGATCATGCCTTGACTAAGTCAAACTTTAACAAGGCCGGTATCTTTGTTGGTTTGGATTGTGACGTCGAGAACTCCTGTTGCAATATCATTATGCATCAAGTAGTCAAGGTCAGAGTTTGTATTAGCTTCTTAATATTGCGCTTATGTCAGTTAGTTACTTGAACGCAATGTTTAACTCTTGTATTTCCGAGGCTCATATATAAGCCTTTTGCTTTGTAACGAACTCTGACAAGCATAATAGATACAATTTGCTATTTTTTACACTAAAAACTCTCTTCTCTCACCTTCTTCCTCACGTCATCTAATCTCAAATCCTTCGATTCAGTTTGTAATAACTCAATCGTCTATGGTCTACCTCAGTTCTATAAAGATATTCATCCAAGGATTCCCCGGTCATCCTCTTCAAGGATTAGATCGACTGGACTTGCTTTCAAGACTATATCGGTCAACATCTAAAAAGCACTCAATTGAATCTGTGAAATGAAATCTAACCCTAGAGACTCTCAGAGGGAATAAAACTCGCATAACAGAATGAATGACATTGAAAGATTTTTTCATTAACGCCAGAAATGGCTATTTATATTTTGTTACAAACATTGACCAGAAGTCAAGTATCTTTGTGCTTACAAAACACTCTATATAACAACCAGTATGAGTTAGCAATACTAACTCACAACATCTTTAGTAGTGTTCTTCGTCTTACACTAAGGTAAGACGCATCAACAATAGGGAGAGGTCTAGGAGATTCAAGAGCTACATGATGCTACTCGAGAACATTTGCTAATAATTCTTATGCAATACAACATCGTCACCTTGAGCACCATGGTTAATTAGTATGCTCCCATCAGTTTTCATAGTGCATCATGTGATATTAGTTTCAAAGCATCACAAGAGTAATAAATTATTATTTGAGAATATTTATAATGTATTTTTTTAATGTTATAATTATGCTTTATTAGAAAATTTAGTTATAAATTACTATAATGTATTATATAGATATTATTTAGGATTTAAAATACTATTATTTTGAGAGTATATATGTAATTTGACATAAAATAGTAAAAAAAAAACATGAGAGATTCATTGGTCTCTACTAATAGAAGTCCTAAAAGGCTAAAATCCACCAAATCCCTCAAAATAAAATAACTATAAAAATAACAATATTTTAATGGTGAGAGACCGGACCCTTTGGGTATCACACCAATGCGAATGCTCTAATGAGTATTTCTCGAGTTTAAATTAAGGAATTAAAACTCGAGTCATAAATCCACTCACTAATATATTATATTACTATATAAACATATACATTTTGAAATAATCTTGGATCATTATATTGGCCTTACTTCACGTAGAATAATTGCATGACGATGAGTACTAAAGTAGGAGAAAGTCAATATGAGTTCTTAGGAAGAATAGTTCGTGACTAGGGATACGAAGTTCTTGAAATGACAACTAGATTTGAACTATGTTTTTTTTAATTATTATAAAAAGAACAATGCTCAAGTTGAGGAATTTATTGGTAGCCTAGATTTGATAAGTAGTTTAATCATTCAACATGTCATTTTAAATACAGTTTGGACATATATAAAAGAGTTTTATGATTTGATTAACTTATCTTGAAGTTTTCTATATACCCCTCTCTATGATTTGAATGGTGATATACTAATATGTACAATTTGTTTTTCATAATTGATAATATTTCACATCCATTCTCTCTCTCTTTATACCTTTAGCTCCTTGGATCAATAAGAAATGGATTGATCAATGAAGCAAAACCCTTTATCCAAATTTGTTTAATTTCATTCATATGGGTATGTTGGAATAATTGATCATAGAAGAAGAAGAAGAAGAAGAAACTTCAAACAAAATTCTTGTGATGGGTAATTGTGCTGGATCAACTTCTCATGAATCCAATCCAAAGGTCAATTTACCTTCTTCCTCCTATTCCCCTGGTAATGAGAATTCTGAAAATTCAGAGACTTTTTATTCCATCAATTCTAATATATGGTACTCGTTTAATACTTAAGTTTATAGCTATGTACTTAGCATAGCATTTTGACCATATATATGTTGTATTTGAACGTTTGATTAATGATTATATATGTTGTATTTGAACATTATGAGTGTCTAAATCCAGAAATCCATGTCTTTACAACCCTTACATTTAATTTATTGCTTAGTCTTGAGATTGCAAGCTTGAACAACTTCACATGTCACATTGTGTTTTTCTGTTTACTTTTGGCAAAAATTAAAAAAAAAATTGCTTAATTCTTCTATAGCACTTTATCATATCTTGGGTATAATGTCTCCTTAAACAGTGTCATGTGCCACTTTAGACAATATTCATCAATGTAACACTCTTATCAGAAGAATTAATAGCTCTAGTGATTAAGATTGAGAAAGATTTAGGCCTGCAGGAGTGGTCATCCTTTATCTAGCTTGGTGATGAGGTACTAAAGCTTAATTCGTTGAAATTGGGATGTCCAGTTACTTCATGATTATAGGGAAGCGAATTGTGTTGTTGAATTTTTTGTTACTGTTGGTTTTTCTTTTAACATTGGTTTTCATGCATTAGTTGACCCTTCTGATGGTGTGAATTCTTTGCTTTTTAATAATATAAAGGGTCGGGTTATCCACCGTTTGTGTACTATTTAACCCTTTTTGATTATTAATAAATCACCCCTTAAGAGCTCTAAGACTACAGTAGCGCCTTCTACCGAAAAAGATTGAAAAAGATTTTAACTATCTCTTAAACCTTTTTATAAAATTTACCAATCCCTATTAAATAGATTGAGTAAACTTTGAGTTAAGGTGTGATTTTGACAATCTAGGAAGTTCAGGGATCTCAAATAGCTCAGGACCCAATAGTAGAGGCTTTTCATACACTACCAATAGTATTGGGAGTAGTAGCTTAAGCTTCTTGTTAGAGTCCAGAGGCACAAATGAGCGGAATCCATATGAAGATACTTTGGAGAGACCCCCATTGAAAATTTTCAAGTTCTCTGAATTACAAACTGCCACCAAAGATTTCGATCCCGAGAACATGTTAGGTGTTGGAGGTTTCGGGAAGGTCTATAGAGGATGGATCGATCTGCCAACCAAAACCGAGTCTAAGACTGTTGTCGCCGTCAAGAAATTGCATCCTCAAAGCATACAAGGCTTTGAGCAATGGCAGGTACCTATAGGAATTCGTTATCTAGGATCATGCTTAATTTTGTTTTCCATCATTTTGAATGTTTTTTTAGTAACTATTATTTGAAATTGTAGTCAGAGGTGAATTTCTTAGCTTGTCTTTCCCACCCTCATCTGGTTACGCTACTAGGATATTGTTGGGAGGACAAGGAACTTCTTCTTGTGTACGAGTACATGTCGAAAGGAAGCTTGGACAAACATCTTTTCAAGAGTAAGATCGACTAAATTCATCCAAGAGACTTTCACTTACGTATAAGTTCATGCCTTAAAACCAGGGGCGGAGCCAGGTTTGAAGAAAAGAGGAAGCCGACCGTATTGAGGGGGCCGACTATGTTAGTTAAACATAGTAAAATTATAACTTATATTAAGTAAATGACTTAAAATTGGTTTACAAATGTTCAATCTTCAAATATTCATAACTTTTTGTTTAGATATCGGATCATGACTTATAATATATCAAATCGAAGCCCCGTAAGAGATGAACAATAGAAGGTACAAAAAAATTGGATTGGGGGGGCCATGGCCCCCACCGGCCCCAATGTAGCTCCGCCCCTGCTTAAAACTTACATATATATGTCTGTGATCGAGTACATGTCGAAAGGAGCTTGTTCATTCATGATCATTATAGAGACATTTTTTCTATTATTTTAAGGATTAAGTAAAAATGTCTTTATTCTAAATTAGTTTTTGGGTTTGAGTTACACAGGCTCCATGGAACCACTTAGCTGGGGCATACGAATAAGTATAGCTCTTGGAGTAGCCCGCGGTTTGGCCTATTTGCATAGCATTGATAGACAAGTCATATATAGGGATTTCAAGGCTTCAAATATCCTGCTTGATGGTGTAAGTTCGTATTTTCATATCATGCAATCAAATTCTTCATTTCTCTAGCTTTAATCTTGTCTCATTTTGGTTGGGTTTTGCTATATATAAGAAGGGGAAAGACAATCCACCCTGTCTAACAAAGAGATTAATTTGTTTACTTCCTTAATGCCTATTTGGATGCATAAAACATGCGTTATACAACATGATTTATGCATCATCAAGTCAAAAAATTAAGGATATTTAGTTTGGTGAGCCCAATATATAATGGTATGATACATTGATAATACATTTTGGTTCGTAAAACCTAGCTAATGGATTACCGATTCTCTATTATGCATAATTTCTGTATAGTTCATGACATATATACTGTTAAAGTCTCGGTGAGACAGTATAAAACATGTGAATAGATCCAGACATAATTCCGGTGAGGTTTTATCCTAAAACCAATTGGTTATAGGATGAGTGACCCACCCTTTATAAACTAGACTATTTGGTATTCAACTTCAGATGTTGGATAGGTTTTGTTTTACTTCCCAACATATGCAGATTCAATTGTATCGCTCTTGTAGAATTATAACGCAAAGTTGTCCGATTTCGGTCTAGCTAAGTTCGGACCAACCGGAGAAGATACACATTTGACAACCCGAATAATGGGCACATATGGTTATGTTGCTCCCGAATACGTCGCAACAGGTAACATAACTTCACTCTTTATAGCAACCTATATATGTTTCTAAAAACTCTAATATATAGCATTTCTTGGTCAAAGAACTCTAATATCTAGCAAGTACATTAATTGTTTCTTGCTTCCATTTCGTGTCATAAACTAGGAAAATAAAAACCCTAAACTCGTATCCTAGTGTAAAATTATAAAACTTGATACGTTTTTCTTGTGTCCATGACATTTTTGTTTCCCGTGTAACATAGACAGTAGGTTCCAATATTGTAAATCCGATGATCAGTATTCAAATGATCTTGTTAATGTGCCTTAAATCTGAATTACACATTGCGACAAGTTTCTTGAGTCACTATATAAGCTCTCGAAATACCTAGACCTCTGTATTCCGAATTCTGTCTTCCATAATAATATACGGTTTCTCTGCCAGTGGACGTAGGTAACAAACCGTTCCCGAACCACGTAAATCTGTGTGTCGTTCTTGCTTTATTGTTCTCGTCGATCTCTCGTTACAACAGATCTCTTTCTTCAGGTTGCTTGTATGTGAAGAGCGATGTGTATGGATTCGGAGTTGTGCTGCTCGAGCTGCTCACAGGCGTTCAAGCAATCGATCCAAAGCGCCCACACGGGCAACAAAATCTCGTGGAATGGACAAGGCCGGTTCTTTCCAAGAAGAAGGAGGTGGATTTTATCATAGATGGAAGATTGTATGGACAATATACACTCAAGGCAGCTCAAGAGGCTGCTAAGCTCACTTCTAAATGCCTTCGACATGACCCGAAATCTCGCCCCGCCATGCAAGAAGTTGTTCAAGTGCTACAAAAGATTGATGACTCCATTCATGCATTGGATGATGATACATGAATGATTCAAGAAGAAACTTTATATAGGCTTAAGATTTGGAGTTTGAGGGTGTAAAGACTAAAGAGGACGTGAAAAACTCGACAAGTGACACAAGTTTAATTGAGCTTGAATTGTTGTTGGGTTCTTGATTTCAAGTTGTTGTTTTTCCAGTTGGTGCATGGTTTAATTTGTTGAAAGTATGGGTGATTAATATTTGTAAACTTCCTACATATCTATATTTATAATGAGCAATATTTCGCATATACCGATTTAAAGGTACGTAATTAATAGCTATATTATATGCTATGTTCCACAGAAAATGAGGATTTTTGGGTAGGTATTTGTTCTATTATTTAAAATCTCGTATAACTTAATATGAGGTTGGTATTATAAGGTAAAAAAATAATTGTTTTAGAAGAGGTTTAAATAATACAATCAATTTCTGCTTTTTATCGTATGTTTTGATTTTATAATATAATGTCACATGGTTTTGTAAAAGGCAATGGAAGTATAGTATTACTGTATTAGACTATTAGGCGCCTAATGGGAGCGTGGTTAGAGGCCGCTCCTTGCATTTAAAAATAACTAAATAAGAAACAAATAGATTACAATTTAAGCAACATAATAACAGGAGTAGTTTATATTAACTATCTCAAATCTTATATCTTTTAATATATTTTGGGGCTAAAAAAGAAACATAACAAACTATTTTTTTATCGAAAAAAGGCTAGGTCCTAATTGGAATAAAAACATGGCCTAACAAACAATAGAACGGGAAAAAGCCTACGCTCAACATCGTCTAACAGAAGAGAAATAAAGTCAATAGACAGATCATCTAGGACATGAAAACCAAGAGGAAGCGAGAAAGCAATTATAGCAAAGGAGTAAAATTTGTTTCCCGAACGCTCTAATAACAAACTATGATAACTCTTGCAATGAAAAGTTTTTTGACTAAAACAAACTTACAAAATTTGAACAATAAAAAAATTTATTTTTTCTGATAAATCTCCTTAATTATTTTATTTTACCTTTTTCTAAAATGATAAGAAATGAGTATCTCCCATCCTACCTTGTAAATGTTCTTACTAAGATTAGAGTTTTGTACTTGAGGTTACTTCAACCACTTTCATTTGCTCACATTTTATCGACTTGTTGAAATATCTTGTATATCCAATCATTACATTTGTAATTTTTTTTTATAGATAGGCTACTGGTTCACTACAAGCCAAAATTAAGCCACCCGAATATTACAAGACTAACCTATATATTTATATTTTTTTCAAATGACATTTACTTGTGTTAAAATTTTCCAATTCTTTTTGGACCCTTCCAAATTTTCTTCAAAAAATCATTACCTCAATCTTTAAAAAGCCAAATATTTCTTAACCAAATTTAAACACTAGAATAAAAATACTTGTTTTAACGAAAATATCACATAATAGTGGCAAAATAAAAACAACAAATCCAGGTTAATTGTGATTAACTTTCTCCATCTTCTTAATTCCAACTCAACAAGGCAACATTGGTCCATTAAGCACATGCCACCACATTACCGTTATCCTCTGACGGCCGATCTGTCTTTCTCTCACTCCCACCCTCAAACCCAACAAAAGTTCAAAAAAACGTGAAAAAAAAAATTCAACGGAAACTTAACTTGGCCGTTGGATTTGAAAGTTTGAATTTGAGCCAAAGCCAGATTTCTCAGACAAAACACATTCCCATTATTTTCGGTTCATAGCTTATAAAAAGCCCCCCACCCCCATTCTTTTCCATTTTCTCTTCTTCACTAACCCACTAATTGAGCCCCTCTTCTCCGGCGACGCTCCGACGTCGATCTCCGGCGACCTCCCCAGACTTTCCGGCGACCACAGGTACCTCATTTTTTTGTTTATTTATTTAGCTCACAGATTTGGATCTATGACAATGTCAATGTCTGATTTTGTTTCCTGATTCAGGAATTATACATGGCTACTGATGAGAACAGTATTGCTATTGTCAAACCCACAAACTTTCAAGGTATGATATTGATAGGGATTGAAAGATTTCTCATCATCAAAGCAGAATTAAAAATAAAAAAATAGACTTTACTTGACTTTCTTAGCTAGTTGGGTTGTTAATCTTGAATCATTTCAAATAGAAGAAATGATTTTTGTTGAACTTCTCACCTGGGCCAATTAAAGATCTAAGCTTTCCTTCTTTTTTTTGGTTGAAAGATCCAATCTTTCCTTTAATATAGTGTTCTTTTCTCAAACCCACAAACTTCCAAGGTATGATAGGGATTGAAAGATCTCTCATCATCAAAGCAGAATTAAAAAGAAAAGAATAGACTTTTCTGGACTTCTTAGCTGGTTATTAATTGATGTTGATATATGCAAGTAAGAAAAAGGGGATGAAATAGAAGAAATGATTTTTGTTGAGCTTCTCACTTGGGCCAATTAAAGATCTGAGCTTTCCTTCTTTTTTTGGTTGAAAGATCTAATTTTTTCAATAATATAGTGTTTTTTTTTCTGAATTAGCTTTTGAGGGTGGAGCTGAAATGGGTACCAAGAAGTTTGGAGGTGAGATCAGGCGCCATGGGAGAAGAGCTTTGGGTGTGATTAATCAGAATGTAGTGGGAGCTGCTCCTCAGCCTTACCCATGTGTTGTCAACAAAAGAGCCATTACAGAGTCTCTTTCTAAATTCCTCTGATACAAATCTATTTGAGAATGATTGTATTTCAAGTATTGATGGTTGTTTGTGTGGTGGGCTGATTTTGAATTTTGTTTCATTGTTTCAGAGAGATTTTCATTTATGATGAGGGCCTGAATAATCCAATGAAAAGGCCAGATACAAGGTTGGAGCTTTAATTTCCTTATATTTCTTGATTTCTAGAGAAATAAATACCAGATCTTGCATTTGTCATTGTTAGCTCATTCAACTTTTGCTTTCAGAAAATTTGATGCTCAGCTTCAAAATGATCACAATTGTTTACTGGTAAGTCCTCTAATGTACATGATATGTAATCTCTGTCTCTTTTGTAAAATATTTATAGATGGATCTGTAATGAGTTTGCTTAAAAATTATTAATCAGGAGAATGAGAGGCCAGATCCACCAATTCAAAACTCAGATCACATTGATGATTGCAGAATCACTGATCTGGACAAGTGTAAAACTAGAACAGATTTGCCTGTTCCAATGTCACCAGAACAAATTGAATCAGTGTCCAGTGACAAAACTCAAATGGTAATGCCTTTTCAAACCCTTAAATCCCAATGCACATGTATCCTCCTGTAAAACTAAGCAGTATAAAAAACTACCTTCATATTATTAACCCTTCCCATACATAGGAGGAGGTTGAGATGGAAGACATTTTTGAAGAGCTCGTCATGGATATCGACAAATGCGACGCAAAGAATCATCTTGCAGTGGTTGACTATGTGGAAGAGCTATATTTAAACTACAGGAAAATGGAGGTAATCTTCAAATCATGAGAAATTTTGCTGACAAGGTAGTGGTTGAAGAATGAGTAAATGGGTAATTTTACTGAGTTTTTTATTTTTTTACACAGGCTTCTAGTTGCGTATCGCCGGATTATATGTCTGAACAATGTGATATCAATGAGAAGATGAGAGCTATTCTAATTGACTGGCTAATTGAGGTACATTTTCAATCTTTCCTCTTTCCCTTATTTATAACATTGTTAGGAAGAAAAGTATTGTTGAGAAGATCAGTTTTTCCATATAATCCGAAACTGATGAGCCTACGGAATTCGAAAAAAACAGGTGCACTATAAGTTTGAGCTAAGGGAAGAGACATTATTTCTGACAGTAAATCTAATAGATAGATTTCTAGCTAAACAGTCTGTGATGAGGAAGAAGCTACAAATGGTTGGGTTAATTGCCTTGCTTTTGGCTTGTAAATATGAAGAGGTTTTGGTACCGGTTATGGACGATTTGATTTTCATCTCAGACAAAGCTTACACAAGGAAGGACCTTCTTGAAATGGTGCCTAAATTCTCCAAATTTCCATTCACAGAACTTTCTTGATTTTTTGCTCTCACAACATTTTATCAAGTTTTTCTTATACTGGATTTTCTTCTCTCAAAACAGGAAACTTTGATGCTTACTACATTGCAATTCAACATGTCATTGCCAACCCCTTATGTCTTCTTGACAAGATTCCTCAAGGCAGCCGATTCTGACGAAAAGGTCAGTAGTACTAAAGAGAGGATCTTGATCTTGCAACACAAATTCTTAGCTTCTGATGAGAAATTATGGTTCTCTTTTCATGGAACAGCTTGAGATGTTGGCATTCTTCTTAATTGAGCTATCATTGGTTGAGTATGTGATGCTCAAATTCGCTCCGTCGCTCCTCGCAGCCTCGGCTGTATATACAGCCCAATGCACTCTCTATGGCATCAGGCAATGGTCCAAAACCTGTGAATGGTATTCCACCTACTCTGAAGATCATCTCCTGTAAGTAGATCTCTCCTTTCATTATTGTCCAAATTCCTCCTTGAACTTTTGAAAAAGTCACGAATTTTCCCCTCACAATGTTTGTTTTCGGTCAATTAAGTCTTTTACTGAGATGTTTTCCCCACATATACTAGCATGAGATCTCAGAATTGAATTTTGATGGTCAGAATAAAAGTTCAGGGACCAGTTTGTAACTTTATTCAAAGTTAAGGGGCTAAAAATGTAATTTCCCATTTGTTGACAAACCAGCATGTTCTAGTGTTCTACTCGACTTTAATCTACTGAAATCATTTTCTAAAGTTGAGGGGCTAAAAATGTTATTTCCCCGTTTTCTTGACAAATCAACACCTTCTTGAACTTTAGCCAAGGACTTTAGTGAGCCGAATACAAAGTTTAGGGACCCGTTTGTAACTTTTTTCTAAAGTCAAGGGCTAAAATAAAATAATTCCCAAAAACATCCTCTTGAGCCTAATTTGTCTTTTTGGGGTCATAATGTTCTTGAACTTTATCTAATAAGTTGACTGCATATAATGCACTTCATAAAAGTTTAGGGGTATATTCGTAACGTTTTCTAAACCTGGATGCAAAAATTGTAATTTACCCATTTTGAGCATGCTCTTGATGGTGATACAGGGAGTGTTCCAGGCTGATGGTAGTATTGCACAAAAAGGCAGAGACAGGGAAAATAACAGGTGTACAAAGAAAGTACTCCACATCCAAGTTTGGATCTGCATCAAACCATGAACCAGCCTTGTTTTTACTGACCAATCATACATGTGAAAATCAGTGAATAAGAAAACTTACCCAACTTCTCACTTGTGGTACACAACAAAGTTGTTTCCTTGCAACTTTTACTGGGTTTCCCATTTCCAATTCAAGATTTTAGGCTAGACCAAAAAAAAAAAATAGTTAAACAAACAAGCTCTTTTTTTACCTGGTTTGTTAAGTGTATAGCTTAATTTGACCCAGGGTTGTTCTAATTTTTAGTATTTTTTTACAGTTGTATTTAATATTTTATGTACTGCTGTTATGTTATTCTCTGGAGCATAGCAATAAAAATGAATGCACCATCATGATGCATTATTTGCAATAAATATTGTCATGACTCATGGTGGCAGGAATCTGATGGGCTTTGAGATTTTATTATGTTTACCAGTTTTTGACCATATATGAATTTGAAAAACTGGTGGGTGGGAAAATCATTTCACTATGAGAAGAAAGACATATTGAATTTTGTTTCTTTAGTTTAAAAGCCAAGCTCTACTTGGCGGCCAAGAAAGTATGTGAGATAATGCACTGCAATTTGTACTATAAATCTAATATTTTGAAAGTTGCTTTTAAAATGTTTTAATGTATATACTATTGTCATAGTTGAAAACTTGAAAATGCCAATTCTCCAGCTGCATTACGATATTTTGTCGTTTATACAGACTTTATGTACAATGAACGACACACTTTAATCGTAATCCTATATGATTATATCACAAGTACGGTACAGACGGTTGTAGGCAGAGAGTTGGTCGATCCTTATTCCATAGATATCGTCATTACTTTCTTCTTTGGGAAAAAAGTTCACGACTCGTGGGCCTTCTACCTCTACGCGGCATTGCTCCGTCTGGCTTTCACCCATTGTGAAAAGTCACAGTTTAAGTCAAAATAATCCAACCTAGTCCAATAATTTGTACTTTAGTATGTTACAATACATATCCATGGTTTTCTTTATCATGTTAAATCAATGATGTTTTACCTCTTTGCTCAAAAAAAAATGATGTTTTACCTCTAAGATTTAAGCATAAAACATGGATATTTATCCTCATTTTAGTCATTTACACAGAAAGAATTATTATTATTTGATAACAATTCTACAAGATAAGGCCACAAGTAACTTAAATGGCAGGTCATTTACATTTATGATATACTCCATCCGTTTCACAATAAGTGTCGTTTTAGCTCTTAACACAGTTTTTAAGAAAAGCAATCATTCACTTTAAAACTTACAACTTTTTCTTAATCTTACCACTCATTACAATTTTTTGCCCAATGAATGAACAACCTTAGTCAACAAATACACATTCCAATAAAAATTATCATTATTCACCCCTAATAAATCACTTTGAAAACCTAAAACGACACATATTATGAAACAAATTTTAAGTGCTAAAACGACACTTACTGTGAAACGGAGGGAGTATATTGAATGAATTCAAAGGATGAGTTTGTAACCACATTTAGTCATTCATGCGTTTACATGTTTGGTATATACTACATAAATCATTGCAATGTTAAGTGTACAAGAACACAAGTAACACAAATCTTGAACTTCACGAGATTCACCAAACTACATTGAAGATGTGACTATGTGAGCCTCCCATTCCACTTTCCCAAGATCCCCATTCACTTTCTTCATCCACCAACCTTCATGGGCCCAACCCAAACCAACCTACTTTCCCTCTTGTTTTCTTTTTTTTTTTAATTGTTTTTGGCAAACTACACAAAGTGACACCCACTTGTTAATAAATTATGCAAAATCGATCACAAAATTAAATAACACAAATTTACCCCTCATTAGACTTTTCTTGCGTAAATCACCCATGAGCATTTCTTTTCATCGCAATCGTATGTTGATTTGGGCTCCGTTATCAATTGAATCAGTGATCATTTCTCCATGGAAAAGTCGTTCGTAAACGGTTAACTAGCCATATACTACATCATATCGATCGGACGGAGAATCCGAAGACCAAAACTCGAAAAAGTCTTGTAGTTGGTGTTTTGCAAGCAAGCACCAACAAAGGGTGTTTCTACAACATTTTTATAGCCATGGATAGTTTTATAAATACACTCCAAACTAGTAGCCGTTTTCTGTAATTACTTCTTTTTCCCGGGAAAATAATCAAACACCCAAACAGAGAATCCCGCTATAAATAACCAAATCTCCGATCTCTCAAACCAAACCAAACAAACAACTTGCTCAATTCCATTTCCATGGCGATGTCTCTCTCCTCCATGACCCTCCACTCCACCCTCAAACCAAAACCATTCTCCATCACCTGCTCCACCACCACCGCCGACCGAGTCATCAATTTCGCCGCCGGCCCCGCCACCCTACCGGAAAACGTCCTGCTCAAGGCCCAATCGGAGCTCCTCAATTGGAACGGGTCCGGTATGAGCGTGATGGAAATGAGCCACCGAGGCAAAGAATTCACCTCCATAATCAACAAGGCCGAGTCCGATCTGCGCTCGCTCCTCGAGATCCCCTCCGACTACGCCGTCCTCTTCCTCCAAGGAGGCGAGCAAGTACGCGGACGCGAACGTCGTTTGGTCTGGGAAATCGGAGAATTTTGTCCGGATTCCGAGCCATGACGAATTCGAGTTGAGGCCGCGTGCCAGGTAATAGAGTTTTGTGAATGATAAAAAGTTGTGGGCAGAAGCCACATATTTAGGGTCGAGCATCGATTCAAAACCGAACCGAACCGAAAAAACCAAAGTTCGGGAATTTGGTGAACCGAAACGGTTTGATTTTTTTTGATAAATATTAGGTTGTTTTTGGAAAAATTGAACCGAACCGAAAAATAATCGAAACCGAAATCCTGAAATTTTGAACCGAACTTCTTGGATTTCGGTTCGGTTCGGTCAATTTTTTTGGTTTCGGTCCAACCATGCTCAGCCCTACACATTAGGTTTGTCATTGATGTGTTTACATAGAGAATATAAATACTTGTAGGTCAAATAAATATCTAAAATATAATATAAACTAATCTGATATAAAAGATAATATCTTACTTAAAGATAACAAGATAATATGTCTATCCTAAAATAATAATATAAAGATATTTTTTTCTCAAGATATAAGGATATTTATTCCTAATAACAGGTATTTGTATATATGCGCGAATGAAACTATCCATGGTGTTGAGTTTAAGGACTACCCGACCCCGCCTGAGAACGGGGTTCTGGTGGCGGATATGTCGTCCAATTTCTGCTCCAAGCCTGTGGACGTGACTAGATTCGGACTGATCTACGCCGGTGCACAGAAGAACGTGGGGCCGTCTGGGGTCACGATTGTGATTGTGAGGAGGGATTTGATAGAGAACAAGTCTCGCGATCTGACTCCGATTATGTTTGATTACAAGACACATGTGGAGAACAAGTCGTTATACAATACGCCTCCGTGTTTTGGGATTTATATGTGTGGGTTGGTGTTTGAGGATCTAGTGGATCAAGGCGGGATTGTGGAGGTGGAGAGGAGGAATAGGGAGAAGGCGGAGTTGTTGTATTCGGCCATTGATGGGAGCAATGGGTTTTATAGGTGCCCGGTTGAGAGGTCCGTGAGGTCGGCTATGAATGTGGCATTTACGATTGCGAAGGCGGAGGTTGAAGGTGAGTTTGTTAAGGAGGCGGCCGAGGAGAAGATGGTGGCCTTGAAGGGGCATAGATCGGTTGGCGGGATGAGGGCTTCTATTTACAATGCTATGCCATTGGCGGGTGTTGAGAAGTTGGTTGCTTTCATGAAGGATTTTCAAGCTAGGCATGGTTGAAGCTTTTGTTGTGTTTCACATTTTAACAAGGTTTTGGTATGTGGTTTTTCAAGTTGCTTGTGGGGGGAAATTTTGTAATAAAAGTTGGGTAAAAGAGCATTTGAAGGGGAATGAAATGAAAGTTTGGCCTATCGAGTTCTGAAGTAATGAGATTGATTCGTGAAGGGTACGTGGACTTGGCTCTGATGACAACCAAGTCTTGGGAACACATAGTTCTAACTTGGTTCTCTTTGGTATCTTCTTTTTTAACATTAATAAACATGGTTCTAACTTGGGAACGCATGTAGCCCGAGTGCATGTCACTAATGCACTTATGCACATAATGGTTTTGTGCATTTTCCTTTACATGACCTCCTTTGACCAATACCTACTAGTCTACTACGCTTCAATTTAACTTGAAATATACGCATTGTGCATCTTAAACTCTTGCATGTGAATTTAATCATGAAATTAAACCACGCACACGTATACATAATATCGAAATTCTTCATCACTTTAATTAGGAATTAATGTTGTATATACCTCGTATGTAGAACTATCCGAACTAATCAATAATTTTAGGGTTGGGAACTCAATTCAAAAAGTAGTGAGCCAAGAAACAAACGAACTCGGCTTATCCGAACTTGAATAGGTTGAAACTGAACTCGACCCGTACTTGTTGTATTGTCCCGATTTATTGTATATATAGAATAAATAAAACATATTTAAATGTTATAATATATTTTTTTACAAAAACCATAAAATAAAATATTTTTATTATCAAATATTATTTTGTAATTACAATATCACTTTTTTCCATCAACTTTTCACGTATTTTACATCTTTTCTTAACAACCACAAAAATTATCCCTTTAAACAAACATTTAGGGACGGATGCAATAATGTTTTCTATTTTTGTCAAAAACCCCACAAATGATAACATATTTTGGGGCATGGGCAACGTGACATTATTATATGGAGCACATCAACTTGCATTATTGGCTACATGTGTACATAATCACATCCCCTGATTACGATCTATCTAGCTGTAAGCTGTAGCCAATGGCCGGAGCTTGTCTTTTACTCCTATAAAAAAGGGGCATTTCGCATGATACGTACATTTTCCATACTCCAAAACAGAAATCTGAAAGTTAATTTCTCAACTAAGCATAATAATATTACTGATCGAAACTCAAGATGTCCAAGGTCCTACTAGGGCTACCGGAGAAGGTGTTGGACGGAGACGGCGGAGTCTACTACTCTTGGAGCAGCTCGAAGATGCCGGTGCTCGGAGACGCTAGGGTCGGAGCTTGCCGGATCCTCTTGCCCCGCCAGGGCTACGCCATTCCCCACTTTGGTGATTCCACCAAGATTGCTTTTGTTCTCCAAGGTAATGCTTGTTTTGGACGAAAAATGCACAAAGCACTCAAACGTCCTTTAGTTGAGGTCAATAGCCAAAGGTTTACGATCGGTTTCGGTTGTCGGTAGATCGAGTAGAAAATAGCAATCAAAAGCGATAGAAACTTAATATAAATCGAATGAAACAACCATGCATATAAGGAAAATTGCTTATCTCCTTTTTATTATAATAGATCGACAAATTACAATCGATAGCTTTGGATTTCGGATCCGGAAGCCTCCGGGCTGATGTTCAGAAAGCTGTCGGACGGCGGCGGTCGGCGGCGGCCGGCGGTGGCGATCTTGGCTATGAATTACTAGGTATAAAGAGAAGTACAAATACAAGTCGTGGCTCTTGTGATCTTGTGTGTTCTGATCTGCTCCCCCCGTTTCTATGGCTTAAGGAGTCTATTTATGTGGTTACAAGATAGAGAAAGTGGGTATAACCGCCCTAGAAAATAGGCTAAATAATAGGTCCACCTTTGAATATGACTTTTGACTTGATCTCCCTTGAAAATAGCCCTTGAGGTTGAGAAAAACGTGGTCAAAGCTGGTAAAGTGGTTTCCGGAGATCTAGGGATCTCGTTTGAATCGCTGGCGGCGCCAGGCGTCAGTTTCTGCAGGAGCTTTTTGCTGGCACTTTCTGGCAGAGCTTTCGGGAGCTTTCTGGGACTAGAGTTTGCAGCGATAGCCTTAGAAACCTTGTCTTCCACTAAGATTCTCATGAGATAGGCTAGAATCAAGGGGTAAATTTAGGGTCCAACAATACCCCAAATGCATCTTGGTCGTCGAGGTAAGGAGACGGGCGAGATGAATTTCATTCTTTTCGCCGGATGCTTCATCATTTGCAGGAGTACCCCGTTGATGGAAGAAATGGAGTTTCTGGTTAACTAGCGCCTTTATGAAGGAAGTCGTTAGCCAAGGGCACGGACTCGATCGGAGTCGTCAACTAAAAGCACGGACCTGATCGAAGTTGTTTGCCGGTAGCGTTGGTTTGATCGAAGTCGTGTAGCCTCGGGCGTTTAACTTGACGAAAACCGTTAGCGTCAGGCGTTAACTTGACCAAAGTCGCTAGCTTATAGCTAAGACTCGACCGAAGCCGCTAGCCAAGGGCTTAGACTTGCCGTCATACGAAGGTGGTGCCCCGGAAACTGAGGTTTCGTCTCGGAAACTGAGAGTCTTTGTCTCGGAAACTGAGGTTTCGTCTCGGAAGTTGAGGTTTCGTCTCGGAAGCTGAGGTTTCGTCTCGGAAGCTGAGGTTTCGTCTCGGAAGCTGAGGTTTCGTCTCGGAAACTGAGAGTCTTTGTCTCGGAAACTGAGGTTTCGTCTCGGAAACTGAGAGTCTACGTCTCGAAACTGAGGGTCTATGCCTCGAAACTGAGGGTCTATGCCTCGAAACTGAGGGTCAATGCCTCGAATCTGAGGGTATACTCCGAAAACTGGAGGCGTGGACAGGAAACCCCTGCAGAAAGTGCTTGCGATGGTTTCTAGCAAGGTTAGTCTTTTGATCATGATCAGACCGTGATCGTAACTGGCGGTTAGCGCCTCATGTGCTTCTACAAGACAAGATAAGGAGCTAGAAGGGTTGGTCGTGGGTTTCTCCAATGACCCTTCAATGCTCAAGTTAGTTACGTATGCTTAAGAAATCATAAAGAAAGTGTAAAAATAACACAATATCCTTAGCGATGATACGGATGAAACCTGCGTTCCTTGCGATTACGAGTGATTGGACCATGACCGTGACTTTCTTGGTCGTCCTCACTATCATCGGCAGAGCTTTCTTGGACAGATTCGCTATCTTCAGCGGTTTGGTCACTAGATTCAGGTTTCTGGAAGTCATGTTCCGGAATCCTCCGGCTAGCCTTATCTTCTTCGAGGCGGATGTGGATCATTGCTTTCGCTTGGACATCTTCGAAAGTTGTACACGGGTTCATGGTCAATTCATCGTAAAGCTCGTTGCTCGTTTGAAGGCCTTGGCGGAAGGCTTCGATAGACGTCGGAATGTTGCAATCGGGGATCTTGACTTTCTCGTGAACGAAACGGTTCAAGTAATCTCTGAGAGTTTTGTCATACCCCTGTGTATTCGATATAAATCATTAGAATACTTCTCAAGACGTCGGCTACTTACGAATTGAACTTTAAATAAATCAATGAGATTCGCGAATGATTCCACGGATCCTCGTGGTAAATCAAGGAACCATCTTAGGGCTGGGCCCTCAAGAGTAGCCCCAAAACACTTGCACATGATGGCTTCGCGGTCCTTTCTAGGGATGCAAACCGTCATCATCTTTTGCTTGAAGATCGAGACATGATCGTTGGGATCATCGGCGCCATCGTAGATTAACATATCGGGAATGGTGAACCCCTTAGGAAACTCGACCCCAGCTATGGTTTCAATAAAGGGAGAAGCCTCATAGCCGTTGTCGGGTTCTTTCTCCATGGGACGCGGAATCCCGCGGATCGTTGCGATCTGCTCGTAAAGAGCCTTAAGTTGCTTTTGGACCTCCCGCTTGATGATGTCTTTGATGTCGAGAAGAGTAGGAGCGACCCCAACATCTTTCGTGGGTTGATGCCTACGAAAGACAACTGCAGCAGTATCCTGACCGGTGACACTTTCCGGCAGGAAAGCTCCTGCGGTGGTCGTGGAAAGTTCTCGGAAAGCTACTGCCGGAGGCATGGTCCTGTCCGTCGGTACCTGCGATCTCACAAACTCATTTTCAACTATTAGTTGCGCCAATTCGGCGTTAGTTCTGGAGGTTTCGGCTTTGAATTCATCAAAGTCTTTTCGAAAGGCATCTAGACGAGCAAAAAGTTCATCCATGGGAAACGGAAGGATGATCGTTTTTCCTTTAGCTATCGGCCCCACGGTGGGCGCCAAATTGTTTTGGACGAAAAATGCACAAAGCACTCAAACGTCCTTTAGTTGAGGTCAATAGCCAAAGGTTTACGATCGGTTTCGGTTGTCGGTAGATCGAGTAGAAAATAGCAATCAAAAGCGATAGAAACTTAATATAAATCGAATGAAACAACCATGCATATAAGGAAAATTGCTTATCTCCTTTTTATTATAATAGATCGACAAATTACAATCGATAGCTTTGGATTTCGGATCCGGAAGCCTCCGGGCTGATGTTCAGAAAGCTGTCGGACGGCGGCGGTCGGTAGCGGTCGGCGGCGGCCGGCGGTGGCGATCTTGGCTATGAATTACAAGGTATAAAGAGAAGTACAAATACAAGTCGTGGCTCTTGTGATCTTGTGTGTTCTGATCTGCTCCCCCCGTTTCTATGGCTTAAGGAGTCTATTTATGTGGTTACAAGATAGAGAAAGTGAGTATAACCGTCCTAGAAAATAGGCTAAATAATAGGTCCACCTTTGAATATGACTTTTGACTTGATCTCCCTTGAAAATAGCCCTTGAGGTTGAGAAAAACGTGGTCAAAGCTGGTAAAGTGGTTTCTGGAGATCTAGGGATCTCGTTTGAATCGCTGGCGGCGCCAGGCGTCGGTTTCTGCAGGAGCTTTCTGCTGGCACTTTCTGCCAATGCTTTCGGGAGCTTTCTGGGACTAGAGTTTGCAGCGATAGCCTTAGAAACCTTGTCTTCCACTAAGATTCTCATGAGATAGGTTAGAATCAAGGGGTAAATTTAGGGTCCAACAATGCTTATGTATAGATGAACAAAGCTACGATCAACCTGGATTAGGTCATATTTATGTATATTTATGTGCCATTTTGAGTTGGCCAATAAATTAATATCTTATTTATATAATTTTTATGTTTATTACAATGTATTATATTATTCTAAAGTTATAAAAACAATAATATAGATATTCGAAAAATAGATAAAATTATCTAAAGTATTTCAAAATATAATTAATGTTTATTTAAATTATAATTGAGAATGATAGACCAAAGTCACTCTTCATATTTAAATTATAATTTTATGATTTAAACTTTTATCTAATTGTTGTATCGTTATCTTTTGGCATCTAGACATATTTAATTTACTTAGTTCTTGTTAATCGAATATTTTGAAGTTATTAGATCTCTTTACTCAAACTTGATATATCGAGCATGGGGTATTAAGCCTATGTTGTTGTCGTAATTGTAGCTAATAGAGTCTTATGTTGCATAAAATGGATAACTTTACGAATCAATCGCGAAAGCCAAGTCAACGGCCGTTTGTTTTATGCAGTGAAACATTAGTGATGAGGGGTCTAATAGAACAAATTTGTTTAAGTAGAAGGGTTTCAATAAAACACCTTTACATAGAGGGTTTTATTTACAAAAAAAAATGTATATTGTCCAAATACATGTTGAGTTGTTGACCAAGATTGCTTTTGTTCTCCAAGATATATGTATAGATTTTTAAATTTTTGTATAAGAAAATATTTACCGTTTAAAATCAAATCAAGTTGTAATTAAACCTTTTCTAATATCAAACATTTAGAATTTACACTCATGCTAATTGTTTTTTTTTTTGTTTGAATGAAAAAAGTAATTCTATCATTTGGGTAAAACTAGTTATATAAAATTTCTAGGCAACACAGAAAAAACCAAGGTTCTCAGACTCCTATCTTAAAACAACATTTCTTATACTTTATTATATTTGTTCCATCTAACTTTAACACAAGTTCGCACGAAAGAAACCAAGTTTTGCATTTGGAGGGGGTTGGATTCTTTGGACGTTCCTCTTTAATTGGAAGTTAGTTTAATAATGTATTAGAAATTTGATTAGAAAAAAAATAGAGAGGAACTCTGGGCGTGGGGAAAAAATACAAGAAAATCTTTTATTGGTATATTGAAAATCAAAATTACATCAACTATTATATATTTATCATCATCATAATTTTAGGGAATTCACGTTTTTTTTATAAATGGAATTTTCATGATTTAAGGGATGGAAAAGTCTAAGGATATTTTTTTAATTAAATAATTGAACGTAAAACCACAAAATCGCTAGAGAATCATGTAATATCTATTAGTTGACGTTTGAATAACTATATGTACAATGGTTGGAATAATATGGATTGACTATGTTTTAGTGTTGTATGAATATAATTCTAATTTGGTGTGTTGAGTAAGTAGTTTGTCTTACCGTGAAAATTCAATTCATTATAGATTGTATCATTACATATTAAAAATGAATATAGTACGAAAAAAATAAGGATCTTATATGAACATTGAATATGTAAATGTAATATATTGAATAAGATAAAAAAAAAAAAAAAAAGAATTGTTACATTATTATATTATAATACAACAGTACAGAGTAAGTACATATATTTGGTTGAATAACTAACATGGAGAAAATTCATAGTCTTTATTTTCAAACTCCACCCATATATACTCCGTTGTCTTTCTTTTCTTTTGGTGAAATTTTCGTTGTCTTTCTTTTTTTTGGTTGAGGGTACTGCTCATGAGAGTCGAACCGGTGAACTCTGGGTACTATCCTTGGAGGCTTAACCGTTTTGACTAAATACCCGAAGGCTATTTTCGTTGTCTTTCTTGAATCTACATAACACGCATAAATGAATAGCAAATCACACGTATACGAATGCCACTTTATACAAATTACTCATTCATGGATAGCAAGTCAAGTGTATATGAATAGTAAATCACTTACATGTGAAGAACAAAACGCATATATCAATAACTACACATTTTAAATAACATGTCACATATATGTACGAATATCAAGACACTTTAAATAACATGTCAATGGGGATTTTAGACTGACATATATATTTGATGGTCTAGGCTCCGGTGAAGGTATGGCTGGCTTGATTTCGCCCGATAGCAAAACCGAGACGGTGGTGAGACTCAAGAAAGGCGACTGCATAACGATCACCAAAGGGGTGATATCGTGGTGGTACAACCCCGACAATTCATTACTCGACATCGTATTCATCGGAGAAACCTCAGACGCCATCGTGCCCGGCGTGTTCACCTACCAGTTCCTCTCCGGAGCCAACGGCTTGCTCAACTCCTTCTCTCCCCAATTCCTCTCGTCCCTCTACAACATCCCGGCTCAAGAAGCCAGCCGGCTCGGCTCGAGCCAAGCCGGGATGGTAGCGGTCAAGCTCAAAGACGACACGGGCCCCGAGTCAAACCTCCCCAAGCAAGACTGCTTCAACTTCTGCCACGTGGCGCCCGATCTTGAGGTCGCTAATTGTGGGGCGGGGGTGTTTAAGAGGTTTACTAGCGGGGAGGATGACGTGGTGAAGGTGGGGCCCGAAGACGGAGCTGAGCTGTCCGCGTTCGAGATCAAGCTCGAGCCCAAAAGCGGGGTCCCACCATTCTACATGGCGAGATCGGCTGTTCAGGCTTTCTTCGTGGTTAAAGGGAGCGCTTGGGTTCAGATTGTGAGTGGGAATGGCGGGGTCCAACTGGATGAACACATGGACGTTGGCTATTTGTTCGTGGTTCCTAAGTTTTATACCGTCGCCATGGTTGTTGGGGATGAAGGCTTCGAGTGCATCTCGGTTATGAATACTTCCAAGTAAGTATAACTCTAACCCTAAACACTAATGCACGTACAACGAATTTAAAGGATGACACAAATTGTCTAGAAGATTCAATCGAATCAAAGATAACCGACAAATTTAGTTACTCAATGCCTTAAATAACAAAAAATAGTCACTTATTTATCAAAAAAATTATATTATGTATGACGTCTAATTTATGTAAAAAATGACTACTTTATAGGAAAAAATTTGGAGAGGAATAGATTAAATGTGAATAGAAAAGAAAAATGATGTTATGAAAAACTGAACTTTGGTGGGATGAAAACAAAGCAATAAATCATCTAGTCTAATTGATTTTCATGTAATATGAATACAAATTAATTTAAAATATATTTATATTTAACTTAAAATTACATATACATATATACTAATATTACCCAATGGATGGGGCACGGGCCCACACAAGACCTCCTGTGTCCGCCTATTACCCTGAACATTACTCTCTTAATTATGTTCCTTAAGCAATGTAAGCACTGATTAATCTGTTAATTGCTTGTGCTTTTTATGTGAAGGCCCGTGCTAGGTCAGTTGGCGAATATATGGTGCGCATTGTCGCCTGGTGCACTAGAGGCTGCACTAAACCTTGACACCAAGGATATTGAGAATGTTGATCATAAGATTAAGAAGTCCTTAATCATCCCTACACCTAAGAAGTGAGCTTTGTCATGATGAATAATTTGCATTTCTACGAACTATAGCATGTGTGATGTGTGCGAGGAGATTGTACGTACATTTCTACCGACTAATGTATGAATTCTGTTACCTGTCGTTGTATAATTAGTTATTTTTCAACACAATATGGGAAAATAATATGATCTTTCAGAAGTGATACAAGACACAAGTGTGTACGTAAGAAATTAAATGATCTTTCAGGAAGCTAAGGCGACATTAATGCGTGCACTTCACGTACGTTTTCTCTTTATTTTATTTTATTTTATTTTTATCATAAAGACCGACATTTCGCTTTTCAAATATTAGCACTTTTCATTAATAAACAAAGAGTTTATAAATTAATTAGTTCTAAGAGAATGTCCTATTAAAACTAAAATCCTATAACAATTTACCTAGAAACATAATCTTCACAAGAAAAAGTATCATTTTACATTACTTCGACAATCCTAATGACTTCTTGATCCAAAAAAAAAAAAACAATTCTAATGAGTTGTCGAGAGAATATCATTGACATTGATGGTGTGTTAGCGAGGTCTTTCGGGTCAGACGTGGATACCCGAGACAGCCAGAAAGAGAACGGTGATCGTGAAGAGTTGGATCGGGCCAACGGGCTTCGGATCGGATTCGGGCTTGCCATTCGGCTTTCGAAGTTTGCTTGCTACAGTTTGGCTACCGTTTTGTACGAGATATTGATCAAGATGGATGTATATTTATGTTGTAATTAAGCCTAGCTCATCTCCTAGGACATAGGATATAGGCTCGACACTATGTGCTACAAACTTGAAGAACCCGTACCGACAAGAACCCGATAGCTGAACCGGTCCGAAAACGAGTCAAAGGACTAATATATCTGCCCCGGGTTATATAGCCGGTTAGGTAGTAATATTAGTCTAACACTTGTGATTGGATGGAGGTTTAAAAGCTAATGGGCCTGATCTAAGTTTGGAAGGCAAGAAACAAAAGCCCAAAAATGAGCCCATCTCATTTAGCACGTTACTTGTCTGAGTGATGAGTTTTTGGTGGAGTTGTCACATACCCTAGATATATAAGCTTTCTACAAGCTTTGTATCTAGCAGATTGAACAACCCACTGAGCGGCACATGAGAGCTCCCAAAAGAAAGAGAGAGAACACAAAAGAAAGAAGGGCGATTTCCGGCATCGGTGGTGGAGCGATTGGCGGTCTGCTTCGACGACGACGATTCACGCTCGGCGAGATCCGCGGTGGCGACGAGACAGAAGCTTCTTCTCAAAGCTTCGAAAGCCTTGATCAGGGGCTGAAACCTGATTCGAGACTCTTTTTCTCTACTTCTCTGTTTCTGGCTTTGTTCTTGTTTGTTCTAGCTAGATCTTTCTTGTATTGGTGCTAGTTCTAGTTTGTAGTTGCTGTGTGTGTAGCTGATCTTTGAAACACTCTTGATACTTAGTGGATTCGGACGAATCTCCCGTTCTGAGATTCCCCAGACGTAGGGTTTAATCCCGAACTGGGTCACCAAGCCTTTGTGTTCGTTTCTGTTTTCGTTATTTCTTCATCTTTCATGATTGGTTGATTTTCGTTTACAGATTCGATTTCTAGGGTTAGAAAATAGCAAATTGGTATCAGAGCCAGGTTTCTGTGCTATTCTTTTTCCCGATCTAGCTTCCGCTGTTGTGAAACCCTAGATCTGTAGGTTACGTGTTCATATCTGTAGCCTCTATGATTAGATCTGTAGTCTCTGAGTATAGATCTATTTTTTTAGGGTTTTCTTGCTTTACTGTCTTAGGGAGATTCTTTGTTGTGATTTATTCAAGCTGTTTGAATTTCCTTGTTTGAGATCCTCCTACTTCTTGTTATATCACATAACTGATTTTCTGTCTTCTGTGTAACAGGCAGCCATGACTGATCATTACCGGGTAAAACCGTTTGATGGAGTCATGGATTTTTCGATGTGGAAGGTTAAGATGAAGGCCATCTTAACTAAAGAACGCTACTACCACGCCGTCACTGATGTGTGGGATGCGGATACCACTACTGCAGAAAAAGAGGAGATCCAAGAACTTGCCCACGCCGAGATCATGTTAAGGTTGACTGATGAGGTAGCTCGCCAAGTGGTCAGTCACATGTAAACCTAAAGATCTTTGGGAAGCTCTTGATGACATTTATTTGGAAAAATCCCCGCCTAGTAGAATCACACTGTTATGCAAACTGTTTATGTTTAAAATGGATGTGAATCTGACTTTGAGTGATAATTTGGATAAGTTTCTGAAATTGACTCAAGATCTGGCTAGGTGTAAGGATGAAATAAAAGATGAACATCAGGCTGTTATCTTGTTAAACTCTTTGCCTGCTCAATTTGATGTCTTGAAAGATGTTATACAATATGGGCGTGATGACTTAACTGTTAGCAAACTCACTGAAGCCATCATTCAGAAAAACGAGTCTCTGAAAGTCTTTAAGGTCAAAAATGGAACTAAAACTGAAAACAAGACTGACTCTAAGAATGAAGTTATGTATGTGAAAGGAAAAGGCAAAAATAACAAGAATAAGAAAAAGGCTGATAAATCTGAAAAACAAAATGAAAAGAAAAGTGATAATTCTTCTGTTAAGTGTTTTTATTGTGGAAAAGAAGGTCATTTCTCTACTGACTGTAGGAAAAAGAAGAGGGATGAAAAAGAAAAGAATAATAAAGATAACTCCAGTGGATTTTCTAATGTGTTCGAATCTCAATGCCAATATTCTAATGAGCTGCTTTTGGTTTCTAATACTCATGATAATGATGATTGGATATTAGATTCTGGTTGTAGTATGCATGCTACTCCTCATAAGGAGTATTTTGAGTCTTTAACTCTTTGTGATGGTGGTATTGTTATGCTTGGTGATAATACTGCTTTATCTATTAAAGGCATAGGCTCAGTTCCTCTTAGAATGCATGATGGTAAAGTGAGAACTATACAAAACGTTAGATGGGTCCCAGAACTTAGGAGAAATCTTCTTTCTGAATCTGTTTTGGATGATCTTAAATGTCAGATTGTTACTTCTAATGGGATAAGAGATGTTATTAGGAATAAAACGGTTCTTATTAAGAGCATTAAAAAAGGAGGGTTATATCATGTTATTGCTACTCCTGAATTGAATGTCTCTAGGGAAGTTAATAAATCTGATATTTTAGAAAAAACCAAGACTTGGCATGCTAGAATGGGTCATATAGGCAATGCTGGCTTGCATCATTTATATAAGCATGAAATGATTGATATTAATCCCTGTGATATTACTTTCTGCGAAACATGTGTTTTAGGGAAGAAAACTTCCCACAGTTTTTCTAAATCTTCTTATGTTGCTTCTAACCCTCTTGAGTATGTGCATTCTGACTTGTGGGGCCCTGCCCAAGTTGACACCATAGGAGGTAGAAAGTATTTCTTATCTCTTATTGATCACTATTCTAGAAAGGTTTGGGTTTGCTTACTTAAATCGAAAGATGAAGCATTTGAAAATTTTAAAAACTGGAAAACCATGGTAGAAAGTCAATCTGGGTACAAACTGAAATGCCTTAAAACTGACAATGGCCTTGAATTCTGCAATAGCATGTTTAATGAATTCTGTTTAAAGCATGGCATTAAAAGACACCTAACTGTCCCTGGCACCCCCCAACAAAACGGTGCCGCTGAAAGAATGAACAGAACACTACTTGAGAAGGCCAGATGCCTTCTCTTTAGTGCTGGAACGAAAAAGTCTCTTTGGGGTGAAGTTGTAATTACAGCAGCCTACTTGATTAATAGGTCCCCATCTTCTGTAATTGGTTTCAAAACCCCTCAAGAAATGTGGACTGGTAAGAAACCTAACCTAAGTCACCTAAGACCCTTTGGTTGTACAACTTATGCTCAGATTTCCCAAGGAAAATTACAGCCTAGAGCTCTTAAATGTGTCATGTTAGGATACCCAGAAGGTGTAAAAGGCTATAAACTGTTATTAATTCAGCCAGGGGGTACAAGGTCATTACGTCTAGGTCTGTCACTTTTAATGAAAATGATTTTCATTTCAAGTCAATTCTAATGCCAGCTTCTGAGAATTCAGGTACCCCTCAAGATAAGTCGAACGGAGAAAAAGACAGCCAGTTCTTTGAACCACACGATACACAAGGAACAGATGAGGAGGAGTTTGATATTGGCCACCATATGGAAAGCTCGCATAATGATGGACAGTTCAGCCCTTCAACTTCAGCACAAAGTGTGCCCTTAGTGACAGCACCTCACCAATTGGGTGGGGGAGTAAGTAGTTCCAACTCAAATCTTGAATCTAGTTCTGATTTCTCTAGTTCCTCCATGCATAACTCTGCTGATTTTTCTGCAAATTCTGAAAATAATGTGCATGATTTGAATGCTAATATGCAAATTGATGATGCTGTTATTATACCAGAAAATTTGCATGATAATGACCTAGCAGATTACCAGCTTACTAGAGATAGGGAACCTAGGATTAGGATACCCAACACTAGATTCTCTGATTTTGTGAACCTTCATGAGCTGAATGATTCTTACTTGGTTGAGAACTACAATAAAATTGTCGAGTATGCTTTCACTGTAGCTGAAGTTATAAAGAATTACACACCTGAAACTTATGAGCAAGCTATTAAATGTAAGGATTCAAATGAATGGTTACAAGCTATGCATGAGGAAATTCAGTCTATGAATGTCAATAATACTTGGACCTTAGTTCCTAAGCCTAATAAAGTTAGGTTAATTGACTGTAAATGGATTTTTAAGTTGAAAGAAGGAACTAATCCAAATGACCCCCCTAGGTACAAAGCTAGACTTGTAGCTAAAGGGTTTACCCAAAAGGAAGGTGTTGACTATAACGACATTTTTGCTCCTGTCATTAAATACAAAACCATGAGACTCTTGATTGCTATGACTGCTGTGTTTGATTGGGAGTTAGAACAAATGGATGTTAAGACAGCCTTTTTGCATGGAAACTTGAATGAAACCATATACATGAAACAACCGAAAGGTTTTGTTGATAAAAAGAATCCTGATTATGCTTGCCTGCTTAAGAAATCAATGTATGGTCTTAAGCAGTCCCCTAGGCAATGGAATAAGAAATTCGACTCTTGCATGCTCTCTATAGGATTTAAGAGGAGTAGTTATGACACTTGTTTATATTTTAAAGGTGTGAAATCTGCTTCCCCCTTGTATGTTCTTCTCTATGTGGATGATATTCTCTTAATAAGTAACTCTAAAGTTGCCATTTCTGGAGTCAAATCTGAATTAAAGAAATTCTTTGATATGAAAGATTTAGGCTCTGCACAAAAAATCCTAGGAGTTAGAATAATAAGGGATAGAAAGAATAGGACCATATATTTATCTCAATCTGATTACCTTTGTAAAGTACTTGACAGATTTGCAATGAATCAAGCTAAGCCTACACCTATACCAATTGGAGGGCATCTTCAAATCTCAAAGAAGGACTGCCCAACAACTGAAGAAGGGAAAAGAAAGATGGAGATGGTTCCTTATGATGTAGCTGTCGGTAGTATTATGTATGCAATGTTATGTACTAGGCCAGATCTTGCCTTTGCTATTTCTGTATTGAGTAGATACATGTCAAATCCAGGTCCTGCTCACTGGATTGCCATGAAATACCTTTTGAGATATGTAAAGGGAACAGATAATGTAGGGCTGGTATATGCTGAGCATAGTCCGAGAACACAGCAGAATGGATACGTGGACTCGGACTATGCCAGTAACAAGGACACTCGAAAGTCCACCACTGCATACTATTATTGTTGGGCTGGGAACTGCGTTTCTTGGAAAGCCCAGCAACAGTTTATCGTTGCGCTCTCCTCGACAGAGGCCGAGTACATCGCAGCTACTGAGGCCTCGAAAGAGGCGACCTGGTTGAGAGGCATTTTAGAGGAGATTGAAGGCAAAACATACTTGCCTACCCTATTCATGGATAGCCAGAGCGCCTTGTATTTATGCAAGGATCCGGTGAACCATGAAAGAACGAAACATATTGATGTGAGACATCACTACATTAGACAACAAGTCGAGAACCAGGAACTTAACGTGAAGAAAATACCTGGAGACGAGAACCCTGCTGATTTTGGGACAAAAATAGTTCCCTCGAACAAATTTGTCTTTTGCAGGGATCGACTCCACATCAATGATGTACACTGAGATGTGGGGGCCGAATCGATGAAGAACAGGAAAGACGTTTGAATCCACTAATGTTTTTAAGAGTAGTTTCTTTAGGATATGTACTAGGCTTAAGAGGGCAATTTGTTGTAATTAAGCCTAGCTCATCTCCTAGGACATAGGATATAGGCTCGACACTATGTGCTACAAACTTGAAGAACCCGTACCGACAAGAACCCGATAGCTGAACCGGTCCGAAAACGAGTCAAAGGACTAATATATCTGCCCCGGGTTATATAGCCGGTTAGGTAGTAATATTAGTCTAACACTTGTGATCGGATGGAGGTTTAAAAGCTAATGGGCCTGATCTAAGTTTGGAAGGCAAGAAACAAAAGCCCAAAAATGTGCCCATCTCATTTAGCACGTTACTTGTCTGAGTGATGAGTTTTTGGTGGAGTTGCCACATACCCTAGATATATAAGCTCTCTACAAGCTTTGTATCTAGCAGATTGAACAACCCACTGAGCGGCACATGAGAGCTCCCAAAAGAAAGAGAGAGAACACAAAAGAAAGAAGGGCGATTTCCGGCATCGGTGGTGGAGCGATCGGCGGTCTGCTTCGACGACAGAAGCTTCTTCTCAAAGCTTCGAAAGCCTTGATCAGGGGCTGAAACCTGATTCGAGACTCTTTTTCTCTACTTCTCTGTTTCTGGCTTTGTTCTTGTTTGTTCTAGCTAGATCTTTCTTGTATTGGTGCTAGTTCTCGTTTGTAGTTGCTGTGTGTGTAGCTGATCTTTGAAACACTCTTGATACTTAGTGGATTCGGACGAATCTCCCGTTCTGAGATTCCCCAGATGTAGGGTTTAATCCCGAACTGGGTCACCAAGCCTTTGTGTTCGTTTCTGTTTTCGTTATTTCTTCATCTTTCATGATTGGTTGATTTTCGTTTACAGATTCGATTTCTAGGGTTAGAAAATAGCAATTTATGTATGTATAGTACGTGTAGGATTGATCAAGGACAGCTATTCGATAAACTAAAGAAATTTCAGATAATAAAATGAGCTAGTGTAGCCAATTGGATAAGTACAATTAACGGATTTCAAAGTTGGTTATTTACAAAATGTTGCCGACAAACAAATTGATAATTAAAGATACTCATATTCTTTCCTTATAAAATATTTTTTAAAAAATAAATTTTTATATAAATTGGTTGAAATCTCAAACAAAATATCCTAATATATTGTTATTTTTAAAATATTGTTATTTTACTACTAACTTTTTGTCAAACAAAATAATTTTTTTTGTAGAAAGAAGGCAATGGATGTAATATGATAGTACAAAATATTCCTACTATTTTTAGTCAGATCTTTTTTCATAGTTCTATTTTCCTCCACATTTTTCGATCTCCATTCGATTTTCCTAATTCCTTTTCTTTCTTTCTTGATTTCCTCCATTGAAAAATACATTTGTGAGCTCACGTGAGGTTCAAAACACCGAGGGCAAGCACAAGATCTCAAGAACATCCTGGCGATCAAAGAAATATGCAAGTCCTACAAAAATTTTGTCACAAAATTTGGTCCTCGTGACAAAAACTCATCAAAGCATCGCGACGAGAGTAAACACCATCGCCCATACAAGGTTAGTTATGACTAAGGATCCTCTATCCCATTTGCATGTCCCATTTACGTTTCATTATTGTCCCTTCTGAATTTCAAAATTCAAAAAAATGGCGGAAGTTTGTGGCCTAGATTTGAACTTCTTGTGAAATTTGATGAAATCAGGAGGACGATGAATCGCCGAGCACCTCGAGATCGTTCTTCCACCAGAGCAATCACAATTGGCAGAGCAACGACGACGACGAAGGCTACTTCACGCGAAGTTCGTCTTCGTTTCTATCGAGGACCGGAAGCCGACGAAGCCACACGCCGACACCCTCGATGCAGAGGAGCACAAGCCGACGATCAAAGTCGGCAACTAGGAGGCCGACGACACCGAGTTCGTTCGAGATCCCGACGTTGTCGAAGATGATGAGCCAGGGCCCCGGGGCCGGAAGTGAGGCCACGGCGCCGGCCAAGGAGTACCAAAGGTCGACGAGCAAGCGGAGTACGACACCGATTAAGGAGTTCGTGAGGTCGTTTAGCAAGCGGAGCACGACACCGAGCAAGGAGCTCGGGAGATCGGCAAGCAAGCGGAGTACGACGCCGGAGTTCACGAGGACGGCGAGCAAGCGGAGTACGACACCGACGCCGATAGTGTTCTCGCAGTCGTCGGCGGCCAGGCGGAGGTCATTGCCAGTCGAGAAACAACTCGATTGCACTCTGGAGGAGCTCTGCTTCGGTGCTGTTAAGAATATTACCTTCCAAAAAGATGTCATCACCGACGCTGGGTAAATCTCTGTTCTAATTTCTAAAAATCTCTTCTAGGCCCCCGCCTAGACGAGATATAAGGCTAGGCGGGGGGCCACCAAAAAAATCAAATATCTCAAACCAATTTGAATCGTAGGCTCTATTCGGCTCGTGAAAAAAGCTAGCAAAAGTTTTTTTTGTAGCGTTTTTTTACCAAAAAGCTTCCCCCTTGGGTGTAGGAGCTTTTTAAAAATGCAAACGATAGCTTCTTTTAGTATTTTTAGAAAGCTGCTACCCCTAAGAGTGTAGCTTTTTGGCAAAAGAAACGCTACAAAACACTCTAGCTAGCGTTTTTTTTAACGAGCTGAACGGAGCCTTAGTCTAACTTCTTGCAAAATTAGAGCACAAATCGATCAATCAATTGATGGATATATGATTGTAGGATAATCGTGCAAGAAGAGGAGACGCTAAAGATCAACGTGAAGCCGGGATGGAGCAAAGGGACGAAGATTACATTCGAAGGAAAAGGCGACGAGAAGCCAGGGTATCTTCCGGCGGACATAATCTTCTTGATCCGTGAGAAGAGGCATCCGTTTTTCAAGAGAGTAGGCCATGACTTGGAATTGGGAGTGGAGGTTCCATTGGTGAAGGCTCTGACGGGATGCACCGTTACACTGCCATTGTTGGGAGGAGAGAAGATGACTCTTCGGATCAATGACGTCATTTGGCCAGGGTTTCAGAAATCCATCGCCGGTCAAGGAATGGCGGTGTTGAATCAGGATGGGAGGAGAGGAGAACTGGTGATGAAGTTTCTAGTGGATTTTCCTAAAGGTTTGAGCGACGAGCAACGTTCTGAAATTCGGGATATTTTAGGTGAGGCTTTCTTGGATGATGAGGCATGACATCTCAATGTTGTGATTTGCGTGACACTCGAACGAAGAATTTGTTAGACGTTTAGCCGATTGTTGCTAAGAGACTTTGGAGTTTTGGATGAGCAGACACGGTTAATGATTCGGTTATGCAATTTTGTTTCAAATGTTCATAAGTTGTTGAAAAATTTAGTTACTTAAATGGTGTTGTTGATTCTTCCTCTTCGTAGGGATGTAGATTGATGATATCATCATGTTTTAGAAAGTTTTGACATTTTCTTCGGTGTTGCTCAAACCGATAACTAGATCTATTTTTGTGCTTGTCCAACTTACCTCATTTGATGGTTTATGCTTGATTTTATTTCTAACATAGTGCACAAACATAGACTCTTGACTTAAACATGTCAACCGGGTTGGAGATTTGAACATATGATCAATGAATTACGAGTAAATACTTTAACGGTTATACTATAAATATTATTTTGATTTGTTTTTACCGATAATATTTATATAGGTTTTTTATGAACATAGTCGATGAGATTAATAAATAGTAATAAAACCCAATCTTATATACATGTAAGATAAGATTTAGATAATGTATTGTTTGATTTGTTACCATCGGCTCAAAAAAATAACTTTTATTTTTGTTACCATCATCATGGTAACGTGGCATTCTATGATTGGCCGAGCTTACATGTTTCTCCCATCAGCTTATGGTCCTGCTCTCGGGTCCCACTCCCTCTCTTTTCCACTCTCAAACCTTCACAAGACGAAGACGGAAGACCGCGTAGAAGACTCGAAAGTCACTCCGCTCGTTGATTCCACTCCAATCTTCAACGATCCATGGCCAATTCCAATTCGCTATCACAAGTTTCTAGTTCCTAGTCATATACAGTGGAGAAACTGGGGCGGATTTGAATCCGATCGGAGCGAATAAGGCCTTCGGAATCGATGGGATTACGTAGCAGATCTAGGTTTTTGATTCTGATCCTCTGTATATGCGTAGGGAGTTTCGCTTCTTCTGCTAAGAACGAGCGCCCTAAGAATGTTCAAGTTGCGTTACGTGCTAAATGGGAGGGGACTCCTTTGCTCCTCGAAGCTGGGTATAAACTTCGATCTTCTGTTGCTTTTTTGTTGTTTCTGGTGCAATAATTGTGGATTTGATGAATGTAATTGGACTTTGTTGCCACTGATTTGAGTGAGTTTGATGTGATCTGGAATGTGCATTCGTTTAGGGAAGGTGTTTCTTATTAGAGTGTGCTTAGGGGGAATGCTATTGCTTTCTTGTTAGAATGTGCTTGAGTTACGTTGTTATTGATAATGGTTGAGAAAGGTTTTGTTGCTTCTGGTGCAATAGTTTTGGATTTGATGGATGTAAATTGGACTTCGTTGCGACTGATTTGAGTGAGTTTGATATGATCTGGAATGTGCATTCGTTTAGGGAAGGTGTTTCTTGTTAGAGTGTGCTTAGGGGGAATGCTATTGGTTTCTTGTTAGAATGTGCTTGAGTTACTTTGTTATTGATAATGGTTGAGAAAGGTTTTGGGGTTGGGTTTTAGGTCAACTTGGTTTAGGTTAGCTAATTAATAGTGTTGCATTGATAAGTTTGAGTATATTTTGTTCCACATCAGATAGGTTCATGACATTAGTGTTTGTCTATTAGACTCTGGTTCGGGTTCGGCATTGTAGGTCTTAAGGTTACATCAAAATCAAATAATGGTGTTTCTTGTTGGATTTGCTGGATGTAATTGGACTTTGTTGCGACTGATTTGAGTGAGTTCGATATGATCTGGAATGTGCATTCGTCTAGGAAAGGTGTTTCTTATTAGATTGTGCTTAGGGGGAATGCTATTGGTTTCTTGTTAGAATGTGCTTGAGTTACTTTGTTATTGGTAATGGTTGAGAAAGGTTTTGGTGTTGGGTTTTAGGTCAACTTGGTTTAGGTTAGCTAATTAATAGTGTTGCATTGATAAGTTTGAGTATATTTTGTTCCACATCAGATAGGTTCATGACATTAGTGTTTGTCTATTAGACTCTGGTTCGGGTTCGGCATTGTAGGTCTTAAGGTTACATCAAAATCAAATAATGGTGTTTCTTGTTGGATTTGCTGGATGTAATTGGACTTTGTTGCGACTGATTTGAGTGAGTTCGATATGATCTGGAATGTGCATTCGTCTAGGAAAGGTGTTTCTTATTAGATTGTGCTTAGGGGGAATGCTATTGGTTTCTTGTTAGAATGTGCTTGAGTTACTTTGTTATTGGTAATGGTTGAGAAAGGTTTTGGTGTTGGGTTTTACATCAACTTGTTTTAGGTTAGCTTATTTATATTGTTGCATTGATAACATTGAATATATTTTGTTCCACATCAGATAAGTTCATGACATTGGTGTTTTTCTATTAGACTCTGGTTTGGGTTTGGCATTGTAGGTCTTAAGGTTACATTAAAATCAAATAATGGTGTTTCTTGACCTAGGGTTGATTTGAGTTAGCTGGGTGACCTAAGGTTGATTTAAGTTCATGCAAAATGGGAGGGCACCCGTTGGCTCCTCAAAGCTGGGTATGAACTTTGATCTTTTTCGCTCCAATTTTGTCTTTCCCCCTAGCAGTGATCTTCTGTTGCTTTTTTGTTGCTTCTGGTGCAATACTTTTGGGTTTGATAGATGTAATTGGACTTTGTTGCGAGTGATTTGAGTGAGTTTGATGTGATCTGGAATGTACATTCGTTTAGGGAAGGAGCTTCTTATTAGAGTGTGCTTAGGGGGAATGCTATTGGTTTCTTGTTAGAATGTGCTTGAGTTACTTTGTTATTGGTAATGGTTGAGAAAGGTTAGGTGAGCTTATTTATAATGTTGCACTGATAACATTGAGTATATTTTGTTCCACATCAGATAAGTTCATGACATTGGTGTTTGTGTATTAGAATCTGGTTCGGGTTCGGCATTGTAGGTCTTAAGGTTACATTAAAATCAAATAATGGTGTTTCTTGACCTAGGGTTGATTTGAGTTAGCTGGGTGACTTTGGGTTTTGGGTTTGATTAAGTGGCTTAGGTTGAATGCAGATGTTGGTGCCTTCAGGTAAATTAAATTTGTTTTGTTAGGTTTGCCTGCCCTAGTATGATATGCATGTGTGTGATTTAAAACATGAGATGCTATATGGTTGGGTTAATCAATTCCCAAATGATACCAACATTGTCTTCATAACTAGTTGTAAGGCCGTCATATCAAATATAAAGGACATTAAAACATTTTTAGGTGAGAAGTCATAACCTGATGCAAGGGTTTTGCCACTTTTTCATTGTGGTTTACTCCGTTCAAGGATTTGCACTCTTGGTAATTTGAATAAATTTTTATTGTTTGACAGAGAATTGATATCCAGAGAAGGGAAAGATCTTTTCTGGGATTTCATTGACAACTGGTTTCAGAAGGATCAAGATGGTTCTAGTTCCAGTACAGCTAAATCCTGCATACATAGAATTGTTGAGCATGGGCGGAATCTCCTAAGTGAGCATCTAGCATCAATATTTGAAGTTTCTCTCCTCCTCCGATCAGCTTCTCCTCGACTAGTATTGTATCGACAGCTTGCGGGAGAATCTCTTTCTTCTTATCCCGATGAAGGTATATTGCATACTGCTGGTGGAAATACAGAGTCAAATGAAGAAACTGAGAGAGTTGATTCGCTGTTGGTGGGAGTGAATCCTAAAAGCCCAGGAGGAAAATGTTGTTGGGTTGACACTGGCGGGTCACTCTTCTTTGATGTTCCTGAACTAATGCAATGGCTTGGGACACACGATGTGTAAGTCTGAATTTGCAGTGTGGATACACTGCTATTAAATTCACTGTTTTTAGTTTAAACTTTTGGCATACAATACGCCTCTTTTTGATATATTGACAATTTTACAGAGAGAGAGATTCTTCGCCGCAGCCTGAACTTTTCGACTTTGATCATCTGTACTTGGAATCAAATGCTTCAAGTCCAGTTGCTATTTTGTATGGTTCTCTAGGAACTGATTGCTTCAAAGAGTTTCATCACACCCTTGTCAAAGCAGCCAAAGAGGTATCATTCATTGATTTTTAGCATCAGTCATATACTGTTTTTAGATTTGAGAAAGGCCTTTTTTTCCCTTTAGATTGTTTTAGTCTGTAAACTGTACTGCCAGAATTTTAATTTGTACATTTGCTACACTAATATTTTTTCAGGGTAAAGTCAGGTATGTAGTTAGACCAGTCTTAGCTTCTGGCTGTGAGAAATCAAGTAGTGGCTGTGGAGTAATTGGTACTAGAGTTCCTTTAAACCTGGGGGGATATGGCGTAGAGCTTGCATTAAAGAATATGGAGTACAAGGCTATGGATGATAGCATGGTGAAGAAAAGTGAGTATGCTGAAATCACATTGTATTTCAAGTTTATCAACTTTCCCCCCATTCTTGTCTTTTTGTAAGCAGCTTAAAATGTGAAACCATTCAAGTATAACTACTCATTCCTTTTGCTAGATACTTTTTCATTTTGCTTCTATATCTTTTACCAAGATAGTGTAATGGATTAGAATACTTTTTAGTTATCTTGTGAATCTTATGACCAATCTTATTTGCACAATATGGATTCTTGTGCTTTATAGCTTGAAATGGTGATCACATGGGCTATGATCTGATTTTTTGTAGAAATTATTTCCACTTTATGCTGTTTTACTAGCAAAGAATTACCTTCCATGTTTTTTTTCCCTTTTTGTGTTATGAATATGTTTTTATACTCCCAGTGATGTGATCAGTTTTATTAAGCATGATATCTTCTGTAGTAGGCATTATTCTAAGCACTAAAGCTTGTCTTATTTCAGGTGTCAATTCAGAAGATGCTCAACTTGAAGACTCTGAAATGCAAGTATGTAAAGCACTAAAGCACTAAAGTTATAAATTATAATTGCTTTTATGCCTTGTTTTTATTTTTTAATGCTTTATCTGTTCGTATATTACTTACTTTTGGTCTCTTTGTATACATATGATAAATTCTTTTTTATTTTCTCCCTGTTTTCTATTTGGTCTATCTTTTCTTGTAAATTTATGCTGTTTGTACTAACGTTTTTGTAGTGTATCTTTTCCTCGTGTTTTGTGAGGGGACTTTATTAGAGGGTTGAAGTACTTTGTTCATGCTACTTTAAGTGAAATTTGAGTAAAATGTGGAAGTTTGAGATAGATTGAGATGTTTGAGATGTTTGTGAGGGTTGAAGTACTTCTAGAATGTGGAAGTTTGAGATAGAAATGATAGATTGAGATGTTTTATTATGCATAAGCCTAGCTTTTCCTTTATGTTGGTTATGAAGGACTAAGGGAGTTAGTTGAATTTTCTTTTGATTTTATCAGCTAAAGTTGGTCTAATTGAATGTCATAAACATAGTTAGTACATATTTACCAAAAATTGCTCTACATTTGTTAAGAATCTAGTTGAAATGAAATTCTTATTAAGCTTCTTTTGTTAAATCAAGTTGAATGGATTTAACTTTTCTTCATGGTTATGGTCATGCTTTCCATGAATTTTAAACCTTTTCTTCCAATAACATTTGTGCATATTTGCACTGATATTCTTCATTATATACGTCTCAATATGTACAATGCAGGAACATACAACTGATCTGAAATCTGAGAGTATTGTTGCGGATGATCTTTTGGCATCTACTGTGTCAGATACGCTTGACATATGGGAGCTAAATGGTAACTGTGTTCCTGTGTGAGAAGATCTACTCTTTTTTGCATATGCTATCAGCATTCGCTAAATATTTCCTAACATGTTGGGGTTTGGGATTATGCTCTAGATTTGGGGCATCAAACTGCACAGAAGATTGTTCATTCGACGGATCCCTTATTGTCTATGCAAGAAATTAGCCAAAATTTCCCTAGCATTGTCTCTTCTTTGTCAAGGGTGAAGGTATGAATTCATTTATATACTTTTCAAAAGTTAACACTGCTAACAATCTGTATCTGTGGAAATAGGTTATTTTGTATATAACTCTGTATGTTTATATCTGCAGATAAATAACTCTGTCAAGGAAGAAATTCTTTCCAACCAGCGGATGGTTCCTCCTGGCAAGGCACTAATGGCAATTAATCAAGCTCTAGTCAATATTGAAGATATTGACTTACATATGTAAATATTTTACTCCCCCTAAATACTTTTTTTTTTGTCTGTGTTTAAGTGTTAAAGCCTTGTTTATATTTCATCCCACTTTCTTTTCTCCTTTGGTAGAGCTCTTTGCTCTTTTCTGAGTATCTTTGATTAGTTTTTTGGACTTCTTGGCTCCTTGCCTTATCAAGTTGTTATAAACACAAAGCAGTGATAGGCTTTGTTTTTTTATTCTGTTTGCATGTACATCTCAGGTTCAGCAATTAGATGAGAGTGAGCCTCTACAGTAGTGAAAGATGTGAGAATGCTTCTCGTAGCAATTTGAGTAGTACGTGCATGTTGTTAAGTAGATAGTTTACTATAGGGAATCAAAAGAAAAATATAAAGTATATACGATTCTTCAAGTGATGCTGTATTTTCCCTAGCAAGAAATAGCCACAAGTAACCCTTCATATCTGCCTGTGGGTTTATGAATTTGCACGTGTTCAGCATTCTTGTGCTAGAGGATACCTTTCAGATAAATATTCTAATCTTATAAGCTTACTTCCTAAAATTTCTGATTAGTGCAATATGTTTGTGCATTGTCTATCTTCATATGCAACTTCTGATTTCTTCATTACAATTTTAGGTTAATTGATTTGGTTCGCAAGGAATTATCACTAGCTGATCAGTTCTCAAAATTGAAGGTATTGACATTGATTTTTGAGTTTGTATAATATGACACCCCAACCCCAAAGTATCTTGTTAACACTTTTGTTTGCCTACAAATTTATAGATTCCTGATAGTAGTATCCAGAAACTCTTGTCTACTACTCCAACCTCGGATTCTAGCACATTTCGCATTGATTTCCGCTCGAGTCATGTTCACTACCTGAACAATTTGGAAGAGGATTCGATGTACAAGCGATGGAGGAGTAATGTGAATGAGGTGAATCTTATATGTCTAACCAACCTCCAGTTTCTTTGGAAAAATATGAAATCTATGGCTTTATGTGTTGGCTTAAGTTAATGGTTATAACCATCCAAAATTTCAGATTTTGATGCCAGCTTTTCCTGGGCAAATGCGCTACATCCGCAAAAATCTATTCCATGCAGTGTACATTATTGATCCTGCCTCTAGTCATGGACTCGAGGTAAGTGATATACTATCTTTTCTTTATTCTACTTTATTTTTATTTGAATTTCGGTGCTGTTGGAACATTTTGTGTTTTGGTATCTGCAGGTGCTTGAGATGATAGAGAATTTCTATGAAAATCAACTTCCTATTAGATTTGGAGTGATGTTTTACTCAGAAACATTCAACAAGCACATTGAGAATGGAGCCAATGAACGACAAACATCCTCAAATGATGAGGAAGATGAATCTATTCTGGTGCATTTTTCTGCTATCTCTAATTTGTCTTTCTATACCTTTTAGCATACCTGCAAAACTTGAAGAATTAGTATCCAATACCTATTAAGTTCTTATATTGACTTATTTTTCTTTGCAGATTGTTCGTCTTTTCCATTATATTAAGGAGGAACATGGTGTACACACAGCTTTCAAGTTTTTGAGCAATGTAGGTTTCCGATCACTAATTTTTTTGTAGTTTCAGTAAATGCATATTGTTTTCAATTTCCTTGTCCAAATGCTGCAAATTTCATTTAGTTTTATGGGTTTTTTTTTTTTTATATAGATTTTATGCTCTTATGCGGTTCCCCTTTTCTTTCATAAAGTTTTTATTCAAAATGTTAAGCAAGTTACTTGATGTACTTCAGATAAGGGAGTTACAGACTGAATCTGGAGATTCTGGGGAGGACGCTCCTGAGAGACACCTTGTGGAAAAAGCATTTGTGGAAACTCTTGTGTATGATACGTGGATACTAGCAGTCAAAATATCTTATATGCTATTGTTAACTGTCTTCTTTCCCAGATAAATATGTTCAATTTTGCATTAGATATCATGATGGATCTCATATTATTCTCATTAAGTTCCTCTGAGCACTCAAATGTCATCTCCCCCTCCCCCCTTCTATTCATTTTTTTCAGACCAAAGTCCAAGTCTTTGCCTCAAGATTTATTGCTAAAACTGGAGAAAGAGAAATCTTTTGAGGATGAGGCTCAAAAGAGCTCTATTTTTGTTTCCAAGTTGGGATTTTCCAAGCGAGGCTGTACTTTGTTGATGAATGGGCTTGTCTTCGATGCCAATGAGGTACTTTCACTGTTTTCACTCCAATGTGCCAGACTATTATTACTTGTGTTTTCAAGCATTTGAAATGCTCTTTTCCCTATGTTGTATTTATATGGAATTTAGGGGTAACTGCAATAGTGAAGGGCAGAAGTTTTATAACATGCTGTTGATTCTATATAAAACTGGTGAAGAAGTCACATTATGAAATGAACTGTAGTGATCTTAGATCTTACAAGAGCATCTCTCCTCATGTTGAGACTTGATGCATCCTATTTGTTGCTTTGAGATGATGGCATCCAAGCATTTTGATCTCTTAATAAAGGTTCTATTTGACATCCAAGCATTTAGCTCTCTTAATAAAGGTTATATATGACATCCAAGCATTTAGCTCTCTTAATAAAGTTTCTATGTGACACCCAAGCGTATATACTGGACATTAAAGTGCTTTTATAGAGGGGCAAAGATACATGAACTTGAATTACATTTTCTCTATGGTTTACTGTTCTTAATGATGAACCAGAACTTTTCAGTTCTCACAAGTTAGTGCTTCTTCAGGAGGCCCTTATAAATGCTATGAATGAAGAGTTGCCCAGAATTCAAGAGCAAGTTTACTACGGGAATATAGCATCACACACTGATGTACTAGAGAAATTCTTCTCAGAAAGTGGAATAAGTCGCTATAACCCACAGGTAGCATTCTGTAATGAATTAATTACACATGTGCATGTTTTTTTGTCGATTCTCTTTTCACAATTTGATCTTATCATGCTGACTCAACCCCTACTGATGAGTTTTTGCAGATTGTGACAGATGAAAAGGTTAAACCTAAGTTTGTCACTCTTTCTGAATCTAGAAGTGATACAGATTTTTTGCTTAATGATCTTAGCTACCTCCATTCTCCTGAAAGTAAGAATATTGCATCTTATCTACTGGCTTGGTTAATCTGATTCATTTAAATGTTAAATTTAAATTTACACCACTTCTCATTGGGCGCCATCTTGCAGCTGCTGATGATGTGAAGCCTGTAACACATCTGCTTGCTGTTAATGTGACGTCAAAGAAAGGAATTAATTTACTCCGAGAAGGAATTCACTACCTTGTCAGTCTTTACTTAACAATCTTCATATATCACATCTTGTTTTTTTTTAATTGTTCCAATTGATGGGTGACTTCTCATAATATTTTCTGTTGACATTTTGGTACACAGCAAGGCGTGTCTAAAAGGGCAAGATTAGGAGTGCTGTTCGGTCCGTCTAATTTGGATTCTGATTCAGCTGGGCTCATTTTTGTGAAAGTTTTTGATATAGCTGCATTATCACATAGGTATGTGAAACTACTCATGTGTGCATAAACCGATGTTTGCAAATATTTTTTTGGCTTATTATCATTCACTTATAATTGCACTAGTACAGTGGTGTTCATGTCCTCCTTTACACTTTCCTTCATGCAGTTATAAGAAAGGGGTGTTAGATTTCATGGACCAACTTTGCTTGTTGTATGAGCGTGAGTTCCAGCAACCGTCTTCCTTTACTGGCGATGCCAAAAAAGAATTTCTAGAGAAGGCTGTTGAGCTGGCCAGCAGGCACAATTTGCCATCTGAAATCTATAAATCTCTTCTGAAAGAGGTTTCAGTTGTTGATGTGAGAAATCACTTAAATAAGGTATTTTCACTTTATTTTGCAAGCTTGAACGTTGAAGTTTGTTCTCTTTGATGATTTATGATCTTACTTTACACGTGACAAACTTCTATTATTGAATCTCTCAGCTTGTATACCCTATTACTATTATCCCCTTATATGTCCAATATTATGAAACAAATTGCTCATATATATATAGATATATTCTGGTATTTCCTAAGATAATATGATCTTTTTGGTTGGATGTAATAATAATTACTGATGAGGTTTAACATGATTGCTTGTGATCTAGTTGAATTGAAATATATTTCGTATTTGACGTGCAGGCAGCTTTGTTTCTCTATAGACACCTTGAGGCTGACTCAAACATGAATGCAGTCATCACAAATGGGAGGGTTTGTTTCTCTGTTCCATATATTCATTCTTAATATTGACCAAAAAAAATATTCATTCTTAATAGCCTATACTTTGTTTAAACAAACTAGTTTGAAAGTCTATCCTTGGAAACAAAAGTTCTAGCTTACCATGACCAAATTATATAGGTAATATAGATGTATTTAGTGTCTGACAGTCTATTTTATGATAATGAATAGGTTATCCGGATCACAGTGGAAACTGAGTTTTTGAGCCATGATCTAGATCTTCTGGAGTCATTAGAGTTCAAGCGGGTAAAGCCCATTTTGGGAATTATTGAAGATGTGAATTGGCAGGACATGGATCCTGATTCTTTGACAAGGTTTACTAATTTCTGATTTAAAAACCTTATCAATATTCTCCCAACCCCCAAAAAACAAGAGAAAAAAACAGAAGCAACTAACTTTGATTTTCTCCTTAATTTGTGTTAAAACTTGCAGCAAGTTTATCAGCGATGTAGTCATGCTTGTTTCATCGTCACTGGCTTCTCGCGAGCGAAGTACTGACAGTGCTCGTTTTGAGGTTCTGCATGCAGATTACAGGTAAATACCCACAATCTTGCTCCGTCGTAAACATCCTTATAACATTACCTTATTTATGAGCTTATTGTGATCCATTATTTTGTCATGAGTAGGAAGAGACCTACATAATTTTGTTTGAAACAAAATGAAACTGATATATAGTTGGTTTTTTGACCACCATGGTTACTTTCTTCTGTGTCAAAATTTGTGGTTCCATCATGTAACATCTCTTTAATGTTCTTTTCTAACTATATATTTTGCTTTGCACAAACAGTGCAGTTATTCTGAATCACGGAAATTCTAGCATCCATATTGATGCTGTCATTGATCCCTTGAGCCCTTCCGGACAAAAGCTGGCATCACTTTTCAGGTTGCTATCGAAGTACATTCAGCCGAGTATGAGGATTATCCTCAATCCATTGGTGAGTTATATTCAGCCTATTAAGGATATATGCCTCAAAAAACTAGAAAATCCTAGTATGCTAGTTGCACTATCTAAGTTTACTAAACTTAAGATTGTATTATATCTTTACATGAGGAGGTGATGGAACTATAATACCTATTTCTCTTTTATATTGCAGAGTTCTCTTTCCGATCTTCCTCTGAAGAATTACTACAGATATGTTATACCATCAGTGGTATGCCTACTTGCTTTGCTTCACACAGATTCCTAGTTCCCACTTGTCTGTTTATTGCTTATTTGCTTCGCAATCTCGCAGGATGATTTTAGCAGTACTGATTCTACTGTCAATGGCCCCAAGGCATTCTTTGCAAACATGCCATTGTCCAAAACTCTCACCATGAATCTTGATGTTCCTGAACCGTGGCTTGTTGAACCTGTTGTTGCAGTGTACGTACCCCTTATACTATTGTGATTATCATGATCCTAAGACAAGCAAGCAGTCTTAATTTGGTGTGTGTTCAGCTCTAATTGGTTTCTCTTGAATGCATCAGGCATGACTTGGACAATATATTGCTTGAAAACCTGGGGGAGACAACCACCCTTGAAGCAGTTTTTGAACTCGAAGCTCTCGTTCTCACTGGTGAAGTTGCCATTTTTTGCTTTTAGGAGTACTATCTACTTATTGGTCTTTAAAATAATACCTTAAAAAAGTGAAAATAAATAAGTTAAAGTAGCATTAACTAGCAGTTGCAATATTGTCTTGATACCCAAAGATTGGAATAAAGTTATAAAAACAAGTCTGAAGCAAATGAATTTCAGATTTTCTGATGGAAAATAGTTAGGTTCATTCGAATTCTGAATTTTCCTTTATTGTAAACTGGGCTTGATTCAGGTCATTGTTTCGAGAAAGACCACGAGCATCCTAGAGGCCTTCAGATGATTCTTGGCACCAGGAGCACGCCACATCTTGTTGATACTTTAGTTATGTCAAATTTAGGTTATTGGCAAATGAAGGCTTCCCCTGGGATGTGGTATTTGCAATTGGCTCCAGGAAGGAGTTCTGAACTCTATGTTCTTAAGGAAAATGATGGAACTGATGGAACTGCTCTGGCCAAACGCATAATCATAAGTGACCTGCGTGGCAAAGTTGTTCATTTAGAAGTGATGAAGAAAAAGAACAAGGAACATGAAAAGCTGCTAATTACAAGTGATGATGACAACCATTCTGAAACTGAACAGGTTATTGTGCCATATTATTAACATAATTTGAGTTTATTTAGTCTTTGTTTTGGTTTGTTTGACCTGGAAAAAAAAAACGCTAGCATTTGGCACAAGTACTAGCTCATTTTTTTTAATTGTACTTCTTTCTGATGCGTTGGGAGTTCTCTTCAGAAAAGTGACAACATGTGGAACAAAAATATTTTGAAATGGGCTTCTGGATTGATTGGTGGGAAGCAGAATAGCGGAGTAAGAGAAAGATCTTCTCAGGTAACTAATTATTCATCTTTGCAAGTGCTAGAACCCCACCAATGAAAGATAAAATGATAATATCTGAAAGCAAGAATGTCATTATCCGCCAGGGTTTTTGATGAATCCTCAATTAGTGTTCATTTTCAAGTTTGAATTTTAGATGCCAGCTTAAATTATTTTTATAATAGAAAATAAAAGAGATTAATTAACTCTAAGACTAATAAAAGGAATAATCTAAAACTTAGCAACTGTAACATAAATAATGAGAAAATGGAGAAATGGGTGAAGTGGGAAAGCAAAATCCTAAAATGTAACAAGTGTAGTAATGTAACAGTATAAAAAATTAAATATGAATGGAAATAATAGCTGCAGATCATAGGAATGTATCAGCAAGTCATTTATCTTGCGTTGGAGTTTGTTATGATGCTGCTACATAATACATATAGCATGTGCCTAAGTTTCTTTGTCAGCACTTGGTAGCTTAGCACCCACAGGCTAGTGTCATGTAAATGTCAGTTGTGAAGATGTTGGTCTTTTGTTTTAACTTTTTTTTCCATGTGACCTGAAGATGTTGGCCTAATAAGTACTTATGTAGGTAGCTAAAAGTGGCAGGCAGGGGAAAACCGTCAATATATTTTCAATCGCTTCTGGACATCTGTAAGCGATTTTCTCCTTGCTCATTTTAGGCGTTATTTGCTCCATCATATGTGAAACTTATATCTGATGCAACTGTATCATACTTGCATGTATCTTCTGTTCGACTTTTCTCTTTATTTTTGTCAGAAACAATAGTGTCTAGAAGAATTGAACAATTTCAGTATTGAAAGATCGATGTAATGATGTCTTTTTTCCTTGCAATATCCATTTCCTCACGAGGCATTTGAATAACTTAATTTTTCCGAATGTCTCTTTGCCTTTTTCTTTCTAGCTTGGCCTTGCCAGGTTACATGGAAAGTATTTCTAGCTTGGCCTTGCCAGGTTACATGGAAAGTATCTCATATTTTTAATGCCAATGTAGGGATGTCTGGATTGAAAGTAGCTAAGTATTAAGCATTTGAATAACTTAATTCATTTTTTTGATTTTTTTTTCTCTGTTAGCCTTGTCATGGTACATGATAAGTATCTTATTTTTTTAGGATCCTGGATGTTTGCAAATCTGGATCTATCTTGATTTTTTTTATTTGGATAATTGTGTGCTCCCAAAACATTCAAGGCTCTACCAATGGCATCTTTATACTAGCAATTATTTCTTACTAAAGTGAATCAATGTTCTGTGAAATAACTTTAATTTTCTTTTTGTAGGTATGAACGTTTCTTGAAGATTATGATTTTGAGCGTCCTGAAAAACACTGAAAGGCCTGTGAAGTTTTGGTTTATAAAGAATTATCTTTCTCCCCAATTTAAGGTTGCATAGTTTGTCCATGCAATTATGGATTCATCTTTATATACAAAATGCACCAAGAGTGCATTCTCTGCCTACCTGACTAAACATCTTCGTGCAGGATGTAATTCCACATATGGCGAAGGAATATGGTTTCGAGTACGAGCTTATCACCTACAAATGGCCTTCATGGCTGCATAAACAGACGGAGAAACAGAGAATTGTTTGGGCATATAAAATCTTGTTCCTTGACGTTATCTTTCCTCTGTCCTTGGAAAAGGTAATTCTGCTTCATTCACACCGCTTCTAAGTGGGGTAAATATTCAAAGACAGGTATTTAAGAAGATTTTTCATGTTTTTGCAGGTTATATTTGTGGATGCAGACCAGGTTGTGAGGACTGATATGGGAGAACTTTATGATTTGGACATAAAAGGGAGACCTTATGCATATACTCCATTTTGTGACAACAATAAAGAGATGGACGGCTATCGGTTTTGGAGACAAGTACACGATTCTCAAATTCCTATTCTTCTTTTATTTTACTTTTATGGGTTTAGGTTTAGCAGTGTTGGATAAAAACTCTATAGGTATTGGGTAGAGTAAGACATATCATGATGGTTCAATAAAAGATTTAAAGGTTAAGATGATATTCTTCTCTCTGCATATCAATTAATTCAATAGAGTTCACCTTTTTACTATAGCTTTTTTTTATAACTATCCATAAAGTTTTTCTAAAACTCCACCCAAAAAATGAATGTACATTTAGCTATATGAGAATTTTGATGTTCTAACATATCATCCTTATTGTAAGCACCACAACTTACCGGTTATATTTTCAACTTTTGGACAGGGCTTCTGGAAAGAGCATCTTAGAGGAAGACCTTATCATATTAGGTGGAAATGATTTACTTGGCTAAAATTGCACCTTTTTTTTGGAGATCTGAGAATAATTGTCTTGAATGTATGATTTTGTTGCAGCGCTCTGTACGTCATTGACCTGGTTAAATTCAGACGGACAGCAGCAGGTGACACACTGAGAGTGTTTTATGAAAATCTGAGCAAGGATCCCAACAGTCTTTCGAATCTGGATCAGGCAAGTCACCCTCTCATCTCCCTTTTTTGATATGATAATTCTCATTGTGCTCTTGCTTGTGTTGTGTTTACTCTTTACAATATTTGTTGAAACCCAATGCATTGCATTTGCATAGGTATTTTAAAGAAAAATCGATATGTAGTATTTCTGTGTAAGTATAAACCATCAAAAGGTTTTGAAAATTTAAAATTAGTTTATATGAGGCTTATCTTTCGTAATATAAGATTTTATTATATATTGATACAAGTAAATCTATATTGATACTCAATAATATTTTGATACTTGTACATAAAATTAAATTTGCTAAGCAATTGCTGTTTAATGTCTAGTGATTGGTCATGGCCACCTCCTCCATTAATGTTTTCTCTAAAGAGAGAGGCATTCAAAGCATTCATACACTAACACCACTAATAATAGGTTTGAGGGTTTTTTTTCCATTTTTTTGTTAATGATATTTTAAAGTATAAATTATGGTATTAAAAAACATGGATTTAACATGTATATCAACTTCAATTTATACACATTAGTAGGTTTGAGGTTTTTTCATTTTTAAAGAATTTTTCTATATTTATAATTTAGCTGTCAAACGTTCCTAATCTTGATGACAGTAATAGTTAGTACTTCGTCATGTTTAGCCTAAGATTCTGATTATTAAGAAGCAATTTCTAAAACAATATCATATAAAAAAGTGGACTTAAAACTGCATCTTGCTGATAAATATGAGTATAAATTTGATCAAAGCATACTTATTGACCTTACATAGATAAAAGGTCACGAAACCTCTGATAACCAATTCGTTTCCCTGTTTTTCAATTTGCCGGATTTTCACACATCTGATATATATGTTGCAGGATCTTCCAAACTATGCTCAACACGTTGTTCCCATCTTCTCTCTCCCTCAAGAATGGCTTTGGTGTGAATCCTGGTGTGGTAATGCCACAAAACCGAAAGCAAAGACCATTGATCTTTGCAACAACCCCATGACCAAAGAGCCTAAGCTTCAGGTACACACCCTCAGATTGTTAGGATCCTTTGCATTAGATGCTGTGATCCAAATGGACCCTTAAATTTCTTGGATTTTTGTGTTTTCCATCTCATTTTTTAATCCCTGTGATTCGTACCTCAGGGTGCAAGAAGAATAGTAACCGAATGGGTAGATCTTGATTCGGAGGCCAGAGGCTTCACTTCAAAGTTTCTAGGTGAAGACTCTGATCTTCAAGCTTCATCACAATTTTCCGTTCCAACACCACAACCGAGTCCGAGCAAAGATAGCTCGCACGATACAGACTTGGAGTCAAGGGCAGAGTTGTAAGATGTAATCGACGAACACACACGAACGGCGTTTTAGGAAAATCCAACACAATTGTTATACTGTGTTATTATTTATGGAGGGAGTAAGGAAATTTAGGAAGAAAATACTCAATTTTGCAGGAAGGATATGACGGGACTGTTTTTGTGCTTAGATTGGACTGTTTGAGCTGATCAATGCCGTAATGCCAAAGGGTTTGTTTAACCATGAGAAGTATTAGATAGCCTGATAATTAGTTGTTGGAATAATTTTCTAAAGATTGGAGATTCCTTACTCTGAATCAGCCCAAGGTCATTCTAAGCAGCTGCTATGTTTTCTGTTTAACTTTATGCAGTCATAAATCAGGACCCGTAATTTAGATTGACCCTAAAATAAAATAAAATGATGGGCATACAGTATTTGGAAGTTTTGAGTCTAGATACACAAGTAATCGAGCATATAATGTCTAGTTTGAGTGAGGAATCTAAGTTTGTGGTCCGAAATTGTAAATATGTAGGTTTAGTGGGTCCTATATAAGAAGTTGTCCTATTCATTCATAGCATGTTACCTTGTGATTGGATGATCAACTGAACTTGTGAAACTTTTAAGTTCTATTATTACTACATTTTAATCTTCTTCAGCGGATTCCTTCCATTCTTCAGGGTTTGTTTTATGGGCAATTTGCGAAAATGCCCCACTCAGAAAAACGGTTTGCAAAAACGCCCCTTAAAACAAAAAAATAGCGAAGCATGCAGTTTTGGGTGTTTTTGCAATAAAATTTACATTATTTTGTATTTTCTTTTAAATAGAAGTTTATTAAAAAATCATTTTAATTACAATAAAAATATTTAGCCATGAATTCTAGAAATTCTTTTTAAATACAAAATTAAAAATAGAAAAAGAAAAAGAAAATATAAAATAAGAAAATAGTTTTAGAACATTAAGATTTTTTGGAAACAATGAAGAATATATGGTGGAAGATATTGTTGAAGATATTTTTTGAAAATATAAAACATAAATAAACGTGGAAGATTTTTTTTGTTGAAGATTATCTTCGTTTCAACCTTCTTCGTGATTATCTTCGTCTCATCACAAAGTAGGGTAAAATTCATCCTGTCACCCTGAGTAAACATCTTGTCATACACTACGAAATATCCTGTTACAATAAAAAGATTTTTTTCGGCGAGCGAGCGACAGGATTTCGGCGAGCGAGAGAAATTTGGTTGATTTTTTTTTTGTTTTTTAGGTAAGATTTTCTTCTTTAGGTAAGATTTCTTATTCGGCCCACCGAGAGGATTTCGGTAAGATTTTTAATTTTCCTTTAATTTTTAAAAAAGGATAGATAAAAAACGAAATCTTTTTTAACATTAAAATATTTATAAAATATTTTTATTTATATATTTTTTCAAATTTGGATAAAAAATAAAGTTTGTTAAAATATTTTGTTTCTCAAATAAAATAATAATAAAAATAATAATTTTTGATTTTTTAAAAAATATTTCGTTTTTTATTTTATTTGATAAAAATTAGTCATTTTGGGCATGAATGTAATATTTTTAGGCATAATCGTAACATTTTTAGGCATTTTTACAAATCGAAGAAAAAGAAGTTATATTTGCAAACGGATTATCAAATAGTGGCATTTGGTACTAATTCCCTTTTTTTTATTGGTCTTTCCTAGCTTCAGCACCAAGCCATTTTGCTTTATTATTGCTTTTGTTTTTTTGGTGGGAAAAAAATAATTTGATTTGCTTTTAATTGCTTTCCTGCAAACTCCATGTGAAAGTTTGAAACTTGGAGGGTCCAACCTTCATAATTCACAAATGTATGAATATGACACTTTATTAATGTTGAGCACTAGTTAATATTTGAAGCTTGTTTCTTGTATAAGGTTAGAATTCTATGTACCATATATATCCCGAAGATGGTCGATATCTCAAGAATAGGACAAGCTGGCAAGAGAAAACAACCCTCGATGTCTTGAGAATCAGACAAACTGATAAGAGAAAACAAACATGTAAATAAAAACGAAAAAAACTACACAAATGATGTCGAAACCGGACTTGTAAGAAGGGATTTGTCCACCGCTATTTAAAAATGTAATCTTAGGAATGTGCCTTACAATTGAATTAAAAAAAGTAAAGGAGGAAGTTCAAAAAAGTAATCACATTAGTAGCCATAGTGTAAATAGCATCAAAGTGGCACTTTGTAACTTTACATTTCACACTTCAAAACCACAAGATTCCTTTTTCCCCTCTCTTGTTTCTGTTTACTCAAATGCGCTTAGAATATGATTCAGATGCCTATAATATCTCAAGTAGATCTATATCGTCTGTATTTTGTATTGATTAGACCTCATTTAGGTTTGACTAGGCTTACATGGGTATGCACGTTGATGGATGATGGATTTGAATAGAATCAATTCGATGGGCTAATTTTTGAAATAAAATTACAATTATTTTGATATTGCTTAAATGCACCCTAATGTGTTTACAATCAAATATGAACAAGAAAAATATACAAATTTATAAAGCCTTAGCTCATTTGTTTAATCCAAACCTTTTCACAAGTCTAAATTTTGAGCCGAGTCGGACCTGGACCTGACACGGGTCTACTTTGTCTTAAATTCTAAACCAAGCTAGACCCAGATCTATTTTTCCCTATATTGTGAGCCGAGCCGGACCGGGTCTACTTTTGCTCATGCATTATTGGGCGGGCCAGCCATGTTAGCCGACAATGGCACTTTCATGGAATGATAAAAGCACAGGCTTTTTCAAAATACTATATTCATTCATTAAACTAATAAAAAGGGGACAAAAGAAAGGTTTACATTATGAGTAGATGATTATGCCTTACTTAACCGATTGCCCTTGTATTATTATGTTGAATGGTGATCACCAAAGCGCCAAAGTTATACCCTGCGGCCCACCCCCACCGTATCCCCTGCACCCTCAACTCTTCCTGGAACAAATCTCTTTTCTAGTGGGTCCCACCCCACAACTCTTTGCTGAGTTTTGGCTTCAAAAAATCTTCATTCATTCATTCTTCTGAAGCTCTTGAAAGGGCTTCTCTTGTAATTATTATATACTTAATTTTTTGGTAAGTTTATTGGGTTTTCTTGTCTTTATGATTGCTTTCTGAATTCATCTAGTTTTGTTGTCATTTCAATAATTAAAGTGTAAGTTTGTCATGAAGGTTAGCTTCACATTTGATACACATGTGGTTGGAATAATCTTGCTTTAATTCATGTTAGTGATGAGAATATGTTTGAACTTCTTCATTGCACAATGCTGAAATTTGATGTTTAGTTGAAGCTAATTTATTTGAGCTATGATTTTGATCTCAATTATATGTTGTGCAGGAAGAAAATGGCTATGAATCCTCATAGTCTTGGGTTTTTACTCAGAATGGAAAATCTAGAAAGGTAATTTACCATTTCACAAAATCTCAATCTCTAAGAAAGATTCTATCTTTGTGTACTATGGATTGATTCATTTCATGGGTATCATTTTAATCATGACCAAACAGAGCTGAGCAAAAGCTTTTCTCAAATGGGGATTCCTACAATGGAGATCTTGTAAGAGGACTTCCTCATGGCTATGGAAGATACACATGGTCAGATAAAACAATATATGAAGGAGATTGGGAGCTAGGCAAAATGACAGGGAAAGGAAGAATGGTTTGGCCTTCAGGGTCCATCTACGACGGCGAGTTCTCAGGAGGGTATTTCCATGGACAAGGCGATTTCTCTTACCCGAATCTTTACGTGTACTCGGGAACATGGAGGATGAACACGATGCACGGGTTTGGCAAGAAAGAGTACGCGAATTCGGATTCGTACGAAGGATCTTGGAGAGAAGGCGTGCGAGAAGGGAGTGGAAAGTATGTATGGAGCGATGGAAACGCGTATATTGGTACTTGGAAGGAAGGGAAGATGTTTGGAAGAGGGGTCATGAAATGGACTAATGGAGATGTTTTCTATGGGTTTTGGTTGAATGGGTTAAGGCATGGGTCAGGGATTTATAGGTTTTTTGGAGGTGGGTACTATTTTGGGAATTGGGCAAAGGGATTGAAAGATGGCAGAGGAAGTTTTTATCCTGCAGGGAGCAAGCATCCTCCATTGAGGAAGTGGGGCCTATCGGCTGGCTACGACGGGAAGGAGAGGCGCCAGCTGGCGGTTTCAAAGAGTAGGTCCATGGAACCGAGATTTCGACGTAGGTTGTCAGAGAAGTTGTCTAGTAGGAGTTTAGGGGGTTTGAAGAAGGATGGTAGTGTTGTTTGTTTTGATCATGATTGGATGTTGCGCGATCTTGCTAGGGAGTTTTCGTCGTCTGAGGATGGCGGTTCGAGTGGTGGTGATCAATCTGAGAGCTCTAGGAACAGAAATGGTGTTGTTTATGAGAGGGAGTATATGCAAGGGATTCTTATTAAGGAAAGGATTAAGAAGAGTGAGAGGAAAATAAGCAAGCAAAAGAGGAAATTTCCTGCAACAAAAGTTAGGAGGAGTCCATGTTTCAAGATTTTTGGTGGTAATCAGACTCATTACTTGATGTTGAATCTACAACTTGGTATCAGGTAAGTATGAATTTGCTTGGATGCATGTCATGTAGTGTAAAGAACTTTTGCATTATAGAGCATTAAGTTTCTAATGTAAAATACATCATATCGATCAATGTTTCATAAAACGCTATATTTTGTGCTTGGCGCATTAGCTCACTGGTTGAGCACTCATGAGTTTACCACTGATTAATAACCAGTTAACCACGACCCTAATTCCTTTACTCATAAAAAAAACACCATATTTTGGGTTTACCTAATGCATAGAACATGTTATGTATAATTAAGACAATCATCTTCTAGGTATACGGTTGGGAAGATTACACCGGTGCCTGCTCGAGAAGTAAGATCAGCCGATTTCGGGAAACAAGCGAGGATCAAGATGTCTTTTCCTAGAGGTGGTTCACAATTGACGCCTCCTCATTACTCGCGCGATTTCCATTGGAAGGACTATTGTCCTATGGTGTTCAGGTACTAAGTTCTTCGTTTATATGCATGGAAAGTAAACAAAAACAACATCTTGATAAGTAAATCTATGTATGTGTTTGTAGGAACCTAAGGGAGTTGTTCAAGTTGGATGCGGCCGATTACATGATGTCCATATGCGGCGACGATGGCTTGAGAGAGCTTTCTTCTCCGGGGAAGAGTGGTTGCATCTTTTACCTTTCGCACGACGATAGATTTGTCATCAAGACTCTAAGAAAAACCGAAGTTAAGGTTCGTTATAAAACCTCAAAAAATGCATCCACTTCGCGCATAAAAATGTCTTTATGAACAAAAATGGCTCTATAGGTTTTGCTCAAGATGCTTCCTGGCTACTACGAACATGTGCGACAATACGAAAACACCTTGATCACGAAATTCTTCGGGTTGCACCGGATCAAACTAAAGCATGGAAAAAAGGTGCGATTTATAGTGATGGGAAACATGTTCTACACCGAGCTAAAGATCCATAGGCGCTACGACTTGAAGGGATCGACGTATGGGCGATGCACGAACAAAGATAGGATCACGGAGACGACTACATTGAAGGATCTTGATCTTGAGTACGCGTTTTACATGGACCGGCTTTTAAGGGAGGCACTATTTAAGTAAATGATCATTCATAGTCTATGATTTTGGCTTTGTTAGCTAGTGATGCAATTAGGGTACGTTATTTTTAGTTTTAACTTGTGATGTTTGATGATAATTGCAGGCAATTGTCATTAGATTGTGAGTTTCTAGAGTCACAAGGGATCATTGATTATAGTTTGTTGTTGGGACTGCATTTTAGAGCTCCTGATCATCTCAAGCCTCTCTTGGAAGCGTCCGATACATTTCGAGACAATCCGGAAAGTAGCCCTCGAGGTAAATAATTGGTTTTTTTTCAATGTCCGATTAATTAATCCAGTCCTAATATTTAACCTTCGTTCGGCACTAGCGGAATACATAACATGTTCTACTAGCAGGGTCGAAGTCCTTCAAAAAATAGCACCCTTATATCCTCAAGGGGACTGGATTACGCTAGCGTTACTCCTTTCTATCTGTCCAACTGAACAGAGCTTTAATAATCAAATATCTTAGTACCTTTTCAAAATGTAGGTACGTCTTCAAGAGAAGAGCTTCTAATTCCGGCAACAGGACTCGTGCTGGTCAACCACGAGCCGAGCTCGGTCAACACGACTCCGGGCCCACATATCCGAGGAAGAACCCTACGAGCCTGTTCAGCCGGCGGCGACAGAGAAGTTGATCTTCTTCTTCCAGGCACTGCAAGGTTAGTTTATTAGTAGTATTTGTTCATTTAATTTTCAAGTCATAAATGGTGTGTGTACTAACATTTTTTACTAAACTTGAGAGCAAAACTTAGGTCCATGATATATATAGGAGCATTTAGCTAGTTTATTGCATGGGTGGGTATATATTCGGGTCATGGTTTTGTAAACTTGGATATTTTTCTTGCTCGTGTCGATTCGCATACGCGAGTCGAGCGAGCGAAACTCATAATTGGACTTGGTCTATATTTTTTTCTTTCTCAAATATTAATTTGTACGTAACTAGATGATTGTTAATTTGGTACGTACATTACAAATTGGATGTATAGGCTGAGGATCCAGCTTGGAGTGAACATGCCGGCTCGAGCGGTTCGGAAGCTTCCATGCGATGAGACGGACCCAACCGAGGTCGAGCTGTTTGAGGTGTACGACGTCGTCTTGTACCTTGGCATCATTGATATTCTACAAGACTATAGCCTAAGAAAGAAGCTGGAGCATAAGGCGAAGTCCACGTATTGTGATCCCATGTCGATTTCGGTACTTGCTCCGAGCTTGTACTCCAAAAGATTCCTCAATTTCCTCGACAAAGTCTTCCCTTCAGATCCTTGATTATGAATAGTTTGATAGAAAGGTTCAAAATGCATTACAAAAATTTTATGTTATGATCGACTTTCATGTTATTCACACACACGGATATATACGTACACGTATATAGTTGTATAGAAATTCTATGTTACGAGTTTCATGGTAGAAAGAACACGTTTGGAAAATTGAGGAAAGGAGACAGAGGCAATGAAAAGACTGTTTAATCATGTGCAAATACATTTATGCGTTGGACCTCGTCCCAAAATTACTACTAAATCATAGTGTCTGTTCGCCTACAACTCCGTTATGCAACATTAGAACTTATATTTGTGTTGGAATTTATGCCTAAGAGGGGAGTGATTTCTAGAACCAGAAAAATAATAGCTTATTTAATTTACATTATTTTTAATAATGTGGTGTAAACGAACAGGGCTATACACCTCACACAATCACCTATACCGATTATCGACTACAATAATGAATGGGCTTCACCCTACACATTAGTCACAACAACAATAACTACCCATGATTTATATACTAAAGTTCGTAATGTTGCTACACTATGTAGCAACCAATATAGCCTTCGGGCATTTAGTCAAACGGTTAAGCCTCAAAGGGTAGTACCCAGAGGTCACCGGTTCGACTCTCATGGGCAGCGCCCTCAACCAAAAAAAAAAAAAAAAATGTAGCAACCAATATATACTTCTTTGAATTAATAGGGTGGACCTCTTACATAAGCTAACCCGCCCTTCCTCTCAACCAAACATATCCTCACAATCGGTCACGTCCACTTGCTATCAGTCGTCGTTGATTGCAAATCAATCAATTCGCTTGCAATCGGTCGCTATTTGGTTCGAAAATCTCAAATCTCCAGAATTTGATCAGTTTCAATGGTGAAAACAAAAAATATGAACCAACACAATTTTTCTAGGTTTTGGTGTCGATATCCAAATTCTGATCGATTGTAGATAAGATAAAATTCCTTCGACTGAGTTTCTTAATTTGATTTGATAAGAAAGAAGCAAAGCTTGTATCATTAAGCAGATCGGTTGATAAGAAAGACGCAACGGGAAGGGAAAGAAAGTTGAGCTTGTAAAGGAAAAATGAGGACAATTAGTGAAGAATGATGGTTCAAAGCTCAATGTCAAATACTCTTCCTTGTCCACAACAAATACTAGCTTTGCGGGCACTGCAGCGGGCTATGTCGGGCTATGCTCCACACTAGACGAAGACACCTCCAAGTCTCTCACATTAAAAGGTCTGCTGCTAATAAAGTTGCTGACAAGCTTACCAATTTAGCTTTAGACTTTCATTCTGAGTTTATGTTGTTTTCTCTTCCTCCAGATTCTATTATTGCCCTCCTCCATGAGGGCAGTGTAGCTCATTTTGGGATGTTTAACTTTTCGTAATATAATTTTACAGTGGGAAATCCCGTTTCTTGATAATAAAAAAAAAGTATGATAATTTGGGAATAATTAAAGATTGTTGTAATTCAAAGTAAGTGTGCTACATATAAAAGATTGAAATTCACTTATTTTAATTTCATGATGAAATCAAATAATTTAATACTTGAACATGAAGAAAATAGGATGAGCAAAATAACCTATGAAATTAATTATAGAGTCATAGAATTTGAAAAACAAACCCAAAAAAAACATTCTGAATCATTAAAAAAACTGAAAAAATGGACATTTATTGTACTTCGAGGGAAAAATCTATAAATGATAAAGATGTCATTTTTTTTTAAAAAACAAAATTTTTGTATGTTTTTTAATGAATCAAATAATAATGTTATTTAAAAACAAATGTTTAGACCTATCTTTGTTTTTTTTTAATCCAAGACCTATCTTTGTTAAGACGGGGAAGAAATAAGAAAAAATCAGGGGCTTTCCCAAATCCGAACTCTGGTTGAACAGCGTCAAGGGTTTCATTTGCCCCAAAAGCCTTCTTCTTTGCCCCTCTCTCCGCCATAGCCGGACCTTGCATCGTCTTGCTGTGTATGGTCTCCCTTTCACGGTAAAAGCCTCACTCATCTCACTCTCTACACCTCCCCGAACCTCCTAGTTTGGACAATTTTTTCCCCTCTCTAATCAAACTACCTTGCAAAATCGATTGAACTAGGGTTTTGACAGTTGATATTTTGTAGAGCTCATCTGTGATGGCGAGGGATTTATCGCGATCGAGGTCGCCTTCGTACAGGCGTGCGCGTGTCAGCAGAAGAAGTCGTAGAGATAGAACCAGATCTCCTTACTCTTCTCATCCCCATAGCAGGTGATCCCGTTCATTTTTTCTCTCCTAGGCTTTGAGATTTTTATCAATCCTTTTGGTTTGGGAGTTGAATTCGGTTTGAGGTAGAATTGCAGAGTTCAATTTGGTTGTTTTGAGCCTTGGCTTGTTAAGTAAGCTATGAACTGTATGAACAATCATGTATATGGTTTTATTGTAGTTGTAACTCTCTTATTTCTTAGAGTATACAAGGAACAAAGGAGCTTGGTGATCAAGTGATCTGTATTTTGTAAATTATGTTTGTGGGGAGGTCAATCATAATGATCAATTTTCATTCACCAAAATATGGTCTTTCAGAAAATTTGCAGTTCTAGATGATGTGATGGAAATTAACAAGACTACTTGGAATGGTTTTCCTTCTGATTATATTTTTTCCTCTAAAGGACGTTTTCAAGAACTTGCTCCATGGCTCTCAAAAAAAAAAAGAACTTGCTCCATGAAGTGGTTGCTCATTTTTTATTTGGACATGAATAATTAATATGAGGATTTGCTTTTCGGAAAGGGAGAGGTTTAGTTCCATGGTTGTAGTTTTCCACAAGCTACACAAGAATATGGTGATAGTCAGCAAACATGGCATTGGCTGTTATGGTGGGTTTTAGTGTTGCCACTTTCCAGAACTGTTTGAAGCGAACTAGCTAAGGAGTATGGCTGTCATCTCTCGGTTCAGCCTGTAATTGCATCTGCTTTCTTCTCTACATGTGTTTTGGTGATTAATCCTGATTGTTTTTTAGTGATGTCGTTGATATTGATAACTGTATTATGTTGCTTAACTTGTTAGAAATAACTTAGCAGCACCTATGTGGACATCTAACTGGGTAATGGCATATTTAGCATCAACTCTCTGTTATCTCTAGTGTTGCCTGAACATGCTGTAATGCACTTTGTTGATTTAAAAAAAGAAAAAAGAGCAAGCTTAAAACAAGCTCCATCTACCCATTATGTGGGAGGCAAGAAGGTAGTATCTGCTGATGGATGTACTTTGTTGCCCGAATCTGGTTTGCAACATCGTGTGATAAAAGATGGGGCACTCAAAGCTTTTTGTTTTCAATTTGTAATGAGGTAACTGTAAATGCTTCTTTTGTAGTTTCCAATTTATTGAGTGTGATGGTATATGATAGTGTTATGATATCAGTTGTTGTTGGTATCTGTTAACTGTTTTCCTGTATTTTTCCTTTTACCATATAGACGAAAAAGTCGTTCTATATCCCCACAACGTCGCAAAAGTCGTTCACGAACTCCAAAGCGTCGTAGAAGTCGTTCACCTACACCTAAGCGGCACAGGAGGAGAAGAAGTACTAGTACTTCATCATCTCCTGTGCACAAATCACCTAGTCCTAATCTTGGATCAGTGGTGCATAGAAATGCAAGTGAAAAGTTGAAACAGGATGATGAGGAGAGGCAAAGGTACAATAACGCACATTTGATTTTCATCTATATGATATGCTTCAGTATTATCCATTCTATGTCTGTTTTTGAACCTCATATGACTTACAGAGGCAATGGATTTTTCCATCCATGATATATTATGGATTTGATGTTTCTCCTCATGATTGAATAATTTGCATTCTTAGCAGCAGTTTGGCATTACTTGTCAATAATAATTGTTTTGACAGAATTACCTTGTAGTTTCTGGCCTAGATTGGAAGAATGGGCTGAGCTTGAACACGTGGAGTAAAAGACCCTATATTGTATTACTGGATTTTAATCTGCCACAAACTGTGGGATCCACCAGAACTCTTGAGAGAAATGTGCCTAGGTTAATTAGCAACACTTGGTTTTAAGGCATCATTAGTGACCTAGTTGTAAACTAATCAATATGGGTTCAGTATGAACTCTATTAGTAATGTTTTTTCTTTAAAGATTACGATAGCTGAACTTGAATGCTGCCTGTTCACCCTGTAAACGTGCTAAACCTTGGTCAGACATTCTACTCCACTGTTTGCAATTATTTATCCTATTTTTGCATGAGCCTTTTATCTTTGAAATCAACAATATTGTCCCTTGAGGATAATCTTCTCTAACTTTGACGTAGTTATATTGTATGCCTTTCATCACATCGCAGAATTTCAGTATGTAATGCTAAGGTGGACGTGCTTTCCTTAGATTTAAAATGCAGCAGTTTCGTGACGTGTTCATCTACAGGATTTTCCGATGGAAGATACTGCTATAGCCCTCCTTGTTATGTTTGATGATCCATTGGCTGCCTCCTTTATCTACTGTTCACCACTTTTGAAATTCATTTGTTTGGATCTCGATTCATGTTGAGGTATGCTTTGATAGTGTCAGCAAAGTGGCTTAAAAGTGGATGTAACGTGGTTGCTCACTGGTAAAGTAGAAAGACAAGTCTGACAAAAGAGTTTATTTTTATAAAACCTTCTGTTATTCCTAGCCATGTCTTGTCAATGTGAAGGCATCTGGAGAAAGAGCTATGCAGTATCTCTGTATTCCTAGCCACATCTTTTCTTACTCCATACTTTGTTATCAGGCGTCAACACGAAGCAGAATTGAAACTAATAGAAGAGGAAACTGCTAGGAGAGTGGAAGAAGCAATTCAGAAGCAAGTTGCAGGAAACTTGGATACTGAGGAAATCAAGCTTGCACTTCAGAGTCATTTGGAGGAAGGTAGAAGGAGACTCCAAGAAGAGATTAAAGCCCAACTAGAGATAGAGAAGGAAGCTGCCCTTGTCGAAGCTCAAAGGAAAGAGGTAACAATTGTCTTAGGGCTTATTTGGTAAAAGTAGGAAGTGCAATTCCTACAAAGTTATTTCCTGGAAATAATCAACTTTGAGTTTGGTCGGATTTTGAAATTAAAAAAAGAAGTGGAAATGTTATATATAAGGGTGTGGAAATAGAACATTAAGTTGCTACTTTCTCCAAAATGCAGATCTTCTTGGGATTTTATTCTTTTTTCACAACCAAATACATGTAATTTTATGGGATTTTAAAGTCATGGGAGATTATTTGTAAACCAAACCAGCGCTTGTTCATATTTTGAAAAAAGAGAAGGAAGCTGGTTTTTGCTAAAGAAATCAAGATGGAAGGAAATGAATAAACTTGGCATTTAGTCAATGGGTTGAATCAAATAATATTGAATCTCGGGGATCTTTGTTCTTCTAGGAGCAAGCCGTGAAGGAGAAAGAAGAGTTGGAGAGGAAGGTAGAAGAAAACAAGAGGAGGTTGGAACAGCTACAGAGATTAGAAGCTCTAGAACAGGAGAAGAAGGAAGAGCAACGGTACAGAGAACTCGAGGAGATGCAGAGGCAAAAGGAAGAGGCCTTGAAGAGGAAGAAGCAAGAGGAGGAAGCAGAACGAGCGAAACAAATCAAGGTGCTAGGAAAGAACAAATCTCGACCAAAACTGTCTTTTGGTTTCAACTCCAAGTGAGTATTTAGTCTATCATTAGTCATATCAATACTTGGGACAGTGGGTATCGTCCCTTTCAATGCAAAAGACCAGTTTTCGATTCTGAATGGGTTCCTTTTACTTTGGTGTGTGCATGGAAGGAGCTGTTCTTGATCATTGTTTTTAGCTCAAAAGCTGCTTTTGATGTATAATATATAAATCTGGTGTTAAATTCCCTTAGGTCGGTTGCACTGTATACAAAAATTGTCTAGGCTCATGCAGTTTATCTTTTGTTATATCACTTCATGGAAGTAGAGTTGTGCATTACATTTTTAGTGACTTGTGATATACAAATAGATAGGGGCAAGTCTAGGCTGCCCGACCCGTCCTGCTGGCCCACAAATATAGGCGTACGTAGACAACGAAAATACCCATGTTCGTAGGACAAACCTGTCATTTGTCCATGTTCATAGGCGTCAATTGTGGCTCGAGATCAGCCTGAAACTGGTTTGTGTTTTCATGACACCGGCAATGATCACAAATCAAGTAAACCGGCTCGTATGGACCAACTCGGTTCAATGTAAGGAAGCATGGTGAGGCTCGAAACAGCTTATGCCCAAGTCTTGTATTTGATTAATTGTTTGTAAACCAGAGTTTGGCAGTTGTGCCTGTAGCCAAAACAGAGAACTTTGATAAAACTCAACACTAATAGCGTAAAGACTGTGACAAAGCATTTTTAAGACGTGTGGCAAACCATTTAACCCTCAATTAAGCTTTGCTTAACACAATGGATTTGCAGTGAGGCAATAATCCAAGAACACTAAGAAAAGGAATGGTTTTGTTAGTTGATCAGAATCTGACTTTTAAGCAACAATTAAACAATAAAAGTAATTTGAAACTTGTACCACAAAAGCTAAATTTGAATTGGAGCAATATTTTGAAAGCTAGCTGATGTGTTGATTTTCTCAACGGCTAGGAAAAGGACTTGACGATTAAAATAAGAGAAATACCATATCATGAAGAATAAAGCTTGAAGAAACATGATTTAAATATAATTGAGCGCCACATTGGTGGTTTATGATTGGTCAACACAGCTTTGTTGGGGAAATCTCATGATCCATCATAATCCCAATCACGGGTTGATAGACACATTGGGCCCACATAGAGTAAAGCCCACTACACATCTTAAGTTACAAAAACATTTATTTTCTCGCATTGGTTTTTGTATTATCATTTTTATAAGGGTTTTTTTGGGTAAAAATCATTTTTATAAGGTTTAATAAGGTAAATTGTGTCTATGCTTGGAATTAAAATTGATGAACTCCGTTAACTATTAGGCTGTGTTTTTATTGAATTTTTGAGCAAACAAATTCTATGGTTAAACTCTCGCGTTATTCGTTACTATAAATACGAACCAAACTTGGAATTGTTAGGGATCTTTGGAACCGCAACATTAAATCATTAGATTTTACACAATAATTAATATTTTCTTACCATAATCAGTCTAATACATTGTATAGTTCTTACGATAATTAATAGTTCTTATATTCGAAGCAAAAACATCACAAATACCAATAGTTAAAAATATTACGAGTTTAAATGAGTGTGATAATTAAAATAAAAATGAGAATTTTTGTATATATATACATATATATGTACACACATATGATAGTCAATTTTAGAAACTTTAAATATTATATAAATATGATTTAAAATACTTTATCGATTTAAAAAATAATTAAGATTTAACCTCCTATTAGATTCTCAAACTAGCGATTGGTTTTGGTAGGAGATTTCGATAACTACGACTATTTAGTGTTAATCGCGTATTTATCCGGAAAAAATAAACAATATTAAAACACTCCAATGAACTAAAAAAGCAAAGATTTCGGAAATTGGAACTCCATTCCAAAGGGTGAAAAAGTGTGAAAAAGACTCACTTTATTCCTCTACACACTCCTCCCTTCCCCTTTGCTTCTGCTCAACGCTGGGTAGCGAAATCCCACCAAAGCTTCCGAATTCACAAACCCAAAATTTCTTTTTTCGCTTCAATTCCAATTCTCAAAACCCCCAATTCGGAAAAAAATATTAAATTAATTAAAATAATCGAGCTTCGTAGTTGCCCAGTCTATAACAGTTGACATCAGCGTGATTCCAGAGTGTTTCCCCTCCTCAGCTCGCAATCGGGATTCAATTAGGGTTAAAGAGACAGAGAGGAGGTGGGTTTGTTCCAGATGCTCATTCGATGGGGAAATTGTCCCAAGGAAACGGGTTGGAGTCTTCTCAGGTTGCAGAGCCCACCACCGGAAATTCTTCTTCTGGAAGCTTCTGCGGAAGATGTTGTTCGATGGGTGGGATTTTGGATTACTTCAGTTTCAAGTGTTTGCTGGTTTTGATCCTTAGTCTAGCCGTGTTCATCTCTGCCCTCTTTTTGATTGTGCCTTCTTCTTCTCCGGATTCTGGGTATGATGTGTCCCAGACGATCAAGCTTACCGGTATGTTTGACTTGATCTCTGTTCTCTTGCTCTTTTTGATGGGCGTTTCTGATTTAGGGTTTTGAGGGTTGATCCTGATTTGTGCTTTCTTTTTTTTTCCTGAATTGGGTTTTGCATGATGCGTTTTTGATGTGTGATTAGGGTTTTATTCTAGGGTTTTTAGATGGTGGTGTACTCTGTTGTGATGATCTTCTAGTTTTCTAGGGCTTTGTGTTGGATTTAGGCATTTTTTACCTGTTCTTGCTGGCTCCTATGATCGGATCCTACTAATGTGTTATTCAGTAGCACAAAAAAGCAGCTATGGGGAGTATTGTTTGTTATACTGTTGTCAATTTTCTTACTGATAATGTTTTCTGATTAAGGGTAGCTTTGAATATTGATTTGATATTCGACGTATGTTTGGCTTAAGCACCTGTGCCGCTATCGAATTTTATTTATTGTTGTGATCGTTGTATGTCTTGTGGAAAGTCTTATACTGGTTTCATATAGATGTCTCACACTTCTCATATGTTTTCTGAGCTGAAAGCTTATAATTCAATAGCACAAAAAAGCTCCTATGACAGAATCCGACTAACTTGTAATTCAATAGCACAAAAAAGCAGCTATGGGGAGTACTGTTTGTTATTATGTTGTCGATTTTCGTACTGATAATGTTTTCTGATTAAGGGTAGCTTTGAATATTGATTTGATAGTCGTGATATGTTTGGCTTAAGCACCTGTGCCTCTATCAAATTTTATTTATCAGTGTGATCGTTGTATCTCTTGTGGAAGTTCCTATACTTGTTTCATGTAGATGTCTCACACTTCTCATATGTTTTCCGAGCTGAAAACTTACATGGAAACTCAGAAACAAGAATGACACCTTATCACTAGTGCTACAGAAAGTTTGATGCTTGATCTTAGCCGCAAGAAACAAAAAGGGTCTTTTAGTCTATCTAGTTAGCTTGGTCTGCACATGGTTTGGTCACTCATAGTGCTTGTGTTGCATGATGTATTTGCCTGAAGTGGAGATTTCTTTTTTTCTCATCCCATCTCCTTTCCTGTCTTTCATCCTAAAAAACTGATGGTTTACTCAGAAGCTAGAATGGTACTTTCTTGCAAATGATTGATGGTTGATCCTAATAGCAAGAAACAAAAATGGAATTGGAATCCATCTAATTAGGTTAGTGTGACTTGATGACATTATTGCACATTCTGCACATGGTTTGGTCAATGATAGTGCTTGTGCAGCATAAAGTATTTGCCTGAACTAGAGATTTCTTTCTTTCTCTTCCTCTCTCCTTTCCTGTCCTTCATTCTAAATATATCTTGCCTTTTTTCTGTACCCTGTCTTGTTTTACCTTAAATCAATGTGAGATGTACTTCAGGATATGTCTATTGTCTTCTTTTCCTTTTCTAGTTTCATTTTAGATTCAGATAGAACTTATTATGGAAATTATCCCTGGTAAACAATAATGCTCAATGATTTACTTTTATTTTTTTCATGCAGCATCTATACAGGCTTACTTCAGACTGCAAAAGCCAGTTTCTCAGCTTAGGCCTCACATACGACAGTTAGAGGATGAATTGAATAGAGAAATTGGAGTACCTGATACCAAAGTATTGCCCAGAGCTCACTATTTGGGTTTACATCATTTTGTTCATTCCTTGTGTAAAAAATTGAGATATCTAATATTGATTCATTTCCTGTAGGTTATCGTCCTGTCTGTGCATAAATCACGCATACCTAACTCTTCATATGTGGTCTTCGGTTTCCTACCCCATCCAAAGGGCATTCCTATACACCCAGTGTCCCTAAGTGTGTTGAAATCATCATTGATTGAATTGTTCCTCCAAGAGACAAATTTGACATTAACAAGCTCTACTTTTGGTATTCCCTCATCCTTTGAGATTGTAAAGTTCAGAGGAGGTCTAACTGTGATTCCTCGACAACCTGCTCCAGTATCACAAATCGTTCAGACACTGTTCAACTTTACCCTCAATAATTCTATATATGATGCAAGGGAAAATATTGATTTATTGACACAACAACTGAAGACTGGATTGCATTTGAACTTTAATGAGGTATTTTACTTCTTTCCTGCTTACATATGTGCAGATTACCTCCGTTCTACACAAAAATACAACAATACTACCTCTGTACTAAGTTGAGTCTTTTCAGCAATTGGATTTTTGGTCAACTTTATATATTGTTATTGTTTTTTCATGCAAATTAGTAAGACTGAGCTATGACAATTGTTTTTGAAATGTGTTTTTTATCAATATTTTTATTCAGTGGTCGAACTTTTAATAAGTGGTTAGATTGTGGGAAACGTTAAAATATTGAGCTTAATCAATATTTTCCTTGAAAATTGTCTCAAAAGCTAAAGCAAAAGTTATTGTAGGGAGATATGTTGATTGTGTAGTTACTGATCTCTAACAAGATTACCATGCTCAATCTTATCCTTGCAGAATGTATATGTGCAAGTAACAAATAAAGCCGGGTCAACAATAGATCCACCTGTCATAGTTCAGGCTTCAGTTTTATCAGAAATGGGAAGTCTTGAGCCACAGAGACTGAAACAACTTGCACAAACGATCCAAAACAATTCCTACTCTAAGAATCTCGGCCTCAATCACACAATGTTTGGGAGGGTCAAATTTGTTAGTTTGTCGTCTTATCTGTCTCAAACACTTAAGCCCATCCCACCATCTCCTGCTCCATCTCCCGAGCCCCCTTGTTCTGCGTTCCCGCCACACTACTCAGCTCCACCGTCCAACTATGATGGGTACGCACCGTCTCCGAGTCCAATTCGCTCCGGCTGTGTTTCTGAAGGTGCCTCTCCACCGTCTCATCCTCATTCATCACCTCGTGCTGCTGTTGCTCTGCCTCCTTCGGGGCCATATGATACTGCATCTCCTAGTTTTCATCCATTGCCTTTGAGGCATCATATGTTCATGCAAGGCCTAGATCAGAGCAGTGGTGAGTTGTTGATGCCTCGAAGAATTTTGTCATCAGGTATTATAACTCAAAACTTGTGATTTCTGATTCCCTGCAGAATTTGAAACTTGATGATTTTTTTTATAGAAACTTGGGTCGGTATTCAATTTTCTCATGCCAGTCCATTTTGCCAATTTTTTTACTTTAGTGCTAATAGCTGAAAATCAGTCTGGTTTGTAGTGTTTATTAACTTAAGTATTTTTCCCATTTTGTTGCTGAGTGCTGATAAGGAATGCATGCTGATTTGTGTAATGTATGCTATGCTTCTTGTGAATAGTTAGGGAAATTTTTCCCATTTTTTAAGTATTTTTTTTTATAATTTTTGAGTTTTAGGTAATATTTATTGGTGAATTGTGAGGTCTTTAATTGGACATATTTACCCTATGTGTGCAAATTCTCTTCATTCATTAGTTATAATTATGGTGAATAATTCATAATCTGTAATTTTAGAAAAACTCGATAGGGCTTTACCCTTGTCATTGATTTTCTTGATAGCTATGTCAAAATCGAAAATGATAATATTATAGTGAATGGAAGGAGTAACGAATTGGTTTAGTAATAATACTAAATGAATGCTTGCATCAGATATCATTGAAGCTGTAAAGTCTTGTTATTTGTTTTTAATATTCAGCTGCTGTTTTTGCTCCAATAAACAACAATGAATCATGCCTAAGCATCGGCTGCTTTGTGCTTGGTGCAGGTACTAACGTCGGGATCCATTTACTGGTTTCGGCTTTTGCAGCCCTCCACCTTCTACTACTATTGTGACTTGACTTCCATCCATATCTACAAAAAAATTGAGGCAAGTGAAAAAATGTTAACTGCTCAAGCGAAAAAATGTGAGACCGAGATTTCCCAGAAGCGTTGCTAATACCTGTGTATAGATACCCAGAAGCAAGAAATGGGTCAAAGCCAAAAACAATGGCAGGCCTATTTACCTTTTTTACTTTTTTTTTTTTTTTTTTTCGTTTTGGGGGGTTAAGAAAGCAAGCAAGTATGGTGTTTTTCCCCAAGGGAATAACTCCTCCCAGAAACTTTTGAAAGATCAAGTGTAAGTTGCAAGTGGTCTTTCTTGAGCTTCTGCAGAGTTCTAGGGTGAAATTAAGAATGTGGAACGTTGGAAATACAGTTTTATTTTTGTTAATACATAAATGGCAGTATTGTCTACATGCAAGAAATGAATATGTAGCTTTGTGCTGTTCCTAATTTCTTGTTGGTGCCTTTCATTATAAGGGATTTGGCACTTGCCAATGCGCTTATAAGCAACGGCTCCGCCAATGGGAAGTAAGCTTTTCTAGTCTCTATCTGTGCTTCTATATTTATTGTGAATTTGCATTAGTGTACTATTATTAAGCCTGTTATCTATCTAGTACCACCAATGAAAGTGTAGATTGGATTTGCACACTTTGACTGGACTTATTTTTGTAGGTTTTAATACCTTGACTTTCTCAGTGTTCACAATTCACATGGCCTTCTTTTGTCCTTGTCTTAAAATTACAGTACTTGTATCCTTGACTTGTGGAGGGTTTTTAGGATCCAAGAATCAAGCCCTTGAAAAATAGAACCCAAAATGTGTTTTTTTTGTTTTTATATTATTGATATTTCTAGTGTTCTTTGACTATCATGAGTTGTAGAGGATAATCACTAGCAAATTGTGTATCAGTGGCTCCATGAATGTGAATTTTCAAGGTCTGTTGTGTATATCCTTTGTTGTGATTTTGCAATCTCTTCATGAAAACGCCACCATCTTCTTACTTTGATAGTGGAAACAGACTAGGAAAAAGTGATAGTCCTTTTTTATTGCATTGAGCTTTATACTTGCTGATACAATCATACTACTGATAGAGAGACAGACTAGGAAGAAGCAAACACAACAGAATGGAACACAATAAGAGATGACTGAGATACAAATTGATGTAAAGATTAGTCACTTAAGTCTTTGGAGCCTTAAGTAGCCTTGACGGCCATCTTCATCCCAGCTTGGCAGTGGCCAGGGATGCTGCAAATGAAGTAGTTCATTCCTCTTTTGAGCCTAATCCTGTCCTTTCCGGTTTGCATTGTTTTCGAGCCGGTTGGGGTGGTGCATCCTTTGTATCCGGCCTTGCTAACCGCCACCAAGTTGTGGAACCCTGCGTTGTAGTTGAACACTAGTTCGACGATAACCACGGATTAGAGTAGTTACGAAAACAACTCTTCAAGTAGAAATAATCATTTAGAAGTTGTTCTTGCACATAGCAAATGATACCCCGTCCACGGTTTGGACAAATCATAAAATAAAACTCAAACTGAACCGAACCGAAAAACTCCGCGGCTAAAATCCGATTTTATATTCAATTCGGTTTTATATGATTCCAAATGAAATGATATCTCACTCTTCGGTTTGGACAAAATCGTAAAATAAAACTCAAACTGAACCGAACCAAAAAAACTCTGCGCCTAAAATTCGATTTTATATTCAATTTGGTTTATATGATTCCTAATGAAATGAAATCTTCACTCTTTCAATTTTGAAACTAGTAATTAGAGCATGCTAAACATGTGACCTTTAAGAAAGTCGAATTATACACACCCTTATCCCGAGCAAGTTGAGAGAATATTTCCAATAGACGCGAAAAAAGCAGGGTCAAATGAGAAAAAAGAGACGAAAAACCACACACATTTTCAAACCAAGAACATATCATGATAAAAAGAAGGCATTTGAGATCATACCAAGAACATCACCAGCCTTGAAAAGCTTGTTCTTGGGCCACTTGACCATGTTGAAAGTCCATCCACCGCGGCCACCAACCATGTATCGACTTTGGGCTGCGTTGCACATCTCGCTCTGCATCATCAGAGCCACCAACACTAGAGCCGCCACCGCCATTGCACTACCTCTTCCCTTGCAACCCATTCTTGGAGACTTCAAACAAAAGGGTAATCAATCAAGAAAGAGAGATTAAGGGAGAAATCAAGTCTCTAAAAGAGTGGATGTTTGTGAAGGAGCCTAAGGTTAAACAAGTCCATTTATAGGGAGATATGTCATGAGTTAGTCACATGACCTTGCTGTGCTCAACGCTAATTCGTTATAATATATGCACTTGTTTTTTGTTTTCGATGTGTATTGGATAGAGTAATGTGTATTGTATTAGTATTAGTTATTCGATGGTGCAGAAACAACTTGTTCGAATGACAACTCTGTCACTCATGCCATTCATGCATATAAAATTGCTTTCTTAGATCGGATTCCGGGACATTGGCCATTTTTTTCACTTTTCTAATGGGAAAGTAGCTTTTCACATTTGATAAAATAAAACCAAAATAGCTTTCTACGACGGAAGGTAATGACATAAATTTAATAACCATATTTGCAATAAAAAAGAATTTGGTAGAAATGCTCGTAATAAAACTTAATGACCCAACTACTGGAAGAAAGCGTTTGACCTAGTAAAATGATACAGTATGAAGTAAAACTCAAGTGTGTATAAAAAATATTTTACGAACTTAGAGAAATAATTTAATAGATATTTGATTAAAAACTGGATTTTATGAAAGACTAATCTTAAGAAAAATACAAAAAACATATTATTAAAAAAAATAAAACCTTAATCAATTAACTTTAAAATTTGTTTTAATGAATATTATTAGAGGTTGATTCACATAAAAATACCTCTTAAAATGTAAACTGTAAATAAATAACAACCGTTAGATTTAAAGAATCTACGGTCGAGATTAAAACGAGAAGCTAAATAAGAGAATGAGGATTTAGAAACGGACGGTGGCAATTTTGAAATTATATGGGAATTTAAGGACAAACTCGTCTATTGGTATTCAGAACAAAAGAGGCGTTTTGTTCTTCATCCCGTGTTCCTGGTTCTCCAAATCTTTTCTTCCTCCGATCTGCGCATACCTGCATAGTGGAGTCGTGCACCGTCGAGGGAGCCGACGGCGTGAACTTCAGGGCTTGGGTGTTCAAACCGAGCGGCGGCGTAGGAACGAACCAAGACACGACCATTGTCCTGGTTCACCCCTACTCCATCTTCGCCGGCTGCCAGGGCCTCCTAAGGGGGATGGCGACCGCTCTTGCAAATCGTGGCTTCGTCGCCGTCACTTTCCACATGAGAGGCGTCGGCTGGTCAACCGAACGACTTCTCTTACTGGCTTCGTTGAGATCAACAAGGTCGTCTCTATTTGCAATTGGGCCTCTCATTCCCTCTCTCTCTTCCCCGGATCTTGCTCATCTGCTCTTCTGTTGTTATGATTTGCGTTCTTCTGCTTTGAATTTAATATTGATTATCATGATTTGAATTGGTATTGGTGTAATTAGGGGTTAGGGTTTGTCAATTGAGTGAAACAGGTGCGTTATGAAGGCAGTTGATTTATTGCTTCCTATCATATTTGCCATGCTCGACTGCAACTTGAATTATGAAAACAGTTGAATAGTTTAAACTATTGCTTCCTATCATATTGGCTTTGAAGAACAAGTTTCCTAACCATATACGTCGGAAATTAAGAAGAGCGATCAGGAATGTGCACCTGTGCATTTTTCAACTTTTTCTTCTATAGTTCCTAAATTAGATTCCCAATTCTGTCATTAAAGACTAACTTGATCTAAAAGTGCTCAAAAAAATTAGTTGCTACTGTATATCAAGAATACTCTACAAAGTACGCAGTACGGTCCTCCTGCTCAAATCCCCAACACAAAATCAGGTTATTTAGCTGCTAATGTATATCAGGAAGCCTATGTTGAGTTTTGACAATAAAGGATTAGTTAGTTGAAAGAGCTTGGCCTTGTGACTGATCTAAAAGTTTGGGCTGCAAAGTGATCAAATACTTACAAACTACCTCACTTTAAACTCTTCTAATATAAACTGATTGATAAATCTGATCGTGATTACTGAGCCAAATGTTAGGCAGTATATACAAAAGACCTAAGAGAAGAATATGCAAAAAATGGTCTCCAACCAATGCCCCTATATATCAGGTCAATTTTGTGCTTTTGTTTTGGGATCCATTTAGTTCTCCTACTTAACTGTTTGTGTTGAATTTCATTTATGTGATGGTCCTTTTTAGCTCACTTCCAACAAGATTGCTTTATAGGGCTCTTAGCTACAACCACTTAATTAGTAACTATATTAGTGGCTAGTGATTTAAATAAGTGTGAATACTCGTAGGTGTAATGTACTTTTTTGTACGTTCATATATTTATCTATCATGTTCACATATTTAAATACTATGTTCACATATTCTATACATTTATTCACAAATAAAAATAGTAATGTTTTGGATTAAGCATGTTCATATATTTGTCTTATTTGTTCACGTATTTTACTAAGATATTCACATATTTGTTTCCTTTGTTCAAAAATGACGATTCTCTATTCTTCTTTTTATATGTTTTTTTATGTTTGTTAAACATTATTTGATCATCATGTATGTTTTTTTATGTTTAGGGGAAGAAATTGCTCCTCCACAAAACAGAAAAGGAAAATGGAAGGGATGGAAGAAGGTTGATAAAGAGAAGAAATCAATGGATAGACATTAGCTGATAGAAAATTGGTAAAATAAAAAGTTGATGTGATCTAAAACGTATTAGGAAGTTAATGTAGAGTTGACTACAAGTTTGATAGTGTTTTTTGACTTATATTTTAGACATGAAACGATAATTGTAAATAGTTAGGGTTCACATTATGACTTTGATTATGTTCACGTATTTTAGATATACGTTCACATATATATTTGAGTATAATGTTCATGTACTTTAGACGTACGTTCACAAATGAAGCAAATGTGTTCACGTATTTGAGTATCATGCTCACGTATTTTAGATGTATGTTCACATATTTGAGTATCATGTTCACGTATTTTAAATGTACATTCACATATTTGACTATCATGTTCACGTATTTTAGATGTATGTTCAGACTAATGCTGTCAAATTTCTGCAAACATATATGTAAAGGTTTCGAATTTGCACAATTATAAAGCATGATCTCTCTCTCTCTCTCTCTCTCTATATATATATATATGTAATTATAAAATGACAAGTTGGCTATAGTGAAAACAAATGCAACAAAAAGCTGTATTTGTAAGATAATTCGATGGAGATAGCAAGTAGAGATAGAGAAAAAAATTGATTGCTAAATTTCTAATACATTCAAGTTCATACATTATATGACGCATAAATAATAAGTATGAATAAGTTTCAATGGGTGAAACAATTTATTATGTCCATTTTTATGTTCACGTTTTTTCTTTAATTGTTCACATATTTAATGAGGTTGTTCACATATATTATGTTGTGGTTCATATATTACTAAATATGGTACATGAACAAAAAAACAGTTTATTATATCTGTTTTCATGTTCACGTATTTTCTTTGGGTGTTCAAATATTTGATGAGGCTGTTCACATATTTTATGTCATGGTTCACATATTAATAAAGATAGAATATGAATGCATATTAATCTCTATTCACATATTTTATGTCTTTATTCACATATTTCATGCATCTGTTCATATATTTCATATATCTATATGTCCACATATTTCATGCCTCTGTTCATATATTTCACATATCTATATGTTCACATATTTAATGTCTCTGTTCACAATTTTTATGCCTCTGTTCACATATTTCAATTCATATATCTATATGTTCACATATTTAATGTCTCTGTTCACAATTTTCACGCCTATGTTCACATATTTCATGCGAGTGTTCATATATTTCATACCTTTAATACATGGTTCGCATATCAAATAAAAGAATGTTCACTCAACTAAAAATATGATGTCCTCTAAAATTACAAGTATCATAACACAAGAAAATCTAAAAACTTTGGTAAAATTATAAAGAATGTGTTTTTCCTTTTTTAATTATCAAGCTAAGCACTATCAATTAACAACGAAGACTATGACTGTATGTACATATTAACATTGGGTTATACAAGGAAATTTAAATAAAACTTGATGTCTTGTTATTCTTTTTTTTTTTTAATTGAACAAAAAGAGAGTGATCGATCTATGAACAAGCTTGCTAGCTTAGCCAAATGTTCACGTATTTTCAACCCAAATGCAAACATAAAACAATGCAAGTAACCTAGGATTAATGGAAGTAGTTGAAATTATGCATAGAGGTCTAACTTAGCCCTAAACTGATTAGTGAAAAGGAAAATCAACGAATCATTTCAATAGCTAACATGGTAATGATCCACAATTTTTTTACATCATCAACTCATCATCATAATTTATGACATCGAATGCAGGAGAATGCATTGTTCATAAATCAATGACCCTTTGCTCTTTGGTATCAGTATTCACATGTCCGAGTTATAGTCTGGAAGACAAATAACAGTATAGTCTTCTTTTGTTGAAAACAGAACAAAGCATAAGAGGCAATAGTCATCAACTGAAATACAAAACTATGAACTTAGAGTCGTTGAAAATAGGGTATATTCATAAGCAAAAGTAAGAACTGAACACCACAAAAAGTACAAGTGAGGATAAGTTGTCCCTCTTTTGGAATCTTAAACATCATTTCAGCAAAGAAGAGTTTATTCTCAACTTCAGTTTCCCTTTTAGGTCGAGCAGTTGCACTGGTAGATTGATGGAGCTCATTGTACCTGCCGACTTTCTGTTTTGTCATCTTGTAATTCATCATCCCTTCCTGAAATCTCATTGTTTTCTCGCTCTCCACATCCCTTTCAACAATTTGTTGCTAGTAATTTCCTCCAATTTCGAGGCAGCTAAGTCTTTTTCCAGATTGATGCTGGTGAATTTGAGATCGTAGATCGATAATTGTTCGATTTTGGCTGAATTTCCGACTGCAGGAGCCGAAAATCGGGAAATCAGAAGAGCAGCGAGTGGTGGCAGATCGCCGGCAAGCGAGGGAAGGAGACCGAGGTGGGGGTGGAGGCCGGCGTAAAGATGGGTTGGAGTCTTGGAGAAGAAGAACGCATCTGGAGTGATGGGTATAAACAAAACTCATGAAATGACGATATTGCCCCCGTGTCTTTAAAACTTTTACATAAGATTTTTTAATCACGACCGTCCATTTAGACAATCGAACGGCCCCTATTAGTTTTTAGTTTGTAGGATAGGGTGGGTTTTCATTTGAACCTGCTCCATATTATTAGGGAAATTGATTCGAAAACTAATATTTGATTACCATAATCAAGGTGAGTGAAACTTATTTGTTTATAGATAAAAGACAAAAAGATATATTATTATATAAAAATGAGTATTATAATATGTTAACTTTATAAAACTATTTCAATAATTTTAATAAAATTGATAGCTCTTAAAAGTTTTTAATTTGATGATTCTTTTATATTATAAGTTAAAAGAACTCAATAAATATCATATCGTAGATAGTCGTCAAATATGACAATATCTCTAATTTAAACCTACAAAATATTAAATATATATTATACGTTATTTGTACATGGTACGAGACATAAACTAAGTTTTTTAAAAAGATGGGGTAAAATGATAAGACGAAAATGGGTATATAGGCTATGGGCAACCAAAAATGAAGCAAATAGGCTACAAGGAAAAAAAAAAGAGCCCCCATAGGCTTTTTTCCAAATTTGCCCCTACCTTTTTTTAAAATTTACAAGATGACGTCACCAATGGCATATGATGACGTCAGCACCCCTTACCACTATCGACGTTGACCGGCGTTGACCAGTCGTTGACCGGCGTTGACCGCCTTGTCATCAGTCCACGCACAGAAAACTTGTCATTTCGTTCACGTACTCAACTTGTCATCTGATGACAAGTCGAGGTAAAAACCATCATTCACACAAAAAACTTGTCATCAGTGATGACCAGTTACGAAATTGACCTATGTGGGATTTGAACCCACATTATTGTGCATCAAGCACATTGCTCTACCATTTGAGCTAATAGGCCATAATTATAAGTAATATATATACAAATCTAACATACCCAAACCCATGAAATCATCCAAAAACATTAAAACAGACCTGTCATCACCCCCCAGATCCGTAAAACAACTTGTCATCACCAAAACACATTAAAAAGGGACTTGTCATCGCCAAAACCCATAAAAACGGACTTGTCATCACCCAGAACCATAAAACACACTTGTCATCAGTCAGATCCGTAGAACAAACTTAAATTGCTCAAAACTCATCAAAAATCACTTGTCATCACCCTAAATCATAAAATAGTCCCAAAAACACTAAAATGAACTTGTCATCCAAAAAACCCACAAACTCAAAACCCCTATACCCGCAACAAAACTTGTCATCACTTAAATTTGAAACACAAAGTTGTCATCCAAAAAATCCAAAAACATATCCAAAAAACCTTAAAACAAACCTGTCATCACCCACAGAACCGTAAAACAACTTGTCATCACCAAAACACATTAAAAACGGACTTGTCATCGCCAAAACACATAAAAACGAACTTGTCATCACCCAGAACCATATAACACAACTTGTCATCACCCAGAACCTTAAAACGCACTTGTCATCAGTTTGTTTTAAATTGCTCAAAACTCATACAAAATCACTTGTCATCGCCCCAAAACATAAAATCGTTTCAAAAACCCTAAACTCAACTTGTCATCCAAAAACCCACAAACTCAAAAACCCTAAACCCACAAAAAAAATTTGTCATCACTTAAATCCGAAAAACAAACTCGTCATCCAAAAAATCCAAAACCCTCAAAAATCCAAAACCCAAAAATCCCAAAAATCCAACCGATTGGATCCGGCTCGTATGAGCCCAGATCCGGCTAGATCCGGCTCGTACGAGCCCAGATCCGGCTCGTACGAGCCCAGATCCGGCGAGATCCGGCTCGTACGAGCCCAGATCCGGCTAGATCCGGCTCGTTCGAGCCCAGATCCGGCTAGATCCGGCTCGTTCGAGCCCAGATCCGGCTAGATCCGGCTCGTTCGAGCCCAGATCCGGCTCGTTCGAGCCTAGATTTGGCTCGTAGGAGCCCGGATCTTGCTCCAACGAGCCCGGATCTAGGAGAGAGGGAGAGAATGGAGAGAGAAAGAGATGTCGGGCGAACCTGAGGGCGGGCGACGGCGGCGACGGAGAGGGAGGGCGTGCGACGGAGAGGGAGGGCGGGCGGGTGTCGGCGGGCGGGCGTGAGGGAGGAAGGAGAGGGAGGGAGTGTAGGAGAGGGAGGAAGGAGAGGTGGGGAGTGTAGGAGAGGGAGAGAGTGAGGGGAAGGAGAGAGGAAGGAGAGAAAAAAAAAATGAGGAGGAGAGAGAAAAAGAGGTTGGGGAGGGGTTTTATACTTGAAAAAAAGCCTACCTACTTCATTTATTTTTCCCTTAGCCTATCCTCTCCAAATTCAATCCCAATTCACCCTCCCCACCTCAATCCCTCAAATGATAATTGCACGTCATTTAAAGAGAAAAATTAACATAATTGACGTATGGGTGGTCTTCCATTAAAAAAAATGTACAGGCGTGTCAAAATAAATAGCTTTTTGAGAGTTTGGGTCTCATACAATATAAAAGTTATGTGTAAATATGCGGTAAGAAAATGTGTATTGTAAGATATTAAAAGTGCATTGTAGAACACTAAAAATGTATTTCTAAACGAAATTATTACGATGCATTATATACCATTAAAACTCTATCGTAAAGTATCAAAAGTGTGCATTTCTAATGTAAACACATTTTTCTCGCTTGACCAAACACTTTTAGTCTTTTAAAAGTCTATCGTAAAGCATCAGAAGTATAAAATGTGAATCTAATGACCAATACTCGTAAAATTTAATTTGTACGGTATAAAATGTGAATCTAATTAATGACCAATACTCGTAAAATTTAATTAGTGAATAATTTTTACTATTGTCAACTGACTTTAGAATGAAATTTAGCGAACTTATATACATGCATGTACATCTAAAAACATATCCCAACCCACTCGACTGATCCATGCACCAAAGTTATCAGGTAGATTTATCATGTAAGACGAAGCTATCTATATATAGATTATTGTATATAGTTGAATTATTAGCAAATCCTTAAAATAGCTTAATTATTATTAGCAAATCCTTAAGGTCAATGAAATGAGACCTTTTGGAAGCTAACATGAAATAGGTAAATAGTCAAATACACAAACGCCAGGCTGTGACACAAACACACGAGCTTACATATACTAATTGTTGTATAACAAGATCTGAATTTGCGCAACTAAAAGGGCAGATCTGACTCAGCAAAGCTAAAAACTTATAATTTGTTGCTTCATCTGAATCTGATATTATATATATCTTCATGACATGAACCTTAAAATGGTCTAGCTCATACATCCAATTTTTCTATTCGATTAGTGAATGCACAATTTTGCTTCATTATCGAAATAATATATGCATGTGCTCATATGTATTCTAAGGACCGTAATTGAGTTGTACGTAATTGTATTTAAATTGTTCTTAAGATGTGTAGGGAAACAGTTATCCCGATTTTAGGGATTCGAACCCTTGAATGAAGGGTCTGTTTGGTTTATTTTTTTGGAAAATTTAATATATTCATTATAATAAGTACCATATGATGATTATGATTAGAGCTGTCGAAGCCTACCGATCCGAGAAACTGAACCCGAATCGATTGGGAATTTTAGGGTTGAAATCCAACCTATAAAGTAGTGGGCGAAGGAAAAAATTGAACTCGATTAACCCAAAATCGATTGGGTTGAAGCCTGAATCCGTTAGATTGACCCAATTATATATATGTAGAATTTATATATTTTATTTTAAATATTAGAATAATTTTTACTATAAAAACTGTTTAAAATAATATTTTATTATTAAATATTATTGTTTAACTATAATGTTATTTTAATAACATCTTAGATCGATCCGAGCCTATCCCTAACCTATCAAGACCGGATCCTACTTGACCTGTAATCTAAACTTGCACTCAACCCGAACCCAATAAGACCGAACATGAACTCGTCCGAACTGACTTGTTTGACCCCTCTACCTATGATCGTATAATTATCAATCACTTTCTATCAAAAAAATCGTATAATTATCACATTGTTTAGCTCTCATCTTATAGAGAATAAAGTATAGCGAATCTACTATAATACAGTATAAAGCGGAACCCAAGTCTGTGTTAAAATTTGCGCCACGTCATCAAATTTGAATAAAATAATGATTTTATTTTTTACATTATATTTTCTAAAAATAACTCATACATCTACTTGATATTTTATCCAATTTTCTTAAATCGATTTGATATCTTACCATTTTTTGATATCTTAAAATTTTTTCCTAATATGACTTTGTAAACATTATATCCTATATGAATAAAAAAAATCAAGCTATTTATTTGATATCTTAACAATTTTTTCCTTATTAAATAGTATAAGTTTTTGTCATTATTAAATCTTGAAGAATAGTAAAAACCTCTCACATATGTCAATAGTATATTAAATAATAATATAATTATGAAAAATTGAATAGAATTATTTTAAAATAACATTGTATTAATAGAAGTACATATATATGCCAATATATAGGTTCGGACTCCGGTCTATCGGTTTTGGATTATAAATACTTGAGTAAAAAGCGGATTCATATCAAAATTCGATCTCGAATAAATTAATTCGGATTTATATTTATATTTCTTATACATGGTACGGGGTTTGTACTAGTTCTAGTTAATACAATGTCCCATTGTACTTTGTCGGTTAAGACTTGCATGTATTTCTCGGACATTTCACACTTTTTTTCCCTCACTAATTAATGCCCCATTTTCACACTTTATTTCCATTTTTGCTTAGTCTAATTATTTTTTGGTAGAAGTTTGCTTTGTCTAATTAAATTGGAGTATGATACATATAGTTGAATAGTGTAGAGACTAGACTACTAGAGAGTCGTCTATAAGTGAATTAGTAAAATTTTAAGGGATAAATGGTATAAAAAACAGAGAGAAAAGAACACACATACACTATATATAACATATTTTTATTTAGTGCTTCTAGTTACAAGGAAGGGAGGATGTATGATGATCCTTTTTGCATGCAAAGTAACTACGTACATGAGCCATGCATAGAAGTTGATCACTTCATATAATAGATATTCTTCAATCTTCATCTTCATGGGACTGTGTATCCTGCAAGATTAAATTATATTAAACCAATAAACCACTACATCAACCAACATTAAATACTCTGTAGTTTCATATATAAGTCTTAAAGTTGGTTGATCATTATACTTTCCATCAACATATTCTCAGCAAAATTTTCAATATAAAAAACCTTATTAAAAAACTATCGATTTTGATACTTTTCAATCTTTTCTTGTGTTAAGGGCGCTGTCATATGAGTCAAATCGACGACCTCTTTATAATAGGTTCCGAATCCAGTAACAATAACTATCGTGTGATACTTTCCAATGCCCTCTTAACTAAAGTTGATGGCCAAGTTATACTAAATTTTACGTTATCTTACCTTACCCAATAATAATAATAATAATAATAATAATAATAATAATAATGTACACATAACTTAGCAATATAAAAAATGGGGAAGATCTTGTAAGGCATGAAAAATCAAGGGGCGATTTGTGAAAACATAGCTCCCATGAATGCTTACGACTTACGTCCACACTTCTTGCCGGCGGGGCGGTTCCTCATGTTGCACCGCTTGGGGATGGTGACGGCGGCGGCCGGATTAATGCCGGCCCGTTTCGCGAGCGGCGAGAGGAGCACGGCGCACAAACACCGAGGCGCCGTCCTCATCAACGCCCCGACCCGCCCGCAACACGCGGGCGGGACCTTTGACCTGACGTTGGACGCCGCGCCCAGGCACGGGCTCATGCTCGCCGCAGCCGAGCTCACGGGCGTCCTTCCGCACTCGCCCGCCGCCTCGGCTGTCGGGGCCCACCAATGCGCCGCTAGCAAGATTGCAAGTGTAGCAATGCCAAGCGCACTTGAGCTCAAAACGGTTGCCATCTTGATTGGTTGGTTAGTTGGTTGCTTAGTTTATCGAACCGAATCAAAACCGAAATTTGTGGATTTGGTGAACTAAAAAACCGAACCGAAAAGGTTTGATTCGGTTTGGCTTTTTTGATTTTCGATAAATTGAATCAAACCGAAAAATAATTGAAACCGAACCGAAAACGTAATCCAGAAATTTATTAAACCGAGAACGGTGTTTGGTTCGGTTCGATTTGATCAGTTCGGTTAATTTTTTGGATTTGGTTGAACCATGCTCGGCCCTAAATAGATTATACATGAAAGAAAGCGTAGTTTAATTCAAAACTCTAATTAGATATGATGAACTCATGTGTGTTCATACTGATTTGTGCAAAGTGGGGTGGTTGGACATGGAAGTGGAGGACTAGGGCATTGTATACGTGTGTACAAATATGTGGAGATGGCATGATTTTAATGTTGAAACCACTTGACACTTGGCAAAGCCAGATCTTGGAGGATTTAGGGTCGTCTATTTCAAAGACACCATCATTTGGGCATTCAACAAAGAAAAGGAAGTGAGCATCATAACACAAAACCCACTTGCACGTATTTTTAGTAACAACTTATCGTTGCTTTTTTTACCACTATCTTATATTCCTATTGCTATTGCTAACTACGTACTCCTAAAACGAAGAAAGGTACATTTAAGTGTATCATTAGGTTTCGGGTTCGATACTCCAGGATAACGGTTTGCACTATTCTTTTTGGAGTTGGTTAGTAACCAGCGACCCTAATTCTTTTCCTTATGTATAAAAAAAAAGTAACGTTTAAAAAGGATTTAGTGTGTTTTGCTAACTAAATAATGTAGAGGCATTAAAACACTACTTTTTAAAAGTTATTCTTAATAACAACAACAATATTTACCTAGTATATCCCGCAAAACGCAAGATCTGGGAGGTTAAGATGGGGGTATTAATTCCAGAACTGGATGGAATATATCCGGAAAAACCCATGGAATCTAACCAACCAACAAAAGAAGGTTTTAACTTTTAGGTTTACACGCTTTCGAAGTTAAGTAGTACAAATCATGTAACAATATATAGAGGTAGTGTAATCCGGTATAATCGATTCAAGATTGAATTTTGAGCCGAGTATGTTCTTTTACTGGAAGATGTACAATCCAAACCTAACAAACTAGAGTCGAACCAATTAAACTATATTATATGCGTATTTTTAATAACATATCAATATAATCTAAAAGTAAAACAATTTTATTCAATTTTCATATTAATATTAGTATATTATAATTTTACAATAATTCAATATAAATGTAAAATTTTTAAAATGATATTATTAACCATTTGAACTCATCCTTTATTGGGCTAGCCCACCATGATGGTGTGATTTGGGCTAGTTGATTCGACTTAAGGGTCAAATGTCAATATCGTCGAAACCCTAAATTCTTCCATAATTTAAAGTTTACATTTTTTCATAAAACAATATATTTTCAATTTGGATGGTCAAATCATACCCTTTTGAATTATGAGAATCACATGTAATTTTTCAATATTTCCCACCATTTTTATTTCTCTAAAAAGTTATGAACTTGTAAGCTTTTTTATAAAAGTTTTATATTTTATGAGAGTTTTTTTGGATGCATTAATTAAGAAAGGGGTTGTTTAAAATAAATATAACAACGATTTATAAAAATAATAATATATTTTGTAATGAAATATGTATAAACAATTAAATTTTGTACAATTTTCTTACATAAACATATGAGATTAGGTATTTTTTGCCATCTTAGAAAAATTTCCTAATAAAAAATATTTTTCTTAAGAAATGCTTGTTATTAAGTGGTTTTAGAAAAATATATTAGGTAGTTAAAAAAAAAACTAAAATTTTGGTACCTTTATGCAATTGAACAAAATAATGTGGCCAATTATTAAATACTTTTAACATTTTATAATCTTCGAGACTACTACGTGGAAAGTGCAAAACTTCATGATTATCGCATGGAATTCCGAGAAGTTTTGTGTACCACACGTAATTTGCAAAACCTTAATAACTTTGTGGATAGACTATCATGATATATACTATTAATGACTTAATGTAATAAAATATTATAATTTCGGCCAAAAAATAAAATAAAATATTGGTGATTAGGGTTTTGCGTGCGACTTCGGTCTCCGATGAGTGGGCCGCCGGCCTTGGTGGGTGGTGGCTCGCAAGTTAACCCTGGCGGAGACAACATGGTGGTGGAGGGTGCGGATGGGGCGATGGTGACCCCTGTTGAAGTTCCCAACGTCGCTGCTCAGCCATGGAAACAAATATTTAATGCTGATGGTATGGTAGAAAGACTCGTATTGAAAGAAGACTATGTTCGGGAGAGATTAGTTAAGTCTTTCCCCGATGGTGAGGAAGGAGATCCAGTGTTTCGGATTAACCCTGAGATGTACAAAACCCTTGCTACTGTGTGGGAATCTTCCCTTGTGATCAAGCCGCTTGGTACCCAAGTGCAACACTCGATCATGGACAAGAAGCTTCGCGAGTTGTGGAACCCGACTGGAAAGTTCTCGGTTGCGGATCTTCCGAATGGCTACTACGTAGCTAGGTTCTCTGTTGAAGAAGATTATATGAGAGCGTTAATGGGAGGTCCATGGATGATCTTTGGAAATTATCTCATTATTCGCCCCTGGAGCCCGGAGTTTGACCCGTTCACGGACGTGTTTAACACAACCCCTGCTTGGATCAGGATATCGGGTCTCCCAATGGTTCTCTATGAAGAGACCACACTGTTTCAACTTGCTGAGGGGGTCGGTCGGCCGATCAAGGTGGACAGGAGGACGTTATTCTCTGATCGGTGCAGATATGCTCGAGTTTGTGTGGAGGTTAATATTACTAAACCGCTGAAAGGGACGATTACCGTGGATGATCGGCGCCTGCATGTTGAGTATGAAGGCCTACATATAATATGCCTTAAGTGCGGTAAGTATGGACATCAGGACACTCACTGCCTTTTTGTGTTCAAAGCGGGTGAGCCACCGGCTGAATCCTCGCCCCAGCCGGTTCCGCCTCCCCCCCAGCCCTCACCGGCAATGCAGGCTGCTGATGGGGCTAGATATGGTCCTTGGACCGTGGTCCAGCGACGGCGTAAGGGTAAGGCGCCTTCTAGCAATGGAGCGGAGGCGCCCAAAAAAGATACGCCGAAAAGACCGAGCAAAGGTGATGATGCTCAACGTAAGGCCCAGGGTAATCATGATCCAGGGAAGCAAATGTCCAAGTCGGCGGTGCCTTCGACGAGTAACCAATCTGGTGCCGGGGCCAACAAGAAGAAGAATGATAAGGGTAAGGCCATCATGGTGGAGGGCTCGGGAAAGAATCCGCCGCCTACGAGGGCTGCCGAAAAGACTGCTTCCCGCCAGCCGGGCTTGACCATTGGTCAAGGCACGACGAATCGTCGGGCTTCCAAAAAGACGAGCAATACTGGCGGAACCTCAGTTTTTCCGTCGGTTACTCCGACCACTGGCAAGCGAGCGAGGGTTGAGAAGGCCTCGCTTGACTTTTCAGATGTGAACTTTCCACCGTTGCCCGTGACTGAGGGTGCGACGGGAATGGCGTGGAGTCAGGCGCTGACTGTTTCCACAACTCCAATAGCTCCTGCTGCTTTGCCAGGTAATGCTACACCTTCTAAGACTTCTCAGTCAATTCTTCCCGGGTCCGAGCAGCCCGCTAATTCCCCCGGTTGTTAATGAATTGCCTTCTCTGGAATTGTTTTGGAGCCCGGAAACCGGGCTTCCGCAGGGCCGTCAAGTACTGGGTCCGCAGGCATAAAGTTGATGTGTTAGCTATCTTTGAACCTCGTATCTCGGGAGAGGCTACTAGGGACGTTTGTGGGCGTCTCAATTTCTCCAAGCAGGTTCGGGTTGATGCCTCTGGTTATTCTGGTGGAATCTGGCTACTCTGGCAAGACAGTATTATTGATCTGGATGTTGTCAAAGTCAGCAGAGGCTTTATTCATGCTATTATTAAGAAGGGGACTTATCACTATCACCTTTTAGTGGTGTATGCCCCACCAAAGCCGAATCCTCGAAAGCTGTTGTGGCGGGATTTGCTACAGGAAGTGGATGGTATCTCGGATCCTTTGATTATTGGTGGCGACTTTAACTCCATCTTACACACTAACGAGAGGCAAGGCGGGTCATGCCGACTCTCTGAAGACTCCGCAGAGTTCAATGAGATGGTGGATGATAGTAACTTGGTTTATTTGGGCTTCTCGGGTCAGCCGTTTACTTGGTTCCGTGGGAACTCGCCGCGCACGTATGTTGCGAAGCGGTTGGATCGGGTCTTTGTTAATCCCGTTGGTCGTATTAGCTGGCCTGCGGCGTCGGTGCGTCATCTGCCTCGCATTGCGTCTGATCATGTGCCGTTACTTCTCTCCTTGGAACCGCGGGTGGTCTTTGACAGGGCTCGGCGTCCGGTCCGGTTCGAGGCGATGTGGTTTACGCATCCGCAATTTCAGGAGTTTGTTACAGCTTCTTGGCGCCGGGACTGCCCGACGCATGAAGCTTTGGCAGACCTGATGTCTAAGCTACTTGTTTGGAATAAGGAAGAGTTTGGTCATTTGACCTTGAAGAAAAATCTTCTTACGCAGAAGATTAGTGAAAATCAGGCTTTATTACAGTTGGGGCCAACGGATCGGTTGCTCGAGGAGGAGAGGAAACTGAATGCAGATTTTGATAAGGTTCTTGAGCAAGAGGAGCTAATGTGGCTCCAAAAATCTAGAATCCAATGGCTTCAGGCTGGGGATAGGAATACCCGCTTCTTTCATATGTCTACCGTTATTCGTCGCAAGCATAACAGGATCGACACGCTTCGTACTAATGATGGTAACTGGATTTCTGATCGCCGTAATCTTGAGCAGCATGCGGTTAGTTTTTTTGCTGATCTGTACTCGTTAGACCGTACTCAGCAGCCTAATCCCGTATTGTGTAGTGGTGCTTTCCCCTCGGTTTCCTCGGCTGAGTGGTCGGACCTCTGTCGTAGCTGGAGTGACCAGGAGATTCACGATGCTGTTAAAAGTATGGGCGCGCTGAAAGCCCCGGGCCGGGATGGTTTCCAGCCGGGTTTTTACCAGAAATGCTGGAGTCAAGTTGGTCCGTCTGTGTGTAGGGCAGTGCGGGACTTTTTTGCTACTTCCAAGCTTCCCGAGGGTATCAACGAAACTCTAATCACATTGATTGCCAAGGTTGATGAACCCGAGAGAATTAATCAGTTCAGACCGATCAGCCTTTGTAACGTCTTGTATAAGATCATAACGAAGCTCTTGGTCGGAAGAATGAAACGTGTGATGCCGAGCCTGATCAGCCCCGCCCAAGGGAGTTTCTTGCCCGGACGTCTTGCTACGGACAATATAGTGGTTGTCCAAGAGGTTGTAAACTCGATGCAAGCTAAGACTGGTAGAAAAGGCTGGATGTTGTTGAAGCTTGATCTTGAGAAGGCCTATGATCGTATCCGATGGGATTTTGTCATTGATTCTCTTCGGGATGCGGGGTTTCCTGAGTCTTGGGTTGGATGGATTGATGAGTGTTTGCAGACTACTTCTTTCAGGCTTATTTGGAATGGGGAAATGACCGATCAGTTTCTCCCAGAACGGGGAGTTCGTTAGGGCGATCCAATCTCCCCTTATCTTTTTCTGCTTTGTATTGAGAGACTGAGTCATTTGATCAATAAAGTTGTCGGTCTTGGTCGATGGAAGCCGATTCAGCTCTCTCGTGGTGGCCCGCTGCTTTTGCATCTTTTGTTTGCTGATGATATTATTCTTTTTGCGGAAGCTTCTATTGATCAGGTCCTGGTTGTCAGGGACGTCCTTGATGAGTTCTGTGGGGCTTCTGGTCAGCGAGTTAGTCCGTCCAAATCCAGGATTTTCGTCTCTAGTAATGTGTCTGAGGACCTTCGTGATGCGCTTTGTGTTGAGAGCGGGTTTGCTTGGACATCGAACTTGGGCAAATACCTGGATATGCCGATATTTCATGATACCGTTAAAGCCGAGACGTTCACTCCTCTTATTGAACGGTTCTCGTCGAAGCTCAGGGGATGGCAGGGGCGTTTTCTTAGCATGGCGGGTCGAGTCACTCTTGCTCGATCCGTTCTTTCGTCTCTACCGGTCCACATCATGGCTGCGGTCTCCGTTCCTCGGGAAGTTTGCTTGAAACTTGATGGGATGGTGGCTCGGTTTATTTGGGGAGGCTCGGAAAATCAATGACGCATCCATCTCGTTAACTGGGATGAAGTTTGCCTCCCGAAAGAGTGTGGTGGCCTTGGCATTCGGCGGATGGCTGATATGAATTTGGCCTTAGTAGGGAAGCTTGGGTGGAGATTCCTTACGGAAAAGGACAAGCTGTGGGTTGATGTTGTGCGGTCGAAGTACGTCTCCTCGGTTCGTACGGAGCGCGCTCATTCGTCGTATGTTTGGCGGAGCATCAAAACCGGTACTTCGAGGGTAGTTGCACCGGGTTCGAGGTGGTGTGTGCGGGGTGGCCTTCAAACTCGGTTCTGGTCCGATCCCTGGCTGGATGCTCGTCCGCTTATGGACTTTGTGTCGGGGCAGATCCCGTCTTGGGACAGGGAAACGGTTGTGCGTGAGTTGTGGATTCCCGACGTAGGATGGGATTGGACTCGCCTGCATGGTTATTTGCCGGCTAACATCCTTCTCCGGCTGGCTGCGGTCCCAATCAATTCCGAGGCTACTGCTCATGATATATTGAGCTGGTCGGGCACGTCGTCAGGTGCGTTCTCTGTGCGGTCAGCTTATGAGTTTATCACTAAGCAAGCGGTTCCTTTGTCGGCGGATAGGCAAGTCTTCAAGCGTCTTTGGCGTCTCCGGGTCCCGGAAAGACAAAAGATATTCCTCTGGCTCGTTATCAAAGGTGTTATTTTGACCAATCAAGAGCGGGTGCGGAGACATTTAGCTTCGGACGCCCTTTGCTCGAAGTGCAATATTGAGGAGGAGTCGTTGACTCATCTCTTGCGGGATTGCGGTGTCGCTTCCCGTACTTGAGATGATCTTCACCCTCCTCTTGCCAGGGGAGTATTCTTTCATTCTGACTTTGCTTTTTGGGTTCGTAACAACATTATGTGTGGTTCATCGAGCTCGGGGCAATTGGGATGGGCTGAAATTTTCACCATGGCTTTGTGGTGGACTTGGAAATGGCGTAATCTCTTTATGTTTCAACAGGAAAGCTTTCCGGGTGACCGTGCGGCCTTCATCAAGGGGTACGCCAAAGAGTATGGTGATGCGGATACCTTGAGCAGAGTCACCGAGTCTCAACGACGAGAGGAGGTGGTTAACGTCCAGTGGACTCGACCTCGTCTCGGGTGGGTGAAGGTCAACACTGACGGCTCCGTGAGGAGTGATGGGCTCGCGGCGGCGGGTGGAGCTATTCGGGACGCCAATGGTGAGTGGATTTGTGGCTTTGTTCATAATATTGGCATTTGTACTGTCCCGATGGCGGAGCTATGAGGAGTTGTGCAGGGATTGGATCTTGCTTGGAGCAGGGGCTATAGGAGGGTCTCCTTAGAAGTCGATTCGCAACTAGTGATTCTACTTCTGGGACGGCCTATAGAGGGTAGTCATCCCTTAGCTAGCTTGGTACGTATGTGCCAAAGCTTTATTCGTAGGAGCTGGGATGTCCAGTTCCGTCATGTTTTTAGAGAAGCAAACTGTGTTGCGGATTTTCTTGCTTCCTTTGCTTTCTGTTTTAACATTGGTTGCCATGTATTGTGTGACCCTCCTGAGGGTGTTATTTCTTTGCTTCTAGATGATGTAAGGGGTCGGGTTATCCCCCGCGTGCGTACTACTTAACCCTTTTCTATTTGAATAAAACGCCCCTTGAGGACACGGAGACTACCGCCTCTCCTTCTACCAAAAAAAATAAAAAAAATAAAATAATAGAGTACCAAACACTACCTTAATAACTTAAAGATAGCACGCGACCGAGCTATTATTTTCTTTGCACTACAAAAGGAAAGAAATCTTCACCTTATATTTTCACATAGAAAGATCCCTTAACGAGATTAGTCATAGTGTACATTATAATAGATTTTGTGACAAGCTAGATTTGTTTCCTTAAATAAGTCACACGTATTATATACATATATCTCAAACTCGTTGCCTAAGCGACCATCAATTCTTATCACTTTCTTGATCCATATTCGATCACATTGATCCCACGTACGTAGGCACCATCATGGCTCACACCTTAGAAGTCCCTATCAACGACGGATCCGGGCTGGTCTACAGCGCCTCCGTCAGGCCGTTGACTCCAACAACTTCGGCAGGGCCAGGGGTTCACATCCGAGCCTTGCATACCGACGGCTTGAGCGCGTGCTTCGAGCTTTCCGGGACATTCACTTGGGTTTCTCGCTTCTTTATCTAGCGCATGTTTATATCGAGCGCATGTTTATATTGAGACCAACGAAGGCGAGCAGAGATCGAGCCGTGGAGGCGTTGGAGAAGGTCACGGTTGGCCTAGACGATACGGGGGTGAGGAGCTGTGCGGTTTGCTTGGACGAGTTTTCGAGTGGGTCGGAGGCGATGAAGACGCCTTGCTCCCATGTTTTTCACGGAGGTTGCATCGGTAGATGGCTCGAAAAGCGGGTTACTTGTCCGTTGTGTCGGTTCGAGCTTTCGTCGGTGTGATGAGAAGATGACTTACGGATCAAGCTAGCTAGGTTTGGTTCTAAATGATAGGAGCGTAAGTAGACAATTAAAGGGACGTACGTACGTACGTAGAGTAGTTATACTTGGTTTGAATGATGTAAATTTAGCCCTAATTAGGTGGTTGGATGATCGAACAAGTTTGGGTTTCTCGATTTATCCGGTTGTAATCTTGATCAGATCGATTTTGTCTTCAAGTAGTCCATGCATATTGTTAATTGGATTTTTCTACCATATATTTTAAAGGCACACTATAACTGGTTAATTATATAATTTTTTTTATAAATCTTAAACTTTTGGTTTTTTAATTGTTTTGTAACGGGTTTACGATTTTGTTTTTGGAGTTTTAGTGTCCGTTTTTTTGTGTATGCTCATTGTGTGCCCTAAAGAAAGCTGAAACCGACGATCTTCATATCCGGATGGAGCTAGAAGCCGCGCTCCCTCATGAACGCCACCGCTCACAGATCGGATCTCAGGTTCCGTGCGATCCTCCGGCCCAGGCACGGACACAATGGTGGGCTGGGCTAGGCTCCAGCCCACCCAAAAAATTTAGAAAAAATAAAAATGGGGTAAATTAAATAATAATAATAATAAAATATAAAATAAGGTAAATTTAGTAGTAAACTAGTTAAATTAAAGTAATTTAGCCCACCCAAATTATTTTGATGATAATTAGTCCATCCTAAGATGGAATCCTGGATCCGTCCCTGCTCCGGCCTAGGGTTCTCTCGGCGTCGAACTCGGCGAAGATCCACAGGGAGTCGTAGAGGATTCTGGTGTTCCTCACGCACTCTCGGACCCATTGGAGACCTTCGATCGTCCATTCGGTGCACACCACGAGCTCGCGCCTTCCACCGTTGAAAGGGACGCACGAGATAGGTCTCGGATTCAACACTACCGATTCTCCGCTCAGAAAGTTGACCGTTTGAGTTGAGGATGAGGCGGAAACGGGGATGAGAGCGGTGGTGGTGGTGGTGGTGGTGTTAGCGCCGGCGGGAGCAGGAGGTGGCGGAGGAGGAGGAAATTGGGACCGCCTCCGCAGTCGTCGATGGAAGCGCCGCCGGAGACCCCCTCTTCCATGACTTCGCTCGTCCCCCTCTTCGCTCATCGTTCTTCTTTCTATTTTTTTTTACTGGTGTGTATATTAGTTTAACGGAGGCTTAGAGGAAATTTGAGAGAAGGGCACGGTCTGGAATTTTGTGAAACCTCAGGGGTACTTTGCGGAATAAGTTTATTTTAAGGATATCGTCCGGAAAAGTCCAAAACTCAGGGATACCATCCGGAATTTCCCTTATTTTTTATATTCAGAATTGTAGTTGTAGGCAACCCGAGTATCAAGTATTGTCGTCGAGCACCAACATCTTTGTCGTCATCGTCCCCACAGTCCCCCTCTCCTCCTCCTCCATCTCCTTCTCCTTCCTCCTTCGCCCTCAACAATGGCTCCAAAATTGAGTTGCCAATCTCCCTTGTATCTCGCATGCAGCAACTGCCATCAACCTCCAACTTTGTAGCTTGATAGATCACAATCGGGCATCAACATTCAAGCACATTTGCTATTAAATCGTAGGGAAAATATGAATTTAATTTAATTCTGATCTACTAATATCTTCAAACAATTTCAAGATATAAGGACACACATGCCTGAATTTTAGATCTTAAAATTTTTTGGGTTCATGCACCCTAGTTTTTTTAAGTCAAAAATTACTCCAAAAAATAAAGAATTGAGCATTCTTTTTTTTTTTGATGAAAGAATTGAGCATTCTTGATAACCAACATAAACGAGAAAATACTATATCTAAGCAATATTACCAACCAAGTAATCTATTCAAGCCAAAAACAAACATTTCAAAACTCCATGGATGAAACCTTTGTTTGAGAGCGAACTAAGATGAGAGTAAGAGGGATGAGAAATATTTATATTTTTCTGTTATCTTTTTTCTTTTATTGTAATAATTAACAACACAATATCTACTAATGCCATCTAGCTTACGTGGTGCTTACATGGCATTGACATAGTGTTTAGATATAGGCGCGTTATTTTCACGCAAAGGAGGATTAGGCAAACAGTATTGAATGAAACAATTTTTTACTAGTATAAGGGTTTGATTACACATTTTTAACTACGGATGTCTATTTGAAAAAAATGTGTAAATACAAGGAGTCGTATATGTATTTTGCCTTAATACGGAGGTCCACCAAAAAATAAATAATTGTTGCAACTTGGTGATTAACCCTCCCATGCCGACATGGTGGTAGATCCTATTAAAGCATAGTGTTATCCTGCAAAAATACATAATTGTTGCAACATGGTGATAAACGTGCACGCCGACACGGTGGTAGATCCTAACAATTAATACAACAACAACAAAAACATATACCCAGGGAAATCATGCACAAGCAGAATCTGGGGGTCAGGATGAGAGCATTCTAAACCTAGATGAAAAACGCCCAATCCTAACAATTAATAGTCTTACATAAATTTTGGTTAGTCATTTACTCTTGCCATATTCAATCAACCACATATATTGTTGGACCACTACTCAAACTATCTCCGTACTAGCTAGCATGAGGATGCAAGTGATATAATATATAGTTTCATACTCAATTCCAAACTAAAGTAAATTAGGACTATTGTAGGGAAAATGTGAATTTAACTCTGATCTACTAATATCTTCAAAAAAAATTAAGATCCAAGGACACACATCTGTGAATTTTAGATTTTAAAAATTTTGGGTTCATGCACCCTAGTTTTTTTAATTCAAAAATTACTCCAAAAAATAAAGAATTGAGCATTCTTGATAACCAACATAAACGAGAAAATACTAGATCTAAGCAATATTACCAACCAAGTAATCTATTCAAGCCAAAAACAAATATTTCAAAACTTCATGGATGAAACCTTTGTGTGAGAACGAACTAAGATGAGAGTAAGAGGGATGAGAAATATTTATATTTTTCAGTTGTCTTTCTTCTTTTATTATAATAATTAACAAAACAATATCTACTAATTTCATCTAGCTTACGTGGTGCTTACATGACATTGACGTGGTGTTTAGATGGAGGCGCGTCATATTCACGCAAAGGAAGGTTAGGCAAACAGTATTCAATAAAACAATTTTTTACCAGTATAAGGGTTTAATTACACATTTTTAACTACGAATATCTATTTGAAAAAAAACATGTAAATACAAGGAGTCGTATATGTATTTTGCCTTAATACGGAGGTCCACCAAAAATAAGTAATTGTTGCAATCAACTTAGTGATTAACCCTACCATGCCGACATGGTGGTAGATCGTATTAGATAATAGTGTTATCCTCCAAAAATACATAATTGTTGCAACATGGTGATAAACGTGCATGCCGACATGGTGGTAGATCTAACAATTAATAGTGTTACATAACTTTTGGTTAGTCATTTACTCTAGTCATATTCAATCAACCACATATATTGTTGGACCACTACTCAAACTATTTCCGTACTAGCTAGCATGAGGATGCAAGTGATATAATATATAATTTCACACTCAATTCCAAACTAAAGTAAACTAAGACTATGGAGGCACAAAAAACTCTCAACCAATCTCTCCTTTCATCCCTTCCAAGAGAGAAAGGCTGGTTTTCATCCACTGATCCTTGGTTGTATAACTATCAAGGATTTTGGTATACTGCCTCTAACCTTGAAAGGTTTTTGAGTGCAACTCAATCGCCAAGTTGGAACTTGTCTTCCTCTCATACGCTCTTGTGTAGCAATCCCAAGTGTGGCACCACATGGCTCAAGGCCTTAACCTTCTCCATTGTCACTAGAAACCGCTATCAAAATTGCCCTTCAGATAGTCCCCTTCCCACTTCCGGCCCACATGAATTGATACCTTTCTTAGAGTCCTCGGATTCTGTACAAGATCACAATGTGGAGACTCTAAACCTTCCCTTGTTTTCAACTCACCTACCTTACACTTTCTTACCCAAATCTGTTTTGGATTCCAATTGCAAGTTCATATACATTTGCAGGGATCCAAAGGATGCATTCATTTCCAAATGGCACTTTCTCAATAAGTTAACCTCCGAAAAGGATTCTTGCGCTACACTCATTCCCCTAGAAGAAGCATTGGATCTTTTTTGTCGTGGGATATCAACTTTTGGACCGTTTTGGGATCACGTTCTTGAGTATTGGAAGGCAAGCTTGGATCGTCCTGAGACGGTACTGTTCTTAAAGTACGAGGATATGATGACGGATCATGTTTCGCATGTGACTTCCATAGCGAAATTCATGGGTTATCCTTTCTCGAACGAAGAAGAAATGGAAGGCGTGCCTCTTAAAATAGTAGAAATGTGTAGTTTCGAGAGCATGAGCAATTTTGAGGTAAACAAAAGTATGACAAAATTTTCCAGATACGGGTATACTGTTGCTAATAACACGTATTTCAGAAAGGGTAAGATTGGGGATTGGAGAAACCATTTAACCCAAGAAATGGCAGATAAGATTGACCAGATCACCAAGATGAAGCTTGGCCCCTATGGCTTGTGTTTGTGATCCGCATCAGTTTATACTTTGTTGTCATTGTTTTGTTTACCTACCTTAATTTCTTCTTGTTATTTGCAAGTGTATTTTTTTTGGTTGAATGTTGTTTGCAAGTGTATTTTTTTCGGTTGAATGTTGTTTGCAAGTGTTTTTTTGAAACTGGTTTCTCTTCTTGTTATTCTGATACGCAGTATTTATTATTTGTTTTATAAATTATTGTAATTTTATAAATTAGAGTTTATTTCTCTTTTCGGGTTTTTTTTGCGGTTCTATCCCGGGACGCTTTAATTGAACCTTTAAGTTTGAGGGTTTAAATATATACACTCTTGGATCATGTCAAAGAAGGATAATAAGAATCATTTTATCCTAGTTTCTCTTTGCCTCTCTTGGTTCTCTCCAACTTGTCTACCATCTCGTATATCGAATCATCTTCCATCTTGGGATCGATTCAAGCCTTGACCAACAAGGCTCTGATACGAATCCACGTACTTCGGTCCGTATCATATTCTCGATCTCATTTATAATTATGTAAGCAAGTAAGAAATATTGATCTATCATTGTGCACGGAATGTGTTTTTTGCGATTTAATTCGTGAAAATATAGTTTAATTTTGACTTCCAGATGAAAACAAAAATGGATGAAAACTAAACAAAAATGACTCCGCGTAATCAATATTTACTGCCGCCGACAATTAATTTTTGCACTTGTCCAGTAATTTGAGTTACGTTCAACTAAAAATAGATAAATAATAATTTGAGATACAGACTCGAATTTTTGGAAGCTGTGCCTCAGCCCTTCCGACCTGAGCATATATATATATAGGGCGGGCCTAACACCATACACTATGGAGGGGATTGTCAATCATCTCTTCCTTATTTTAACCATTTTTTATTAAAAGAGAGTATCCTCTTGATAGTGGGGTGAAAGAGAGGATCCCCTCTTGGAAGAGGAATGGGGTTGATTCCTCTATGGGTAGAGGAATGTGCACATTGGCTTTTGTGCATTCCTCTCCCTATTCACCCAATCAAAATTTGACATGTGTCTCATCTATCAACTACATTCATTTATTTTCATTACAATTTAACATTAACAAATTACAAATAAAAATATCTTAAAAAGATATTTTAAAACACAAAAAATAAAAAGAATAATTCTTACAATTTTTTTTGTCTATAAATTGAACCTAATATTGCATACTTTTTTCATTTATCATAAGTAATATATTTTTTTGTATTATCTTAATGTTAATCAATATTTAATTATTAGTAGTAATCAATTTATATTGTCATAAGTAACATATTTTTTTATTGAATGTTAAATTAGTTAATTAACTAATTAATCAAAATCAAGTGAATAAATCATAAATTAATAATATGAATATGTGGTAAGATATATGTATAAAAAATTGGAAGAGAGGAAAGGAAATGATCCTCATTGTTGTGGGTGGAAATAGAGGAAGAGGAAAAGGAAGAAGAAAGAGTGGGGTAAAATATAGGGTAGGTGAGGTGTCAAAAGGAGGTGAGGAGAGAGAAAGTAAAGAGAGGATTGACAATCCCCTTGATAGTGTATGCTCTAAGAGCATGTGCAATAGTGAGGAACTATCATCCTCTCTCAATTTTCTCTCTCCTTTTCTCCATTTGACACATCATCTCCTCTCTCACCCACCTCATTTTCTATTTTTTCATTCCTCTTCCTCATCATCTTTCTTTATTTTTCCCTACAATGGAGAGGATCCTCATATATTTCATCTTCTATTTTATATGTATATACTCACTTCGTATTCTATATAATCAAAAGTATGATAAAATTAATTACTCAACTTAATTAATATTTAAACTATATTATGAAATTGGGGATTATTATGAAAAAGATTTGGATCAAAAGGGAGTACATTTGGGTGGTTTTGAGTGTTTGGATGATTGTGTAAGTTAGGATGAGTATGATTATCCATGGAATAGTGAGAGAGTGAGATGGAAATTTGACTCAATTTATAGAGAAAAAATGATTAATGTAGAAATGATGTAAAATTAGACTCAATTTATAGAGAAAAAAAATGATGGAAATTAGCTTATTTATTTTTTAAATAAAAAATGTTACATTTTATTATTATTTGGGGTATAACTTAACTAGTTATAAATTTGAATGAAATAATTGAAAATAGTTGTAGTAGTAGACAACATGTGTCACATGGTAAATGGGTAAAAATTAAAGTTTGGCACAAGAGCCAAAATTTACAATCCTTGGTAGAAGGAGGATTACTTTCATTCCTCCTTCAAGAGAGGATCCTCTTACAATTTCTACAATGGAGAGGACATCCTCATAGAAGAAAAAGAGTGCTAAGAGGAGAGTGATTCCTTACCATTGCATATACTCTAATAAAACAAGTGTGCTACGGAGTGGATAAATCTGGACTGTTGGATTTAAATATAATGATCTCGTACTTAGAGGAATTTTAAATTACGCTACTATATGCATGATATAACACGTCATTTAGGATGCTATATGCATGATTACAGTGGCGGAGCCAGAGGTTTTTGTGAGGGGGGTCACAAATAAAATAATATATAATAATAATTTTTTTAATCAAAATAGTTACAAAAAAGGTTCCTCAAAATAAAATAGTAGCGATTACGAGATTCTAAAACCTATAACTATAAACGAGGTAAATCTAGCCTACGAGTTTTCATACTCTGGAAATGCTGCAAAATAACTTCATTTTCAATGCTTCTAAATACATCCTTCTCTATATAACACACTAAAGAATCGGTCAGAAAGTCATCTCCCATCTTGTTGCGTAAATCTGTCTTTATGATATTCATTGCAGAGAAAGCTCGTTCCACTGTAGCAGTCGCAACTGGCAACACTCAAACCAACTCGATAAGAAGATATACCAAGTGGAAAGAAGTGTGGATCCCTACCTCGACCATCTTCTGAGCAACATCTCCAATATTTTGCAGAGTGGAGAATTTTTCATTTTCTCTCATTTCATAAATCCACATGTTCAATTGTTGTTGAAGCTCTATTTGATCACTTGGTGAGAAATCTTGTGGATAAAACTTTGCGAGTCTAAGTAGATTGGCCTCGTTGAAATTGAAGAATGAATTTTTAGGATCGAGGCACGAGATACATGTGAATAACTCTGTAGATGACTCATCAAAGCGATCATCCATCTCTTGACAAATTTGGTCAACAACCTACAAATGTAGTCTTATATTAACTTCATAAATAAAACATAAAGTTAAATTTAATAGTTAACAGAGAACGAGTAAAGTACCTCATGGAATATGTCAATCCGAAAGTGATGCTCATATGTTGTAGCTTGTCTAGACCGAAAGCGACCTTGAATGTTATCTGTCATGTTGAGAATGACAATACTATTCTTAGCGCAAAAACTGTTGACACTTGTGAAGAGATCATCCCATCCATTATCTCTCAAATCTCGCAATTTCTTTTTGGTGCTCTGAACTAAACTCATGGCCTCGATAATATTTTGATCCTTTTGCTGCAAGAACTGTGACAAAGCATTTGTCAACCCCAATACTAGATTCATCAAATGGGCAATGAACACAAACTGATAACTCTCCATTTTATTCATCAAGCTACCGGCAACTCCTCGAGTTTTTCTTTCGGTTCCATCATAATATATGTTTTCAAGAACTTGGATGGTTGGGGACGACGAAGATAGTAGGCGAACAATGGTTGTGTAGTGAGAACCCCATCGTGTAGCTCCCGGTCGAGCTAAAGTTGTTTCTTGATTCAACCCTCTGCCAGTAGAAAGCTCACCATTTTCTAACTTCTCCACCATGTTTTCATGTTGTTTTTGTCGAAACTCATCTTTTCTCTTACAAGAAGCCCCAACCATGTTCGTAATCATACCCAAGTACTCAAAAATATCACTCACACATTGATTCATATGTGAAACTGCCACAACGACTAATTGGAGTTGGTGAGCAAAACAATGGACATACCTTGCATTTGAATTTTCATTTAATATCAGAGTCTTCAATCCATTAAGCTCCCCTCTCATATTTGAAGCCCCGTCATATCCTTGACCTCGTAATTTGGAGATGGATAACCCATGTTTGGCAAAAAATTCATCAACACCACTTTTCAAAGACAATGCGGTAGTGTCCGTGACATGTACAACTCCAAGGAACCGCTCCATCACTACTCCCTTATTGTTCACATATCTTAAAACAATAGCCATTTGCTCTTTGACTGAACTATCACGAGCCTCATCAATCAACAAAGAAAAGAATTTGTCCCCAATGTCATTGATTATGGCTTTTGTGGTCTCTGATGCACACGCTGTGATGATTTCCTTCTGAATTTGGGGAGAAGTAAGTTGATGATTTGCCGGTGCATTCTTATTCATCACCTTCCCAACATCATCGCAACGCAGGCTATACCATTGAAGAATTTGCAAAAAGTTTCCCCTATTTAGGGAGTTCACAGACTCATCATGTCCACGAAAAGCTAATCCTTGCTCGAGTAGTAATCTAACAACATCAACACTTGCAGTCAGACGAAGTCCGGTATGCAGCATTCAATTCTTTTATTCCAGAAATCACCTTTCTTGTAACACTTTGCCTTTGATCTTTAAATGCAAAATATAATGCACGAGCATCATTATGTGTGCTACCAATTGCTCCAACGTGGTCTCTGAATTTCTCACTAGCCTTCTTCCAATTACAAAATCCCGTTTTCACAAATGTATCATGTCCGGATCTTTTGTCAACATCTCCCTTAAAAAGGTAACACCAGAAGCAAAACGCGGCATCTTTGGATACACTATATTCCAACCATTCCCATTTCTTAAACCACTCGGCTTGGAAGCTCCTCAATTTTTTTCCACAATCTTTTTTTGGAAAATCATGTGAAAGTGGTTGACAAGGACCTTTAACTACGTACTCCCGCCTAATATCATCTCTATCTCGGGCATCGTATTCATTGAGCGATTTCCGCAATGCCGGATCATTAACAATATCTCTTTCACATGTATTTTCCGTTCGAGTTCTTTTCAACCCAGAGCTACCAACATTTGCATCAACCCTTTCAAACTCGTTATTGAGAGATGGAGGCTCAATGCTTGGAACGAATCAACGAGTGGTCTTTTACCCCTAATCACAAATTTGTCCATCACTTTACAAAACCTACAAGTTACAAAATTAAACAATCAGTGCATTAATCAATATCAAACTAAATTCTCAAGTTAGCTTTAATCTACCTATATAGTATATGATCTAAGTTAAACAATCAATTAAACAATTTTATAAAAAAACCTATGATCTATTAGGTAATGTAATAGTAGTTTTCAAACCTTAGGTAATAAACAATTAAGCAATCAATTAAGCAATTCTATAAACAATTAAGCAATCAATTAAGCAATTCTATAAACAATAAGTTAATAATAGTCTTCAAACCCTAGGTAATAAAGCCCTAAAAATTGAAATTTGCAAACTATATCAAATCAGCACTAGTACTAGCAGCGCCGGATTTGGCCGGATTAGGGCCGGATTAGGGTTGGATTAGGGCCGGTCGGCCGGATTAGGGTTGGATTAGGGCTGGTCGGCCGGATTAGAGCCGGATTAGGATCAAACAAACACACGATTTGGCCAATTAAACAACTAGATCGATTCAAATCAGCAATTGACCGGATTCGGCCGGAAGTCCGGGATGAGCGGCCGCGGTGGCCGGTGCAGGCAGAAGCGAAGTCGGCGGTCTTGCGGTAGGGGCACGTGCTCGGTGGCTCGGTGCGATACTGCGATTGGCGTTCCGCGTTGGCTTGAGAAGCAAGCAGCTGTCGTGAATTCGGAGAAGGAGACCTGCGCCTGCGTAATTGGTTTTTTTTTTTTTACTTCTATCTTTAAAATAAAAAAAAAACCTTTCTTCTCAGGCCGATGGAAGCCTACACGCAGCACGCCGGCCCTAATTTCCGGCTTCTTCAACCTCCTCCTCGGCTCCTCCGGTATCCGTATACTAATATATTCTCTGGCGGGTTGGGGGGTCACCGGACCCCCAGGACCCCCCCCCCCCGCTCCGCCCCTGCATGATTATAAAGGTTATATGCATGATGTTTTGTTAGTTATATTAATATACATCAAATCTCCAAATCCCCAAATCCCGAAATTATAGGGACTGAAATTACATTATCTATAAGCATGATATAACACGTCATATGCATGATTTTAATACGCTATATGCATAATTATAAAAAGTTATATGCATGATATTTTGTTGGTTGTATATATGAATACACAAATCCCGAAATCATAGGAACTGTAATTTCGCTACCTATATGCATGATGTAACACGTCATATGCATGATTTGAAGACGCTATATGTATGATTATAAAGGGCCTAAAACATATTCGACCAAAAAAAGGGCCTAAAACATATATCTAGCCCCTAGAACTTAAGCAAATTAGTCACTTAGACACCTCGCCTTTGATTTGGACCTATTGTGTACCTCAACTTATATTTTTTGACCTACTAAACAACTGTCTGTTGACTTGTAAAAAACATTTACCATCATGGCGCCACGTGTATATGGCACCTCATTCTTTCATTTAAAACAAAAAAATTAAAAACCATAAAAACAAATAAAAATATATTTATCAAATTAAGAAACAACTAATCTAAGGAATTTCCCTTCCATTTCCTTTCTCTTTCCCCTGCTTCTCCTCTTTCCTTTCTACGGACTTCTTTCTTTGCGTGGAACTGCAAGCCACCGCCGGCCAAATCCCGACGTTCGCCCTCTCTCTCTCTTCGGGCTCGACTCGCTCGAGCCACCCAGACCCTCGCCGACTGATACGGCAAGGTCGGTCGAGCCACAGCGACGTACGAGACCGGCTAGGGTGATTCGGAGACCAAGTCGCTATGACATGTGATTGTCGTTTTATTTTATTTGGATTTAGTATTTTATTGGGATTTTATTTGAATTGTAATTTTGGAACAAGAGCAAGTCTCTCCTCTCGGGTTTTCTTGTCGGTTCTTTCTTGAGATGCATTTTATTGAACCGTTTAGGGCAGAGTATAAATACTCTGTAATTGTCTCATTAAGGAATTAATGAATATAATTATTACTTTGCCCTAAGTAATTTGTGTTCTCTCCTACGCTTCCAAGAGTCGAGCCACGCCGGCGAGACTCAATCTCCCTAACCGAACCGATCTTGATTCGAGTCCCCATCGGGCTCTTATCAACTGGTGCTTTCACGATTGTGAACCATGTCCTCCGACGGCACGCCTTCCGGTTCCACATCCGCTGACGTCGCGGAGTTGAAGGCGTCGGTCGCCGAGTTGCGTGCCGAGATGCACGACCTCATGCTCGGCGTCACTCACGAATTGCAGACGATCAAGAGTCAGGCGGAGGTTCAGCGCATTCGGACCGACTCCGTCTACGACGTGCTGCACGGTGGCACGCCGCCCGCACAACAGCAGCGCGCCGCGGACCACGCTAACCCTAATCGGGCGTGCGATCCGACGGCGGCCGCCAACGCGTCCGACGCGGTCGGGCATCAATTACCCGCGACTAACCCTAATCCGGCGGGCCTCACCTTGGCGCAGGTTCTGCCTCCCCCGCGTCAGCCCCCGCCCGAGCATCAGCCCCGACCGGACCCTCCTAGGCCGCGAGTCGAGATCCGAGAGCCACCGGCCGCACCTGAGCACGCGCCCAAAATCCGCATCGATCCGCCTCACTTCAATGGGACCGATCCGCGCGGGTGGGTTTACAAGGTCCAGGCGTATTTTGACTTCTTCAACACGGCGGAGGGTGATCGCCTACGTCTTGTGGGCATGCTCTTTGATCACCCCGCCTCAGATTGGTTCCGCTATCAGCGCGAAAACCAAGACGACGAGACCTGGCCTGCCTTCTTGTTATCCGTCCAAAACTGGTTCGACCCGAATCACTATGAAGACTATGTAGGGTTACTCGCGGACTTGAAGTAGAAATCGACTGTTTTGGAGTACCAAAACGAGTTTACCGCCTTGCTGAATCATGTCAGGGGAATTTCGCAGACGACATTGATCTCCCTCTTCAAACAAGGTCTTAAACAACCAGTCCGCCGGGAGTTGAATGTACGAAACCCGGAAACGTTGGCGCAAGCTTTCGCCTTAGCGCGGGAACTAGCAGCCACGTATCAAGAGTCGTCGTCGCAATGGTCCAATACGCCTCGACGCACTTGGCAGCCAGGCAACACGAGACCGGCCGGACAGGCCGCCACCGTCGTCGCTCCAGGGCCACAGGGCCCGAGCGCACCGGCTCCTCCACCACGTCCTACTAACCTTAACGGTAATCTCTCTTCCCTTCCTATTAAACGTTTAACTCAAGCTGAACGGGATGAACGTTCTAAGAAAGGTTTATGTTGGAATTGTGATGAGAGGTACACCCGGGGACACCGTTGCAAGCCGCGTTTCTTCATATTGGGCTGTGACGACACCGACGATGAGTTCATGGATGATGTCGGTCAGGAGGAAGACGTGGTGGTGACAGGCGATATTTCTCACATCAATTCTATGGAGGGTCTCTCAAACCCGAAATCCTTGAAGATTTCCGGGTCTATTGCAGGTCTGCCTGTACAGGTTTTGATAGACGGCGGTAGTACACACAACTTTCTTCATCCCAGTGTAGCCGAGCGTCTCAAGCTTGAGTTGACAGCCGTACACCCGTTCAGAGTCTATGTGGGTAACGGCGCGTATTTGCAGTGCAACCATCAGTGTTCGGCGACCAGAGTGCACTTGCAGGGGTACGAGTTCCCTATTGATCTCTTTGTGTTGGCAGTTCATGGTCCTCAGGTGGTTCTCGGGGTTCAGTGGCTCCAAACGCTGGGCAAGGTCTCTCACGATTATGCTCAGTTGACTATGGAGTTTCAGTGGCAGGGACAGTCTATTCTATTACAGGGTGACCGCACAGCGCCGAAACCGATTTCTCTGCATACTTTACAGTCTCTTTGTGATTCACAGGAAGTCGCCGAGTGCTTTGAGGTGTTACAACTGGACACCGACGCGGCGCCATCAGCGGCGGACACCTCTTTCTCTATTCCGGCCGAGGTCCCGCCGCCCCTGCACGTCGTTCTCCAGCAGCACGCTCCGGTCTTTCAGGTGCCATCAGCGTTGCCACCAAAACGCCCTTGGGACCATCGTATCCACCTACAGTCGGACACAACAGCTATTAATGTGCGCCCCTACAGGTACCCATACTTTCAGAAGTCTGAGATTGAGCGACAGGTCCAAGACATGCTACGTCAGGGTATTATCCGTCACAGCACGAGCCCTTTTTCTTCTCCGGCACTATTAGTCAAGAAGAAGGATGGCAGTTTCAGATTCTGTGTTGATTACCGTGCCTTGAACACGGCGACGGTTGCTGATAAATTCCCTATTCCCACCGCTGATGAGCTTTTTGATGAGTTGGGTGGGGCGACCGTCTTCACTAAGTTGGATCTCCGCTCCGGGTATCATCAGATTCGTATGTACTCATGGGATATTTATAAGACTGCGTTCAGGACCCATGACGGTCACTATGAGTTCTTAGTCATGCCCTTCGGCCTGACTAACGCTCCCTCTACCTTTCAGGCTGCCATGAACCAGATCTTCGCTGCTTATTTACGGGAATTCGTCATCGTCTTCTTTGACGACATTCTTATCTATAGTCCGACGATGGATATTCACGCCCGCCACTTGGCGACGGCCCTTCAGGTTTTGCAGGAGCATCATTTCTTCGTCAAGGGCTCCAAATGCTCCTTCGGCACCACTCGGGTGGAGTACTTGGGTCACATAGTCACTGCAGGACAGCTCCTGGCCGATCCCGCTAAGCTCGCTGCTATGTCTGAGTGGCCGGTTCCGAAATCTGTTAAACAGCTGCGCGGTTTTCTTGGGCTCACAGGCTATTATCGTAAGTTCATTCGTCACTATGCATTATTGGCTGCCCCCCTTACTTCTCTGCTGCAGAAGGACAAGTTTCAGTGGACGCCTGAGGCCGAAGACGCGTTTCAGCGCCTCAAGGCTACTATGATGTCGCCTCCTATCCTTCGACTTCCGGACTTTTCGCAGTCTTTCGTTGTCGAAACGGATGCATCCGATGAGGGGGTGGGCGCCGTGCTCCTCCAAGACGAGCGCCCGATTTCATTCTTCAGCAAGAAACTCGGACCTCGTCGGCGCGGTTCATCAGCCTATCACAGAGAGCTTTTCGCCATTGTTTCAGCTGTTCAAAAGTGGAGACAGTATTTGCTGGGGCGTGAGTTTCTCATTCGCAGTGATCAGAAGAGCCTCCGCGAGCTTCTTTCCCAAGTGATTCAAACGCCTGACCAACAATTCTTTATGCGGAAGTTGATGGGTTACAAATTCCGTATCGAGTACAAGTCAGGTGCGAGTAACCGGGTGGCGGACGCCCTATCCCGGTGTATGATTGAGGAGGACTCCACGCTCAAAGAATTCATGGCGTTCTCTACGCCCATCCCTGACCTCCTCCGCCGTCTCCACGCCGAAAATGCGCAACTAGAGGATTTGCAGGCGTGGCATGCTCAGGCTCATGACGGAACGTTGCCTGCGCCGTTCCGGGTTCACGAGGGCATCTTATATTATCATCACCGGCTGGTCATAAGCCGCGATTCCGCCCTTAAGGCCGACATCCTCACCGAATTCCACTCATCTCCATCGGCTGGCCATCCCGGGATTGATCGGACCTTTCGCCGTGTAGCGGAAGTATTTTTTTGGGCAGGCATGCGCAGTGATGTGCGCTGGTTTGTGTCGTCTTGTGTTGTGTGTCAGTCTACAAAGTATAGTACTCAGAGGCCTGCAGGACTATTACAGCCTTTGCCTGTTCCTCAGCAGGTTTGGGATGAGGTCGCTATGGACTTCATTACAGGGCTTCCTCCGTCCAGGACCTACACGACGATTCTAGTCGTCATTGACAGGCTCTCTAAGTATGCGCACTTCGGTGCCTTGGGTCCAAGTTATGACACTGCGAAGGTTGCTTCCGTGTTCGTTGAGATCGTGGTCCGGCATCACGGAACGCCGTCCAAGATCGTGTCCGACAGGGACGCAATTTTTACTAGTGCTTTCTGGACGGAATTACACCGCCTGAGCGGTACCCAGCTCCTTCATAGTACAGCGTATCACCCGCAGACTGACGGCCAAACCGAGGTTTGGAACAATATCTTCGCGCTTTCACTCATGCGCGCCCGAGACGGTGGTATGACTTCTTGCCCTGGGCCGAATTAGCTTTGAATTCCACTTATCACGAGGGATTGCGCATGTCTCCATTTCAGGCTCTCTATGGGCGTCTTCCTCCACCACTCAGTCGGGTGACCGCGCCCATCGGCCCTCCTACCCCTGCTTTGGAGGCCGTTCGGGACCGCGAGCAAGTGCTCAAATTACTTCGGACCAATCTTCACAAGGCGCAACAGCGCATGGTCAATCACGCCAACAAGCATCGACGGGAGCTCGAGTTTAACGAGGGGGACGAGGTTCTTCTCAAACTCCAACCCTATCGTCAACACTCGGTCGCTCGTCCCGTGTCCGCAAAGCTCGCTCGACGTTTCTATGGGCCGTTTCGGGTGATTGCTCGCGTCGGCAAGGTCGCCTACCGGCTGGCGTTACCGGACTCGGCGCGCATCCACAACGTCTTCCATGTATCTCAGCTGCGTCCTTTTGTGTCCAGTGGCACAACGCTACAGCCGGCGTCTCTTCCAGCGGAATTCTTGTATGACCGCCCGATTTCCAAGCCGAAGCGCGCCACTGCGGAGCGCCATGTTGTCGTGGACGGCCAGCCCAGACGTGAATGGTTGGTCGAGTGGGAGGATGGCGAACCAGCCGCCACCTCATGGGAGCCCGTCGAGTCTTTGAAGACCGCTTTCCCCGCTCTCCGGCTTGAGGACAAGCCGAATCTCAACGGGGGGGAGATTGATACGGCAAGGTCGGTCGAGCCACAGCGACGTACGAGACCGGCTAGGGTGATTCGGAGACCAAGTCGCTATGACATGTGATTGTCGTTTTATTTTATTTGGATTTAGTATTTTATTGGGATTTTATTTGAATTGTAATTTTGGAACAAGAGCAAGTCTCTCCTCTCGGGTTTTCTTGTCGGTTCTTTCCTGAGATGCATTTTATTGAACCGTCTAGGGCAGAGTATAAATACTCTATAATTGTCTCATTTGGGAATTAATGAATACAATTATTACTTTGCCCTAAGTAATTTGTGTTCTCTCCTACGCTTCCAAGAGTCGAGCCACGCCGGCGAGACTCAATCTCCCTAACCGAACCGATCTTGATTCGAGTCCCCATCGGGCTCTTATCACCGACTCCCTTCTCTCCCTTACGCTCGTCGGCTCTGCCCAAAACCCGACGACTGCTCGTTCGCCCGGCCTAGTGGATATAATTTCATCCAATACTGTTGCTTGATTAGTGTCCCGTTGTAATAAGTTGGGAATAAAGAGATTGATTCATCCGACTCAATTCAAGAAATTTGATATCCTAAACAAGTAATCGTAGATGATTTGACGAATTACGCAACGGGTTGTACCCAAAATGTTTGTACTAGGGGCCAGGAGTGAGAAATGAACTAGGAACGAGCTAGCTAGCTAGGATTAATAATTAAGAAAATGAAAGCAGGCGAATGAACAAGCTGGAAATGGAGGCCTCCTGCGCCATTGTTGTGGGTACTAGCATCATTGTCGAGCCCATTACCAGCCCGGCCTCTCGCTCGACCTCCGGCGTCCATTACTCCGAACCACGCTCGTCTCCCCTACCCAGAGCTCCGGTTTCGCCTCGCCGTTCTTCCCGATCCGCCTCCCTAGCTACCGTTGGCGACTCCGGCAAGACTCCGACACACCGAGGTCCTCGTAGCACTCCCGGCCGAGCCCGACCCCTATCTCTCTCCACCCCAAAACCCGAGCCTTGACTTGCATGCTGGCAAAATATATTATCAATTTGATAAATATATTTTTAGTTGTTTTTATTGTTTTTAATTTTTGTTTAAATGAAAGAATGAAGTGGGGTGTACACACGTGGTGCCGTGGTGGCAAATATTTTTGCACAAGTCAGCAAAAAGATGTTCAATAGGTCAAAAAATATAAGTTGAGGTACCCAATAGGGCAAAACAAAGGTGGGGTGTCTAAGTGACAAATTTACGTAAGTTATATATGCATGATGTTTTGTTAGTTATATACATCAAATCCCCAAATCCCGAAATTATAGGGATTGAAATTATGTTACCTATGTGCATGATAACACGTCATATGCATGATTTTAATACTCTGTATACATGATTATAAAGGTTATACGCATGATTTTTGATGGTTGTATATATGAATACACAAATCCCGGAATTATGGGAACTGAAATTACGTTACCTATATGCATGATATAACACGTCATATGCATGATTTTAATATGCTATATGCATGATTATAAAGATTCTATGCATGATGTTTTGTTAGTTATATAATGAGTACTCAACTCTTATATTAATACGTTATACAGCCATCTACCGCGCGCGCGGTTTACTCAAGCGAAAAATCCTTCGCAATTCACTAACCGCCCTCTACCGCGCACGCCTTTCGAGATCCGCACGCGCGGTTTTCTTTTGTGTAGAATAGACCTTCTTGGGATGCTACCGCACCAATGGCCTTTCTACCGCGCTCACGATTCATGTATAGAATCGGCTCTTCTTTTCAGATTTGTCTTGAAAACTCTCGAATCTTGAATTCTTGTGTCTTCGGTCTTGATATTACAATCAAGCACAAACTCTAGCCTAAACACATTCAATAAATCCATAAAATATAAGAGTTGTCACAACCTAAATAGTGTATATCGATCAAATTCTTCCATACTTAGATCTTGCTTATTCTTAACCGAAACCATGAAAGTAGTAGTTTAGTTCCTTGGTTTCTTGAGGAATGAGGAAGTCAAAATTTCCCTTCCATGTGTTGACGTTTGTGGATCAAAAGTTTCTTCTAATCATGTTTTAGTAGGAAATAAATCAAATTATTTATGGTAATGTATATCCACTATCTTGATAAAAATAATAATAATTGATCTACTTCCACTTTTTGTAAATATTAACTAATTTTCTCAACGATAATGCATTATTTCTATTGCCATATTTACTATATATATATTGATAAAAATGCAACATTACAAAGTGATATTTACTTATACTATATAAAACAAATTTTGAGGATAGTTTAATATATAAAATGTTTTATTGATCAAAAAATATGTGACTTTAAATTCAAAAAGTAGAATAATTTTTTGAATGTTGTTGAAGAATTAAACTTGTATTTAGTCTTCTTAGATTGAAATGAATCGTTCAAGAGCTTCAACAATTTTGTAAATATATTTTTGAAATTTGATTAATATATATTTTGACAAGATGAAGATTTTGTCAAAAAAAACATAAAAATATTGATGAAGATATAGTTTAGTTAGATTTACAGACTTTATAGTCATAGTGTACAAAGTCAAGATTTTTATGACTTTTTTTGGTAATTCTTTTTTACATAAAATTAAATCTTTCTACCAAATCTTTCTTTTTCAGATTTCATACTATTCAACAGTGAGATTCATCTTAATTTTATCAAAATTAAGAAGTATCTTAACCTCTTCCTAAATTTATGAAAGTATTTATTAACGACTCGGTTATACAAATTCGTTATTACAGTTGTGAATTTCTATCAATTATGCTAAAAGAATTGAGGTCATTGACATATCGTATGTTAAAATAAAATAAATAAGAATATATAGAACTGAAAATTTTATTATTATTATTTTTTCATGTGTCTATTCTCTCTCAAAATGCATCATTCTCTTACACTCTATTTATTTTATGTTTTATTGACTTCAAATCCATTAAGTTTTTTAATTATTTATTAAAGTATATGATATGTTTGTCTTTCACTTGATTCTTCCTGTGAATTTTAATGAAGATAATTTTATAACTTTAAGTTCATCCATCTTATTTGTTTGATTCCTTAATTAATTTGTATATATTTCCGAACCCTATTCGAAACTGAGGTACCCGTGGACGAGTTCCCCTGCGTCGAGGTTTCCGGGATCATCAACCAACACCCTGCCCAACGCATTCACCCTCGGGCTCGCGACGCGATCGTCGACATATTTTGCTCCATATACCGCACCGAGGAAGATTACTCGACCGAGATGCTTGCGCGTGTGCATATCTACACGTACGAGATCGAGTTTGAGTCCGAGTCCGAGTTTGAGTCTGTGGTGGGGCTTCCAGCCGGAGACAATGGTTCGAGACCGAGGACGTTGACGTTGGAGATTGTCACCGTGGGCCTAGACACGGAGGAGACGATCGAGTTGCGTGATTTGCTTGGACGAGTTTTCGAGCTGGCTAGAGGTGATCGAGTTGCCTTGCTCCCATGTTTACCATGAGCATTGCATCTTAAGGTGGATCGAAAAGCGCCCTGATTGTCCGTTGTGTCGGTATGAGCTTTCGTGGATGCCCTAGCTAGCTTGATGGTGCATGGACTCAGATGGGAAGATCATCTTGGATTCATAGGATTTTGATGAACATGTTAGGTCTATTTAGATTTAGTGGTGTAAATTTAGCCCTATTTATTAGATTTTTGGATTTTGATGAACATATTAGGTCTTTGTGGATGATATCGAGTTGCAATCTTGATCAGATCGATTTTGTCTTCAATCAGTCCAGGGGCGGACCTAGTGGTGTGCTAGGGTTCGCTCCAGCCCACCCTAAAAAAATAAATAAATAAAAAATAGTGTAAATTTAATATAAAAATAGGAAAATTTAAGATAAATTTAGTGTATGTAGTAAAATTTGTAGTAGATTTAGCCCACCCAAAAAAAATTTGACAAAAATATAGTAATTTAGCCCACCCAAATTTATTTTTCTGGGTCTGCCCTTGAATCAGTCAATGCATATTGTTAATTTTGCATGTCCTTAATTGGTGGATTCACTTAATTAATTGCTAATTATTCAGAAATCGGAAGCGATTATCAGATTTTTCAAGACAACACGTTTAACCATGTTAAGATTTTAGAGAAGTAGAGTTACGGGTGAAAGAGGGTTTGAACTTCCCAAGCAGAACCCTAGGTCCAAATTATCCACGTCGTCACGAGTTAAATCGAAAGAGCTAGCGGTAAAGTTGATCCTCGCCTACGCCTAGATGACCCTGATTGTCTGTTGTGTCGGTTCGAGTTTCCGTGGATGCCCTAGCTAGCTTGATGGTGGACTCATATGGGAAGATCATCTGGTTCTAAAGTTCATAGGATTCATGAATCGTAGACTACTTAATTGGTTTTAGTGGTATAAATTTAGCACTATTTAGATTTTTGGATTTTGATGAACACGTTACAAAAATGCTTGAAATGTTCAATGTCGCTCAATGTGACTAGGTTTTGAATTTAAGAAGGTGCCAAATATTTTAGTCATCAAAAATAAAGTAAGCAACTTTATAGGAAGGAAATCTTAGCATTTGGAGAAGCCCGCTGATACCTCTGCACTTTGGCCCTCAACTTGGCCCTCACCTTCAGTGTCCTATGATTAGTAAGCAATCTGCTCATTGCAACAATGGTCATGGCCTCCAACAATGGTGAAGTTTTTAGCAAAAACTCGACGAATTTCATCTCTTGTAGCACACCGCGAAAACCCACCATCCTGAAGACTCTCAGCTGATTGAATATGCGAGTTCGTAGGCGTTCCGAATCCCATGAATACGCAATCGGAGGTTCTGATGCATAGCAACAGCACTGCGCGTAAATCCAAACAAATGCAACCAACATCATAAGCTTCAACACTTTGTTTAAATCATTATGCAGGACAAACCATTCATGGTTTGCATTATAACGAATCACTTACTGATATTTGAAGCTCATGAAGATTAGGCGCGTTCGTGATGAGACGAAAAACAACTAGTGACCCTTTGGCACCTTCGAAATTCACTTCACATAGGTTAATGACCTTCAGGCGATGAAACGCCAAGAAATGGCGACAAGATTCAATGCCGATGCTCAAATACTGGCCACAAAACAAAGTACCATAGTTTTGATAAGGCTCTTAATCAAAAGGCAAAGATAATGTGAAAAGAAGCAAGACGAAAGTTTCTTTTTGTTACCTTTGTGACACCTTCATGTGCAATCAACTTCTCAAGATTAGACAAACTACCAAGGAGTTTGGTATAGTTACAAACCACCGAACTTTCCGAGTGTAGTTGTTGTGGAGAATTGTTATCCCACATCGATCGGAAACAAAGAAAGAAACTGCCTAGTATAAAAACCCTTGGGTTACTCCCCCTATCGCCAATTGGTTTTAGGGTGGAACCCCATGGGCTTATCTGTTAGGCCCATACACCATGTGTGGTCGTACCGACACGTCCCATTCTACCTTTCTACCGGGCCCACAGACTTTCTTCAACAACAACAACTAAGGCAACCCTACGTAAATCTCACTCAAGAGTGGTGCATCCAACCGCACGAATCATCAACTCTGAGCCCCCAGAGAACCCAAGTTTCAGACGTTCAAGAATGCGAGACTCGGTAACAAGCCTTTGAATGGCTTCAGAATCCACCTTAACATGTTGAAGAATAAGACTCCTCAAACACAAGAATCCCTTAAAGTCCGGAGGCGGCAGGCTCAACTTGCATCTAAAAAGCTCCAAATGGGTCAGCTTTCGACAAGAGTACAACCGAGACGGCACCCAAAATGGGTCAAATCCTACTTCTATGAACAGCTGCTTGATATCACGCTTAACCAGGCAATCGAACCACGCATCGGTTTTTCCACAGCTTACAAGATCCGGGTCGGATAGCTTGAATGTATGGATGGGTCCTTTATGTCGAAAGAGGGTTCGGAGGATGCGGGATTTGAGGCTGTTCAGAGTACAATTCTCGCGCTCAGCGTCGAAAACAAGCTGAGGAGGATTAGCCCATTTGTATCTCCAATTACTTGACAGAATGCAGGTTTTGGTAGCTTCTTTGTATGGAAGAAGGCTGAGAATGTTTTCTATAATACTATCTGGTAAACCGCTTATCAAATCTGTGCCTGACTAAATTTCCATTTTGGTGACAAAACCCTAAACCCTAATTGACATGAAAAGAGAAAATGTCATACATACAGAATGGAAATTGACGTTGGCATCAAATGTCATAGGCGATAACTAATCAAGAACTGTAATTATCATCGTCATGAGTACTTACTCACTGAGCTGATGGTCAAGCACATGTAGATAGACTGTCATGATATTCTTAATAACCGAATGTAATAAAATATTATACTCATCTAATATTTATATATGTATATATATATATCTATGTTTTACCGAGCTCAATACATTTTCCTTTTAACAACCTACAGTCATTAATGTAGTGCTGGGTGATTGGAGCTGTCCGTTGGAGATGGAGATTATGCATGCGGACATTCAGTACCTGTTAGGTCAGTTTCAGAGTTAGGGCATCAGACACATTTTCAGGGAAACAACCTCAGTTGTTGATTGTATTGCAGGCTCGATCTATCGTTTCGCCGTGTGCCGTCGACTACATTAGGTTCTGATCCGGTCCTTCGGGACATCATCCATAAGGATGTTGAAGGATAGTTTTCTGTAAAACTAGCCTAATCTCTTTTCTGTATTAAAAAAAAATAGATTTTCCTTTTAATGGGCTCCTCATAATCAATTGATAGATTTTTCTTTCCGTAGGCAATATGTCCTAACAAAATCTCTAACGGTATCTAATATTACCACGATCCACCTTTAGACGGTTGCCCTAGCTAACAAAACTTATTACTCTCGACCCAAAAAAAAAACCTATTCCTTATTTCGATCGAAACAAAATCTATTCTTTTCCTTGCACCAAAAGAAAACAAGTCTTCACCTTATATCAATTCGTTGCCATTATAACATCCAACTCAGAACTAAGCGACCATCAGTTTCACTTTCTTGATCCATATTCACATCGATCCCACGTAGGCACCATCATGGCTCACACTGTAGATGTCCCTATCGGCGACGGATCCGGCCTGTTCTATAGAGCCTCCGTTTGGTCCTTTACGTTGACTCGAAGAACTACGGCACCGCCAGGGCTTCGCTTCCAAACCTTGGCTATCGAAGGCGAGAGCGTAGCCTTCAATCTTTTCGGGATAATCAGTCCCGATTCTCCAACCTTTATCACGCGATACCTCGAAAGCGTACGTGTTCACCCGCGTGCTCATAACGCGATCGTAGGCCTAATCTGCAACCTAAACTACAATAATGGTGCCGAACGATTGAAGCAGATCACAGCGTATGTTGATATCGAGGCGTGCTACGTGGAGTCCGAGGTCGTGGTGGGGCTTTCAGCAGAAGATCATGGATTGAGGCCGACGAAGGCGAGCAGAGATCGAGCCATGGAGGCGCTGGAGAAGGTCACGGTTGGCCTAGACGAGACGGGGGTGATGAGCTGTGCGGTTTGCTTGGACGAGTTCTTGAATGGGTCGGAGGCGATGAAGATGCCTTGCTCACATGTTTTTCACGGAGGTTGCATCGGTGGATGGCTTGAAAAGCGAGTTACTTTTCCGTTGTGTCGTTTCGAGCTTTCGTCGGTGTGATGAGAAGATGACGTACGGAGCAAGTTAGCTAGGTTTGGTTCTAATGTAATTGATAGGAGCGTGGACAATTAAAGAGATGTACGTATAGAGTAGTTATAATTGGTTTTAATGATGTTAAATTTAGCCCTAATTAGGTCTTTGGATGATCGAACAAGTTTGGGTTTTTTGACTTATCCAGTTGTGATCTTAATTGATCAGATCGATTTGGTCTTCAAGTAGTCAATGCATATTGTTATTAAATCTGCATGTCCTTGGCGGATTCACTTAATTAATTGCCAATTGTTAGGATGCAATTATCAGATTTTAACAACAAACCGTACTCCTTTCCTTGCTCTACAAGAAAACCTTCGGTTCTTTAATTAGTTATACTCCGTGTTTTACTTTTATTTTCTTACAGATTTTGTAATAAGATTTGTTTCCTTAAATCAGCCAACGAAAAGCCCTAACTGAAACTCGTTGCCTTTATAACATGTTAACTTTGAAAGAGAATTTCACAAGAGAATTCAGCATAACTTGCTTACTTGATTAATGCAGAAACGTGGCTTATAAAGCCTTACAGGAATTCAAAGAAACTGAAATGAAAGCACACGATTACACTAACAAATGATGCCTAGGATCGTGGCTGAAAACAACACAGCAAAGTCAATAAAATAGCCTAACAACTTAGCTAGATAATGACCAAAATAAACTCCTAAAAATAAGGTAACAACTTGGACTAATTCAGCTTGTGCCAGCTGCACAAACATGACTTGAAACCTGGATTTCCAACGGCTACATGTGAAGCTTGATCATATTTCAACATCCCCTCTTGATCCAGGCTTACACATGCCAATTTTCTTCATGAAATGATAATGCTTCTCTTGATTCAAAGCCTTAGTAAACAGATCTGCATTCTGAAAATCTGTTCCAACAAATTGAAGACCAATCTTGCCTTCAGAGACCAACTTTCTTATGAAATGAAATTGGACCTCAATGTGCTTGGTTCTTGCGTGGAAGGCTGGATTCTTGGTCATGGCAATAGTGGATTTGTTGTCACACCAGATCTCCAAAGGACCTTCCACTTCACAGCACAAATCTTTCAACAACTTTCTTAACCAAATAGCTTGCCTTGCTGCAGACCCTGCAGCCACATACTCTGCTTCAGATGAGGAGAGTGCAATGGTGTCCTGCTTCTTTGCACTCCATGTGATGGCTCCAGACCCTAGATCAAACACTGATCCAGACGTGCTCTTTCTATCGTCAAGACAACCTGCCCAGTCACTGTCAGAGTAGCCTCTTAGGTTGAAATCCTTGACACTTTTGTACTGGATTCCTGTGTCAACTGAGCCTGCCACATATCTCATGATTCTTCTAGCTGCACCAAGATGTTGCTTAGTGGGAGAATGCATATACCTGGACACCACACCAACACAATAGGCTAAGTCAGGCCTAGTGTGTGTGAGATAGTTCAAGCCTCCCACCATGCTTCTATACAGCTTCTCATCTGCTTTTCCTGTGCCATCAACTTTCTGAAGCTTCTCATTAGTATTCATAGGAGTCTTGGCGATTTCACAGCCTTCCATGTGAAACCTTTTGAGCAAATCCCGAGCATACTTCCTCTGACACAAGTGGATACCATCTTCTCCTTGATTCACTTCCAAACCAAGGAAGTATTTCAGTTCTCCAAGATCTGTCATCTCAAACTCATGCTCCATGGAGAACTTAAATTCACTTAGTAAGCTTTGTGATGAACTAAAGTAAATAATATCATCAACATATAAGCAAACTACAATGAATTCAGTGGTACCTTTCTTCTTCACATAAAGTGTTGGCTCATTTTCACTTCTACCGAACCCTGTGCTTGTGAAGAATGTGTCAATCTTGCTATACCAAGCTCTTGGAGCTTGTTTTAGCCCATACAATGCTTTCTTCAACCTGTAAACCTTCTCTTCTTCCCCTCTGCATATGAAACCCTGTGGCTGCTCAACATAAACTTCCTCTTGCAATTCTCCATTCAGAAAAGCTGATTTCACATCAAACTGAAATACCTTCAACTTCCACTGAGCAGCAAGAGCCAACACAGTTCTCACAGTTTCAAATCTTGCAACAGGTGAAAAGGTTTCCTCATAGTCCAAACCTTCTTGCTGTGCATAACCCTTAGCCACAAGACGAGCCTTGTGCTTGGAAATGCTTCCATCTGAATTGAACTTGGTCCTGTACACCCACTTTAGACCAATCACATTTCTTTCCTTAGGCAACTCTGTGAGCTCCCAAGTCTCATTCTTCTGAATGCACTTGATTTCTTCTTTCATTGCCTCTTGCCATTCAACTTGAGCACTTGCCTCACTGTAACCTGCAGGATCAATACTAACAAGAGCAAAATCACAATTCTTGTAGATATCAATCAGCTTTCTCACACGACTAGGAGGTGTCTCAGATGAAGATCCAGACTGCAATGTGTGAGAGTTGTTGTTGCTTGGAGGAGAATCAGGGTCTGATGATGATTCTGAGCTTGATGATGAGCTTGATCCTGTGTTTGAGCCTGAGTTTTGAGGAGTAGTTGGAGGAGTTGGATGCTGTTGCTGAGTTCCACCAACATTCTCATCAAAATCATCCAGGATCACACTTCTCCTTGTGTTTTCCTGAACTGTTTTGCTCCAATCCCATCTTGCATCTTCATTGAAGATCACATTTCTCCCTATGATGATCTTCTTTGTGACTGGATTGTACATTCTGTATGCTTTTGACTGAGTTGAGTATCCCACAAAGATACACTTCTCTGTCTTATCATCAAGCTTTGATCTCAGGTTAACCATAGTGTAAGCAATGCAACCAAATATTCTCAAATGACTTACAGATGGCTTTTTCTTTCTCCATACCTCAAATGGAGTCACATTTTGAACAGCTCTTGTTGGTGAGATGTTGAGAGTATACACTGCTGTAGCCACTGCTTCACTCCAAAACTCATTTGGAAGCCCTCTAGCCTTTAACATACACCTTGCCATCTCCACCACTGTTCTGTTCTTGCGTTCAGCCACACCATTCTGCTCTGGACTGTATGGTGCAGTCAACTCACGCCTAATGTCATGCTCCTCACAGAAGCTTGTGAACTCTTTTGACAAGAATTCTCCTCCTCTATCTGTTCTTAGTGCCTTCAGTTGCAGCCCACTTTGCTTCTCAACTAAGGTCTTGAACTTCTTGAAGTTCTCAAAAGCTTCAGACTTTGCCTTTAGGAAAAATACCCAACTCATCCTGCTGTGATCATCTGTGATGAGAAGGAAGTATTTGCTTCCACCAAGAGAGGTTGTTTGCATTGGACCACATAAATCTGCATGGACCAATTCCAAACATTCATCTGCTCTCCATGCTTTCCCACTTGGAAAGGAGTCTTTAGCCTGCTTGCCATACACACAACCTTCACAAAACTCAAGATCACCAATCTGTGGCAATCCATAGACAAATTCCTTGTCAGACAGCAGCTTCAAACTTTGAGAATTAAGATGACCATACCTCAAGTGCCACAAAGTTGCTGTTTCATCTCCCTTAACAACAAGTGCTTGGCCTGCACCTCTGGACAAATCAAGTGGAAAAACCTTGTTTTTCCCATAGCAACTTTCATCAAGGCCAGATTGCTCTTTTCTTCCTTGATCATACACATTCCATTCTCAAACAAAACTCTGTATCCTCCAGAAATCAACTGTCCAACACTCAACAAGTTGTGTGCTAAATTTGGTACAAACTGAACATCATGTAAGAGCTTAGTTTTACCTCCATTAACTTGAAAGGCAATTGTTCCAAGCCCCTCCACATTCAACTGTTTTCCATCTCCAAGTCTGACCACACCAGTCTTGCTTGAGTCCAACTTCTGAAACAAACTCCTTGAGCTTGTCATGTGGTTTGAACAACCACTATCAATGTACCAGACTTCACTTTCTGGAACTTCACCTTTGTGTTGAGCCAAGAACAAGTTTTCTTGCTCAGCATAGTTGGATTTGCTTTCACTTTTGCTTTTGTCTTCTTCTTTCTTCCAGCAGGAAGCCTCTTTGTGGCCAGGCTTGTTGCAATAGTAGCATTTGATAGGAGCCTTGGAAGTATTCTTAGAAGACTCCTCTCTTCCTTCAGAATTTTGGCCTCTTCCACGACCTCTTCCTCTGTAGGCTCCTCTCCCTCTGCCTCTGCTAGAATTCTGTTGGCTTCTCTCCTTTCCAGAGGACTCATTCTTGGCCTGGAAGGCCTTCTCCTCTTTCTTATCCTCACCCTTGGTGAACCTCTCTTCATGAGCTTGAAGAGAACCTTTCAGTTCATCCCAAGTGTAGGACTCCATGTCCTTGGACTCCTCTATAGCTGTAACTACATGCTCATACTTCTTTGCAAGACTTCTAAGCACCTTTTCCACCAACTTTTGTGTCTTGATCTCTTCACCATAAGATCTCATTTGATGCACAACATTGGAGATTCTTGAAAGATATTCCTGCACACTTTCAGAGTCTTTCATTTGAGCACTCTCAAACTCTCTTCTCAGAGCTTGAAGTCTCACAGTGATAACCTTCTTATCACCTACATACTCTTGTTTGAGCGTGGTCCAAGCTACTTTTGATTTTGTAGCCCCTGCAATTCTAGGGAACACTTCATCATCCAAGGATTGCTGGATCATGAAAAGTGCCTTGGCATCCTTCTTTCTCTTGTCTCTCAACTCTTGGCTTGGATCAGCCGGGGCTTCATCTGTGAACCCCTCATCCACAATGCTCCACAACTCTTGAGACCTGAAAAGAGTTTGCATCTTAATGCTCCAAAAGTGGTAATTTACCCCTTTGAAAACCGGCAACTGAGTAAGGTTGTTCCCTGTCCCATTGCCACCATTTCCATTGTTGTTTTGCATTGTGAATTGATGTGCTTCCCTGTGGTTTTCCCTACACGAAACACTCAAGATCAAGCCCTTAGAATCTCTCTAGCTCTGATACCAATTGTTAACTTTGAAAGAGAATTTCACAAGAGAATTCAGCATAACTTGCTTACTTGATTAATGCAGAAACGTGGCTTATAAAGCCTTACAGGAATTCAAAGAAACTGAAATGAAAGCACACGATTACACTAACAAATGATGCCTAGGATCGTGGCTGAAAACAACACAGCAAAGTCAATAAAATAGCCTAACAACTTAGCTAGATAATGACCAAAATAAACTCCTAAAAATAAGGTAACAACTTGGACTAATTCAGCTTGTGCCAGCTGCACAAACATGACTTGAAACCTGGATTTCCAACGGCTACATGTGAAGCTTGATCATATTTCAACATAACATCCAACTCCAAAGGCCATAACTTCATATTTTTCACTTTCTTGATCCCTAAGCTATTCACATATCCATCATGCCTCACATCGAAGAGGTCCTGCTCGAAGACGGAACCGGCCTGATCTACAGCGTCTCTGTCACGCCGATGATCCCAAGAAACCACACGGGGCCGGGACTACATTTCCGAACCCTCTCAGGGTAAAACCCTCTGAACACCCGGCCTTTTGCCTTGTTAGGCTAGGGCGCCGCCCTAGGGCCCCGAGATGATAGGGGCCCTAGTTCATAACCCGTTAGTATTAGTATATATTATATATTTTTTGTCCAAAAAGAATTACACATCAAAATAAGAAAAGAATAAACAAGATCTCCATATCATTATTATGTATTCCAAGATCAATAAATAAATTAATTAATTAATTAATTAAGCTTAATTAATGGTAAATGGGATGATCTTTTCATCTTCTCCAAAACTATCATTAATTATTGTCAAGTAATTTTACTAATGAAATTTAATTGTTATTTTACTCAAGGTCCTTGTTAGTAAGAATTTCTTGTCTTGGTTTAATTTGCTATTTTTCACTAAACAATCATTTGATTTTTATTTTCAAACAATCACTTGATATATTTGTTACAGAATCATTTAGTTATACTTTAATATATGATAATTACGTAAAATATCAACGTAACATATGCATACTCGAAGTTATTGTTTATATATATATTAATTAGGGCCTTCAATTTATATTTGCCAAGGGTCTCCTAAATGATAGGACCGGCACATAATTGCTAATCTACTAAGAGCTGTCAAAACCTGACCCGATCCGAAAAATCGACCCGAACCGACCGAAAATTTTTGGGTTGAAACCCGACCCGAATAGTAGCGAGCAAAGAAAAAACCGAACCCGATTAACCCGAACCCGATTGGGTTGAAACCCTTAACCGACCCGATATTTTATATATATATGTAGAATAAATATATTCTTGTAAATATCATAATATATTTTATCATAAAACCTATTAGGTCGACCCAAACCCGCACAATAACCTATCAAGACCCTACCCGGCTTGACCGATAACCCGATTGACCCGAACCCGCACTCGACCCGAACCCGAATCTACCTGACCCGACCCTTTTGACACCTCTAACTCTAACTAAACGCACCTTCGGGCAGGACGAATCGTGGTGTATAAAAAAAAGTAGCATTTTGCAGTGCTTTTGCATGAACTTTTTTGAGCTTTTGGTTCGTACGAAGTTGGACCGATTCGAAATCATCAAAATGGAGAGCCCAATAAATAAATATGTAGGGGCCTTAAAGTATTGGAGCATCTATATAGTTGTTGAGCTTTTGGTCCACCAATTAAGTTAGTGGAGCTATGCAAAAACAAATCACTTCACTAATTCACTTATAAAAGGTGGAGATCGAGTAATGCGTTTGCATGGGAAGGGTTATTTAATATCTATGGATAGAGGTGTAATGTATTAAGCTGTATTATATGGAGAGATTATGAAACTTGGTGACTTTGAAAAGAAATACCAACAACTAAATGATTGTGATTTTGATATAATACATGTCTCAATGTTATCATCAAATTCATACTTTTAGCTCTCGACTAAAAAAAACCATAATTTATCTTAGTCGATCCGTTTGTTTTCTATCTTTCCTAAGTAGGCGTTGGGCGCCCTCTGCATTGTTCTTCTTGTGCATTTTCAACCGTTTTTGAGTGAATTTGATTGATCAAAACTATTATTAACGTATTTCAAGAGTTTTAAAAGTAGTTTTTGAATAAAAGTATACTATTTTAAGGGAAGTATAGCAAGGTCATATATGTTATCATTTTAACCAACAACATGTATGTATTTACAGCAATGATTGTTGACTTAACAACGATTGAAGCTAAGTTATAAAACTGTGTAGAAACAAACAAAAGCACACTCACGAGGGAAGGCCATTGATATACTATAGCAAAGAGATCGATAACGTCAATGTCTCACAATCCCCCTCTCGACTAACAAAATATTTTGAACAAGAGTATCAATGAATTCTATTGTTACTGTTATTGCCTAGGCCATTATGATTTATGTTTGCCGGCGATAATCGTGCGTTTTAACAAAGAAATTGCCCGAGATTATTGTTGTGGAAGTCTCTTGAGTGAGAATTGGGTGATGTATTTAACCATTTTATATATAAGGTCGGAATCCATCTTTTTACCAAAAAACTTAAGTCAATAGGTAGGAATTTCACCTTATTTATATACTAGTGATATTTTTATCACATGTAGGAAGCCCTCTGACAGAAGGAACTAGAGTTTACAATCACGCAAGCACAGAGCACTTTTAGACGGCCACAACACAATACAACACACACGCGCCCGGATCTAATTGGGCTAAAAGGAAACCATAGGAATCAAGTAAACGAAGGAGACTATATTCGATTCGAACGACAAAGAAGAATATCGTTTTTTTTTTCAGTGCGAAGCGATCTTGAACGGGAGCGATTTGTTGATCCACGACTTCCAGCTCCCGCTGCCTTTCTTCGCTTCAGTGGGTGGCGAAGAGCGTCCTTCCTTCGCTGGAGCCCTTAATGTTGCGGCGCTGTCGACTCCTATCTCCTCGGCCGGCTGCGGGTTCTTGGAGAGTATGAAGTTCCGGCCGCCGTGCGCTCCGATCGTCTCCCACTGACTCAGCGCTGAAACAGAAAATCGACTCGATTACATTCACACCGATCGAATTCTTCCTTTTTTGTGAGATTCCGGTGGGCCGTGTTTAGACGGGTGACGTGTTTAGACGGGTGGTATTGTGGCACTATTATCCGCATCCCCCAAACCCGTGATATATATAGCGAAATGAGTTCTCATAGTGTCGTATGAACCCCGACTAAACCAAATGACACTTTTCCCTAGGTATCGTTGTTCCCTATATAACAGTTATAACACTAAAATCACCAACACTTTTTCTGCTCAATTTACAGAAACCGACACGCCAAAATGATGAGATCCAGCGAGAAAGAAAGAAAGAAAGAAAGAGAGAGGAGTGCGGAAGAAGGTTTAATTACCGTCGGATCCAGCGGCGGGACAATACAGAACGAAATCGCTGAGAATAGATCCAAGGATCGGGAGGCGGCCTTCCCTAGCGTAGGACTTGAGCGCCATATCAATGACGCCGGTGACAAGCTCGCCTTCATAGACGACGAATCTCAGTGGACCGGCGCTCCCGACAAAGTTGATGGTGATCAGAATGCGGTTTCCCTTGGCGATCTGCGCCTTCTTCTGTTTGTTCAGAAACATCTTGTTATCTAATAACCAAAATCGGAGAAAGGTGCGAGGGTCGACGCCGGTGCAGCGGTAGTACCAGTCTTCCATGCAAGAGCCGAAGGCGGAGGAGAGAGAGCAGCCGGAGAATTGGATGAGAAGAGGACGTACGGATCAAGCTAGCTAGACAGGTTTGGTTCTAATTGATAGGAGCGTACTTAAGTTAAGTAGACAATTAAAGGGACGTACGTACTACGTAGAGTAGTTGTACTAATTGGTTTTAAATTTTAGTGATATATGTAAATATAAGTTAGCCCTAATTAGTTAGGTGTTTGGATGATCGGATCGATTTTGTCTTCAAGTAGTCAATGCGTATTGTTAATTAATTTTGCATGTGCTTAATTAATTGGCGGATTCACTTAATTAACTGCTAATTGTTTATCAGATTTTGTAAAGGTGTCTATTTCTTCCTTTGCTGAGACCGACTTTCAAACCCGAGCTATAAGGAGTATAACTGTATAAGCCTACAACAACAAACCTTACTCTAGACGTGGGTCCACTTCCGGGTTCCAAAATCGCTTGTTCCCGGTTTCAAATTTCGTGGAACCGATCGGTTTTCCGGTTCCGGTTCAGGTTCCGGGCGGTTTCGAGACCGGTTCCGCCGTTCCGGTTTTGGAACCGGTTAAAAATTAAAATTTTGAGAAATTATTTTATACTCCGTATTCTATATTTTAAAAAGTAAAGGTTGTCAAATTTGGATATATTTAAGCTTTTTGCCATATAAATTTGGTTTTGAATTATATATAAACACTTAATGCTTAATTAGTATTTTTTTTTTATTTAACCAAAAAAAAAGTATTTTTTTAATATATTTGGTATAATTTATGTATATTTTATTGTTGAAAAGAGGAGAAACCGGCGGTTTGGGACGGTTTGGAACCGGCGGATTGGGACGGTTTGGAACCGACAGTTCATGATATACACGAAATATGAAAAGATAGATAGGAAAAAGATAGATAGTTAGACAGAATAAAATCGTCTAGTAAACTTGATTTATAAAGATATTATTAACATAAATAGATATTGCTATATAAAACATATAAATCAAAATAACATAATTAATTTGGTATGAATATGTTATTGGTTTAATAAAATGATAAAAATGTACATTTATTTTTTATTTTCAAAACAATTCAATAAAGGAACTTTACTTATATTTCAATTTGTTAAGATTTGTTTGTTATGACTTATGATTATCAATTGTGATCACATAAGTAATAAGATAGAAAAAACGTATAGATTAAAACTATTTATGAGTAAAAAACATAAAATATATCATAAATCTTTATTATGATATTAGGTATGATAGGTATTACTATATTAAGATAATAGAAAAAAGTATTGAGCAAATGGAACAAAAAAATGAATACGATTTTATATGGATAAATTAGATGATTAAGATCAAAGGGAAGAAAAGGTTTTAAAAGGATGGATATTTAGGTGTTAAAAGAGATAAATATAAGAAAAAAAAAGTAAAAATATAGATCATAACTTTATAAGTAATTAATTAGGAAAGTGTAAAACTTTAACACTTTAGTATATAGTATATGGAGTAGATATTAATATTGATTATTTTGTTATTTAGATATATTCCGTGTTTTACTTTTATTTTCTTACAGATTTTGTAATAAGACTTGTTTCCTTAAATAAGCCAACGAAAAGCCCTAGCTGAAACTCGTTGCCTTTATAACATCCAACTCCAAAGGCCATAACTCAATATTTTTCACTTTCTTGATCCCTAAGCTATTCACATCCATCATGCCTCACACTGAAGATCGTCCGCTTATTCTGCGACATATACCACACCGATGAAGACTACTCGACCGAGATGCTTGCGCAAGTGCATGTCCAAACGTGTTACGAGGGCGAGGAGTACGAGTACGAGCTCGAGCCCGCCGGAGACTATGGTTTGAGAGCGAAGAATTTGGTGTTGGTTACGGTGGGCCTAGACACGGAGGCGACGAGTTGTGCGATTTGCTTGGACGAGTTCTCGAGCGGGCTAGACGTGATCGAGTTGCCTTGCTCCCATGTCTACCATAAGCATTGCATTCGAAGGTGGTTCGAGAAGCGGCTTGATTGTCCGTTGTGTCGGTTCGAGCTTCCGTTGATGTCTACAATTCATAAATAGGATGCATGAATTGTAGACTACTTTGTTTTTGCTAGTGGTGTAAATTTAGCCCTAGCTAGTTAGATTTTTGGATTTTGATGAACATGTTTGGTTATGTATCATATTCCGTGTACGTACAAGTAGCGATTATTATTAGTTTCGTCGTTGGTGATTAACCTAACTGCTAAGTGCGGTTATTTGGATAATACTTAGTTTATGCCGATCGATTATCAAACGTTCAAGGTAGATTTTAGAGAGAGAGAGAGAGAGAGAGAGAGAGAGAGAGAGAGAGAGAGAGAGAGAGAGAGAGAGAGAGATCTAGAGAGAGAGAGAGAGAGATGATAATTAAAGTGACTTGGGCCGTAAGCACCTAAATACATGGGCCAAATTATGAGCAGTATAGTGATGCTTACCCTAATCTAGAATGCCCAACTTAATTAGTTGACAAATAGGAACTGTAATTGAGGATAGTCTAGCAGTTTGGTGAAGAGATTAACATGTGTTTTTTTGGATATGAGAGATCAACATGCTCTCGACAGGTAAATGTTGGTTCACATTGATATTTAGACCCTTGTTAGTGCATAAAAATTCGTCTTTATGGCCTAATGAATGAATGCTACTCATATTTCACCTCTTCGTCTTCTCTTCCTTCCTTGTTTCAAGCTTCTTCTGCAACTTAGGACCTACAAAACAATGAACATAGGGGACAGGGTCTAGCTAATCCATCCCAATGTCTAAGTCAAAAGAGTAGTTTGTCGATATTGAACGTCGATGTAACTAGGTAAGACATGTGAACGAGTTTAGCGGATATTAAATGTGCTTACCATACAATGGCGAGTACATCTATTTCCAATGGAAAAAAAGATAAAGGATGGATCGAAAATCCTTTTCTGAGGGCCGACCGATCCTATTCGTAGGGTCGGCCGATCTATCTGTTAGCAACAAATCAACCCCCACCACCTATCGCTTCTCAGCAACCCCTTCTCTGACAGGGATGTTAAAAGGGCCCTCTTCAGCATCGACCCGAACAAATCCCCAGGGCCTGACGGCTTTAATTCGTTCTTCTTTCGTAAAGCTTGGAACATAGTCGGGAAGGATGTCACCAAAGCCACCCTTGACTTCTTTCGCAATGGCCGGCTCCTCCGTCAGGTCAATCACACAATCATTCACCTCCTCCCGAAAATCCCCAACCCCTCCCTCATCTCTGACTTCCGCCCCATCTCTTGCTGCTCTACCCTTTACAAGATCATCACTAAGCTCATCTCCGACCGCATTCGCGGAATTCTCCCTGACCTCATCTCCGACGTCCAGGGCGCCTTCGTCCCGGGTCGTTCAATTCGACACAACATCCTTCTCTGCCAGGAGCTCTTCAAACACTATGGCCGCCGTAATACTCCCCCGAGTTGTGCGATCAAAATTGATTTCAAGAAGGCATTTGACTCGATCGAGTGGCACTTCATCGACCATGTTCTTTGCTTCTTCGGGTTCCCTAGACGCCTCACTGAGCTCATCCTTCACTGCATTACCACGCCTACCTTTTCCATAGACATAAACGGGGAACACAAAGGCTTTTTCGCCGGGAAGCGGGGTATCCGTCAAGGCGATCCCATATCGCCCTACATCTTTGTGCTCGTTATGGAATATCTCTCACGTATGCTTAAGGGGCTTGGTCAAGATACTTCCTTCAAGTGGCACCCAAGGTGTAGCTCCACCGAGATCAACCATCTTGCCTTTGCGGATGATCTTTTCGTCTTTTGTAGAGGTGATGTGCCCTCTGTCTCTACCATCTTCAATACCCTCACCTTGTTCGGCCACATCTCAGGTCTTCAAGCCAACCCTACCAAAACCAATGTCTACTTTGGGGGAGTTGATTAAGTCACACAAAACCAAATCATCTCTCTCTCGGGCTTCTCCAAGGGCCACCTCCCCACCAAGTACCTAGGCATTCCCCTCGGGTGTCGCAAGCTGCTATGCAAGGATTATGACGACCTCATTGCCAAAATGACCTCTAAGATCCAATCTTGGACGGCCAAAAACCTCTCGTATGCAGGCCGTTTAGAGCTCGCTCGATCAGTCCTCTACGGTATTAACTCCTTTTGGTGCAATGTTTCTCCTCTTCCCCAAAGATGTTCTTGATCGGGTGTCGGCTGTCATTCGTTCCTTCCTCTGGAGTGGCCTGGCCTTTTCCACCAAAAGTCCCATTGCTTGGAGCCATGTCTGCTCCCCTCGCCCCGAAGGAGGCCTTGGTTTCAAGGAGCTCCTCTCCTGGAACCGAGCTTGTTTCTCTCGCACCATCTTCGAGCTAGTCGGTCCTCCCTCCAATATTTGGGCTCGATGGGCTCATGAAAATCTGATACATCTCCAGGATATTTGGAGCGTTGCCCCCAAGAGCACTGATTGTTGGAGTTGGAAAGCTGTCCTCTCGCTTCGTGACCATCTTCTTACTCGCAGCTCTCCCTCGGTCCTCCTTGAAAATCTCTCCAATCGGCAGGGCTCCTTCTCCGCCACTAATGCTTACGACCTTCTCCGTCCAAGACGATCTCCTTAGCTCTGGGGTAGCATCATCTGGAAGTACCCTCACACTCCAAAATGCTCATTTATCTCCTGGCTCGCGTTGCATAATCGCCTCCCCACCAAGGACCGGATCGGCCGCTGGACTGCCCTTTCAAGCGACGCTTGTGTTCTTTGCACCGCCGGGACCGAATCTTCTGACCATCTCTGGAACCATTGCAGCTTCACCAAGGCCGTCCTTTCCGACCTCCTTGATTGGATGCACATCACCCATCGCTCTCCCTCCATTCATGGCTGGCTAGAATGGGCTCACCACAGGCGTAGCATTCGAGGCTCCAATCACAAGCTTGTCGCCAGTTGCTTCACAGCCCTTATCTACTTCGTTTGGAAAAGTCGCAACGATCGTATCTTCAACAACATCTTCACGTCTCCTCGCGACTGTGCTCGGACCATCATCAGCCACCTCAAGAATTGCGCGGCTGCTCGCAATAGGACTTGGCCCTCCCGGCTTGGATCTGTTTGAGCATCCCTGTAATTGTTTTGTTACCTGGTATGGTTCCTTTCTTTTGTTGCTGTTGCAACTCTGCTGTTGTAATTGACCTTCTCCTTTCAATAAAATTTTTTTGCCATTTCAAAAAAAAAAAAAAAAACAAATTTACCTAGGGTAAAACTAACAATGCCAAATGCAAGTTGCCAACGGAGCCAATGTGCAAGAGCCGATCGATAACAACTAAGAACAATGGGCCCAAAGGATTACATTTTAATCCCCACAAATTAAAATTGGAAAGAACAAGAACATGCAAAGCATATGGGAAGCAGCAAAATCCAAAAGCATAGGAGCATAATTATGCACCTACTATATACTCCCTCCGTTTCACAATAAGTGTCGTTTTAGCACTTAAAATTTGTTTCATAATATGTGTCGTTTTAGGTTTTCAAAGTGCTTTATTGGGGTGAATAATGATAATTTTTATTGGAATGTGTATTTGTTGATTAAAGTTGTTCATTCATTGGCCAAAAAAAGGTAATGAGTGGTAAGATTAAGAAAAAGTTGTAAGTTTTAAAGTGAATGATTGTTTTTCTTAAAAACTGTGTTAAGAGCTAAAACGACACTTATTGTGAAACGGAGGGAGTATTAATATTAATCTATCTAGTTAGCTTAACTCAAAAGGAAATCAATATATATGGGGAAAAAAACATTTTTAGAAATAGAGCAATTAAGGTCTACCTAAGATTGGGACAGTTTTGCCACTTAGTATTGAAGACAACACCTAGGTTGGTCTTAAAAACTTGAAACACAAAAGATCATGGACCCCTTCTCCATGTGACTCGTGATCTAGTTAGTAAGTTGTGAGGTTAATCTCTTAATTAATCAAGCTTTAGATTTTAATTATTCGATTTGATATTTCTGCCTGGGAATCTTAGTTTCCAATGTTTATCAATCTATAGCCTAGGATCATGTCGGGTACGAGTATATAAGTTTTATATATTACGTTATCTCAAGGTTTGCGAAATTCCAGTGAGCCGAAATTAGACAGGTGACGTGTCGGGTAAATTTAACCACTTAAAATCTAAGGTCGAAATCCACCATTTAATCCAAAAGCTTAAGCCAATGGGTAGAGTTTCACATACTCGTATATGCTAATGCTAGTGGTATTTTGACCCATAATATCACCAACTGGGTCAATCAATCAATCAATCAATATATATTATAAAAGCCGACCGTTTTCGAGTCACCACGTTGATTCTGGCCCCGCTTGATTTTAATTTTTTTTTTCCAACCCAAATAGATAATAACAAAAAAAAAACAATATTAAAAGAATACACACTTGGTTCACCATTCAGCAGAGTCTGACATAGTCACTAGAAAGGTTCACAGAACCAAAAAACTTGCACTTCAGCAGAAGATAATAGAGCTGGACAGAGTTGGGCGGTTTCAAGAACGTCTAATGGGGGCTTTCAAGAACGCCTTGCACGGCTTTACGGTATTAATAGTACTATTATATTAATTTGTCACTCCAAATTTAGTAGGAGTGGATGGAACATATTGCCAAGAGTATAAATCTACCTATGATATCGTACTTTGTATATGAAATCTATTGCTTGTGGCCGTGCTCTTAGAGGCATTTGTTGATAAACCAGATTCCTTACCAAAATCCAAGAGACAATTCTTGATCAATTGAAAAGTTCTCACATTAGGCTTATAAAAAATGAGTAAATCATCTGCAAAAGCAATATTTGTAAGCTGCAACTGCTTGCATTTAGGATGATAGGAGAAGCCTTTCTCTCTACTAGTTAAGTAGAGCCTTCTGTTAAGCATTTCCATAACAAGCACAAACAAAAAGGGTGAGAGAGGATCACCTTGCCTCAAGCCCCTTTACCCCTTTGAAAAAACCTCTTGGTTCCCCATTCAGCAGAGTCTGACATAGTCACTAGAAAGGTTCACAGAACCAAAAAACTTGCACTTCAGTAGAAGATAATAGAGCTGGACAGAGTTGGGCGGTTTCAAGAACGTCTAATGGGGGCTTTCAAGAACGTCTTGCACGGCTTTACGGTATTAATAGTACTATTATATTAATTTGTCACTCCAAATTTAGTAGGAGTGGATGGAACATATTGCCAAGAGTATAAATCTACCTATGATATCGTACTTTGTATATGAAATCTATTGCTTGTGGCCATGCTCTTAGAGGCATTTGCTGATAAACCAGATTCCTTACCAAAATCCAAGAGACAATTCTTGATCAATTGAAAAGTTCTCACATTAGGCTTATAAAAAATGAGTAAATCATCTGCAAAAGCAATATTTGTAAGCTGCAACTGCTTGCATTTAGGATGATAGGAGAAGCCTTTCTCTCTACTAGTTAAGTAGAGCCTTCTGTTAAGCATTTCCATAACAAGCACAAACAAAAAGGGTGAGGATCACCTTGCCTCAAGCCCCTTTACCCCTTTGAAAAAACCTCTTGGTTCACCATTCAGCAGAGTCTGACATAGTCACTAGAAAGGTTCACATAACCAAAAAACTTGCACTTCAGCAGAAGATAATAGAGCTGGACAGAGTTGGGCGGTTTCAAGAACGTCTAATGGGGGCTTTCAAGAACGTCTTGCACGGCTTTACGGTATTAATAGTACTATTATATTAATTTGTCACTCCAAATTTAGTAGGAGTGGATGGAACATATTGCCAAGAGTATAAATCTACCTATGGTATCATACTTTGTATATGAAATCTATTGCTTGTGGCCGTTCTCTTCTTGTCAAAGCTGAGCAACTCCAAGAGGCCGCCATCGAGCTCATAGACACAGCTTCAATTCTGGCGACTGTTACGCCCCCCCACTAGAGAGATGTGGACAGCTAGCACGAGTCGCACAAGATATTGAAAGAAGCTTTTGACACAGGGAACAAACTCCTCAAGACGGGTCAGGGCTTTTTTATAGATTCTTGGGACATGATCAAAACAGCTAACAAGAGTATTGCTGCAGCGACGATGACGGTTAACGCTTGCACAATCAGCCAGACGACACATTCATACGCGATCGAATGTGGTCGCACGTCCAATGCCCTTTCCGAGACCATCTCCGCTCTCATAAAGAGCGCATCTGATTCCATAATAGATGCAAAGTCCGAGAAGAGAACAGCTGAAGCGCTTCTCAAAACCCTCCAAGCAGCTCATTTAACTTGAACGTCCCTGATTCCATAATCGCTCCAAGTTGCTCTATGTTGCAAGTAAATTACTATTAGGATCTCTTTTTGGTAGGTACAGTTTTTGACTATGTTTGGCCGCCGTGTTCTAGTGTGTCGTGGTGAACGCTTTTAGCTACTCTAATGGCTTTTTGCTCGATTTATTTTGAATCTTCTTCGTTTGTTCTGAGGTACTCTCTTCAAGATCTCCATCCATACGTCTTCATCATGCTCATCCATCCTACCAAAATTAATAATATTATATATAACTTAAGACAAGAAACGTACAAGATCAATAAAGAAGAAGAAACACACACAATATCATATCGATCAACAAAGAACAATAAAAAGAATTAATCAAACCGGTTAAAAGGCGTACGCAACCAATTTTGTTTATGAGATACTAAGATACCAGGTACGCAACCAATTTTGTTTATGAGATACTAAGATACCAGGTTGAACATTTCCTCAATGGATCGATGTACATGTATATATATAGGGACTTCGTAGCTAATTAAAATAGCTCGATTACAAAAAAAAACAATTAGTATTGTATAATCTTACAAGTGCAGGCTTTTTAGCGCAAAGTGATAGGGTGACTATTTCAAAGGATTTTTCAAATCTTTGAATGAATTTTCTAAATTAAGACAACACAAAAGCATGACAAAAATATGTAAGATCAAATTGGACATAAAGTAATAAAAGCCGATTTCACTCCTACAAGATCGTATGGGGTGGGGTTTCCCTTTAGATACTCTCGTTAAATTCTCGTATACTGTTTATATGTATTTATCTTTTATTATATTCTTGCAAGTTTCCTAATTATCTTTTTCCCTTTTTCTCAATTACATTTTAGCAAACAAATGGAAGATTTCATCGTATTTTTGGCTCACAAGAGAGTAAGGCTAATGTTGAATTTGCAGATCCGATGATGCCGGATCTCAATCATCAAGTAGATAATAGGGAAAAATTGAAATTGTCGCAAGCTAGCACTACTTATGTTGATGATAGACCTGAGCTATAGATCGGTGAAAACACATGGAGAAAGACCCCGACAAGATAAAAATGATGCAAGAACAATCACAACTCTGCAGATTTGGTCCTCTTCTTCTTATTATCCTCATTTACTTAGTTATAACCATGATGCTATAATGCATAGTTTAAGAGGGAACAAACATTGCGCGCAGTTTCCTCGGATTCCTCTTCACCATCGGTGTCATTTCCAACTTTGCTACAAGAGGTTAGCTTACAAGTGGTGCCTAATTCCCCTGTGAAGCTCACTCAACAAAGAAGAACCGCGAAGCTTAGTCACAAATGTTCACTCTAGGCTTTAATAGCAGAGGGTTTGTGGCGTCTACGGCACGAAGGGTGATTCGGCCAGGCCTCTGAGATTGAATCTCATAACACATACCAAGTTGACGATCGCAAACACCACGAATTTCTCCTTCCCCAATCTCATGGATGCAAAAGAGAATCTTCCAAGTCGTCAGGAGAACTTGGGCCGGTGACACCTGCAAAAATCTTCAAATTAGCGAGTTTACCATAACACTATATCGCTAGTAGGATTCGACCAAAAAAAATATCGCCAGTAGGATTAGCGTTGTGCAAGATTAGCCCGGACCGGGAAACGGGATCGGACCGGATACTTCCGTCCAGTTCCGGTCTTTCATTTTCCCGGATTCCAGGCTCCGTTTCAAACCCGGAATTTTCCGGTCTGGACCGGGATAGATCGGAATATATTATTATATATATAAAATATATATATTAAGATGATTCTTTATTATTTTTAATAAATTTTATTTATAAAATGTATTTAAATTAGATATAAACCTATTGAAAAAATAAAATATATTAACAAAATATATTTTTCAATATAAAAATCAAAAAAAAATAAATTAGATATATTATATTAAAAAAATAAAATCAGATCAGACCCGGTTCCATGTTTGTGGAAATTCCCGGTCCACCGGGTCGGACCGGACTGGAAATTGGTCCGTAGGATAGTAGCTCGTTTGGTTATATTGTTAAAAAGCCAAGTATGAAAGATAAAAGATGTATAAACTTATTTTGAATCAAGTTGAGAGTTTCGCTTAGGAATTTTCCAAACAATACTATGAAACGTGTTTGATCATTATAACTAGGATGCTAATCTTTCCTCGATGCAGTGCTTTGCTTACACACTTTTAAGTGCACGTTTGCCCATTTGAGATTTAACTGGAATAATGGAGTACGAGATTGAGTTCGAGCCTGCCGGAGACCAAGGTTTGAGAGCGGGGACTTTGGCGTTGGACATAGTCACCGTGGGCCTAGACATGGAGGCGGCGAGTCTACCATAAGCATTGCATTCGAAGGTGGCTCGAAAACTAAGCGCACTGATTGTCCGTTGTGTCGGTTTGAGATTCCGTTGATGTCTACAATTCATAAATAGGATGCATGAATTGTACGTAGACTACTTAGTTTTACTAGTGGTGTAAATTTCGCCCTAACTATTTAGATTTTTGGATTTTGATGAACATGTTTGATTATGTATCATATTCTGTGTTCAAGTAGCGATTATTATTAATTTCGTAGTTGGTGATTAACCTAACTGCTAAATGCGTTTATCAAACGTTCAAGGTAGATTTTAGAGAGAGCGAAAAAGAGATACGGAGTATATGATAGTTTCGTCGGTATATGGAGTTACAAAGTGACTTGGGCCGTAAGCACTTGAATACATGGGCCAGATTAAGAGTGTAATGCTTACCCTAATCTAGAATGCCCAACTTAATTGATAAATAGGAACTGTAACTGACGATGGTCTAGCAGGTTGGTGAGGAGATTAACATCTTTTTTGTGGTGATGAGAGATCAACATGCTCTCGATAGGTAAATGTTGGTTCACATTGATATTTAGACCCTTGTTAGTGCATAAAAATTCAGTCTTTATGGCCTAATGAATGTATCAATGTATGCTACCCGTGTTTCACCTCTTCGTCTTCGATCTCTTCCTTGCTTATTTCAAGCTTCTTCTACAACTTAGGACCTACAAAACAATGTACATAGGGGACGGGATCTAGCTAATCCACCTCAAAGTCTAAGTCAAAAGAGTAGTTTGTCGATTGAACGTCGATGTAACTAGGTAACTTGTGAACGAGTTTAGCGGATATTAAATGTGCTTACCATACAATGGCGAATACATCTATTTCTAATGGAAGAAAGATAAAGGATGGATCGAAAAATCCTTTTCTGAGGGCCGACCGATCCTATTCGTAGGGTCGGCCGATCTATCTGTTAACAACAAATTTACCTCGGGTAAAACTAACAACGCCAAGTTGCCAACAAAGCCAAGGTGGCGGAGCCGATTACAACTAAGAGCAATGGGTCCAAAGGATTACATTTTAATCCCCACAAATTAAAATTGGAAAGAGCAAGAACATGCAAAGCATATGGGAAGCAGCAAAATCCAAAAGCATAGGAGCATAATTATCCACCTACTATATATTAATATTAATCTATCTAATTAGCTTAACTCAAAAGGAAATCAATATATATGGGGAAAAAAATTATTTTGAAAAATAGAGCAATCAAGGTCTACCTAAGATTGGGATAGTTTTTTTTTTTTCTCTCGCGTCCGGTTCGGCTAGTAAACCCCGCCTACATCCGGACCGGGTACTGCAGTGGCCCTGTGAAGGGGGTGACCCTCCCAATTCCATTGCTCCATCCACGCTGCCAAGGAGATTCGAACTTCGAACCTCTTGGACAAGCGCTTAAGGGGTCAAGTACCACATCCCACTAGACCAACGGGTGATTGGTTAAGATTGGGATAGTTTTGTCACTTAGTATTGAAGACAACACGTACGTTGGTCTTCAATACTTGAAACACGGAAGATCATGGACCCCTTCTCCATGTGACTCGTAATCTAGTTAGTAACTAGTATCAGTTCCCGTGCTTTGAAGGCACGATTTGATTTAACTAAAAACTTACTTAATTGTTATATAAAGTTATTCAAAAAAATAGTTTGATATAAAATATTGTATTATATTATATAATTTGTTTTTTTTTTGCAATTTATTTTAATGATACATTATTTATGTTATAATAATTTGTTTTTTTTTGCCATTTATTTTGATGATACATTATTTATGTTAATATACATTTTCTTAATTGTATGTAGTATTATAATTGGATTAGATAGATTTTTTCAAGGAAAAAAAATTCTTGATAATTGTTTTAGCATATGTAGTTTTTTTTTAAATAATTAAATGATAATTAATACGGAGTAGATAAGAATTAAAAAACTAATGTGGGGCCTACAATTAAATTTCAACCAATTAAACAAATTGAATTGTTTTAATAAAGATGAGTGATGCGGACCAATAAGAAGGTGACACGTGTTGGGCTAAATATTATTTATAACCTCCGCTTTAGTATATAGTTATGATTAGGTTGTGAGGTTAATCACTTCATTAATCAAGCTTTAACTTTTAATTATTCGATTTGATATTACTGCCTGGGAATCTTAGTCTTCAATGTTTATCAATTTATAGCCTAGGATCATGTCGGGTACGAGTATACCTATGTGTATAAGTTTTATATATTACGTTATCTTAAGGTTTGCGAAATTCCGGTGGGATGAGATTAGACGGGGTGACGTGTCGGATAAATTTAACCACTCAACATACAAAGTTGGAATCCATCATTTAACCCAAAAAGTTTAAGTCATTAGAGTTTCACATCCCCTTATATTATATACTAGTGGTATTTTGACTCCTACTTCCAATATCGGAAGCAATATCTCCAACAAGGTCAATCAATCAATCAATCATCAATATATATAGTATAAAAGCCGACCGTTTTTGAGCCACCACGTTGATTCTGGCCCCGCTTGATTTTAATTTTTTTTTTCCAGCTCAAATAGATAATAACAACTTTATATCTTTTATTTTCCTTAATTATCTATCTTTAAGCCATCGCGTTGATTCTGGCCCCGCTTGATTTTAATTTTCCTTAAGCCATCGCGTTGATTCTGGCCCCGCTTGATTTTCCTTAATTATCTATCTTTAAGCCATCGCGTTGATTCTGGCCCCGCTTGATTTTAATTTTTTTTCCAATTCAAATAGATAATAACAATTTTATATTTTTTATTTTCCTTAATTATCTATCTTTAATTTACCACCCAACATATGATATAATATATACGTACATATGGTATACAAATTATAGAAGTTGAACACGACTATAATATATACGTACATATGGTATACAAATTATACGTACATATGGTATACATATGGTCGTGCTTGATTTCAATGTAGTTGTTTAATATTTTTCTATCTTTAATTTTAATATCAACATATTACATATGGTATAATATCTTTAATTATCTATCTTTTATTTGAGCTCTTTAATTTGAGCCTTTATATATTTGTTGTTATTATATGTTCATAATTTTTTTGAGTAAGTGATCAATATATCTTTTATTTTGAGTTGTTTCTATAATCATCAATATCAATATTATTATATTATAAAAGCCGACCGTTTTCGAGCCACCACGTTGATTCTGGCCCCACTACATACTTGGTAAAAATAGCTTTTATTTATGTTATCTCAATCAATCTAATTATATTTCTTATTATCTATTTATGTAAGATATGATCAAATTTTCAAGTTTTGGTAAGATATTCTATATTTTTTAATATATCACTTATCTTTTCTAAAGTTAATTTTGGACCCACCTTACTTTTGATAAAAAAAAAATAGTTTTCATTTGTGGTATTTCAAATAATTTGATAAAATTAATATTATCTATTTATGTAGATATATTCAAAATTTGAATTTTGGTAAGATATTCTATCTTTTTTAATATATCACTTAATTGAAAAACATGATTTTAATATATATCTTGAATTTTCAAAGTATAATTACTATGAACTAATTATATTTGATTTACTTAATTAAATTTAGAATTTTTAAGATAAAATTTTAAATTATTTTTTAATAGAAAGACTAATTTTTTTACTATATTATTTGATCTACTTCAATAAATTTAGCAATTCTAAGCTTAAGTTAATTCTTTTCTAATTACATGATCTACTATATTTTTTTACCCATTATATTTGATTTTTTTTTCTATCTTGATAGAAAATTTGATTTTTAGCCAAATAATAATTTCAACTTATATCTTGATAACTAATTTTTACTTATTTACAAAATAATCCCATAATTTTTCTCAAATTATACAAACGGCCCTTATTTTCCTAATACAAACATACAAATGGTCATTTTGGAACCACCACATTAATTTTGACCCTACCTCATATATATTAAAAATTATTTTTATTATTCTCATTATATAGGGTTTTCCTATTGAATTTCTTCTTATCTACTTATAAGAAAAAGATTTTGTCAATTATTAATTTTTATAGCATTATAGGGAAAAATCTTTCACAAACAAATTAAGAAAAATCTATGAATATTGGATTCAACATATTTCTTTAGTACAAGTAGATTTGTGGATTCCAACAATTTCTATTAAATTTTATAAACTTTATCAATTTATCAGTTAATGAATTTTTTTAATTATATTTACATTTATGATATTCGTTATTAATATATGATAAACATTGTAAGGAAAATATCAATTTATATTCTTATAATCAGGTTTTATTAAAATATACAAATGAGTGAAAAAATTATGTCTTATATATATATATTTTGGGTTATATAAACTTAAAAAACAATATCACTTTTTTTAAAAGATAAAAAACATGTTCATATAATAAAACTTATATACTATTTTCCATATAAATATATAATTTTATTTTAATATTTTTAAGTGAAATAGTCGTGCATGGCACGACAGGTTAAGCTAGTTAACAATAAAACGAGAGTAACTAATGAATTGAACAATTTAATATATATGATGATTTTTTTAACTTACATCCTTGTTTAAATCCTTATTTTGAAAAAAAAAACATTTAATATAAGCCTTTTTAATTAGGATGGTAAAAGCATTTTTTATGAGATTTATATACCGGGTAGCTAGGTTTGGTCTTAATTAGTTAGTGCAATATCCTGCAATACTTTACAAGATAAGATACGAATATCATCATTATATGTACATGTAAGTGTATACATCGATGTTTGCTTGATTCAATGTATAGGAAATCACAGATTTATAGTTGTTGGTCTACCAAGCACAGCTAGATAAAAATACGATTCTTTCGATTAATTAGCTGTGTATTTGGATCTTGATCGATCATGGCAGAACTTAATGTTCATCACCTACAAGATCCATGATAAACATTTTCCTAATTAACTAAATTTCAAGAAACTAATTTGACCCGAATCACTATATGGGCACAACAATTAGACTGTCAGGCTAAATAAATTTTATTGTACTACATCCACTGTCGAGCGCTTTTTACTCTAACTTTTCAAGAATTTGTACTACATCTGGTCATTTATACTTGTTATATGTGACTCGTGTGTAGACTTTTCTAGCTATTTACGGCCTCCGTTTTCAACGACCTCTTAAACTATCAATTTTTTTTTATACTTCGAATTCTTACCTCTATAAAACAAAAATGGCAAGAACTAGTATTAGAATTTAGAAGCCTCGTTCATTTGGGTCCGGGTGGGCCTATACGGTCGGCGGTTTGACCCGGCCCACCTAAACCGTCCTTTTTTCATAATTTTTTGGAACAATTTCATGTTAGCCTATTGCTTCGGCTCCACATTTATTAATTTGTACCGATAAATTTTAACTCAATCTCCATTATCTTCTTATTAAAGCCCATCGACACACTTAAATTAATGTTTGATTTAGGTGTTGCAACAATTGACCCACCCGGCGTTTGGTGTATTAATCAAGAATCAACCCACATTAAGTTTTAGACTTTTAGGATTAATTTGCAAAATCTATCCATAAATATAGATAGCACAACAAATATCTTAACAAAATATTTACATTGAGTGGTTCTCTTTAAGATAGCCATATGTCTCACCTTCTTCATCTAATCATAAATTTTGTTACCATTTTTCTTAAGATATAATATTAAATACAAATGGGAGTTTTAATATATAACTTAACCTTTAAAATGTAGTTTAACAAATATTACATGGGAAATTATACTTAGCAAAAAATAGATAAGTTATACTATATGCATTATTCATAGCATGTACGGACTTGGAATAATGACTAGTTTCAACTTTCAAGGTTGACTGCGATTACCGCTAGCTTAATGAAGCCCATTAAGGTACACATTAATGGACATTTGTACTATTTGTTGGTATCAAATTAATTCAATAGTTAGATTACGGAGGGATTAGAAAATGAAATGAGTCTAACTTGTGTTGCATAAATCAAGGGCATATGATGTTCTTCCATATTTATGATCTGCCTTTCTGTCAATGTGATTCAAGACAATAAATATTTCACCAGCTGCTTTTGCCCCTTCTCTTTCATTAATGTAAGCTTATGTCTTTGATTTTTTTGCTAAGAAGTTCCAAATATCTTGCATATCTGCATCCGATTTTACATGATTTTTCTAATAGCAAAACAGCATCTAATGTTGTGAAAATGGGTGGTAAGGTAACACATTATAATACTGTGATTTGATAGAGTTTTTAAGTAATGACAACTTGCTTGTTTTACTTGTTCCCTATTCACTAAACCATTTCCCTATAGGGTCTAATTTTAACACTAGCTAGTAGCTAGAGATATAAATTAAGTAAGAGGCTAGGGTATAACTACATTGCATTAATATTATATGAACAAAAACCGTTTTTTTTTTAATATAAGGTGATGATACGAATAATACGATATCGATATAACATGCATACAAATCAAATAAACTGGCATGAGCAATAAATGAGGGGAAAAAAAAGGAAAAAAGTTTTAAAAAATTGATCAAGAAATGTAAGGTAGCTCGAAAATGAAGTGAGTAATGAACTAGTGAATTAACATTAAGGAATGCAAGTTGTTGAAAAATGGATGTCCCTTTAGCCTTTACTTACAAAAAAACATCAGAAAAATTTGGAAAAATTACTCAAAATCATCTCAAATACTCCGTATCAATTTTTAACCCAAAATAATCCGAAGTTTAAAAATCATCATCAATGATACTAAGTTACTAACTATTGTAGTTTTAACAAAAAAATATTTGGAATCATTTTCCCATGAGTTTTTTCGGTGGATCAATGACGTGGCGATAGATTATGTAACATAACAACTTAATATTTTACACTTCACATAACAACTTAATATTTTACACTTCTTTAAAATATTTCCGAATGCCACAAAATCGGTTTCATCGAAAAATTTTGAAAAATAATTTCATATCGTTTGTTTGTTTATATTGTAATAGTTTCTCTCATTGGTGGTGATTTTCAAATTTAGGATTATTTTTGGTGAGAGTTAATACTTGAAATTATCTTTAATTATTTTTCCAAAATATCTATACTATATATTAAAGCTGGAGAATTTCGAGCCTCCACGTTAATTCTGGCCCCACTTTATTAACAATTTTATATGTTTTATTTTTTCTAATTATCTAATCTTTAACTTTATCTTTTTTCTTACCCATCAAATATCTATCTTCAAAGGCATATTATCTATCTTTAAAATTTCTTTAATTATCTAATCTTTAATTTTATCCTTTTTCTTACTCATCTAATATCTATTTTTGAAACAATATTATCTATCTTTAAAATTTCCTTCTATAAAAGATACATAATAATTAACTTAACTTTTCAATCTAATATCTATCTTTGAAACCATTACCCGTACATGGTACGGGTCTTCAACTAGTTGTTGTTTACATGTGGAGAAATCTCAAGTTTAAGAAAGAAAGAAAGTAAGAAAGAATGCATGGAAATAAAAATCCAAAGAAAATGAGATATGAATTTTGTTGTCAACGGATAAAAAACTTTTATTCATGTTTACATACTAAACATTTTATGTCCTACTTATCCGGAATTGAAATAGGCTATCAATATCCCATATAATTGTATGATTTAATATTATGAAATTCAATGAATAAAAGTCTATAATTTGCTACAAAAAATAAGTGTATGGAAGCTGGGAAAATGCCCACATGCATGACCATATGAGCGCATCATATGGATGTTTCTTTGTCAACGGCGGTAACGTGAGCTTCAAAACGTACCATAATTAATTCCCACTTTTTTTTCTTCATTATTTATCTTTCCTTGAAATATTGAATTTTTCACATGGAAATGTTGAGACTAAATCGGAATATATAAGTTTGATGAGTTATTTATTGGAGTAATTTAAAATGGGAAGTATTGTATGTGTTCAACATCTAGTTTATTGACTAGCAAACTTTAATAAAGTACACTTGACGATTTGATTTTGGACTCATTTTTTTCGGTTGTTTAGGTTGAAGTTAGTGATTGATATTACCTATTTAACGCTTATTGTTAAGTCGACCATTATATGAAGATTTTACATTTTACATTGAAATAACAAAGGCATTTTTTGGGATTCATATAAAATTGATCAAAAAATAAAGGCATTTTTGCTATTAGGAACTCTTTTAGACCTCGTTTGGTAGCACTGTCAGAATCGGAATGGAATTAGGAATCGGAATGAACCATTTCAGAGATGTGTTGTTTGGTATGCTGTCGGAATGAACCATTCATGATAATTAAGGCTTAAAATTCTTAAGATTTAGGTTTCTTAATTATGATTTTAAGGATTTATGACTTTCGGAAATTATGACTTAAGGTTGCGGAGTTTTAAGATTCAAGATGAACAATTATAATCCTTAGAATGGATGACACTTGCCATTTTCGGCTGGAATGAAATTGGTTTGCAACCTTGGAATGAGCCATTCCTAGGAATGAAATCGATTTTAGAATTTTCTCTGCCAAACATTATACAGGAATCATTCGATCTTGATTCTAATTTCTCATTTCTCATTCCCTAGGAATCAAACCAAATGAGACCTCATGGGTATAGATCTCCATAAACACTTATATCAATCGATGTGTACAATATATTGTATTACTGCACTTAATTAGTTAAGAATTCTTTTTTAGCAAAAACAAAACCCCTACTAGTTATCAAGCCGAAAGTTTAGGTTTTTTTTTGGTCGAAAGCCGAAAGTTTAGGTTTATTTAGCGGTGTCTTGATAATTGTTATTAATTATTCATGCTAATTTTGACCCAAAGAAGTAAATAATTCATATTAATGTGGGCAATACTAGTGATTAATGTACATACCAAACCCTGCACATGCCACGCTCATGATACGTATTGTACCCGGTGTTATTAGCCGCGTTTTCTGGACTGGAAAGTCATTTTTTTATTCAACTAAACCAACTAACTTAACTAACTTCAAAATGTGAAGTATTAGACTATGCTATATATATTTCGAAGTGGTAAACTAGTAGTAATATTTTTAACTATAATAAAAGATTGAAATCCCACAATGCCAAGTAATGGACGTACATTGATAACGCTTTGACTATTGATGTACTTCATACTATTTTATGTGTTGAGTACGTTATAACGATAATCGAATTGAAAGTCTTTGAATACTATCAAAAACAACTCTATATATATTATTTCACGACTAAAATCGTACCATTTTTCCTTGTAAATAAACTCTATTTCATTTACCAAAAGAAAACCCGATTCTCACATCTTGTATTTCATGTTTCTTTAAAAAATCACATGTTTTTTGTACTAATTAAAACTATTTATCAACATATTGCTAATGAAAAATCAAATATCGTGCACATAATTTACTATATAATTTTGTTTGTTGTTTTATTTTAGCAAAGAATTCGAAGTAGATGGACTTAATTATATAAAATCATGTTGGCATTGTACACAATCGATCAACTACCCTTATGATTGATTTATGCGTAGTTCAGTGTTAATTAATAGATAGTACATTATTTACATAAGAACCTAACAAATCGACCTTATCGTACGTCCACTTGCCTACTTGATATGAATCATTTTAATATGAACTGTTCAGCCATTAATTCTGGGATCTTTTTGTATTATGAAGAAGATATGTGATAGCTCATAATAACTAGCTAGCTAACTTAATCATATTGCATGATTAATTGTGATGAAAACATCCTTTCTTTAACCAAAACAAAATTTTAAAAAAGTAAGATCTTCTACACACCAATTTTCGAATTATTGCTGGTTAATTAGTTTGTCATGTCAACCTATTAGTTAATTAATTAACCAACCACTTGGGTCATGCCAACCACTTTGAGCTACATTTAGCTCAAATTTCTCATATTGGTAAAAAAATATGAAAATTCAAATGTATTCATAGTAGGGGAAAAAAAAAAGCATGTTTATATTTTATTCTATGACAATGAGTGGACTACAATGTTGGACACTAAAATAGATAAAAGAGTTTGGAAACACAATTAAATATCCATATATTGACATTTTTCTCCAACATTTTTATCTAATTTTGGTTGAGGACATTCACGAGAATCGAATTGATAATCTCTAAAGATTACTACTACAGGTTAAATCGTGTGTCTATACATTGATGTTTTTTTTTCCCAACATTTTTATCTAATTTTGGTTGAGGACATTCACGATAATCGAATTGATAATCTCTAAATATTACTATTACATCGTGTGTCTATATATTGATGTTTTTTTTCTCCAATTACTCCATTATATTAATTTCTTCCTCGAATAAACTTTAGATGTACTTACAAGGCTAAATTTTATTAAGAAAATTTATCCTTTCATACTATATTTGAAAAAAACACACTCAATTTTGTCATGTTTTTACGCGTAAACTAAACTTATGTTTATAGCTTAAAAAATTATATGAGTTCTTTTTTGCTCACCTTCATGACTCATGAAAGATACTAAGCATCTAAACCATTTCAATTAGAGGAGTTACTTCTCTATAACTGGACTGTCACTATCAATGGAAGAATTTAAGACCATGTATATTATCTGGTGTGATTCAAACCCACCCTGATGAAAAGGCTAGCTAGTTAGAGTTGGCTTAATTAATTTTAAAAAACGTTGACCAATTCCATATACTTCTAATTTATACATGTTACGAAATTAATGGCTCAAATGGCGTAGAAGATCATGCAAGCCCGTACTTCACTTTTAGTTTTAAGTCAATAATTAAACAACATTTTCATGTAAGAAATATTTATATATTCGGTCTATAAATTATTCACTTTTTCAATTACAAAACCATTAAGCTAACCAGGTCGGTTGTTATATTTTATTTTTTTGGTCAAAAACCAGGTCGGTTGTTAGAACTTCAACTTCAAGTAAAAAGAAAAATGTAAAAACTAAAAAGTGTTTGCTTTTGATATAATTTAACAAGGATTAAACTATATGTTATGGTTTTTTAGATAGCACTTGAACTCATAATGAACAAGAATAATTGTATATTAAGAAAAGACAACAGATTACATAACGAAGCCACTTCGAATCCCACATATTGGATCGAGTGCTACTTGATAAATAAATAAATACACCCTCTACCCATCAAAAGGAGTTGATCATTTTCAACTCAACCCCTTTGAAAAAACATCCAAAATATTACAAAAACTCGTGTATATATATGTATATATATGTAAATATATAGTACGTTCTTCACCCTAAACCCCGATCATTCCATCAGGAAAAAAAAGGGGAAGATTATTTTATTTCATGTATATATATTAATATTAATAAACTCGGTGATTAATTTTAGTAACTCAACAATAACAATAACAAATTACCGAACCATGGTACGGTCATCAATCTCCCTATCATCAAAAGAGAGTCGCATGACCCACTTGGACAAGGACCGGGCGTGGGTCCGCCTCCGCTGAGCCACAGCGGAGGCGCGTCGCCCGACCCCCATCTTGTCGGAGGTCAAGTCGGCGACGAAGTCCCTCACGCGCTGCATGGCGAGCTCGAGCGTCTCCCCGGACATGTTGGCGAAGCACATCCGGAACCACCCGGGCTCGGCGCAATGGCACGACGCGCCCGGGGAGACGTTGAGCTTCACCTCATATAAAATCTTCTTCCATAGCTCCATCTCGCCCTCAAAGCTCTTCTCCTTGAGCAAGTGCCTCATATCAACCCAACAAAAGAGCCCGGCATCGCCCTCAAGGCAGGCGATGCCGGCGCTCTTGAGGCCTTGGACCATCGCCCCCTGCCTCTCCCTCAGCCGCCGCCTGTTCTCAGACACGTAGTTTGCTACGAACTTCGCGTCCGAGAGCATGGCGGCCAGCAGGTGCTGGGTCTGGGACGAGATGAGCCCGAAGCTCGACATCTTGGTCGCGGCCGAGACCACCTCGGGGTCCGTGGAGTAGATCGACCCCACGCGGAACCCCGGCAGGCCGAGGTCCTTCGAGAGGCTCGAGATCACGTGCACGCGCGTGTGGAGCTCCTCGTCGTGAGCGAACCTCTTGTCGTTGAGGAGCGGGTCCATCACGCTCAGGAACGAGGCGTCGACGGTGTTCACGGTCCCCGAGTAGATCTCGTCGGCCACGAGGTGGAGGCTGCGCGTGGAGATGAAGTCCAGGACGAGCGTGATCTCGTCGCGCGTGAGGGTTGTCCCGAGCGGGTTCGATGGGTTCGTCACGAGGATGCCCTTGACCCGAAGATCGCGCCTCTTCGCGGCCTGGTACGCCTCTTCCAAGGCCGGTTTGGTGATCTTGAACCCGTTCGAGCTCGTGCATTTTATTGGCACGATCTCGACTCCGGTTCTCCACTTTAGATCTCGGTCAAACCTATACATCATAACAAGTAAGCACAAAATTAGCATCGGTGTCTAAATCAGAAGAGTTATTTTATCGAATATAAAATGAAACAATTTTTCTTTAGTATGTAAAAAATTACGTACCCTGGATAGTATGGGGTGGGGAGGAGGAAAGCCTCGCCGGGGTCGGCGAGGCAAAAGACGATGGTCTCGTTGGCGGAGGTGGCACCGGCGGTGAGGACTAGGTTATCAGGGTTGAAGGTGACTTTGTTTCCACGTAATGTGGACATCATGTCGGCCATGGCCTTCTTGAATGAAGGGAGGCCGTGGTAGTCCTGGAAGAGAGCAAGCTCTCGGAAAATGAGGTTTCCATTTTGTTTGAACCCGGCTGCGTCCGGGTTCTGCTGGAGCCACGACTCGAGGAGATCGAAGGACAGCTGGTTCTCGGCGAGCCCCATTTGGATGATTCCCTCGGGGTTATCGACAACGTGGTAAGGGTTCTTCTCGTACTCTTCCCACCCTAGGAAGTAGGAAGAGTCTTGGCCATGGGTGTTGCTAGAGGCCTTGCTAGACAATGTCCTCATCATCATTGGATTCATTTTTGCACTCTTGGGTTGGTTAAACGACGAGTTTTGAGGGTGGTGAATGAGGGAGACGGTGCGTTTTGGTTGAATGTAAGTGGAAACTTGAAACTGAGGAGTTTTGTTTTGAGTAGATGAAGAAAAAAAACTCTTAGAAGGAATTAGAAAGAAAGAAGTGAAGTTGAGTCGAGTTGAGGAAGAAGATCGAGATGCAAGGGGTATATATAGAGATGAAATTTGGGGAGCCAATAGAAAGTGGCCACGTCATCCCAATCACAAAACCTCTAGGGCCAGGGAGACAATACCATCCTTGTTTTTGTTATTTCTTGTCACCATGTTCACCTGCCTAAGTATTAATTATTATAGATTTATATTTATAGTTATAACATTTTTCTATTTATAATATATGACAAATCATATGCTCACATAGTCACATGTCAACAAAATCTCAAGGATTTTTCCTTGCAAATAAAATAATACACTATCGACCCGGCCCTCTCAAATTCCATAAATTGAATCATTAATTAGATCAATCTATTCTTTATATGGTAAATATCTTTAATTTCTAATGTTTTTGTTATGGTTTAAAATTGAAAAACAATAATCTTCTTTCTAGCTATGATTAGCGAACCTTCAAAAATGCATCAATGCACGACTCAATATATATACGTTTCACGTAAATTTTAATCGCCTTCATTCTACCTCTTGGTGTGTCATTTCTACTTTATATTGTTTGGCTAAGTATGTTAAGAGTACGGTTATTTATATTTGTCAATTCTTCGGTATAATAAATGCATCCTTCCTATTCCACGAGATCCAACAAGATGCTTTATATCCAAGACATTGTTTCGACTATAGACATGTTAGTTACAAGTTCGCATAATTTGTATGTAGAAGCGGAAGAAGAAAGACGATTCAGCTATCCATATTATACTTTATTTTATCGTAAAAAATCCCTACACCAATCTCAGACATATATGGTTACTACCCTAGTTATTTATGTTTTAATTTACTATAAAAATTAGTATACCAATCTCAAGCATGACATGGGTACTAATTATACCACAAAAGCTAGTATGTGACCATAAGCTAGTAGTAGTTGGTTATACAAAAATCCACAAATATATTGTTAGCTAGCTTGGATAATATATATTTCACTTTCTAAATCCACCATTAAACTTGCATTTTTTTATAGCAAAAAAAAATCTTTGGTGGGTATTCGAATATTTATAATCATTAGTAAAACAAATCCGCGATTCTAGAGGATAATTAATCATTTTTTGTGATAGGAATCTAAGTAATGATCGTATATCATGGGAGTTTATACTGCTAGTCTGCTAGTCAACTGAACTAGCGGTTTTTAGGAGGGGCGTTATCATGCATATAATTGGAATGTGTAATTATTACCGTAATGTGTATAATTAGCTTAATGATGATGATTATTAGCATGGTTACCCGCAAAAATTGCGACCCTACGTCAACGCTAAGTGGGATATGATACGAGGAAAGGAAAAATAAAATCGAACAAAATATAATTATGTTATATATCAAAGTTTATTTTAGGACGTGGGCCAACAAAATAAATGATTACATATGCATTGCATACACAAACCATTTGCCATGTCTCCTTCGGACCGAATGAATGTAGAGCAAACGTTGGACTCGAGATACACTTGGTAAGAACTACAAACTAGGTAAATTATATGGTATTAAAAAAACTAAATTTACTGGAGAAAAAAATATTGAGTCTGGGCGACTCCATGTGAGATTATTATTATTATATTTTTCATAAGAAAAATAACTCGATATAACAAATAGACATAGTAGATTAAGAGATTGGGGAAATCGTCGGTCAGACAGGTCAGTATGAGAAAACAAAACATATAATAAAAAGGAGGGGATTGAATAATACGAAACGCCACAAATTGAAGAGAGAAGATAATATTGGGAAAAATACATATGACATCGGAAATTAATCATTTTCATTGTTGCGGAACTCTCTATCAATCAAGTTATATAAAACGAAAACCTAATCTTGTATGTTATCTTATTGCAACAAAAATAGCAGTTTGGAAAGTACATAATTTAGGTCGGGGCCAAGGAAATCCTTCTAACATGGAAGCAATAACACTGTATGATCTTTTGGTTTAGGACACTATCAAATCGATAATCTTTTGAGTATTGTCCTTAAAGGCTTAACCGTTTGACTAGATATCTGAAGACTATATAACGCATCAAAATTGGCATACGCTATCTCCTATTTGGCTCACAGTATATCAATCGGTGACTTCAAAACCAGCTGCTGAATCAGTTTCTTCAAAGATTTGATCGAACTTTAGGGGAAATGATATCGTGTTAGAAAGTGGCTGGTTTAAATAAGCTTGAGTAAACTTACTTAAAGTCATTTTACAAATAATTATGTCCAACACAGAGAATGTTTTACTATTTTTAGTGATGGTGTATGAATGAGACATTTTAGCTACTGCCAAAGGTAAAGTAGTACTAGGTGACAAGAACCAACTGGCAAACGTCCCTTGTCAAAGAATAAAAAGTAATTTTTTATTTTGACGAAAAAAATATTTAGTAAACGTTTAATAACATACTCAAAACTCAGTAAATGTAAGAAAGAATGTTATAATACACTATGTCGTGGAACGGGGAGATGTCGGACCCGTTCATCCCATCTCGTGGAGTACGGCAAGGGGATCCCATGTCTCCTTACTTGTTTGTGTTTTGCATTGAGAGACTGAGCCATCTTATCGACAAGTATGTGGCTTTGGGTGCTTTGAAGCCTGTTCAGCTGGCTCGTGGTGGCCCCCTACTTTCTCATATTCTTTTTACAGACGATATTATCTTGTTTGCGGAAGCTTCCATTGACCAAATCCGAGTGATAAAGCAGGTGCTGGACGTTTTTTGCTTGGCTTCTGGACAGCGAGTGAATGTGTCTAAATCTCACATTTTTGTGTCTAAGAATGTCAGCCAGGATTTGAGTGAAGCCCTCTCAGTGGAAAGTGGTTTTCAGTTGACGGAAGATCTCGGGAAGTACTTGGGTGTGCCAATTGTACACGATCAAGTTAACGCTGAGCTTTTCGAGCCCCTTCTTGAACGCTTTGCTTCCAAGTTGCGTGGGTGGCAAGGTCGGTTCTTAAACTTTGCCGGGAGAGTGACCTTAGCGAAGTCCGTCTTGTCGTCCCTGCCAGTTTACACGATGGCTACGGTCACTATTCCAAAGGAGGTTTGTGTGAAGATTGACGGTTTGATCGCTCGTTTCATCCGGGGGGGCTCAGAGTCGCGTCGTCGCATTCACTTGATGGCATGGGATGATATCTACCTTCCGAAAGCGGCTGGGGGCCTTGGCCTCCGCCGAATGGTTGACCTGAACTTAGCTCTTGTGGCAAAATTGAGCTGGCGTTTCTTGACGGAGAAGGAGAAGTTATGGACTGAGGTGGTTCGCACCAAGTATGTGCGGCCTTCTGGGGGTGCTCGGGCTGGTTCTTCCCATATTTGGCGAGGGATCTGCAAGGGTACTAATGTTGTGGTGGCGCCGGCTTCGCGATGGTGTGTGAATGGTGGCCTCCAAACTCGGTTTTGGCTGGATAATTGGCTCTTTGATCATAATCTGTTGCAAGTGACCACTGATGCGGTGCCGGCTGAGCTGATATCGCGGTCGGTCCGCGAATTCTGGACGATGACCTCGGGCTGGAGCTGGGATCTCATTGCACCGTTGCTCCCGTCGGGTGTCGTCCTTAAGCTTGCGTCTGTGGGTCTCTCTGATAATCCAAGCTTGCCGGATGTTCTTAGTTGGAGTGGCACGTCCTCGGGGCAATTCTCTGTCGGGTCGGCCTATACAAAAATTATCAGCACACGCATCCCCCTCTCGGCTGATGGTGCGATTTTCAATTGCATTTGGAAGATCCAGGTTCCGGAAAGACAGCGTTTCTTCCTCATTCTTGCTATCAAAGGAGTTGTATTGACGAATCAAGAGCGGGTACGGCGTCATCTTGCCGGAAATGCCCTTTGCTCGCTGTGCACTACCGAGGAGGAGTCGTTGATTCATCTCTTGCGGGATTGTGATATTACAACCCATTTGTGGAATGATCTTCACCCTCCTCTTTCTAGGGAAGTCTTTTTCGACTCCAATTTAGCTTTTTGGATTCGTATCAATATTTCTTGTCGCCTTCGAGTTCATGGTGATCTTGTTTGGGCGGACCTTTTCACTGTTGCTCTTTGGTGGATATGGAGAAGGCGTAACCTGTTTGTTTTTCAGCAGGAAACTTTTCATAGTGACCGGGCAACCTACGTGATTGAGTACACACGGGAGTACAAATGTGCCCGGGATCTTGAGCGAGGGGGCTCGACTGGTCGCAGGACGGAAACTTTGGAGGTCGCTTGGCACCGGCCGTCCCCTGGATGGGTGAAGGTGAGCACGGATGGCTCGGTCAAGAGTGGGGGCCTTGCAGCTGCGGGTGGCGTTTGTAGGGACGCAGATGGAAAGTGGCTGGTAGGTTTTGTTCAAAATATTGGTATTTGCACTGTCCCTATGGCAGAGTTGTGGGGAGTTGCTCAAGGATTACAACTTGCGTGGAGTAAGGGCTACAGGAGGGTTTCCCTAGAAGTGGATTCGCAGTTGGTGATTCTTCTTCTTGGTCGGCCTATAGATAGTAGTCATCCTTTAGCTAGCTTGGTATCTAGGTGCCAAAGCTTGATTCGTAGGAGCTGGGATGTCCAGTTTCGTCATGTTTTCAGAGAAGCAAACCGAGTTGCGGATTTCCTTGCTTCTTTTGCTTTCTCTTTTCCTATTGGCTTTCATACTTTGAATAACCCGCCTGTGGGTATTGAACCTTTATTGCTTGATGATGTTAGGGGTCGGGTTATCCCCCGCTTGAGTACTACTTAACCCATTTTTCTTAAGTAATAAAACGCCCCTCGAGGGCACGAAGACTACCGCCTCTCCTTCTACCAAAAAAAAAAAAAAAAGAAAGAATGTTATAATGAATTGGCAATGAGTTTCATATAAGGGAAACTATCTAGGATGAAAATTTTTAAAAATAATTTGCGATTCGATATGTGAATTGTGAATTTTGTTGGTCGACCCAACCTGCAAGATTGCGGATGTTGTTGACCAACCCGCGGTCTTAATATGGTTTTTTTAGTCAAGCAGTTTCTTTTGTTAGTTTAACTTGTTTGACCCAAAACCCTTATATGATACTATGATTTTGTAAGCCTTAGCCCCAATGTGTTTTTTTTTATATATATTTTACTATCATATTATGTTTTAATATGATCCGTTAATACCTGTCAAATCGGCGTGGATTGCGGAATGCGAACAACCCGACCCATTGATCCTCCCGATCCCAATCTAGTATGTATGTATTTTTGTAATATTAAATCACTTTTCTTATCGATCAAAATGTATTAATAATAAGTTTGAAGAAAACAAGTACTGTACTAGGAAAACTAACAGAAACCGAAAATCGCTTAGAGGCCCACATAGGTGTATATTTGGGCTGGTAGGCCCACGTATGTGGGCTCCTCATTCCTTACAAGGTGGTCCATTTTAATATTCATGACCTTCACGTTGAGGCATGGGAGTGTGGGACCCGCCTCTTTCCACATGTGATATGATGCAAAAAAAACAAAATAAAACAATTACCTATAAAGTATTATTTTACATCACGAGAATTTTAAATTTTTAACTAGTTGTAAAGAGAAGAGGACAAACCGTCGTCCTATAGTCTCGAGGGAGAAACCTGATAAACATATGAGTGTTTAGTTAATCAGTGAGCCGACACGCCAAGCACAAATGTAAATCACACTAAAGAGGAAGAAGACGAACTAAACGAGTAATTTTATAAACTTTCCTATTAATATTTTTATAAACTTGACAAATGTAATTGACTACAATCAACCGATTAGTATGTCAAATTACATTCTTAAGATACAAAATGATTAAGGATTTAAGGATATTTTATAATCTAGACTAGTGTAATTATTGAGAATGGATAAAAACAACTAAAGATTAAAGTTAGGGATGCGGTCGGTAGGAAAAATCGAAATCAATGTATATACTAAAGCAAAATCGATTTTTATATATCACGATAGCACATAACCTCCTTATTAAAACTATTATATTATTAAATCTTAATTTTATCATTTTATGTAATCTTAATCTTATACATATTTAATTCAAATATTAGTTATATCTTGGATTTTGAGTTGTTTAATTAATTCTATCATAATATATATAAATCTCACTCTTATCATTATATCCATTTAACTAATATATAGATCTATCGCAAATTTTTATTTTAAAAATAATTGTTTATCATTTTACATATTTAGTTAAACAATAATTTAGTTTTTGTTTTTTCTTATATTTATTATAAGATATTTAAAAAAATTATCAATGGTATCAAACTCTATCACAGTATATGTACGTCAGATCTTCCTTGTATTTAAACATTATCAATGATTGACAATTAAATGAGTTATATTTTTTCATTTGAAAAGGCGAAACTATGTTGGTGTATTTGTAAATACTTTGAGATTATTTGTAGTTAAGGTGTGGGATTACTTTTTGAATATTTTGATCATTTTTCTTATATACTCCGTAGTACTTATTTTTTCTTTTTTTGACCCTTTGAAAGGTGGATTGGCTAGTTAGATCACGGGAGAACAAAGCAAAAACCATTATTGAGATCGTTTACCAACCAAATTCTGTTATTCTGTTAACGGCCAACAGTTTTGAGCTACTAGAATTAGTTTAGTCATTTGGAGGGTTCATTAAACCAACAAAGTATCCTTTTACTCAATTCCGTGTTACCCTTTTCCAAGTATCATTTTCTACAAATGAAGTTTGAAAGGGAAAATTTTATACCTACACACAATTGACACTAAATCAAACATCAAGCACCTAACTGGATTTTGGATGATTGTAGGATCCTTAAATTAAATGCAACATATATAAATTATCAAGAAAAAATAACAATTCCAACACCAAACAAAAATGATTAGTAGAGTTTCATAAATATAATTATGGAAAAATGACTTTAAATAATACTAAGTATCAACATTGAACCAATAATAATACCAACTTTAAAAATCCTTAGAACGTATACGAACTTTTCATGTATTAACCGAAAATAATACGAGACTATTTTCCGTTACACTTTCCGACATACATGTCGACGTGGCAACCGGATAAATGACGTGGCACATTTTAATTTCCACATATTTTCTATTTTTTAAAAAACAAATCTAATGTATTTTTCTTAAGAGAAGTCTAATGCCAGCACATTTATCCAAAATAAAACAAAAACACAACTTAATTAAAAATCAAATCTACTCCATCATGCTCGAATGGTTCGTTCCCAGAAGCTCCACCGGCCGGGAGAAAGCCGCTGGCTGCCTCTCCATCCTCGCCGCCACTAGCGACGTCCTCTGCGCCGCCATCGTCCCGAAGAGTGGCCTATAGAGGCTCGTTCAATGGATCAACGATTCCGAGCAATTCGAAACCCTAAAGCACGGACTGCGAGCGATCCAGGCGCTATTGAGTAATTCCGATCTGATATCGAGGTCCCTGGCTTCGGCCTTCGTCCATGATGTTTGTGGTCCGATTGGCGGAGCTAATCGGCAACATCTCCCGTCGATCCGGACGAACAGGAAGGAGTATCCCGTGGCGGCGGCAGCGGCGGATCTGGCTAACTAGGCGGTGTATAAGCAGTACCCCGTGGCAACGGCAACGGCGGCGGCAGTGGTTGGGGTTGGGGTAGAAGTCGCTGTTTAGGTAGGGGTAGAAGTCGTTGTTTAGGTATGTGTTGATTTGAGATTTTGAATTAGGTTTTTTATTTTGTTTTAGATAATAATATGAGTTGGCATTATATTTATATTTAAAGAAAAAGATTTAAAAGACGTGGAAATTGTACCCGTTCCACGTCATTTTTGCGGTTGCCATGTCAGCAAACATGCCGGACTTTGTAACGGAAAGCAGTCTCGTATCATTTTTTGTTAATATATGAATACTTTGTATAGCTTTTAAGGATTTTCAAAGTTGGTATTATTATTGGTTCAATGTTGATACTTGGTATTATTTAAGGTCATTTTTCCTATAGTTATTGATGAGGCTAGTTTGCATGTGGTTGTGGAATTCAAATTATTTTCTAAATATAGAGTTATTTGTCAACTCTATATTTTCCGTTTTATTAGTCATAGAACCACTTGCATCGACTCCGTTTATAATTGCTTTAGAAACTCCTCTATACATTTGTTAGTAACTAAAAATTAAACACCTTAAATTATACAACAAGAGCACTATCAAGTAAATCTCATTCTGCTTTTTTTTTTAAAAAAAAAAACTTTGCAATTTTTATCCATTTACGAATGGTTTAGGCTAATTCTAAGTAATACGTCGACTAAATCTTATCCAGTCATAAAAAGAAAATTTTCATTCTAAAAAGTTCTATAAATTCTTGACGTACACATTCTTTTACAAATTAATCTAAAATATATTTTTGACCAATACATATCAAATTTATTATAGATAAAAAAATGTATTCCCCCATTTTTCCATAATATGACTCCCATTTATAAAGAACCCATTTCATATATATATATTATACGGAGTAACTAAATACAAGAGTATTAATTTGACAATACAATTGCCGTTTTACGCCCCTCTCGGACTAACAAATTTATTTTGTAATCTAAATTTTTACCTTTTCAGAAAAAAATTTAAAAAATTTAACAATACAATTATTTGGATAGCCGACATAGGTAGCACAGACTATAGGAACATGACCATCACATCTGAAAATATTTTGTCCCCCCCCCCTCTTGACTTTCTTCTCATTCGCATTTGAATTTTGTTTCTATATGAAGTTGTATTACGTAACCACGATATATGTCGTGTATACATACTTATAAACATCACAAAATAGAGAAAATTAAAATTAAAATATTTATTTCTTTTTTATATACGGAGTATATGTTAGCCATTCTACATAATGATTAGAAGACTCAGTAATTTATTAAAAGGGTGGACATTCCCATTCGTAAGATATTATATTTGTAGTGGTCCGTCTGAGACCATCTCAAAGTAATAAAAAATATATACAAATATCTATTGATTGATATATGATAAATCAATATTAGACCTCGATCAAAAAAAAAAATCAATATTAGAGTGTACGTTATTTAAATATCCAAAAAAATAGATATATCATATATGTCATATATCTAATACTTTAATATCACTTATGCTCGTACTAATATATGATACTCCGTATTTCAATATATTTGGTCTCAATGCAAAATGAGTCTAGCATAAAAAAAGACATTGAAAGTATTGAGTTGATTGATTAGAACATTTATGTAGAGAAATTACGCAAGTTTCACATGAAAGAGGGCCTAAAGGTTACAATTGAAGGGGCCAAACGTGACATGCATGTCGTTCATACACATAACACGTACTTGGATTGATCTGGCCATGGTCAATAGTCAACACTCCTTGTAGGGGACATGGTCATCACCACCTTGTCTTCAGACTATAAATGTCTAACAACAGATTGAGCCTCGATTTAACCTATGACTATGGTCGTGTTTGAGTTTGATTAGTTCATCTATTGATTAATGTTATATATGTACATCAAAACTTGTCATCTATGTCGATGGGCTACACATTTTTATTTAAGAAAGTTACTATTTAGTTTACAAACATGGCAATAAGGAAAACTTTGGTTGGTATATATACTTCATGTTTTTGGGTTTTCCTATATTGATTTTCTTTTTCGTTTAAGCTCGTCATCGCGTGTTCCTCACCCTCAAATTAGTATAATCTAATTCATAAAACATCTAAATTTATACCTGAATTATCTCGATTTTGACTTTCGAGATCCTCATTTTATAGGGGTTTTAATGATGCTCAAAAACATTATAAACCCTTCTATATACTGTCTCCTAACATCTTGCTACTTGACTTATGCTTCATTCACACCCAAGTGGGTCATTTGAGCCATATTCAAGCTAGTATATAAAGACCTCTTTTCAACCATGGTTGGGGAACCAATTTGCCCAACACTTAAGGGACACGAACTGGAAAAAAAAAGTTAATCTTGACACATCAATCAAAATAACCTTAAACCCAAAGGGTTCAACCAAAACCTTCAAAGCAAGACAAATACACATATCATCACAACATTGATATATATGCTTCAAAATACAATGCTCATCATATGGATGTGCATCCTTTGGAACGGCAGACTAGTGAGCTAGGGATGATACATGTTACTTGTCCCTTAGCAATGGGATAAACCCACAAACCCATGATGTTTTTTCTCTTCCTCTTTTGGCAATATGCATCAAGTTGACTCATTTGGTGGAAAATTCTATTATCCTAGTCCATAGAAAATATTAAGAAGCAACAATTCTTAGTCGAGATCGAGAAGCGAATTAAGACCCTATTTGGTTGTAAATTGTGGAAATGTAAATGGATTGGAAATAAATTGAGTCCATTTTAATGGCATGATACATTGATAAAAAAATATCTCTCCATCTCTTCCTACCTCGTATTCATAGGAATTTGAGTTTTCTCCATCTCAATCATTCCTCTACTAGAGGGAGGGGTAACAAAATGGGGGAATCACTCTCTTCCACCTCACATTTACAAGGAGTGAAATATTGGAAGACTATGTTACATTAATGTGTCATGATACTAAAGATTATCTAGATTTGTTTCCATTTTATTTATGTTTCCACAAATGGTAACCAAACAGGGCCTAAACAAGTCATACAAAGGTTTTGTATGAACGCCCCACGCCAACTCATGTTTGATTCTAGATGTCTCCTTTGGCTAACCAAGTACTTAGAATGTGTTTGATAGCATGCATTATATTGTTCGTTTCGCTAGGCTTTGACATGAGCACGTTAATTATTCTTAAACCTTTTCACTTCCACTTGCATTACAAGTATGTCTAACCACACAGTGCTCCCTTGGTGCAAACTCATAGTTGAGCTCATCATACTAAAGTCTAAAGTAATGTTTGTGTATTTTCTACAAATCGTATTATTATAACATTGAATAGGAAAAAGAGGTACTATGAAAGGAGTCGAGAAGTCTTAATAATCTTTCCACTACTAACGGATTGAGATATTTACTAACAAGGCGTTGAACTAGATTGTACATCCAAAGGGGAGTCTAAGTGTTGGTTAGTGTATGTGGAGAAACAACTTTGGTCTACAAACTCAAGAATGAATTATGAAGGTTAGCAAAAGAATAGGTCTTTATATTCCCACATGCTATAATGCTATTAAAAATCGCACTAAAACTAGATCTACATACACACTAAAACCGGATCTACATACATCTAAAAATAGTTACGTATTTCGTTTTTAACCTAGTTCATATCTATAAATACTAAAAACAAATTCAAAAGAGGAGGTGCATTCTCAACTCATATATCCAGCTCAAAAGTAATATTGGATTATCATCTATTTATCAAGGAAATGTTCATATTTGATCATCATCTATCAAGAAATACATTAAAGATTGTGAGTTCTAGACATCAATGTATATGGACATGATTAGGCCGGGCCAGCTGATATCAACTCGATCAATCTTCACTAACGAAAGTTGCTTAGGCACCAAAAGATCCTATTATTATTTGGGTAAAATTCCTATTAACTTACCTCTTAGTTTCATCTTTTTAATGTTCAAGTTTCTCCGGTTTCAAGTTTGTATTTGGAATTATGCTCAAAACTAAGCCTCAATTCAGGTTAACTTACCTCTGAGATGTATTTTGCTTATAGTTTACTTTGATGATCAAATTTTGTATTGGTTTGTGTAGGAACTATAATTCAGTTAGGACTCAGCAAAATCCACTCTAGACTAGGCCGATCTTGAACCAGACTAGATCAATGTAATTTCGGTCCAGTCTGGTCCTTGATCAGTCCATATGTTTTAAAAATCGGTCCCCAATCTGGTCCAATATGAATCAAAGCATTTTAAATTAAAATTATAGATATAAATTTCAAAAAACCTAACAAAATGTTATTATTTCACCAAATCAATTAATGATTTACACAATGTTGTTTAAGTACTCAACCCGAGGTTGATGTTGTGCGTTAAAATGGAATAAAGGAACAACAATGTGGCAAATATGGTGAGGGCAAGAAAGAGCCAAAATGACACAAGCTTAACCCTTTGTTCGTACCAAATCCCTTTGCTTACATCCATTACACCAAGGTTAGTTAAATTTGTTTTAATAAAAGGGTGAAATAAAAAAGAGGACTTACATTGTGAGGACAAGTGTGGCAAAATAGAGGAAATATAAAAGCAATATAACTGCTCTATGCCACTACCACTTCTATGTTGCTCAATGTTGCTCCACTTCTCCTCACAATTGCATGTACTTTTTTTTGTTGAACTTCTTTTAAAAGCAAATTTAATTAACTGTAAAATAAAGGCACACAAAATATGTAGGGATTTTCTTTGCCATTCAAGTATACAAGATGTATATTATATAGCACTTTTTGACATAGCTTGTTCCATAAGATAATGAGAAAATCCTATAAGATCAAAACTGCATCTATACAACATATGTATAAAGATAATAGTCGAATACTCTCCCTAAAGTTGGAGCATGAAGATCTTGAATGCCCAATTTGGAGAGCACGTAAGTAAACTGTTGTTTGCCCAATGCCTTCATCCGTATGTCTACAATATGAGAATTGGTCCAAACAGTGGCGGATCCAGAAACTTTTGAACGGGGGGGGCGAAAAGTGCTTAATGAATCGGTTTATTCATAAGATAAGCAAACCTAGGTAATGAATCAAAACTCAAAAGTGGCTTATTTGAAATAAAATGCATCATTAAAACTATTAAATGAATCGTTTAAAAGCATATAAAGTTATTAGTGTAACATATAATAATACATCCTATATATTAACTTTATATGATAAATATAATCAAATAATTAAATTGAACCAGACAATTTCACTAGTATGAACAATGTAATAAAATTGGTTTAGCTAATTTTCTTTGCTAAATGGTACTGTACTAAATTAATGTCATCGAAGGAGCAGACAGCAGTAATTGATTAATTGCTAAAAAATAAACAATAAAATAAATAAAATAGTGAGTGGGAACCATTGGAACCTGTGGGGAGTAGAGTACGGCAGATTTGGCAAATTGCAAGCCTATTACAGTACAAAAAAAAAATAGATAGGGGAGCAGTGAATTGCAACCATGGAGATTTGAACCCTGGCCTTGACGGATGGGGGGGCGACCAACTACCACTACGCCATTTTTTGCTCATGCTTACTTATACCTCTACTATATTTATCTAACGAACGGGGGGCGGCCGCCCACCCACGCCACCCCCTGGATCCGCCAGTGGGTCCAAATATAAGATCTAGAAATGACGCCTTTTTTAACAAGATCTCGGACAAAATGAAGATCAATTTTGATATGCTTAGTTCGTTCGTGGAATATCGAGTTTGCAGGAATGTGAAGCGCCGCTTGAGGCTTGACTATCACAATAGACCTTCATAGGTGACCGATGATGATAGTCAAGCAATGACAAAAATGATTGAAGCCAAAGAATTAAGTTCAGAACAAGCAGCCGCCATAGAGCTGTATTCTGTCTCTATAGATGAACGAGCAGCCACTGGTTGCTTCTTTGTCTTCCAAGAGACAAGAGATTCACCCAAAAATACAGTAGCTTTGATGAGATTCTGATTCTGAGGCAGAGAGAAGGACTCTAGTTTTAAAGCCAATAAATCAGCCTCAGACAAGATTTCCATAGCAAACTTGCATTGCAAAATAAACAGTTCGTTTTTTTACCATGAGTAATTTCTATCCCGAGAAAATACTTCAAAGAGCCTAAATCCTTCATGTCAAAACATTGATGAAGATATTACTTGAAGCGAGCAATAGATGTCAAGTCGTTGCCTGAGATAATGAGGTTGTACACATAGACAAGGATGTATAACATAGTAGAACCACGCCCGAAGAAGAACAAAGAGTAATCAACATGAGGCTACTGTATTTTGGGTAAAGTTTAGTTTTATTGCTTAAGCTTAGGGGTTAGTTTAGTTTTGATTGAATCAAAGAGTAGTGCGATTGGTAGTTAGCATTTTCTTTCAAGCATTATAAAAAGAAAAAAGGGTGATGATTTGACTTAAGTGAGTGCCACACTATTAAGAAAAAAGCTGGTGTTATTGCTTTATAAGCTGACACACACACACATATATATATATATATTCACGATCGATCCATCTAAACATGTAAGACCTAATAGTTTAATTTATTCTTTCTAATTTCCTGAAACTATGATTTCACGTTGGCCTTGGCCATCCAAAGAAACAAGGCATCCATGGTGTTCATATCAGATCTGTAGCACTTTTGGGTAAAGTCGAGAAATTCCGGCCATGTAAATTCAGGATATGCTCTAGGATTAGCGGTGTCGACAAGTTCATCAGGCGCTTTGACCACCTTGTCCTTTCCTGGGTTTAGGAAGAAAGCAAGTGATTTCCTTGTTGTTTGGTCATTCACCAACGCTCGATGCAAACAACTCTTGTACCTCCCATTTGTCAAAGCCTGTACCAAGATTACACTTTACCATCAAATACATGCATGTAAGGTAGGTAAAGGTACATATTCAAATCTATTACATGTTAAATGCATGCATGAAGAAAAAACAACTAAACATAATTGCATGCCTGGAAGGTGTCGCCAATGTTAATCACAAACACGTTGAAATCTGAGTATACGAATCGCCATTCACCGTCAACAAAAACCTGGAGGCCGCCAACCTGGTCCTGGTGGAGGATGGTAATAGAGGTCGGGTCCGTGTGAGGCCCTGTCCCGAGAGCTTCATCTGGCTTCTGGCATGGTGGATAATAGTTAAGCCTCATGGTAGAATCGTTGTTCTTGTAGAAATCTCTCAACACTTCTCTACCTAATCCTAGGGTTACACCTAAAAGTTCGAGGATGTTGCTTGCAAGCTTGTCCATTGCGTCACAATAGTCTTGGTACAACTTCCTAAATACAATCAAGTTTAAACGGGAAATAGTACTTAGTCATATATCCATCAATTTTCTTTTTCTGTTTGCAAATTTGTGTACATGCGTATGTATAAATGACTAGCATATAGATCAAACAACTCACTAGCTCACAATTACAAGATCAGACACAAGTATCTTTTTTTTTGTTTTTCCTCTTATCTAGTTTTTAATGTATTTAGTCAAAACTAACTAATTAGTTCAACTTCAATTTTATGATATTGAATAAAAATACTATTCGACCACCACTAATATTATATTGTACGTACAAATTGTATAGCCAAATAAAAATAAAGACTATAATATAAATGTATGAAATCTAATTTTTTTAAAAGAGCCTTTTAATACTTGAATTTTTTGGTAGTCTTCAAATTAAAAGTGATCTTATATTTGACATGCATACGACATACGTACCCTGAGTGGGCAAAATCTTCGCCAATACTCTTGACAAAGTAGTCCTCGACAACCCTTCCCTTACCCTCCACATTCGGAGTGAATCCAAAAGACAAGGTTTCCTTCCACGGTAGCTTTGACTTGAACCTGCCGACGAAACTGTCGGCATACCCCCAAGGTTCTCCAGGGTTCCTCTTGACCCGTCGCTTCTCCAACAATGACATCCCAAAGAAATCATCCATTCGCTCATGCACCGCCTTTATAAGCAGCGGGTCAACTCCATGGTTAGCCACCAAGAAAAACCCGTGTTTCGTACATGCCTCATTGATGAGCCTTGATTCCTCCTTCATTGCTTGGGGTTCGCCGGAGAGGAATCCCGCAAGGTTGATGACAGGCACCACCAACTCGGGTGCCTTTGGCTTCGGCTTCTCATCCTCGGGCCACATGAATTCCTCTGGGATGTTGGGTTGGTGTCGGAGGATTGAGGAATCGAAATTCAAAAGGGGTTTGCAATTTGGGCTAACATTTTCCTTGATTTCAGGCATGATTTTGGTTTAGATCGATGTGTGAATTGATTCAGTTAAAGCGTAATTTATAGTGAGCAATTAGGTACATGTGCTATAGGATAAGGATAAGGATGCATGCACGAGGATGCTACTATTGCTATTTATATTGGTTCAATACAGCATTAATAGGGTAATTGTGGATAAGATTGTTTCAATTTTAGGTAATGTAGTAAATGGGTTTTTCTCATGATTCATGTTCCAAAAATTATCAAATCTTTTCATGCCAATTTCTCTCAAGAGATTTGACAAATGGCTGAATGAAGACACGTCTTCATGCCATTGATGACACACTTGTCTTCTCTAGTTCCAAATAAGATACACTTGCTGAATTGAAAGATTTCTCAAATGTAGGTAGGAAACTTTCCTTATAAGAAACACATTGTTATCCACAATTTTCTATCATTATAAAAAAGAACATGAAAATAAATATAAATGGAGGCAAAAAGGGTTCGAGTAGATTCCGGTAACAAATAGCCACAATTTTTTCCTTTTTCTATTTTGTATATGTGTGTGCAAATTGAGGGTAAAAGTGTCAAAACACAAAAGTTAACGGATTTTTTGATAGAACAGTGTTTTGGGTGGCTATTTGTTAACAATTTTCAATTAGTGGGTGGTTTAAAATAAAATTATGAATAAAGGGTGGTTATTAGTAATATGGGGTATTTAACGGGTGATTTTTTGTAAAAAGCTCTAAAATATAATAAATTTTATATATTTTAAAATATAACAAATCGAACCAATGATTTCGGGTTCAAACAGGTCAGTTAAACTAGATTCCGGGTTTAAATTTTTGAAACCCAAATATTTTGGACCGAGTCAGATGGGGTTTACGGATCGAATCAGCTTTTAATGAGCCTACCTTTGACGGTATTGTGGAGGGACTTGCTTACTAGGACTAGGGGCCTTTGTGTGCTCCAATTCCAAAGGGAGTAAAAAATGAGGCCCAAATAAATTCCAAGGAGTATGAAATGTTTTTATCTGGCTAATAATATTTGGAAGTGGACTAATGGGTTCAAAAAAAATTTAAAGGAAGCCCAAATAATTAATCAACTTGGGCCAAGGATGTGTCATGTCTCGGAAAATTGGAAGCAAATTTGAACAAGTGTGCCAAGGATAAATTAATCAAGATGGGCCAAGGATATTTCCAGCAATGTGGAAGACTGGAAGAAGAAGACAAGTGAAGAGATTACTTTTGCCATTGTGAGATTTGAATCAGGAAAATCCAGTCAAGGGCTAAAATTAATTTTACTATATGAAATTCGGGTTCGAATTAGGTATGAATGAGCGCTAAGCGTAAAATGAGAATGAATAATAGTGATTGGGTGTAGATAAATTAAAAGGAGATGATTGTTTTGCTTTAAAAAATGGAGGAAAAAAAATGGCATAAACGAATTTTTGGTAAATTATTTGCGTATTTTTAAAAAATAAAGAGACAAGACATGTTCAGGATTGTTCATTCAAACCACGAATTTGTTTATCAAAGTTGATCATTGTTCATCCAAAACAATTGTTTGTTCATAAAAAACAATCGTTTTGGACGAACAACTAAGATGTGGAGTTGTTCAGTGCAAACTCGTTTAGTTTTTTTTTTTGTTCATTTAAACCTTGCATTTGTGCATCAAATCCATCAATGCTATTAATTTTGTTCACTTGTACATGCAATTTGTGCATCGATAATATTAGTTTGTACAAAAATAAGCTGAATGAAAAAAGTTAATAGTATTAATGCACAAAAAATTCATAGTTTACTTTTGCAAAATCATGCTGTACAAAACTAATATTATTGATGAACAAAATAAATATTATTCACCATACACGTACGCAATCCTTGTGCACATTGATGAGTAAAAAGTGATCCATATACAGTATGGCAAAATCTAGCTAAAAAGTGATTTCTTATAGATGAACAAATGTGCAGTAGTGATGTCCAAATACATTATAATGATGCACAATTGACAATGATGCACAAATACACGATATACAACCAAGCATAGAGTACTAAATTAAGTGAACAAATACGCAATAGTAATGAACAAATTGTTGGTACTGGAAAACAAATGCACAATAATGATGCATAAATATTCAGGAAAATTGGACCCTATTATTGTTATTATTTGATTTCCGTATAATCTACGTCATGTATGAATTTGTTGTCTATATATAAATGAAATTAATATGAAGTATTTGATTACCAGAATAATATATATACGAATTTGAATGATTTACTTTAACTTTTGATCGATACATATCATATTACATTAAACCTTCCATAATTTCATTAGGTCAGTACAACTTTACGTTTTCAACAATTCAATTCTATGATTTCGATCCCATCAATCCCTTTCAATACGATTTAAAAATCTCGATCCTAACAACGTTGATACAAAGACAATCGATACAATATAATCGTAGTTAAATCCTTCTTCACTTGACGTATACATCCCATGTAAAAAAAACGTACATATAGTATTTGGTTGTTTGATGAAAGCTAAGATTTTTGGTGGCTAGTGATTTGATTATTTGCCTTGTAGTACAAAACACTTGGAAGAACAAAAATTGGCTCTTTCTTTTTTCCCGCACATTTCTCCACCGTTCGGAAGCCGATTTGTCAAAATTCCAAGTAAGAGTGTCACCATGACTCCCGTGAGTGTCCACGTCATTTGCCACGTTGTTCACGCTTTGTGGACACGTGGCGGTTTTTTGCCGAATCATCCCCCTCTTGCGTGTACATACGTACGCACCTTTTTTTTTTTTTTTTCCCTTAGCATGTGTGAGAGATGGATGATACGTATAACATAACAAATATATATGTATTGGTTCTTATCATCTTTACCCATAACAAAGTTGTTATTTCATCACATTACTTGTACGGTTTTCCCCTAGCTCCCATCTAAAATACAATTGATCACAACTATACATGAATCATTGTTCAATGCATGAATAATCACAACATCACATCTTTATTTAACCTTTTTTCCTAATATTTTTAAATGAAGATATTTTATTTTTAAATTGTATTAATTATTTTATTTTTTTTGAATAAAAGGGTAAATATATTAACGAAAAAAAAAAATTACAGAGGAGCTAGAAAACTAGCTATTTACAAATTGTATTAATTAAATTTATCTAATTTGATTTGTTATTTTTAGTGCTTGTTTTGGTTAATATTTCATAGGAATCATAGAAACTCTGAAAAATAAGATTACATTCATATGTTATTGTTGAACAACAAAATGATAGGAAATATTCAACTGAAAAAATGATTAGATATATTCCGTTTATTTAAAGTTCTAAAATTGAAAAATTCATAAAAATTTAAACCATATCAATTCAACTTACAGAAAATAACTTCCTGATATTATATTTTTTATATCGGTTTTTCTATCCTAAGTCCTTCAAGCATACGATAAAAATCCAAAATTATAAATATATTTTGAACTTATAACTATAATTTTATTAAAACTTTTTCGTAACCGAATTTATGTTTTTTTAAATGAGGTTTTAGTTTATCAATCATCACTAATTTTATAAAAAAAAACATGCAAAATTGGATCATAAAAGGGTAACAAAAACAATTAATTAAAAACAATTATTTCGTAACTATAAATGGTGCCACTAGCTCGTTCTCGCTCTGAATCCAATCTTCCTCTTTTCGGCGTAACAGAATTTTGTGCTCTTCCCAACTCTTTCGCCCTCGTCCATGGCGTATCTCTGAAAACGTCCTTTCGCCGCCGACAACTCTCAAAAAATCTCATTTCTGCCAAATCCTCGCATTATCGCCTTCCAGGTAAATTTCTCCATAATTTCCTCTCTTCATCTTCGGACTCAGGCAATTGCGATTCCCATGGAGTCTCTCGAGCTCCGATTGTTTCGCAATCATAAAACTCACGAACGCCGTCCAATTTCAAGATCTAGGAGAAAGAAAAACTCATTTGATTCTGGATTTTGAGGCTGTCAAACCCTAGCATTCTATGTTGTGTTGTTGAAATCGCTGAACTGACTAGTCGTTAGTCGTGGTTTGAATCCGAAAATTTGTTTCATTAGGTTATTAATCGACTGAGATCTCGTAGTTGAAGCTTGAAACGGACTTTCTGACGCTGTCATCACGTCGATTGTCCTTGTCTAGGCGTTATTGTTATTGCGATTTGCTTTCTGCAGAATCTTTCTTGTTTGAAACAGTTTTCTTGTACTGATGAATTAATGCAGGGAATATCAGACAGACAAAGCTTTTAGCCTCTTCTTGTTTCTTGTTTGGTTGAGATGGAGAGTTTCAATTTTGAGAAGCCTCATACTGATCCTCAATTGGAATCCCTATTCGATCGTATACACCCTCCAAAGTTCGTATTTCTTGAACTTTTCATGTGATTTGTGATTGAATTTAAGTTATCTTATAAACTGAGTTGTTTTTTTTGGGGTTAATCATGGATGAAGGGTTTCTGTTGATAATGATGCTCACGAGGATTGCACTGTCGTGAAGGTCAGTGACATTTTCTAGTGCTATAACTTGTAGCTTTTCATGTCTTCTTTTTCCCAAGATGCTAGTATTAAAAAAGTGTGGGTGTGAATTTGGTGGTGAAGATTCAGATTCCATCAATGGATGCTCAACAAATATGAGTATTAATTTAATAGGATGATTCCATTGTTCTTGTCTTTCTGTTTGAATTTAATATTAAGCAAAAGCAGTGGGTGTATTTATTTATGACCAAAATGATGAACTAACTTGCTAGCATGTGGTTTTTAGAGATGGTGGCCCATCTTGAATGTTCCCAAGGATGGGAGTTTGATCATGATGTATATGTGATTATGGAACATGTTAGTTTCTTAAGAAGTAAAAAGCACAAATAATTGACATGCTTAGCTACTATTCTACTAGATTAACGTTTAGCTGTAAGTACCAAGCAATACCATCAGTTGCATGTTTGCAAATATGGCTTAAGAAGTTCAAAGCAAATCACTAACATTAGATCTCATGAAACCCTTTTCAGATCTGCAGAAATCCAGAAGTTTATTTTTCTTTTTGGATTTTGGTTTTAAGTATACCATGTGACTCTGTTGCACTCTCTTGACACAGGTTGATAGTGTTAACAGAGATGGAATTCTTTTAGAGATGGTCCAAGTCTTCACTGATCTCAAACTTGTCATATCCAAATCATACATCTGCTCTGACGGTGGATGGTTTATGGACGGTTCATAACACTCTTCCCTTTACCTTGTGTCACTTTCTTTCACTTTTGTTTGCTAGTTTCGTTTGCCTTTCAATCTTACATTTGGTGCAAGTTTTGTTTTTGTCAAAAAAATATCTCCACCATGTGAGATTCCATCCTTTAAGCTGTCACTTTCACAGTTGCACATCCTTTTCTGGTGCTTAACACATGGGTTATCACTTATCATTTCCTTGAATACAATGCAGTGTTCCATGTGACTGACCAAAATGGCAACAAAGTCACCGATGACAGCATCATTCACTACACTCAAGAGGTATTTCCCTGTCTGTTAAAAGTTACAACCATTGGCAGGTTTCTCATACTGTCTTTTTACTGAGAATGTGCTCTGTAAATTCCTTAAAATTCACTGAGCCATAAAGGTGCTGTGTGCTTTTCAGGCATTAGTTACAACCAGGAGGCCACCCAAAGAGGCACCACAAAAGGAGACAGCGCTGGAAATAACTGGAGTTGATAGACCTGGTTTGTTATCAGAAGTATCAGCCATCCTGGCCGATCTCGGGTGCCAAGTCACAAATGCAGTTGCCTGGACCCACAATTCACGGGCCGCATTCATCATCCACTACGTGAGCATGACCCACCAGGCCCGAATACAAGAACAGCTGGAAGACGTGGTCAAGGCACGTCACCAAAGCGGGGAAAAGTGGACTGTGAGGTTGGTCAACCCGATAACCGGGCAGAAGATACACCCAGAGCGACGGCTTCACCAGATAATGTTGGATGACAAAGACTACGATGGTTGTACGAACTGTTCATGTACCACTGTGACGATAGAAAGCTGCAAAGACAAAGGCTATTCTGTTGTCAACATAAGATGTAAGGATCGTCGTAGGTTGCTGTTTGACACGGTTTGTGTGCTCACTGACATGAACTATGTCGTGTTCCATGCTGCAGCCAGCTCTAGTAATTCCATGGCTTTCCAGGTGATGAATCATGAGATTACATCCTTTTCTGCTCTTTCCTCTGTCTGATTTTTGTTTCTTTTCTATGATCTCATGTTGATATCATATCAGGAGTATTATATTAGGAACAAGGATGGTTGGACTTTGGCTACGGAGGCAGAGAGGCACAGAGTTAAACACGGATTGATCGCTGCAATAGACCGAAGGGCATCACAGGCAAGTTCCCAATTTATAATGTCTTTTTAGATGCTTGCACACAGCTTAAGAAATTCATAATATATGTTCAATTGTATTTGAAAATCAAAAGTTTTATTTTTTTATAAACCAAAGGGTTAAGGGTTTAGGGCCTAGATTTTTGGTGAGCGATCTCTTTTTCCTTCATTCTCCATTTCATCCCCATTGGCTCTCTTGATTTGCTCGGGGTACTAGTGTGTACAACTAATTGATGGTATGCAAAAGGTCAAGCACATGCAAAATACAAATACAGTATTCATAATCAGTTTTTAAAAATTGACCTGAAAATCTAAAAGGGTAAATATAGGTGAACAAAATCAGAAGTCAAAGTGAACTGCCTTAACTAATGTTGTCTGATTTGAACAGGGGTTGCAACTAGATTTCACAGCTACAAACAGACCAGAGCTACTCTCTGATATCACGAGGGCGTTACACAAACACAGGCTATCCGTGTCAAGAGCCGAGATTGGCGTCCAAGGAGAAATGGCTGTGGGGACATTCTATGTTTCAAGTGCTTCAGAACAGAATGTTATTAACCCTGAAACGGTTAAGGAAGTGGTGAAACAGGTAAAAGGCGTTGTCAGGTCCTCAGCGCCTTCGTCTCAGGCATCTGATACAATAACAAGCAGAAGCACGAGCAATAAAGCGGCTGAGAGGTCGACACTGTCGTCAATTGGAAGCTTGGTTTGGTCTAGGCTAGAAAGCTTCTCAAGCGGTTTTGGTCCTATAAAATTGTAGACGGTTTGTTTCCCTGGGGCTGTAATGATGTAAATATGTGTGTATATGGGTTTTACAAGATCAGCTATAGCTTCTTAGTAAGGATATATCTTCAAGCTACTGATAGGACTGTTGCATTCTGCATCGCTTTACCTCTACTTCTTTTACATGCCAACATTCATGCAGAGAACTGCTGATGGTCTATGCTTAATGAGGAGAATAATATCAAACTATTCATCAATGAACGCAAGGGAAATATTGGTTGTGATTTAATCAACACACCGGAAATAATCATACGATTTAGATAAGAGGGTGGTGATATCATATGAGAACGGAACATGTAGCACACAATAAATGAACAGATGCGTGCATATTGTTTCAAGAAAAAATATATATACGCATTTGTTGTGTTGGGTGTACATTATTGGTACTGTGTTGACAAATATGTGGTATGATGTACACATTACTATCATTCCTACAAACTCCATATGAGTACTAGACCTGCCCCCATATGTTAAATCCATATTCTTTGTAAGGGTCGATAGGGGGATAGAGAGGAAATAACAAGAAGGGGTATCCAATCTGTTTGAAATCATGAGACATTATTTCCGCAGTTAACTATATGGCAGTTCATTTTGCTTTATATACAGGAGCAGAGGAACCATGCATTTGAAAAAAGAACACAGAACCATCTATATAGATATGTAACTGAAGCTTACCGGTTCACAAGAAGTCTTGATCCATGGACGGTGAGGATTCTAGCAGAGATCAAGCAACATTGGTGTTAGAGTCCTTAGCCGGTACAGCATTTTTATGCTTTACGGGTATCTCTTCACCATCCTCTTCTAGGTCACTGAACGAGAAATCGTCGTCGTTGTCATCATCATCATCATCACCACCTTCTATTGGAATGTCAATATCCCTCGAAATGCCCGGCTCTGGATCTTCATCACACTCTATGTCAATGACTTTAGAAACATCTGAGGAAAGGGCGTGCTTGTCAACCGTAGTGTTAGCAGTGTCCATGGAAATCACTGAAGTGTTACATGGCACTGATTCCGGATTAGTATCCGATTCGACAGTTATGTGTTCTTTGTTTGTCGAGCTTGCAGCTTCAGAAGGAGTGTCTATGCTGCTTCTGGATTCATCTGGAATGGACTTGTTGGTGCGCAAGTCTTGTGTTAGCATTGCTCTGGCCTTCGTAATCTATAAGAGTAGAATTGAGTAATGTGTTAGTGCAACAAACTTCTGATGTGTAAATATCAAATGGAGTAGCATGAGAAGTACTGAAATTGGACATTGGAAAATTTAAAGTCCATCAAGATATGCTACTTTCATGGTTCAACTATGCTAAGCAACAAACACCTTGTGTCCCGTTTTGGGGCTAGGCAGGTTTGATACTCAGCTTGTGTCAAACTACATTAAAAACCAAAAAAGACAGCCCCTCACTGGCAAGCTTCCGCCTGATGTCTTTTAAAACACTACTTTCAAGTTTCAACATGACTATGATCAACAGATCAAGGCTCCTCATTACTAACAATATGAATTATATGAAAATCCGAACTTTAAAGTGTTTAGCTTCTTACGGTTCAGTATTCCACCTCTATATCCAAGAAGAATATGAGTCCACCCTCATTTGTTTCTAGCTTCAATTGTAAAGCAAATACCCCTTACAAGTTATAACCCATGACTTACAAAAACCAAGAAATATCACAGCTCTACAACAGCTTAAGTGATGCCACACTGCACAAGTTTCATTCTACCATCAAAATCCATCCCTTCATATTATAACCATTGTTCAATTATCCTATTTTCAGATTGTAAGGAGGCATAGCAAATCCCTCCATCAAGTTAAATCAAATCAGTATCACATGCCAATTACGAAGCTGAAATCGTTATCCAATGAGACAAAAAGTAACACCGCTGCCAAACAACTCACCTGGGATGTGGACAGAATTTCAGCATCTTGCTTTGAGAGTCTGGGATGAACTAGCACAAAATACACCTTCCAAAAGCAACCCTCACTCATAGATGTTGGGCATAATTCCGTCCTAAGAGAGCCTAATGTTGGTGCAAGGCGTTCAACAGCCATGGTATGCTCTTGTTGGATCTCAGACATATCGAAATCTAATCAAGGAAGACATTACAAGACTCTGTTAAAACCTTAAAATTTTCTTCCATCATCAAATATTTTGTTGCTCTTGGAGCTCATTTTATTTCATCAGTTGCCATCTGAATGAGCCTAGCGATCACACAAATATCCAGCTTACCAATGAATCCACACACTAGATTATTAACAGGAAACCGTCTGATGCAACCTTGTATCTAAACAGCAACAATTGAGTCAATAATCCACTGATAAGAGTTGCTACAACAGAAATTTTGTAGATTGTCATTTACATGGAACTATTAAGAAAGTAAGAAATCACCTTCTTCAGGCAAATATCCAGTTTATTATGAATTATGATTCACCAGTTGCCATCTGAATTAGCCTAGCGATCAAACAAATATCCAGTTTACCAATGAATCCACACACTAGATTAATAACAGGAAACCGTCTGATGCAACCTTGTATCTAGCAAAGCAACAATTGAATCTATAATCCACTGATAAGAGTTCTCGACAGAAATTACCTTCTTCAGGCAAAGGAAAGTCGAGCCAGATCTCCGGATGCATAGCAACCTCCCTAGCGAAGGCCACGACCTCTTCACTGATTCCAATTACACCTCCTTGAGCATAATCCTCAATCGTCTCACCTTCCTCAGACACAAATTGGAGAAAATCGGAAGCGAGCTTACTGAACTCGGACACAGCCTTGTTGTTCGACAGCTTCGAAATTCCGGTGCGAAATCTCCCTCCGATCTCCGACAAATCGCTTCGGATTCCATCGATCCCGGCGGAATTGGAATCGTCCTGATCGGAGCTCTCAGATCGGTCCACGGATTCGGGATTCGGATCGGAGATCTGTGAATCCGAAGACTGAGGAGCCAGAAACGACGCTACGCCCCATAGCTGACGAGAAAACGTCTCCGAGAGCTCGGAGAGATCCTCTTTCACTCCTCTACGGTGAGTATCGTCTTCAGATGCGGTGGATGTAGCAACCTCGGCGGAATCTTCATCGTCTTCGTCTTCGTCTAGCTTCAGAGACTTGGCGATGGAGTTCACCAGCCACGACATCTTCTCTCTGTGAGTGAAGAACTCTGGATCACACCGACAACGACGAGAGAGATAGGTGAAAACAAGCAAACAAACAAGCCGACGTCGTTTCATCAACAAAGTTACAACACTTACAACAGCCAACAGGTAGGGTGGCCTACGGATCGATCCGATCCGATCCGATCCGATCCGATCTGTATTTATGAACCACAGATCGATCCGCTTATCCGTTCTTTTTGAAAGTATGGTCCGTAACTAGTGACACACGAGGAATGACATCGGCATCACTCACCATGACATCACACAAGCTGAATGAGCTTAAGAGTCCGTTTGGCTGTCTCAATTTTAAAGACTTATAAGCACGATTTTGCTTATAAGCACAAAATAAGCAATTGCTCGATGCCAAACGCGTTTTTTTTTTAAAGTGTTTATAAGCAAACTTTTCATTATAAGCAACGAAAATGAAAAGCACCTCTCCCCATGCTTATCAAAATAAGCACAAAAATTTAAGCAATGCTTATAATTTGTTTTCCCTCATCCTACCCCTGGGACATTCACGAGAGAGAGAGATTCACGAGCGGCGACCAGCCTGTGTGAAACCTCCGGCGTGTTTTCGAGCATCTCCGGCGGCTTCCTTCCCGTTCTCGACCCTTCCTCCAATCGATTGCTAGGGTTCAGTTTTTGGGATTTCGGTGAAATGCGATTGTTCCAATCGATTGCTAGGGATCCGGTCGATTCGGTTTTCTGGTTTTCCAATCTTTCTGGTTTGCTCGTTGTTAAGCCCACTCTTTCTGGTTTTCCGGTTCCAATCTTATGCGATTGTGTGGATGGTTTTCCGGTCCGAGAGGGACGACGGGAGGAAGAGACATAGACGGGACGGAGAGGGACGACGGGACGGAGAAGACCGACGGGACGGGAGAGACTTACCGGAGCAAGGCGCCGGAGAAGACGAAGAAGGCAATACCCAGATCTGGAAGAAAACAATGAGAGGGACGATGACGGCTTCTTCGTGTAGGGTTCCAAGTTCCTCAATCACGGCCAAAAATTCTCCCATCTCATAATTGTTTTTTTTTTGTTTACTTAGGGACAAAATGGTAATTGTATTAATTTTACATATAAAATCAGCAAACCGTTTTACCAAACACCCCATTGTTTATCTAAAAAATAAGTTCTCAATTTCAGCAACAATTATCAGCAATTTATATTAGCATCAGCAATTCATCAGCATCAGCAATCGATCAGCATCAGCATAAGCACTGAGTTGCCAAACGGACTCTAATTATAGAGCATTCCATAGCTAGTTGAATAAGCACTATTCTCTTTTACTTAGGATTTGTTGACGCTGGTCACTTAGGGTCTGTTCGGTACACCCACATTATTTTTGATAATCAATTAAAAGGTGTTTTTTGTCCTTCGGGCATTTAGTCAAAACGGTTAAGCCTCTAAGGGTAGTACCCAGAGGTCACCGGTTCGACTCCCATGGGTAGTACCCTCGACCAAAAAAAAAATTAAAAGGTGTTTTTTTTTAAATAAGATATTTTGGGAATCTGTGAAAAGAGGGAAGAATTATAGAGAAGTCTCGTGAAATGTCGAACTCAGCTTTTACTTTTTAATGTACTATAATAGCTTATAATAAATAATGTACCAGTGCCGAACAAGCCCTTAAATTAGTTAAATGTATGGTCCTGATGAAATATGTGTGTGTATATAAGCATGTAACAGTAATGCTGAAATTAATGTGGAATTCTCCAATCATTTAAGTCTCATTCATCCTTTATTCTACTAGTATCCGATATTACGGATTACGGATATTACGGGTCGGATTACGGATTCATCCACCGCGGCATGCTGATCCGCGATTACTTGATCCGTTTGACTTAGTCAATGATTTCTGGATCTGTTTTGATACGTTTAATCCGATAATTCATAACTCATGTGACAATTTATTATATTCAAAAGATTGGAAATAATAAAAACTTAACAGATTTAAAGCTTAAATTACAAAGTTTCAAATTTGAAATGGTTCACAAAACATTCAAAACCACGTCTAATCGTCTAGTCCACGTGAATTTCTCAACCGATCCGTAATCCATAATTCATAACTTAGGAAAAACACCATCCTTCGTCCGGTCAGTAAATTATGGACTGGACACCCGATCCGTAACAATACATATCGGACCGGACCGGATTACGGATTGCTTGGGCCACCCGACAAGTGCCTAAAACGACGACGTTTTCACTGTAGTATCAACCCAGCTCAAACGACGTCGTCTGTTATCACGTTACGCAATTTTTTTTACCAGACCCCAAACCAGAGAGACCAGAAGACAGAAATCAGAAACCACACCGCGGAAGACGATGCTCCAAGTACTGAGAAATCGGTTACTCCACTTTCAATTCGGAATTGGAAACATTCCTCTTCGGACTCGCAATCTCAATCCGCTAGGGTTTCAGAGCTCCACTCCTCTCTATCCCCAATCTCCTCCATTTCCATCTCTCTCCACCACTCGCAATTCCTCGGCCGGAGCCGCCTCCACAGACTCCCTATCGTTCAGGAAGCTGCTCTACATTCCGCCGGGAATTGAACCGGAAGACATCACAGAGGAGATGGTGTTACCTGGATCCAATATCGTGCTCGGACCGTTCACCGGCGACGCTAAGATTAAGGAGGTGGAGTTCGTGAAGAGTAGCAATAAGCCGAAGGATTGTCCGATGGATGGACGGCCGGAGTTCGCCGTCCTCGGCCGCTCGAATGTCGGCAAGTCATCGCTGATTAACTCTCTCGTGAGGAAGAAGGAGGTTGCTTTGACTTCTAAGAAGCCAGGTTTTGTTTTCTCCCTCTTCTGCAACTTTTTTACCTGTTGGAGTTGAGTTTGTGATTAGATACTGGATTGTGTGTTTTTTTTAGGGAAGACACAGTTAATTAACCATTTCCTGGTGAACAAGAAGTGGTATCTTGTTGATTTGCCCGGCTACGGGTTAGTTTCCGTTCTTCTCTGGTTGAAGTTGAAGTTCAGCATGTTTTTTACGTCTCTTGACATGCTATGTAGTGTTAAATTGCTAATCTGATTTCATTGAAAATGCTGAGGAACAAGTCATATTGATGCTTTTGCTGTTGCTAATGGAAGATGACCATTAGCATACAAAGAATGTGTGCTTGATCTTCATGTAGTATCTTGCTTTTAAGCTTTTCTTTGCTAACTATATATCTTATTGCTAAAAGAACAGACTTTGGTATATTAGAAAAGGGGAAAGACTTTGTATGGACTCTTAACCACAATGTGGAGTAAAATGTAGTTGGAAAATCAAGCTCATGTCAGACAACAATCTTCTTCCTTTGATGCAAAATAATCGTTATTTACTTGTGCGCATTGTTGATTTGCCTGGTGAACAAAAAGTGGTATCTCGTTGATTTGCCTGGCTACGGGTTAGTTTCCATTCTTCTCTGGTCAAAGTTGAAGTTCGGCATGTTTTTTACCTTTCTTGACATGCTATGTGGAAAGTGTTTTTGTACTAGCTGTGGTAGTTGATTTGTCTGATTTCATTGGAAATGCTGAGGAACAAGTTATATTGATGCTTTTACTGCTGTTAATGGAAGATGACCATAAGCATACAATTCTCCCAATGGTATCTAGTTGATTAACCATTTCCTGGTGAACAAAAAGTGGTATCTAGTTGATTTGCCTGGTTACGGGTTAGTTTCCGTTCTTCTCTGGTCAAAGTTGAAGTTCAGCATGTTTTTTACCTTTCTTGACATGCTATGTGGAAAGTGTTCAACTCGTTTACTGGCTGTGGTTGTTGGTTTATCTGATTTCAATGAAAATGCTGAGGAACAAGTCATATTGATGCCTTTACTGTTGCTAGTGGAAGATGACCATAAGCATACAATTCTCCCAATGGTTTGATAGTCAAAGCTTTCCCTATCAAAGAATGTGTGCTTGATCTTCATGTAGTGTCTTGCTTTTAAGCTTTTCTTTGTTAACTATATATCCTATTGCTAAGTTCACCAAAAAAAAAAAATATATCCTATTGCTAAAAGAACAGAGTTTGTTGTATTGGAAAAGGGAAAGGACTTTGTATTGACTCTTAACTACAATGTGGAGTAAAATGTATTTGGATTTGCATGAGAAAGATGACACTAAGGAAACAATGCGCACAAGTGAATAATGCATTATTTTGCATCAAAGGAAGAAGAACGTTGTCTGACATGAGCTTGATTTTCCTCCAGGTTTGCTAAAGCTTCGGTATCTGCAAAAACGGACTGGTCTGCGTTCACTAAAGGGTACTTCTTGAATAGAGATACTCTTGTTGCTGTGCTACTCTTAGTCGATGCCAGTGTTCCACCTCAGAAGATAGATCTGGATTGTGCTAATTGGCTTGGACGCAACGATGTATGCATGTTTTCCATATGTTAGGTTTTGTTTGGACTCACAGCTCATAGTACATTATCTTGCACTATATCAAGCTTCAATACTCCCTTGATCAAGTTTTACATGTCCTGTTTGCAATCTGAATGGACCCTTACTGTTAATCTGCTGGCCATTTGAGTTTTTTTCGGTTCTAATGAGTACAATTCTGGGTTCATGGCCTTTTACAGATACCAATCACATTTGTTTTCACCAAATGTGACAAGGTAAAGGGAGGAAAAGGAACGAGACCGGTAGAAAACATCAGGAATTTTCAGGATCTGATTTCACAAAGCTACCGCCAACAACCTCCATGGATCATGACCAGCAGTGTGACTGGTCTTGGAAGAGATGATCTTCTTCGTCATATGTCACAGATACGGAACTACTGGGAAGATTAAGAACACCTGCAGGTTCTTTCAGTTTCTGCTAATCCGTCTTTCAGTTTCTGCTTCGGTGTAAGATAGAATTTGCATTGTATTACTCTTCTGTTGAAACATTTTTGGCAAGTGCACTGTGTACAGTGTTAGAAATGTATGAATTAGCTCTGTTAGAGTCTTTCAGCTTTCTTGCAACCAAAGTTATGATCTATACATTTGAAAATTCAGAAGCTTGTGAAATATTTTCACACAAGGCTCAAATTCAAATTGCTTGCTTTAAAAAGTCTTTGATCAGATAATCAGTCTGCAGGATAATTTCATCTGTAAGCAAATTTAACTTTGAAATCTCTGGTCCAAGTTTGAATTCTGCCATCTATTGAAAACCAATCTACATATTGGCACTAGAATTGAAATCTGTTGAGTCAAGACAGGAACAAGCTAGCTGACTCAATATTCTTGGGTGATGAGTCTTCTGTATGAAGAAGCAACAAAGGTATGAAAGAAACAACAGAATGAATTTATCAAAGCAGAGCACTAAACTTTCCTATGCTCCAAAGTTTGACAGAGGCCCAGGGCTAAGCAGAGGGAAGGAGAACCAAGAACAGCTCGTCGGAGAAAGGCTGAGCTCCATCCCGTCCCCCATCAAAAACCCGTCGGAGAAGCCTGCTCCGGCAGCCGTCGGTTTCTTCTGATACTTCCCAACCATCTGATCCTGGTCCATGGCTACCGACAAAGGCTCAGTCTTCTGAATGGTATATGATTGCCCAGGCGTCGTCCAGGGGTTGACGTGGCTTCCAAGCTGAATAGGGGGCGGGGCCGAGCTTTGGAGCCGCTGAGACGGCTGCTGGGCTTGGGCTTGGGCTTGGGCTTGAGAGCCAGTGAGCCGTTGCACGAGCTCCCGGAAATGGATGGGCTTGACGTTGTAGACCCTTGGCTGAGCTGACCCGGGAGCAGCCGATGACGACGGCTTCTTGGACGGCTTGGACGGCGGCTTGCTCACCGAGAGAAGGTGGTGTTGTGGCTTCTGGTTGTTGGGCTCTTGTGAGCTGTTGTTGTTGCCATGGGAGTAGTTGTAGGACACCATTTTTTCAGCTGCTTTTGGTTTCTGTTTTTGGGGTGTTGTTTGCAAGTTTTTTTGTTGGAGAAAAGTTGTAGGATTTAAGTAATGTTTTTGAGGGGGAAGAGAGGCTTTATAGTTGGGGGATGGGGGAATGAATTTGGGCGGAAATTGGGTGTGAATGGATTGAATTTTAGTCGATTAGGAAGCCGTCGTGGAAGGTGGATTGGCTGCAAAGTGGTGAAATGTGGGGAGTTGAAACGTAGTCAAAACGATGAGGCTTTGACTTCAACTTACAAACTATAGAAAATAAATACATTTCGCTTCGTGACTATAATTTAAGATTATTACAGTTCGTATCCTGTATTTTATTTTATTTTTTCTATTTTGTACCAGTTTGGATTTTTAACAAATTTTGCTTCATGCCTACCGTAGTCATATGAGTTGAGTTGATTAATGCAATCTGGTTCACTTAGGCCACGCTACAGTATATATGAAAAATTCAACCAAAAAAACAATATATATGAAAAGTAATTTTTAATTAAAAAAGTATAATTTTTTCACCTCGAAATTTGAAAAAAAAACTCAAATTTATGTATCAAGCCCTTAGTTTATTACCTCATTGATGAAATTTAGACCACTGCTTTTTAACGTAAGTGTTATAAGCTACTCCGTATTACTTTTCTATTTAAAATCAGCATGAAATGATGAACTTTTAATCCAAAAACAAAAGTAAAATTTGGTCTTTTAACTTTGAACCATTTTACTTTCATTATGAAGTTTTACCATATAAAATAATAATAAATATTGCAACATTTTCTACTTTTCCTAGAGAGCACTTTTTGGTATGAAATTTAAGTGCGCTCCCTATCAAGAAGTAACAATTAGTAAGTAAAAATTATAATGGAATTTATTAACGTTATTGAAATAGGTCATATTGGAGATGTTGGGATAGGGCATATTATCATCAAATTTTGTCTTTGTCACTCTTTATTTGGATAAAAAAAATTAAGTACCACCAAATGTGAATTACTCGTCAACATCGAAAAAAACATTAAAGTGTCCACAAATTTAGGGGTACCAAACAAAAAAAAATCAAGTAGACAACAATTGAAATTATCTTGAATTATAGGGACACTATAAAATATGCAAATTTAAAATGAATGAAACGTGGGGGTTTGGATTGGTTGGGCTGTTTACATGATTTTTAAATCATCCATTGAATTGGAATGATTAAGGAATAAATTAGCCTATAATTAAAAAAATGCAGAGATAAGGATGGATGGGCAATGAGAGAAGTTGGTTGGCTCGGGCAGCTTGGGCAGGTGATCGGGCAGGGGCTAGCCGCCATGGCCCATGGCCTGTTTGTTTGTCTCTATCGTTTTCATTTTATACTCTAATTAAATGAAAAATATTGAAAATGTGCTGAATGATTGACTATACATGACAGATAATTTAAATAATTATGGATTAATAATAGTGTATAAAACTTATGAGTGAGAAAACAAAATTCTAGTCGTTTTCTAGAGTTTAAATATTAATAAAAAAATTATTTTTAATTAGTAATCGATGTTGTTTGTGTTTAAGTTGAATTCCTGTTCAAATTAGGCAGCAAATAATAATGTTTAATTGCATATCATACTGTGTTTTCTTCTGAAGCTTACGTACTTCATACATAAATGACGCATATTAAAATGTGATTAGTACTATAACCTCAGCTTAAGAGTGATCAAAGCTTATAAGTCTAAAGGCCTATGAAAAAACGTTTGACCATAGGAAAATTTGGGACTGTAGTTAAGCATGCAAAGTAAAATTTACTTTACAAAAAGAGCTTTTTACCCAATATTTATTCAATCAACTCGAAGGTCGACCGTAGACTTGGTCTAATTCATGGAGATAGTTATACAGTCCCTCCAGCCCTAAATGTTTGTCCGTTTGTTTGTCAAACTTTAATATCTTTCCATTTATATTATACGGAAATCTATCTCCTATATTACCTTATTATCCAACTTTTTCACCAACTCTATCACTTTTTCACTCTTTACTATCGACTTTTTACATACTTTATAAAGTTTCTTAATAAATGTAAAAACCGTCCTGTTGGACAAACAAATAGGGACGGAGGGAGTATGTATGTACCTGCACTTTAACTGATTTAGGGTTGCAACTTGCAGATGTGCCCAAACAGGAAAAGGCAGTGTAATTTGACTAATTTACACGCTGTGCAATAAATCTTTTATTTAATTATTGGGAAATTCCGGATGGTACCCCTGAGTTTTGGGCTTTTCCAGATGGTGCCCACAAAAAAAAGTTATTCCGCCATATACCCCTGAGGTTTCGTTTTAGTTCGGACCGTACCCATCCTCTCAATTTACCCTAACACTTCCGTTAACTTCTCAAAAGAAAAATCAAACCACTAACAATTAAAATAAAAAAAACAAAAGAAAGAAAGAACGAAGAGGGAGCATCGAGGGCGACATCCCAGCCGGCGGGGACTTCATCGAGGGCGGCGGATTCCGGCGTACGTGGACTGCGGTCAGTGGTCGGGTTGGACGCGGGCTTCGAGCGAAGAGGGGAGTGCTGGCGGCGACCTCCATCCACTATTTTCTCCACTGGTGATTTCACTCTCTTTCTCCCTCTCTCTTTCATTATTAAGCGAGCTTGGATTCTTTTGCAATCGGATTTTGATTACTCGTTGAGAAAAATTGTGAGATCTTCTGATTTCGGGGGGGCTTGATGGATAATTAGCTGAGATCGGCGAATTGCGTCCTCTAATTTGGAACGCTTGTTGATAATTCTGTTTCAATTTTGCTTGTCCGCGTTAGGTTTTATGCTGAACAGGGATTTTTAGTGGTTAACGAATTGAATTGAATGGGAATGATAGGGATAAGGATTGAATTGATATTTATCAAGGCACAATTTTACCTTTTGTTTTCTGACATCAATCTGCAATATGAGGAATGGGAGTGAAAATTCTTATTGTGTTTTGCAGCCACAGAGCTATTCCCTCTTCAAATATTCATCTGCATTCTGCTCATTGCTCACGAAATCTAGATTAGTGTAAAACCTGTGGTGATATGGTTCCAAGAAGGCATGCTGAGGAGCATTATCTCAGTGCCCATGCTCCAGTAAGTGGTTTAGTTGTGTAAGGTTATACTATGTAGTGTGAATCTTCAAGTAGCTGCTTTTGTTTGTTCACATTTAGCTATCTAAGCGTTATAAGGGCAAAAGGAGAAGGAAGATCTATCTTCTTTCATCACTTTCTGGTTTTTAGTACAAATAGGTTTTGCATTGTTGATTGGAAGCCTTATTTTGGGGATTATGCTTTTAAGATTTTGGTGCTTTCATATTTGATATTTCAGACTTCACAGCAAATCAATTGAATATCACCCCAGTCATATGTTCTCAGCAAAGCAGGAAGCTGAAGATTTGAATCTTTATTGGCCTTAGCCCATGGTATTTTTTGGCAAACCGATGTTTCGTACAAAGTCAACTTTCCACCATTTGTCTCAAGATCAACCTGAATACTGACATCTCTTTAATGGAAGAGGAATCTAGGCAACATGTACTTATACATACCATGTAGAGGAATAGAGTTCATGAGCTGGGCTCTGTATTCTCCATTGCTTTTGTAATTCATGTGTAATGACATTTTAATAAAGTTTGGATTTTCTGATCATGTCTTTCATCGTTAGCAGTTGTTTGAGAGTTTTTGAGCTATGATTGGTTTGCTATTGTTACTAAAGACATAAACACCTGACTCTTTACTGTTCTTGAGTGTTTTGAGATTGTGTTTAGTTTAACTTAGATAGCTTCAATAGTGAATTCAATCTAATACCATACAAACACCAATCAACAAACACATTGCTCATGAACAAACACAAAGCTTTCTATCTTCTTATTTAGGCATCAAATATGATGAATACACAAACCCCAAATTCTCCTACAAACCATATAATTTACATGTCAAATAGCCATGCTACATGGCTTCTAATCTCCTCTTGAGAGTCATACAACAATTAAATTTGATAACTAGAACAATATATTGTGCCACAAACCATTCCAGCAGAGTTTTGAGTGATAGACTCTAAAGTTTTATTAGACCTTCCTCCATCGTCGCCTTCCAACTTGATTGGAGGCCTCAAATCAATTGTTAGAATGCCAACTTGTGAACTTTGCAGTGAAGTATCTTTGACCTGTCTTTCAATGCTATCAGCTACTGAAACAAAGTCCTTCTCTAGACCATTGAATTGATCGTTATCAGCTATCTTTTCAACAGGCTGAGTGATGTCATCTGTACAACAATAGCATAACTAAGATTAGAAAAGAACAAGGCAATGCAGGGTTTCAGGACAGATAAATCAACCGCACATTGGAGAAATTTAACACAACCATTACAATCCTTGGATTCTACTTCTTCCCTTGTGACAGCCAGCTGATGGTTTGCTTAACACACACTAAAATCTACATATTACTGTCTTTAGCATTTTGTACAGCAATAAAATCAATTCAGTATCATCTCTCTCTGTACTATAAACCATATGATTACATAAACAATGGTTTGCTTAACACACACTAAAATCTCCTAATGTTCTCTGGCAACTCTCCATAAGCCTTCATCTGGCATGTACTTCAATATCACATCAGCCTTGTCATCATGTAACAAAAAAATCACAATCCAAATTCAACACTTATGCACATAATCTTTCACTTCAAATCAGCAGATTCAACCTATGAACTCAATCAAGCTAAAACACAATTTGTAGCAATCAGATGGTTTCGGCCGTAGAATCGATGTTCACAATCAAAATCAACGAAATCAAAAACAGGACAGTCGGCGATAAACGAAAACGGATCAATCGAAACAACAACACACCTGATAATCGCGGAGGCCGATGAGGAACAACTATTCCGCCAAGAAATTGACAAGTCTGCATATAAAGATCGATTTGGAACAGTTGTAGTCAAGTATAAGGATACTATAAGTTGTCAAGGATACCTCGAGTTTGGACTTGAGGAACAACTATAAGGATACCATAAGTTGTCAATTTCTCTTTGTCAAGGATACTATAAGCAGTTGCAGTCAATTTGGAACAACTAGCGTGACTATTGATTTCACATCAAGATTGAGGAACAACTAGCTTCACTCTAAATCATGATCTATCATATGACTCAAACAAGAAGATAAGCAATCAAAGTTCAAAAGACCGACAAATTCAAGCTCACACTAAACACTACAAATTCAAGCTCAAGAACACAGAACACTACAAATTCAAGCTTAAAATCAAGATCGATCGGAGCAAACAGCTAGAGAACACTCTCAATAATCCTAATTTCAACAAATTCAAGCTCAATCGAAAAAAAAAACCTAATCGAGCATAAAGAGCATCTGACCTGACCACCACCCTACAACCGTGTTCTGCGCCCGTGTCCGCCTCCGCCGCCGCACAACTGACAGTTTCTCGCCGCCGCAAAGACCTCCGAGTCGCCGCCGTCCGCAGGGATCCGCCCACCTTCCTCCCGAGTCGCCTCCTTCCCGAACTGTTCGTCGTTCCGCCCACCTTCCTCCCGAGTCGCCTCCTTCTCGAACTGTTCGTCGTCCGCACCGCCCTTCGTTCGCCGGAGCCCCCTTTCTCCGAGCCGCCCTTCGTTCGCCGTTGCCGTCCTTCTCATGTTTGTGGGAGACCGGAACCCCAGACCCACCTCAGACGCGAAGTTACTTCGCTTTCTACTTTTTTACCTTTTAAATTTTAATTTTTTTTTCTTTTAATAAAGGGTTGACGGGAAAGTTTGAAAAATTGTTAGTTTTGGGAATTTTGGGCACGGTGCGAACTAAAACGAAACCTCAGGGGTATATGGCGGAATAACTTTTTTTTGTGGGCACCATCCGGAAAAGCCCAAAACTCAGGGGCACCATCCGGAATTTCCCTTAATTATTTGTTTTGCTTAACGAATTGCTCGTGTCATTTTGCGTTTTGGGCCTTGTTTTAGGTAGTTAAGAAAGATTCTAGTGTAGTTTCCATTTTCGGGAAATTGGAGCTATCGTGTGCACGTGGACGATGACTAGTCGTCTTGCTTGGCTGGGCTGGCCGCTGGCCCCGTCGTTGACGCATACCGTGACGTCACACACACATTTATTATTGGAACATATTCTAGAAGAAAATTCCAAGCTGTTTTGTTTTGCAAATGTATGAAGATTCTTAGATTCAAGTGTGAAATGAATATGTGCGCTATAGTTTCTGTTTGTGGAGATAAGGTGTTCTATAAAATGCCCCAAAGATACTCGAATTACGATGAAAAGGAGAATAATGGGGAAATGTGACAAATGAAGAGGGAAACGAAATGTAAAGCAATATGTGCTTGACGCATTAGCTCAATGGTTGACCTTTCATGGGTATATCATGGGGTATGGGTTTGAAACTTCAGAGCCAATTCTTATCCTTTATCTATGCTTTAAGCGAGTCCAAATAATAATATTTGTGACGACTCTAATCCTTACTTTATCAAAAATCATGTATTTGGGTAGGGTAAGGTTTGATGAAAGATTATATTTATTTTTAAAATTTTAGAATTTATGTCTATCTTCTCATCAAATCCATCAATTTGATGAGATTTTATTTCCTATTGTTTGTTTTCAAATTTTCTTATAAAATATCATCAATTTCTTGCAAAACCCAAGTGTGTACGTCTAAATGAACCTCATAGTGGCCCAATGGGATGGAGAAATGAACTGGGCCCGCCTGAATGGGACCAGCCCAAATTCCACCTGCTCGATTTTCAACATAAACATATTGATCCCTTTTGGATTATGGGGAACCCGCCTTTTGTTACATACTTTGGCAAGAATACATCAACATCGTTGCCCTATACTCACTTGTACCAATACAAATTGTATGTCCTTAAATGAATGAAACAACCACAATGTAATGTAACCTCTTTGAGGTGTAAAACCTTGTCGCGAACATACCCATAAGTTCCCATAACCCCTAGTCACTTGAATATTTAGCTATGTTACACGGACATGAACACACAAACCGAACACGAACACGAGAAAATATATCATTTCCATAATTTTGTATCAAGAGCGAGTTTCCCGACACAAGAAAAATGAAGAAGCGAAAAACGCTGCCCTGCTCTAGTTTCCTAGTAACATAGCTATATCTATATCACCAAAACGAGCACAATCTCGCCAATCTAACCTCAAAACTCATCCTGATTGTAAAACCTCGTCGCAATAGGCTCCACCGCGTTATCCAACAAGCTCTTATGAGCATACCCATAGTCCCTAAGCACTTGATTATCCGCGAAATTGAGCGCCCTCTGCATCCCGTCCCAACACTTGTTCGCTTTGTAATCCGGGTTATGGAACCCGGTGCACGGTTGGCACCCGGTGAAATGCGTTATAAACGGCCTCCTCCAACCGTCATCTCCATACCCGGCCTTCTCCAAATGTGGGGCCCACAACTCCCCATAGTGCTCGGCCACAACCTCCGCGTGCCGCCTCCTGAGGCCCCGCCACCTCGCCTCCTTCACCTCGTACCCCCTAGTGATGTTCTCGAGCCTATCAACAATCCCGATCCAATACCCATGTAACGAGTACTCATTCTCAACGTAGGTCTTGGCACCCCATTTCTGTTTTTGCCTCAACAACATGTAGATCATCCCTGATTGGTCATCGGCCGTTGGAAACAGCTTGTCCTTAAACGTGGCCGTTTGGATCTGGCCCCACTCCTCAAACTGGGCCGTTTGCGGGCCCATTTGGGCCCACTCCTCAAGAAACTCCATGGCCCATTGGCAGTTCCTGATCAGGAAAACCCCAGCGTTCACGCTGACCCAACTCGGCTTCTTATCATAGATTAGCTCGCGCCAGCCGTGGACCACCAAGTTATGGGCCCGGTACCGGGCCAGGGGCACCTTGAAGTCCATGTCAGTAAAGGCGGCGTCCGAGTCGACCCAGAAGATCCACTCGGACTCAGGATGGGCAATCATGGCGGACTTGATCACCTGCATCTTGGCCCAACACCCGCCCATCCGCGGGTCCAACACGGCCATGTTGTTGAAGATCTCGTAGCCGTGGCGCCTGCAATCAGTGCAAATCTTCTGTTATAAAATTGTGTCTCCAAACCGTGCTCTTGGACTACAATTGGTTAATTTAGACAAATATTCAAAAGGAAAAAAATATTTCAGAAATTAATATTAGCATTCACCAATGTTCTAGAAAATCGCTTCTATGCGAAGAAGGGCCGCCTAGCGCCTAGGAGACCGGTTGTCTAGACGGTCCAAACGGACATTTAACACCGCCTAAACGGGTTAAAAGGCTATGCAGACGGGAACCACGTAGCGCGGATCCTAAAAGTGATTTTTATAGCACTCCCCCATCCATCCACCAATCATAGGCAAAGGAACGTGGAAACGCAATTTTGTAACAGAAGATTTGCACCTACCTGCAATAGTCGACCTTGTTCTTGAAGAACCGCAGCATCAAATGGTCGCCTTTCGGGTGCGAGCACTCGGACGGCTGAGATCCGGTCACCACCAGGATCCGGTCGTCCAATCCGACGGCGTACAACGGGTGGCGTTTCAGCCACTGTCGCCGCTTCCGGTCCCAGTCCCTCATCGGCTTGTCGAGGGCCGGCCCGAGGGTCGGGTCGTCGTAGAAGGTCGGGTCGACCGGGTCGCACTTCCGGGCCGGGCCGGGCCCGCAGTGGCGCGAGTTGACGGCGTTGGCGGCGTCCGTGTCCAGGTCGCCGGTTTTCTTGAAATTGGGCCTGGGCTGGAAATCTGGGCCTATTGGGCCGGAGTTGAATACGGCCCAAATGCCCCAACAGACCAGGATCGCTAGAACGCCGCTCCCGATCAGGCGGACGCCGTCGGGGTAGGCGGGTTTGTTGCGCATGACGGCGGCGGAGATTTTTTTTTCCGGCGAGTTTGGGGTTTTTTTTTTTTTTTTGGAAGAGAGAGGAGGTGAGATTTGATTTATGGGTTGGATGGGAAATTAGGCAATAAATGGTGGGATTTTAATAATCTTGGAGGAATTTAATGTTTCGCAGAGATCGCAATCTCGAGAGATTAAAATTGGAAAAGCTGTTTGTTTAATATTGGGAATTGTGGGTTGACCTAATTGGAAGGTGGGATTGAAGGGGAATATTGTTAGAAGGGATTGAGGAAGATGATGAGTGGGATGAGGATAAGAGCTTCCAAATTGTCGTCTGCATGTGAATTGGAAATTGCAAAATGGATGAATTATTTGGAAGGTGAGCATTTTTGGATTGACACAAAATGGTAAGTGACTAAAATTAATTAGTGGCGCTTGTTTGCAGAAATGTACAAGATTTGTAGATAAAAGGGGCACAAATCACGTAAAAAGCGGGTGTTTTTGGATGGATTTTCTACTAAAACGACTTTGATAGCTCGACTATGTTGAATAAACTTTCAGTGTTTTGTGTAAAGATGTGTAGACGTGTAGTGTAGGCAGCAAAAGAGTCACATGTTTTGGGCTATGTAGTATTAAATAACATTAATAATTTCACACTTGAGTTTGAGTGAGGAGATATATATAGACGTGGGTCCGGTTCCGAAACAGCCGTTCTGGTTCCAGAACCGCCAGTTCCCGGTTCCGTGGGAAGAGGAACCGCAACCATAATCGGCCTTGGAATCGGAACCGCCGGTCCGGTTCCGTACGGTTCCAGTTTCAGCTGGTTTTGACCCGGTTCCCCGGAACCGGACCCAGGTCTATCATATATAATGCAATGGCCGCCCTCAAATCTTGCCGAGTTTTAAGCATGTCGTGTTTAGCTTACAAACCATGAATTCGTTTGATTGATGTTTGTGTACACAACTCATTAGATGCTTATCATATATGTGTATATATATGTATATAATATTGCAAATTACGTGATTGGTTGACGTGCTGATAAAGTTAGGTCTGTTTGGATGTTACAACACGTACGTTATCGCTTGTAGTAATTCAAGTGGCCACGTTTGGTGTTTTTTGTTTGTAAATTGCGTAGGCTCAACATACATGTGGACGTGTCTCAAATCTTGGGAGCCTAAAATTAAAGATAGCATTATAGAACTGTGGTGATCCGGAAGTTGGGCATGATCAATTGCTTAAAAGTTGTTTTTATTGTTGAAAGTCCTTGTCAAACTAGACTTTCTAATTTGCCTGTAAATCTGCAAGCTAAATGCCAGAATGTTGCATGTTTGTGCATTACTCGTCAATGAAATTAAACAATTGTCCAAGAATGGAGGCTGTCAGATCAGATGACTAACACTGTCACACTGTATAGTATCATACTATCATGTTACATGCTATAACAGTTGACTTACGTTGCATGATTACGTGATCTACATTCTACAGCAATAATTTGAAATTTAATAGTTCCAGTTTTTATAATATATCTTCTTATGATCTTATCCATCAAGTTTTAAGCCCATCAAAACCTAGTCAAAGAAATTAGAAAAACAAAAAACAAGGTTTGTACAAATGCAATTAGCCTTCCACAACTGCTAACAGCATGGGAATAGGATGATAATAAAATTACAAGCCCGCATTTGATGAGGGGTAGGAAAAAGCCAGCCCCATCAAAACCAAACCCACATTTGACCATTACCTTTAAAACAACAACTAACAACATGGGAATAGGATGATAAACTGATGAATACAAGTAATGACACTTAACTAATTTGCCTTCAAGCCAAGAGCTGGGCGAAGACACATTACACACAGATGAACATGAGCTCTCACCAGCCCAACAGGCCAATTCATCCACTTGTATATACAAACCAACTTAATATAAGAAGACAAGGGTTTATACGTGTTTACCTTTAGTTCAGCAGCCTTTCAAATCCCTCCACCTGAGGTAAACCAGCCCAGCATGATAGTGAGTATACGCCCCAGCCACAACCAGCACATGGAAAAGCTGATGACTATGCCCAGCAATATCGAATTTCCCGGGCATCCATCGCTCTGGAACTCTAGTCGCATAAATAAGCGCTCCAAGCCCATAGAAGATTCCCATCAAAACTTCATACCCTGTTGTGTGCAGCGCTTCTGGATGGTGACGGAACAGGTAGAGTTTATGAAAGATAGGTAAAATGCCAGAAACGCCCATGCCGAAGAAGAGGGAAGCGCGCATGGCTCTGTACTCGGGTTTTTGGAAGACTGGGAGGAGAGAAACCGCAATTGTAATGAGTCCGAAGATTGTTATGAAGCCGAGGTAGAGGTTGCAGAAGAAAGGGTAGCACATGAAGGAATAGTAGACGGGAGGGTAGAAGGATGTTGAAATGAGAGCTGCGATTCCAGCATAGTCGAGCCTTAGCATAATGTATGTCAAACGTTCTGAGTGGCATGAGAGGAGGTGGCATATGCTGCTTGATAGTAAGCAGAACATGGCTCCACCTAGGAAGGCAAAGAATGGCCATCGGGTGATCGGTCGCCTTAATCTTAGAAGAGGTGCTAGTATGTCTGCCATGTCATCCTTCATGCTACGCTGTGTTCCATTAGAAAAAAATGTCAGATCCAAGTTGCGAATTAGAGTTTGCATAACAACATGATTAATTATGTGCAAGTAAAACAAGAGTCATTCCAACCAGATTCATCAGTCATAACTCATCAGCAGAGGTTCTTCTTACTGAATTTGGAGGAACACTTACAAGGCTACAATCTTGACCTTTAATATTGCACTTTGTGGATGATTGCAGAAGGTTACCTTTTTAGTTCAGATTCAATTCCAGTTAACATCACACATGTAATTAGTGAGAATAGTACTGAAATGATCAACTTGACTCTAATTTATAAACACTAAAAGTTGATTTGCAACCTAAAATGCACTTCTTCCTTCAATTGAGAAGGTAATAGCATTAGACTATGTGCTGCTAATTAGCAATAAAGATTAAAGACCGCAGTCCATGACAATCTTCACGATCTGATCAAACACTGTATGCTGTGCAAGACTGGTTAAACAGCATTCGACTACATATCAGAATGACCAAAATTTTCAAGCATTGGCTACAAAGCACTTGAAGAAAGACCAGACACTTTACCAGAATGCAAACGTCGGAGTGGTTGCCACTGGAGAAACGCTCTGGCACACAGTTGGATAGAAGATCCATGACGTGATGCCAGCTAGTAAGCGATGGACGAATATCCATTGTTTTCATCTCCTCCCGAAACTTGTGAAAATCAGGCATGTGGGGTAAAGAAGGAAGACATGTCAAAAGGTCCGCTGGCACATTGTGCAGGTCAACCCTCTTTAGAACATCAGGTAAATGATGCAAAGAATGAAGGTCGACCACTTTGGGGACTTTCGTTGCAGTATATATGGTCAGAGATAGAAAGATTAAGAATCCAATCAAATGCCTGCACAAAACAGCAAATCAAGGTCAGACGAACCAAACCGTCAGACCTATAATGCAATCTCAATCCTAAACCAGGCAATGTCACCTCTAAAATCAACTCATTACAAGATCTAGAGCTTATACTAGCTCTTCAAGTGCATAAAATTCATGGGAAGGATTCAAAGTAAGCTCAAATCATAGAACTGAAAGATTCAGCTTTCTGCACCCTTCAGCTGCCATCTCAATTTTTTCAAGCCTATTCTCATCTCACATGAACAAGACAATAGATAACTATTCTTCCATTACAAAACTAATCATGTCACCTATAATGCAATTTTAATCCTAAACCAGGCAATGTCACCTTTAAGGCTTTAACATCAACTCATTACAAGATCTAGAGCTTATACAAGCTCTTCAAGTGCATAAAATTCAAGGGAAGGATCCAAAGTTAACACAAATCATAGAACAGAAAGATCCAGCTTTCTGCATCCTTCAGCTGCCATCTCAAATCTTTTCAAGCCAAATTCTTATCTCACATGAACAAGACAATAGATAACTATTCTTCACTTACTAAACTAATCATGTCAGAATTCCTTATATCCACAATTGGCCTATCAGCTAGCAGATGAAACATATATGCAAACAAAATTCCTCTTTCACACTGCCTGAAATCCTGAATTCTGAAACATGCAAAATAATTCTCGGTTGACAAAGCCTACATACTGTAACATATATCAAAAGAGAGAGGATTCAGAGGCAAGAGAGCGAACTCACGTCCAAACATTGAGAGTCTCGTTATGAATCTCGAAGACGCTGAGAAGAGTCTGCTTCAACGGCCATTCGGATCGATAATGGCCACGAATGTACTCATTGTCCTTCAAAAAGCCAGGCAACGAGTGATAATCAACAAGCTGGTACCTCACCTTCCTCCATAGCCTCTTCCCTTTCCCTCTCTTGGAACGCTCGTCCACCGCCTTCTCCTCCTCGAATTTCCTCGCACTCGCCTCCGCCATTCCCCGCCGATCGTGCTCGCCCTCGCACATTTCCCGATTTCCGGCTCCTGCAGACGGAAATTCAGCCAAAATCGAACGATTATCGATCTACGATCTCAAAGACCTAGCGGACTCGAAATTGGACGAAATTACTACCAACAAATTGCAGAAAGCGATGATGAATTACAAGATGACAAAACGAAAGTCGGCAGGGACAAATTAGGGCGAAAGCGATGTGGCAATCGATCGATCGATCGAGAGAGAGAGAGAGAGAGAGATGAGGGAGTTTGTTCGAGTTCTGGTGGTGGAATTCGTTTTGTTACGTGGTTGAAGGAGGTGTGTCGAGTTTCAGAGCACGGAATTCAATAGCTTACAAAATTGAGTTTGAATTTTCACAAAACCGCCCAAAAATATGAGTTTGTGCATGATACCGCCCTTTATAGTTGAGATTTCATAAAACCGCCTAAAATATGAATTTATGTGCAAAGCTGCCCTCAAAAATTAAAATGGCAAAAAATCAACCCATAACAGGCACTCTTGTTAGAAGACAACCCATTTTTCAAATATATAAATGTATAAAATATTTCATTAGTAGATGGGAAAACTATTATGTATATGACTCGAGAATAATATGTATATTTTGCATAAAAATTGGAAGATTAAATGAAATTTTGTTGAATAGAGATAGTATTTGATGATTTTACTAATTAAAAAGAAAATATCTCAGATATTTCGGAGGCATTTTCACTATTTTATTCCGTGTAAATCATTTATAAGTTATAACCACAACTTTATAATATTTTGGTTATAATATAAACCACCTAAATTTGCCAAAATTTATTGAGTCACCCCCTTTGGTAGCTAGGTAAGCTAGCCACTTTGGGTACAAAGCCAAAATGCATTATTGCCCCGAGAACTTTTGAGTGTACACCAATTGTGGACGTAAGTCGGTACATGCATGCTTTAAACAAATTCAACATGTGATAGAGCGTTTTTACACTAATTATGCATAGCTATACGGCACGAGGTACCAATATGACCACTTTAGACTAAAAAAAACAATTAAATCCATCTAGGCAAACTAAGTTTTGCACGTAAACTATATTTTTCTAATTTTACGGTCGCTAAATATGAATATAAAATGCTATAGCCGAAAAAAAAAACTTTATTACTGAAAAACAATACTATCAAAGTTGTACTTGTGAATTGTGATTGTGTAGATGTCATTGTCGTTGGTACCGAATTTAATTTGGATCAAATCATCCCGCCTTGGAATATTCGCATTCTATACTATTCTTACTTTAGTAAATGTCATTGTCGAACTTTAGAGGTTCGAATAGAATGGAATGTTGTAAAAGATGTGTCCAATTTCAAATAGAATTGACTTTTTTAATATAAAAGGGAATATTTAGTATATTGGTAGCTCAAAGTTAATAAGATATTTTAGCTCGAAAAAAAATAAAATTTATTTTCGAATTGGTCACTATTTATCGTTTTGTTCTTTTAATCTCATCAGTCCATTTCTTTAACCCATTAATCACCATAACTCATCACTATTTAGTAAATAGTGATGGCAATAACTTTGCAAGGTTTGAGTTGCCCTTTCATGGATACATTGTGATGGAAACAGAGAATAATCAGCCAACACAAACAAGACAAACACAATCCACCAGCTGGTCCTCACAATCAGAATTCAGAACACAAAGCAGTTTAATATACAAATGGCCTTCAACAAAGCTTCAAGACATTAAAAACAATCACAACCAATACTAAAGAAAAATTGTGAGGGTTTGTGTCTGTTCAACTTGAAGATTTGGAGTGCTTCATGAGCCACTCAATGACTGAATCAATGTTGGTTGAGTTCTTGCATGATATCATGTAGCAACATACTTCTCTGCCTGTAATCGACCTGAGATCCCTGTATTAACAAAGATTAAGTTATAACCCGTTATCAAATGACTATTATGTAATTAAATGGGAACGAAATTCGCTCACATTTCATCAGTTAGAGCCTGTTTCGATAGTGCTTCAGGTTTATCAATCTTGTTGCCAAGTACCAGGAGAGGGATGCCAGCCAACAACGGTTTGCTGACTAGATCGTGGAGCTCGCTCCTTGAGATGCTTACGTTATCGTGATCAGCAGCATCCACGACATAACTGTGCATCACAAAATTAGGAGTGAAGATTATGCACCAAATTCCAATAGGATCCAATAGCAAAACCATCAAGAAGCTATCATCACCAATTGAAGCTTTGAAACATGACTGCAACATAACTTAAGTTCCTTGATACAGCTAAACTCTAAACATGGCTTGAATAAAGTAAAGTTGCTATTACTGAATGAAAAACTTGTGGATCCTAAAGGGATAAAATACTTTAAAAAAAAAAAAGAATAGATGTTGTATATAGAATGCAATGTATGGCAAAAAATCCTTCACAGAATCACAATGACTAAGAATATGCTGAAATGTTAGCCTTCTGCAATGTTAGCATGTATTTTAAGACACCATGCCAAATACAAATAAATTCAAGAACAAGTCAGTAATAAACTATGTAATGTGATGGTTTTCCCAGCTTAGATACAGACTTCATTAATTCATGTAAGGTTTCCTCACCCATCTTGTAAAAGTCTACTTACAACAGATGTAATGACTAGTAACAGATTTATCATGCAGATTTCCAGCGGAAAAATAAAATAAAATGAGCATATAGAGTTAGCTGAAGAGAGGTTTCATACACAATAGCTGAAACTGCACGGCAGTATCTCTCCCACATACTACGGAACCTTGGTTGGCCCCCGAGATCCCACAGCTTTATTGTGACATTTCCTTTAGTTACCTTCTTCATATTGAATCCAACCTGAAGGACAAACTCATGTCAGATACTTAAGCATTGCATAAGTAAAATGCAAGTCTGCCTCTTGCAAGCGCAACTTACCGTAGGGATCATGTCTTCACTATATCCACCAGTAGCAACAACATTTACAAGGGATGTCTTGCCTACATTCTGAAGCCCTATTAAAGAGAGCTCCATTTCTTGCTTGAAAAAAAGGCTGCAAATTTAACAATGAAAAGGGAGATCAGGAACAGAAAGAGTTAGCATCATATTTATTGATTAATGTTAGAGTTCAAGACTGGGAAAATTTAGAGTTGCAGGACAGGAGTACTAGACGACTCGAGTTCCTTAACAGCCTATTAGGCAGGTATTCTATCATTAGGCAAAGACCACTTATTCTCTTTCACTGTTAAAAATGTAACTTAAAATATGCAGAAACTCCGAACAGATCATTGGTCTAGTTCCAGAGAGTAGATAGGGAGTGAGAATTGATTCAGAAGGTCAACAAAACATATTCTAAAGATCCACTTGCTGTTGAATAAAAACTAAACCAACTGAAGGGTCTTCTTGGTAGAGACAATGCAAAACGACAACGATATATCTTCCAATTCCAGTAGATGTGAATGCTGATTCTTTGAATTTCATTAATCAGGTTCAGGTTTAGGAATGTCCCGAAGGTAAGCACCTCACTTCGGTTTATACGTAAAAACACCTAGAGACTAATAGACGACTCGAGTTCCTTAACAGACTATTAGGCAGGCATTCTATCATTAGGCAAAGACCACTAATTCTCTCTCACTGTTAAAAATGTAACTAAAAAATATGCAGAAACTCTAGAGAGTGAGAATTGTATCAGAAGGAGAACAAAACATATTCTAAAGATCTACTTGCTAGTGAATAAAAATTAAACCAACTGAAGGGTCTTCTTGACGAAGACAATGCAAAACGACAACGATATATCTTCCAATTCCAGTAGATGTGAATGCTGATTCTTTGAATTTCATTAATCAGGTTCATGTTTAAGAATGTCACAATGGTAAGCACCTCAACTAACTCCTGATTATAGTTAACAAGAATCTCAACCATAAGTGAATCACACCTAGAGATTCCACCAACTAAAGTCGATCAATAATCATTGTCCAATGCCAACAAGTCATCTAACCAGAATCTAGATTTCAAGAGACTACTACATCTGCCTCCATGTGTAGCAAGATCACACAAAAACCACAACAACCAGTCAAACCACAAAAGACAATCATATCTGCAGCAAACACATACTATCAAAATTTCAACTTATTTTCAGTATTGCCTCAATATCCACTAGTCACAACTCACAAACACACTACCATACCAAAATCCTTACCTTACACAGATTAAACAGTCATACAAAGCATAAAAAATTCCATGAAACCAAATTCCTCAGAACACTAGGGTTGATCAAGTAGTTTCCACATCCAATTTCTGATCCGCCATGTGACACTCTACCCTAAATCCCTAATTATGCTACATTCTATGTATTTTCCGCTTCAGAAGAGCACAAATAAGCAACACAGGCCGGGATTTGACCTTCGAAGGACATGATTTCAACTTTCAAAATTCAAATTTGAATCGAAATTGACAGGAAACTCGACAAATCTTGACCTCGGCGAGTAATGCGAAGAACAAAACAAGCATCGAAAGCGAAAATCCCTTCCATTGGTGTTACGGACAGAATTGATTACCGAAAAATGCGAAAACGAGCGAGGAAGTTACCTTCGAAGCCAATTCAGGAGAGAATCCCACAGACTCATGGTTCTCGGACGATCTCGTAGAAGGAAGAGGGATAGAACAAGGAGAAGGTGCAGAGTAGAGATCTATGGAGCTCAGTGAAGAGACTCGCCCCCGCCTGAAAATGGAAATCTTCCGGTCTTTGAATTGACGGAGGAAGAGGAGAACGTAATATTCACAGAATCGTATAGAATTGAAAAACAAAAATAGTTTTGGGGAAAAAAAAAGAATATACTGATGAATTATAGTGCGAGTGTTAGCTGGCAGTATACGTAACAGCTAATCAAAAGAGGCCACGTAGCACACTTGCGGTTCATGCGCGTGGACGGTAATTTGGGAGTTACAGGGAAGTGCTAGCTAATAAGCCAGTTGGCTGATAAGCGTTATAATCTGTATTGGACTGTATTATTTTCTATAGAATAATTTGCATAAACTAATGTGTTAAATTCGTATTTAAAGAAAATTTATACTATATATTAAAGGGAATAGATCACGTGAGAGAATGATATTTAAGGAGAGAAATAAGAATAAATCTCGTTCAATTAATCATGTTATACGAATGGCTATAAAAAAAATGTAACAAATAACGGTGTATTTCACTTAACTTGATTGTGTGCTTACAAATAACTATCATGTTGCCCGTGCGTGGTAACAAATAACGGTGTATTTCACTTAGCTTGATTGTGTGCTTACAAATAACTATCATGTTGCCCGTGCGTGCATCGTGCAGGCCGACGCCGTTGTCAACACCAATGATAATGCCACCATTTTTGAGTACTTGTGCATGATGTTAATTGTATGTTTAGAAAGATTGGTTGGTGCTTACACTATTGTAGCGATGATGGGATTATGGTGGTACAAGGGAGGATCGATACCCATTACGATTTACGAATGTATAAGTCACTCCACAATCATTTTGAAAGGGTAAGAACTGATTTGTAATTTTTAGGACCTCAAACTTGTAGAGGGCCACATATTTTAGTTAATGAGTTATGGCCCAACTTAAAGTTTTCCAAATAACATTAATATCCATCTAATTACATCCCAATATCCCATCATTCCCTTGTGGGATGTAATAACAAGAGTAAAAGACTACATATGTAAAGTTCAAGATCTCTCTTGGTTATGATTTCATGAAGAAATTCAGGGGTCCTTGTGGTTGTTGTAGTTGATGAATCCGTTTGAAGCCTAAACAACTAATTTTGGCATCAAATTATTTGACCTAGAACTAATTTCCGTCTAACTATATAGGTCAATTTAGTGAAAGATATGTAAATTAAATGACTATGTATGGGTGAAAGAAACTACTAGTACGTAAGAGTCGACAAGGAGATACTTAGGTATTAGCGTTGGAGGCCTAACTGTTTGGCTAGATGTCAAAGCCAATTAATTAGATATGCAAGCTAAATAATGGGTAGCCATTTCCTGCTTATTGTAAGTTACAACCAGAGAGATCTACAGCCAAGAATGTTCAAAACAGAAGACGGCAAGAGATAAAGGAAATTTTACATCTAAATCTAATTTTACATCTAAATAACCTGGCTTCTCAATTTTATGTTTTCCAAGTTTCCTTAGAAACATATTTTTTCCTTTATAACTTGTAAAGTAAAAATTCTAGATCAAAACTCCACATAGACTACAACAAATCAACCACATACATGAGGATTAAGCAACTCTTATCTACCAGTTAGAAAAGTTTTTAAATTCCACACTCGGAGCACCTAGCTTCCTCTTCTTTCCGGTGGCGATAGAAGACGTACCATTTTCGGTTACTTTAGTAGTGGGTTCAGTCTGAGCAGACTTAGCCCTCAGGTATTTGGCAACGCCTCCGCCGGCTCCTCCACCCTCTGCTATTCCCGTTCCTGGGTTACTATACCATGATCCAACCTTTTCCTGAAAGTAGTAGTGACAAAAAAAGGATCAGGATCGTTAGGTATTCAGGAATTGAAAACATATAGTCTTGTTTATATGAGGGTTTAGAAACTAACAAGCTCTTGATTATCGACGCTCTTGTCGTCTTGTTCTTTTTCTTTCTCCTCTTCTTCATCAGGTTCATTGTAAGGATTTACAAAGACGTTTACACTTATGATCTTGATTTCTTCCTGGAAAAGAGGCAGACGGGTAATATGTATATAGTACAAATTGCCACTCGACCAACTTTCAAGAATAGTTGACAAATAATTCAAGGATGAATCCTCCAAGACCACCATAACAAGGCAGACTGGAACAGAGCCCTTATCACAGAAAAGTGTAAACTTATGATGATGGAGGTTCTAAGGAAGTTAAATTTATGCTTGCAAATGCTCGGAAGCCTCAAAGCTTTTGATTGAATTTTAGAAAGTATAGCGTTCTGATGCTTAGATGCATTTGATGATAATATGTCTAATGTATAAACACAGATCCTCTGATGCATATTAAGCAACAAAACAGCAAAAAAGATGCAACTACCAGTTATTATCATCCACAACAAATCTGTATTTCCTTTCAAAATTAATAAGCAGAAATTAGAAATATAAAGAGGATGAGATGGAAATTTCAAAACTAACCAGAGGTCTGTCATCATCATCTACAGGAACCTTCTCCATTGTAGCAAGTGTAGTCATGCCACCGACGATCATACCAAAAACTGTATGCTTGTAGTTTAAATGAGTTGCAGATTTATACAGAATAAAGAACTGTGAACCATTCGTGTGAGGACCACTGTTTGCCATACTCACAACACCCCTTCCTGAATGAAGTAGCTTGGAATTCAGTTCATCTTTAAAAGTTTTCCCCCATATTGATTCGCCCCCTTTTCCAGTACCAGTAGGATCACCACCTTGAATCATAAAGTTCCTGCATGAAATGCATTCGAAATTCTTGTCAGTATAAGAAACAGTTTCCTGAGGAATATTAAAATTGATTTTCCACCTTACCTGATACTTCTGTGGAAAACCACACCATTATAATATCCACGCTCACAAAGAGTAATGAAGTTTTCACATGCTCTAGGAGCCATGTCACAGTGTAGCTCAATGTTCAAGTCACCATGGGTTGTCTGCAGCTGTACATAGCCCTTTTTCTTCGGATTTTTTTCAACTTTCACGTATTCAAACTCATTCTTCGTGACAGGATCGAATGAAGTAGAAGTGAAGGATCTTGAAGCAGCACCAGACGTATATCGGCTCTTTACCTGAGACAGGTTCATAAAGTGATAATTATTATGCTTTGAAACATGATATCGTCAAAAAGACTAAATGCTGACAGATAATTCAAGACATAACAGACAATAGAGTAAGAACGAAATGAATAAACAATTTCAAATTGTCTTTTCACTGTTATGGAAGAGCATGAAGCAGAACACCAAAAATGTGAAGATACACATGCAAAATAACTTGAAGTAAATAGACACATAAATGTTAACAATTCCAGACCACGTACCATCTTCGCATTCACAGGATCTCTATCCCCAGACATATGCATTGCGATCCGAGCAGCAGTCTTTTCAGAAGTTCCAGCTTTCGCAGCAGCTGCGCTTCTTCCATGTACGGAGGCAGAAGCAGCATCAACTATACTAAAAGTCTGTTTGTGCTCAGTTTCCCCTTTTGATTTGGCTTTCTCTTTGATTCTTGATCTTGCAGCGAGAAGAGCGGTTAGTGCTGCTGCCCGCTCCTCTTGAGCCTTGCTTCCACCACCTCCAAGCAATGCAGTTTGCCTTCCTTTTTCAGTTCCAAGCTCTGCTAACATCTGCTTTATATCCCCACTTACATTTATATTGTAAGCTGGATCTGATTCCATTTTCTTCAATTCTGAAAAATGAACAAAAGAATATCAAACCAATCAACACTTGTTTATTGAATAATGAAAAGTAGACATGAGTATAAGTATAAAGCTGAAGATCTATTTATGAATACCTTCATCATCAATTTTCAATCCCTTCTTGACATGATCAAAATCAGTTAGAACTTTGGTGTCAACTACATTAGGATTCTGCAGAATTATAGGAGCAACTTTGTGTTAAATACCTATTGAAGCCAGCATGAGCTAAACACTTTTAGTTGAAGGAAATTATGTTAGGCACTTACTTGAATAGTTATCAGATCCCCCCTAGTGAATGGTTCGTCAGTGAGCAGCTCCTTCCAGTTCTTAGTTTTAATGTTTAATTCTTTGATTGCCTAAACAAAGTAGGCGCAAAGAAGTTTTTCACATTGCAGGCAACTTCCCCCAAAATTTACAATGAAAATATTTGTAAGAAAAGTGGCAAGGAACAAACCTCATAACAGAACACATTGCCTGTTGTCTTCACAGCCACAATGTGTGTGAACTCTGTGAACACCTTGTTCAAGACTGGACACTGAAACTCCCCTAATACAGAAATACACAGACATTCAATCCAAGTTTTCTCAATTGCAGTGGCATACAATGTCAATTGAGCAGCATGTTGACTGAGTGGTACAATCGATCACCAATTAACCATGTTTTCCTTCCGTGTAGGGTGTTTAACATTACTATTAAAGTTTCGAATCCGTTTTTTCGGTTTACTTGTTTCTCTCTTCAGTTTTCTGGCTTAGGTTTTTCTTGGAAAACATTAGTGACATCACACAAGGTACATAACTTAGCAAGATACACAACTTACTATTAAAGTTCCGAATTCATTTTTTCGGTTTACTTGTTTCTCTATTCAGTTTTCTGGTTTAGGTTTTTCTTGGAACACATCAGTGACATCACACAAGATACATAGCTTAGCAAAAGGCCTATATAATCCACAACTTCCTTCCAAACTATACAAAGCATCCATCCCATTGGTGTAGCCCAAGCTACAAGCAAACAAATTTATGATTGAGAATTCATAGAACTTACCATCAGAGTTCTTGTGGAAGTTTAGAGGAATCAAATCCTCTAGTTTAAGTGGAGCTCCATTGACCGGATTCCGTCCATACTTTCTGATGTATGGAGTAATATGCCTGCACACATAATGATAATCCCAAAATTACAATTCCAAAAGATTTTCTCTACACTTTCTTTAGCACTTCAACTTGAAATTACAGCAAAACTCACATGACATCGAACACACTCCCATCCGCAGTACAAACCGGATCCTCAAAGGGAGTGAACGTGAGCCTGCAACCAGAATTAGGTCAAAGAGAAATCAGGACATAATTAAGCGCCAACATCAACGATTGCAAATTCTTTGTTGCATAATCGATGAAGTAGATACTCAGGAGAGGGAAAGTGCACTTACGCGCAACAATAGAACGGCAGGCGCTTGAACGGAGCCCCGGTTTCTTTGGACTTGGCTCCGCCCCATTCCGTTGCCCACTCCGTCTTCGTTATGAACATTCGGTCTTTACTGTGCTGCTTCTTCCCCATCTCTTCTCTCCTTCTTCAATTCAATTGATCTGCGAGCGAAGTTCACGAGCTAGCAAGCTGTGTAGCAGAGCTCTCTTTCTGAAATCTGATATGAACGAGAGAGACGACGAGGACGAGCACGGCGGTGACGCCAGCTTTTAGCGGATCGGAAAGTGCTCGGCTTATTGGGTCGGGCCCGTCTTTATAATTGGGCCCAATTAATCTGTCGAGTTCTTTATTTGAAACGAATATTTGTTCATTTATGACACATTTTTAATTTAATTCATGCAAAAAAAAAAAAAAAAAAAAATTGAAAATTTTGCTTATTCACGATACATTGGCAATTAAATTCATACAAAAAAACACAAATATTGATCCTTAAGTAATCCAAAAGGCAATCACCTTTATATAGAGTTGTCAAACTTATTCCGATTGAATACGGTTTCGAGTCAATCGGGCATGCTAAGCCGGGTCAGGTCATAGTAGATTATCATGTATGATTATGAAGAACTTGATGATTGTATTAAGAAGAGGAGAACCTCCTACATATAGATTACAAGAGTTGTTTGAGCTCTAGGTAAGAAGATATCTTAATCTATCTAATTCTATCTATGTAGTATGTAAAGAAGATATAGCCCTAAACATAGATATGATAATTGAAGTACAAGCTATGTATATAGTTTAAGGTAAAGCAATATCCATGGCACATAGTTATACTTTGTTTATTTGATTATAGGATCTTTACAACCATACTTCTAGAATAATTTCATTATAGAGTATTGAAGTCGAAATTCTATAATCATATAATGATTTGATTCAAGAATAATAAACGATTCAAGACATACTTTTAATGACATAACTCGACTAAAGTTTGCTTTAACTCTTTCTTGAAGCACCTACTGATATTTTTCTCCTCAGAATTCCCCTCTCCTACCAAATAATCATCTCTAACCTCAACAAAAACTAAAGATCATCTCCACATGGTTGCTCTACAATAAAAAAAAAATATAAGTGGGTGCTCCAGAAATGTGAAATACAAGTTTCATGAAACTTAGATGCTAATTGTTGTCACAAATGCACCGAAGAGGAACATGGGCATGGTTTTCAGCTACAACCACTTTATCTCCAACCTTGCTTAGATCCTTCTTTGAACCAGAGGACAAAACCCGTAACGCTCTTCAATCCTTCGATAAACCGCTGCCTAATGTTTTTCTTGGTCTTTGAAGTGTCATTTTCCTTGGGAGGAGAAGATGATCTTTCATCAAAGAGCTCTCCTTTATCACTCGGAGGCAATACTTTGAAACGCAAGTTGCTAGAAGAGATCGATCCCCTCTCGCCTTTCTTCACCTTGTTAACTGTTTTGTTGTTAAACCGACAGCTAACTGACCTGCAAGATGCATTATCCTTTTCTTTGATTCCACTCCCTTCCTTCTCAGATTCAATCAGTCTTAGCCTCATGGTGGTCAGCTCATTCTCTAGGCTCTGAATACGTGAGGTTGTCGTATCAATGGCTGCCTTGAGCTGAGCTACCTGTGGGAGGCATGAAAGGGACATAATCTTTGAATGCACAGCAGTTTTCTAGTCTCACCATGATGCTAAATCAACAAATCATTCACATGAGTTCACTTCAAGTGTACAGAAGCATCTTTTAATGTCATTCTAATATGACACTTGTTTGTTTGCATCTAGTGTTCTCTCTTAATCCACCAAAACTTCTCAAACATTGATGAGTCAAGTTGAGCCAATACCTGTTGGAAGGCGGCATCACGCTGCAGAAGTGCACCGAGTGAAGCATCTGCCGGTACACTGTCACTATCATAAGCTCGATCAACGGGTTGATGATCATGGTGGATGTGCATACGGGAGGAAGCTATAGCATTGGAGATTGAACGGTGAGTGTTGAGCTGCTCCATTAGCATGGCTTGGACAATGAATCGTAGAGGCATCCTAGGGTTTTGCACGGAATGCATCAGCACTTGTGGCGAGAGCATGTTGCAATCTATAGAGTTGCAGATTCTGGTCTTCTCCTCCTCTGACATTTCCCCCTCATACACCTATTGCAAAACTTTGATCAAATCAACAACAGAACATATCACCAAAAAACCAGAATAAATCACACAAAACTGAAATTCCCACCCATACACATAATCTACAGAGAAACAGGATTTCAGATCAACAGCATGCAAAATGTAGAAAAATCAACAGAAGAACCAGAATCTCCCAATCTCAATCAAATCATACAAAAAATCGAGAAAAATCTACCGAAGATTCGGCCAAAATTCAATCTACCGAGACCTAATAATCATGATTTCAGATCAACAGCCATGAATTGGATCATATACGAAGCAATCGCACTCAGATCAACACAAAATTGAAGGCTGAAATTAGCGTTTCCGATCCGACTGACCTTGAGATAGATCTCAACAAGCGCGTAGAGGAAATCGTGGCTCTGACTAAGCCGGCGTTGCATCGAATCGGCGACGATCTGAAAATCCGTTACCGGAACCGTCTTGAGAGAGTCGGCGCAGCCAGAGACACCGTCGTCGTGAGACAGCGCCTCGAGGCACCTGCTCGGGAGAAACACGAGCTCCTCCGCCTCCGGCATCAGCGAGAGGGATGAGAGGAGAACGGAGGCGGAGAGATCGCGGTTGACGGCGACCACACGAGAGAAGTAGGACTCGGCCTTGCGCCGGAGGCTTTCATCGGCGGCGACGTCGAGGAGAGCGACGGCGACGAGGAGAGGGGCGAGATTGGAGGGGGCGAGAACGACGTCGCATTGGTAACAGAATTGGGCGAAGAGTTTGAAGGCCTCGACGGTTACTTTGAGAGGTGGGGAAAGAGTGAGCTCTGACACTTCCTTTAGCTGGCGCTTTAGGTGCCCGCTTTTGGACGTTACTGCTTCCTGTTTTCTCGTCATAATTCATAACGGAATTTTATTTGGCTTTTCAATTTTTTCACTAGCTAGCTTAGAGTTAAACATAAGGAATTTCTAGAAAAGTGCACAACTTTTGAAAGAGTTGTAAAAAATACCCTGGATGCTCAAGTGGTTTTAGCTAATAATCAATCTTAACAAGTCATACATAAATGACAATATCACGTATATGTTTATTCACTAATGTACAACCTATGCTATATATTTAACTAGGGCTTAGCATCGGTTCAAAATCGAACCAAACCAAAAAAAACCGAACTGAACCGAAAAATTTAGTTCGATTCGGCTTTCGATAAATATAAGGTTTTTCTTTGGAAAAATTGAACCGAACCAAAAAATAACTAAAACTAAACCAAACCGAAATCCTAAAATTCTTGAACCGAGAACCGAACTATGTCGACTTCGGTTCGGTTCGATTCGGTCAGTTCGGTCAATTTTTTTGGCTTCGGTCCAACCATGCTCTGCCCTAAAATCATTTAACGAAATTTTGTGCAAGTTTAAAAGTTTAGGCTATTGGTTGTAACTACTTCAAAAGTTGGGCTATTTTTTATAAATTTCCCTTAAAAATAGATGTGATGAATTGAAGTACTATTGGTTTTGAAGGGAAAAAATAGTGGTGTATGATTTGCTCAAAACTGGAAATAACCCTACCAAAAAAAAACTTATGTGAAGATAACATAACATGGTGCATTTTGTGAATTTCAATGAAAATATAAAGCATGATAAGTGAAGATCACCTCTGGATTTAAAAAAATAAAATTTTAATAGGAAAAAAGGAAAGTTGAAAGTCTCTTTATGTCTTTTATGGTGGACAGTGAATTTACAGCTTTGATCATCAAAGGTAATCACAAGAACAATGTGGTTTTTCCAATTCAGCCATTATCCGCTTCCATTTCCATCTCCTCCAACTAAGGAAAGTAAATACGAGCAAGGAAATTCGAATTTTCTAGAATGTGAACTGAATTCCCCAAAAAAACAACCATGCACGAAGAATTCAAACAAATCAGTGCGATTTTTCTACCTTGTGCAAGCGGAAACACACGCTCTGTACATGAATCTTCACATCTGGCTTCTTTCTGGTGACCTGAGTCCTTCATGAACACAATTCATTCGAGAAAGTTCAGAGAACTGAAACTAATTAAGCGAGCAAATTGAAAGTGGAAAATCGATGACCTAGAGGAGAAATTGAGTTGTGTAGAGTTGTGAAGAGTTGTGAAGAGATTGAGTACCAGATGTCGATACTGGATTGGAGATCGGGAGTAGAAGGAAAAGAAGAGAAAGAGTGTAGATCTTCGGCTTCTTCTTTGAAAATGGCGTCCGTGTCCTCCATGGATGATGATCTCGTGTTCTTCATGGTGTTCTGGCTTTTCTGAGTTTCACTTTTTACAGTTTTCTCTTTCAAGGGGGAGCAGAGTGTTTTTTAGTGACCCTCTGGGTTTTAATATGCTAACGAAAATGGAATATAAATGATCAATTGGCAATTGCACTGGGATTTTTTTCGAATAAATAAATTAACCCTGAAGGTGTGAATGGTTGGAGTGTGAGAGTGAGAGGGGAATTGGTTCCACTGCCAGTTATGTATTGTACCATTTGTCGTTAAATGCTGAGAATTTTTAATTTATTTTTGCTACAAAAAATAAATGTTTTTGTTTATGTACATGGTACAAATCCTCCTACTACTGTACTATCTTTCTCCACAACACCAAATTGGATTGAGTTAGTTGGTTTAAAGGCTTCATATTTGAGCATGAGCCATGGGGATCATAAACATGTATGAATTTGAGCAAAGTCTAACAAAATATAGTAAGTTGTGACGATATGAAGTGCAAGGTTCATCCGAAGTGGAACGGGTGGAGTTGGATATGGATGAATCTCTAAAAAGAAGTTCGAGTGCAATAGTTGTTGAATGTGCTATGAAGAATGACCATAATAACACATCTATTGTACAAAAACATGATCCTAGACCTACATTCGACCCGTCCACAGAACTTTCCACCACCATCTAACTAAGCTCAGATTTTTATTCGTTTCTTCGGGTCGAATACCATATTGATTCAAAGATAAAATCCAATCTTATAATCTTCTAATGTCCATGACTTTTTACTTGAATATTATATCAAAATGTATACATCACATCGAATCTCTCGGTGTAAACATATATGCCGAAAAATCAAAATTATATTACGAAGGCCAAAGATGATTCTCCACCTACATCCAACCCACCAACCAGCTAGTATCGGACTTTCAATCGCTTTTTCGATCGAGTGGTACGTTGACTCAAAATTCATAAGTAAATAAAAGTAGGCCAAGTCTACCCAATCTCTCACATCTTCAACCATCCAAAACATAACGTTCCCATCCGTCTGGATTAGAGATGAGCATCGGTTCGGTGTTGAGCCGAAAAAACCAAACCGAAACGAAACAAAAACCAAAATTCGGGAAGTCGGTGAAATGAAACCGAAAAATTTCGGTTCGGTTTCTTCGGTTTTCGATAAATATAAGAGCTTTCTTTGAAAAAATTGAACCAAACCGAAAAATAATCAAAATCCTAAAATTTCTTGAACCGAAAACGAAACCGAACTCCGTCGATTTCGGCTGGATTCGACCATGCTCAGCCCTAGTCTGGATGCTCTAGACTGGTCTTCGTAAGGAAGCCCGTATAATCCTTATCTATATCAAAAATAAATAAATAAATAAATAAACAAATAAAAGTGGACTCATTTCTTCCCGAACACTCAAAATGTGCTCAAACCCACGGCCCAACCCATAATTTTCACACAGGCCCAAACAAACCCCAAGAACACAACCCCCAATCTCGAAACCTAATTTATAAAGGATCCCTCACTCCAAACCCTAGACCCCCTCCATTTCAGCCGTCGTTCACATTTCCTCAGAGAGAAAGTTCGAGAGCGAAACAGCAAGAGCGAAGATGAAGTACAACCCTAGAGTGACTTCCTCTCGCCGGAAGAACCGAAAGGCGCACTTCACGGCCCCCTCTAGCGTGCGCCGCGTCCTGATGAGCGCGCCTCTCTCCTCCGACCTCCGCACCAAGTACAACGTCCGCTCCATCCCCGTCCGCAAGGACGACGAGGTCCAGGTCGTCCGTGGCACCTTCAAAGGCCGGGAAGGCAAGGTCGTGCAGGTCTACCGTAAGAAATGGGTGATCCACATCGAGAGGATCACTAGGGAGAAGGTTAATGGATCCACCGTTAATGTCGGGGTGAATCCGTCCAAGGTGGTTGTGACGAAGCTCAAGCTTGATAAGGATAGGAAATCGCTCCTTGAGAGGAAGGCGAAGGGGAGAGCGGCCGCTGATAAGGAGAAGGGGACGAAGTTTACGACTGAGGATGTTATGCAGAACGTCGATTGAGCGATCTCGGTGATTTCTTGAATTTTGAATTTAAATGGTTTTATGTTTTGGATTTTTGATTCTGTGGCTTTGCTGTTTTAGCTTGCGGAGATTAGTAGTGATGGACCTGCTTGGCTTGTTCTGGTACTGTTGTGTTTTTTATTATCAAGGAAATTTACAGATATTTTGTTTCACTTGTCTCGAATTTATGGTTATATCTTCTCTGGTGAGAATTGCCTGGTATTCAGTTGTGTGCTCAAGAAGCTGAGTAACCAAATTTTGAAGGAAGAGAATACGTCTAGAATGATATGAATTGCCTGCTATTCGGTTGTGTTTTTGATTATCAAAAGAATTTACAGATATTTGGTTTTAATTTTGTTGAATTTATGGTTAGATCTGGTCTGGTGATAGTTTTCCCTCAGTGTTCAGTTTTGAATCTAGTTGTGAGCTCAAGAAGCTGGGGCTTCTTCCATACAGCTCTGATATGATCAGAGACAGACCTGGTTTGAGTATCTAAATGTTCAAGGAAATGAATACTTTTATGGTTATGAATCTGCTGGTGATAGTGTATAAAGCTAGGGTTTCATTCATACAGAATGCTTTCAGAAGGTAACAAATGGAATTAGGTGAAAAGATTGGGATGTTTTGGTTTTAGTATTCAATTCATGCAGGTGAAATTAGCTAAGATCAAATGCACTTTTCTACCAGTTTTGTTTTGGTTTTGTTAGTTTTTTGATACCAAAAAACCTCATATTGTTGCCCCATTGTTGCCGTAGTTTTCAGATAGGTTTTATTCGGCTACATTTAGGGGACTCTGAATTTGTCTTGGACTAACAAGGGAGTTGAACAAATTGTAGATGCAAGCAACAATGTAACTACCATAATGCAGTATGAGTTATCAATATTTGTAGCTTAACACAATAAGTTTTAACTTGGCAAAGAAGAGGAACTTGGCAGTAGGAGAATGATTGTTCTACACCAAACCTTAGGATTCGTTCAAGTCCCGGCCTGAAAGAGGATTAATTTCGGTATCACCTCTCAAGTCCCGGCCCGAGAGAGGATTGATTTCGGTATCACCTCTTGTGTAAGGGCAGGGCATTAGTCCTAGACCGGACCGGACCAGATAGATTTCGAGGACCGAACGTATTAGGCCGGTGTAGAGTTCACCATTTTTCTCACTGCACTAGAGGTGATGGCATGTAAGATGAGAAATAGATTAGCCCAACAAGATTGTAGAGATTCTTTATTCCAATTAAATCTCAAATGGGCAAACGTGCACTTAAAAGTGTGTAAGCAAAGCACTGCATCGAGGAAAGGTTAGCATCCTAGTTATAATGATCAAACACGTTTCATAGTATTGTTTGGAAAATTCCTAAGCGAAACTCTCAACTTGATTCGAAATAAGTTTATACATCTTTTATCTTTCATACTTGGCTTTTTAATATAACCAAACGAGCTACTATCCTACGGACCAATTTCCAGTCCGATCCGACCAGGTGGACCGGGAATTTCCACAAACATGGAACCGGGTCTGATCTGGTTTTATTTTTTTAATATAATATATCTAATTTATTTATTTTTTTGATTTTTATATTGAAAAATATTTTTTGTTAATATATTTTATTTTTTCAATAGGTTTATATCTAATTTAAATACATTTTATAAATAAAATTTATTTAAAATAATAAAGAATCATCTTAATATATATATTTTATATAAATAATAATATATTCCGATCTATCCCGGTCCAGACCGGAAAATTCCGGGTTTGAACCGGAGCCTGGAATCCGGGAAAATGAAAGACCGGATCTGGACGGAAGTATCTGGTCCAATCCCGTTTCCCGGTCCGGGCTAATCTTGCACAACGCTAATCCTACTAGCGATATTTTTTTGGGTCGAATCCTACTAGCGATATAGTGTTATGGTAAACTCGCTAATTTGAAGATTTTTGCAAGTGTCACCGGCCCAAGTTCTCCTGACGACTTGGAAGATTCTCTTTTGCATCCATGAGATTGGGGAAGGAGAAATTCGTGGTGTTTGCGATCGTCAACTTGGTATGTGTTATGAGATTCAATCTCAGAGGCCTGGCCGAATCACCCTTCGTGCCGTAGACGCCACAAACCCTCTGCTATTAAAGCCTAGAGTGAACATTCGTGACTAGGCTTCGCGGTTCTTCTTTGTTGAGCGAGCTTCACAGGGGAATTAGGCACCACCTGTAAGCTAACCTCTTGTAGCAAAGTTGGAAATGACACCGATGGTGAAGAGGAATCCGAGGAAACTGCGCGCAATGTTTGTTCTCTCTTAAACTATGCATTATAGCATCATGGTTATAACTAAGTAAACGAGGATAATAAGAAGAAGAGGACCAAATCTGCAGAGTTGTGATTGTTCTTGCATCATTTTTATCTTGTCGGGGTCTTTCTCCATGTGTTTTTCACCGATCTATAGCTCGGGTCTATCATCAACATAGGTAGTGCTAGCTTGCGACAATTTCAGTTTTTTACTATTATCTACTTGATGATTGAGATCCGGCATCATCAGATCTGCAAATTCAACATTAGCCTTACTCTCTTGTGAGCCAAAAATACGATGAAATCTTCCATTTGTTTGCTAAAATGTAATTGAGAAAAAGGGAACAAGATAATTAGGAAACTTGCAAGAATATAATAAAAGATAAATACATATAAACAGTATACGAGAATTTAACGAGAGTATCTAAAGGGAAACCCCACCCCATACGATCTTGTAGGAGTGAAATCGGCTTTTATTACTTTATGTCCAATTTGATCTCACATATTTTTGTCATGCTTTTGTGTTGTCTTAATTTAGAAAATTCATTCAAAGATTTGAAAAATCCTTAATGAAAATTCCTTGTGAGCCAAAAATACGATGAAATCTTCCATTTGTTTGCTAAAATGTAATTGAGAAAAAGGGAACAAGATAATTAGGAAACTTGCAAGAATATAATAAAAGATAAATACATATAAACAGTATACGAGAATTTAACGAGAGTATCTAAAGGGAAACCCCACCCCATACGATCTTGTAGGAGTGAAATCGGCTTTTATTACTTTATGTCCAATTTGATCTCACATATTTTTGTCATGCTTTTGTGTTGTCTTAATTTAGAAAATTCATTCAAAGATTTGAAAAATCCTTTGAAATAGTCACCCTATCACTTTGCGCTAAAAAGCCTGCACTTGTAAGATTATACAATACTAATTGTTTTTTTTTGTAATCGAGCTATTTTAATTAGCTACGATGTCCCTATATATATATATATATATATATATACATGTACATCGATCCATTGAGGAAATGTTCAACCTGGTATCTTAGTATCTCATAAACAAAATTGGTTGCGTACCTGGTATCTTAGTATCTCATAAACAAAATTGGTTGCGTACCTGGTATCTTAGTATCTCATAAACAAAATTGGTTGCGTACGCCTTTTAACCGGTTTGATTAATTCTTTCGATTGTTCTTTGTTGATCGATATGATATTGTGTGTGTTTCTTCTTCTTTATTGATCTTGTACGTTTCTTGTCTTAAGGTATATATAATATTATTAATTTTGGTAGGATGGATGAGCATGATGAAGACGTATGGATGGAGATCTTGAAGAGAGTACCTCAGAACAAACGAAGAAGATTCAAAATAAATCGAGCAAAAAGCCATTAGAGTAGCTAAAAGCGTTCACCACGACACACTAGAACAGGGCGGCCAAACATAGTCAAAAACTGTACCTACCAAAAAGAGATCCTAGTAGTAATTTACTTGCAACATAGAGCAACTTGGAGCGATTGTGGAATCAGGGACGTTCAAGTTAAATGAGCTGCTTGGAGGGTTCTGAGAAGCGCTTCAGCTGTCCTCTTCTCGGACTTTGCATCTATTATGGAATCAGATGCGCTCTTTATGAGAGCGGAGATGGTCTCGGAAAGGGCATTGGACGTGCGACCACATTCGATCGCGTATGAATGTGTCGTCTGGCTGATTGTGCAAGCGTTAACCGTCATCGTCACTGCAACAATACTCTTGTTAGCTGTTTTGATCATGTCCCAAGAATCTATAAAAAAGCCCTGACCCGTCTTGAGGAGTTTGTTCCCTGTGTCAAAAGCTTCTTTCAATATCTTGTCCGACTCTTCAGCTAGCTGTCCACATCTCTCTAGTGTGGGCGTAACAGTCGCCAGAATTGAAGCTGTGTCTATGAGCTCGATGGCGGCCTCTTGGAGTTGCTCAGCTTTGACAAGAAGAGAACGGCCACAAGCAATAGATTCTGCAGCAACCTTTGGAGTTTGTCTCAGAGCTTTGGGCACCTGCAATTCCGCTTCAACAACAACTGACTCCTTACCTTCTTGAGGATCCATCTTTCAGGCCTGACAAGTACATGACCAAAGTCAGCAAGACTAATCTTCTTAGAAAATAAAACTGAAGGGCACTAATAAAGAGCTGAAATGGATATATATCATTAGTCAAACATATTCCCGGTCAGCTTGATTGCCAAGTTGACATCAGCTTCTAATGCGACAGCAGTTTGAAGGATCCTATTACCTATAAAAAGTACGATATCAATAGTTTGTGCAACAACTTCTAGAGTTTCTTTGAGAGCTTTTGGCACTTGCAATTCCGCTTTGGAACCCTAAAAAACCAACAAAAAAAATTCAAACAGAATATATATTAGGATTACCACGATTTCATATACAAAGTACGATATCATAGGTAGATTTATACTCTTGGCAATATGTTCCATCAACTCCTACTAAATTTGGAGTGACAAATTAATCATATAGTAATATTGCATGAGATAATAGAGCTGGACAGAGTTGGGCGGTTTTAAGAACGTCTAATGGGGGCTTTCAAGAACTTCTTGCACGTTTTTGAGGTACCCTTGACCCTTGAGGACTGCAGCCCTGACCGACATAATGGATTGTCTGGCATTCTGTGCCTCTAGGTCCATTTTGTCGGATTGCTCAGAGGAGGCTTGATCACAAGCATGTGGGTGCAAGCCAGTCTCTGTGCACGCGCGTGCAGTAATGGTGGCTAGCTTGATTGCCAAGTTCACATCTCTCTAGTGTGGGCGTAACAGTCGCCAGAATTGAAGCTGTGTCTATGAGCTCGATGGTGGCCTCTTGGAGTTGCTCAGCTTTGACAAGAAGAGAACGGCCACAAGCAATAGATTCTGCAGCAACCTTTGGAGTTTGTCTCAGAGCTTTGGGCACCTGCAATTCCGCTTCAACAGCAACTGACTCCTTACCTTATTGAGGATCCATCTTTCAGGCCTGACAAGTACATGACCAAGTTCAGCAAGACTAATCTTCTTAGAAAATAAAACTGAAGGGCACTAATAAAGAGCTGAAATGGATATATATCATTAGTCAAACATATTCCCAGTCAGCTTGATTGCCAAGTTGACATCAGCTTCTAATGCGACAGCAGTTTGAAGGATCCTATTACCTATAAAAAATACGATATCAATAGTTTGTGCAGCAACTTCTAAAGTTTCTTTGAGAGCTTTTGGCACTTGCAACTCCGCTTCGGAACCCTAAAAAACCAACAAAAAAAATTCAAACAGAATATATATTAGGATTACCACGATTTCATATACAAAATACGATATCATAGGTAGATTTATACTCTTGGCAATATGTTCCATCCACTCCTACTAAATTTGGAGTGACAAATTAATCATATAGTAATATTTGCATGAGATAAAAGAGCTGGACAGAGTTGGGCGGTTTCAAGAACGTCTAATGGAGGCTTTCAAGAACTTCTTGCACGTTTTTGAGGTACCCTTGACCCTTGAGGACTGCAGCCCTGGCCGACATAATGGATTGTCTGGCATTCTGTGCCTCTAGGTCCATTTTGTCGGATTGCTCAGAGGAGGCTTGATCACAAGCATGCGGGTGCAAGCCAGCCTCTGTGCACGCGCGTGCAGTAATGGCGGCTAGCTTGATTGCCAAGTTGACATCAACTTCTAATGCGACAGCAGTTTGAAGGATCCTATTACATATATCCAGCATCTTATGCCCATGAGCTAGAACTTCGTTGGCTTTGATGTGAGACGCATCTTCGCTCTTAATTTTCGTAAGATCTGCAGCGATATTTAAGACCTCAGTTGCCATCGACTTAAGATCGTCCACAGTCGTAAAGGCGCCGCAGGCAGTCAAGATACGGTGTGAGGCAGTTTTGAGGATAGGAATGAGATCTCTAGGAAGCATATACTCTTGGCAGGATGTTCCATCCACTCCTACTGAATTTGGAGTGACAAATTAATCATATAGTAATATTAGAAGAAATGTATAAATCAGAATATATACTACGATCAAAAGTTATATGACAAAAAGAACTTAAATCGAATTTAATATAATAGTACTAACAATAATTAGGATGTATGATGGATGTGAATAGCTAGGGACTTCTACGCTGTCTACGTACGTGGGATCAATGTGATCGAATATGGATCAAGAAAGTGAAAGAATTGATGGTCGCTTAGGTTTGAGTCGGATGTTATAATGGCAACGAGTTTGAGATAGATACGTGTGGCTTATTTAAGGAAACAAATCTAGTTCAAGGGATCTTTCTAAGTGAAAATGTAAGGTAAAGATTTCTTTCTTTTTAGAGCAAGGAAAGGACCCGATCGTGTGCTATATCGTTCAAGGGATCGTGTGATATTTTGGCATATTTTTTTCTATATTATTCTTATTAATAAGAAAAAAAACTACCTAAATCAATAAGAGAAAATAAAATCATTACTATATACTAAAGCGGAGGTTAGATTTAATATTTAGGCCGACACGTGGCACTTTCTCATTGGACCGCGTCCCCATCTTTAATAAAAAAATTCAATTTGTTTTATTGGTTGAAATCTCATTGTAGACACCATATTAGATTTTTTCTTATTTATTAATTCTCCTTTTAATTAATTAAAATTTAATAAAACAAACAACCGTATGCTATAAAATCTATCCAAAAAAACAAACAAATCCTAACTTACCAAATCTATATCTAGCCAAAATTTTAAAAAAAATTTATCTAATATATTGCTTGAAATAACGCTATAGCCGTATCCTATCGAATTTATCCAAAAAAAAACTTACCAACTCGAAATAATTTAAATTAAAAAAAAATTAAAAGCTGAAACGAAGTAACGAACCCTAGGAAAAACAATCCCCCTAAATATATTGCTTACCGTATGCATGATTTGCTTATCTTCAATGGGCATATCTAGCCAAATTTTTAAAAACAATCTATCTAATAGTATATTGCAAGAATAATCTATCTCTAATACCGTATGTGAGAAGGTTTGGGTTGTATAAACATACGCTTATTCATAAGCGTTAACTCTACAACCATAATATAATCCAAGTTTGTGCCTCAGCAACTATAATTTATTGTTAAATTATAGTAAATTAATATAACTTATTGATACATATAAAATAATAATACTACATATAATTCGATTATTTCTATAATTCGATTCTTTGCTCCAAGTATGCATACCTACGTGAAAACACATGAAGTGAATGATTCTATATATAATTTGATCATTTTATTAAATAAATTATATTGGTTGACATTTAATTGACTTATTTTTTACTGGTTAAATTTTTATTTTAGATTCTATATATATATAAATTATATGTATACATATAATTTAGATTTAATTTTTTTTCAAAATATCTATAAAATAATAATAATAATTATAAATAAAGAAACATATTGATAAAAACAAGTATTCAATCCTTATACAAAATTAAAATCATACAAATCTTTGTTCGATTAAAAGATATATATTATACAGAAATAATGTATCATTATTTATGATAAATCACCTAAAAAGCACATTAAATAAAATAATACAAGATTTATATCAAATTTTTAGTTAACTTTATATAAAATTTAAAGCAAATTTTTAGTTAAATCAAAATCGGGACTGATACTAGTATCTTTATGAAATTGAGTGTATTTAGGTCAAATCATTTGACTTTTAATTTTTATGATAAAATTTATAATGACATGTTTTTCCTAACGAGAGAGTATATGTGTTAAATCAAGTCGGGTTATGTCGGATTTGTGCTCATACTTGATACATTCAATTAATATTATTTATAATAATAAAAACTAATCGGATCCTGCTTTTCTTTTGACCCATTTAATTTAAAACTTTTTAACGAGTCGAAACGAAACTATCGACTGGTGTAATCGTGTTAAATTCTGACTACTCTATAGGGAAGTCATCTATACATACACACCTACAAAACTCATTACAAGGATAAAAGCCTAAACGAGAAGGAATAGAAATGAGGTGAAAAGTTCCTATTCCTCCAGGGGATTTCTAACTACAATAGAAAATCTACTTTAGGGAATTTGAGGAGATGTTTGTCGAAAATTCATGAATTTAACTTGACCAAATTTCACGATTTTATAAATCTTACTATAATTTTATTGACCACATTCGTTTAAATTGGCATGGGGACGAGTACAAAATTATAAATGGCGAATTAAAATTTTAAGAAAATTAAAAAAAACCTCTATTTTTTTGGTCGGAAAAAAAAAACCCTCTATAGAAATTCTTCGGTGACTTTCAATTGGGAATTGAATGAGGAAATCTATGCCGAAAGAACCCTAGTACTTTTCTACGAAAGTAACGAAACAAGTCTTTTAGTGTTAATAACATACTCATGTTCATTGTGATCAATCCTTTTCGTTTTTCGATCAAACAAGACGGGCTATTGGGAACGACATCGACTACTATCCAATTTTATTTTTACCAATAACTCTACTTCTCTAAGATCTTAACACGGTTAAACTTGTTGTCTTGAAAAATCTGATAATTGCTTCCGAATAAATAGCAATTAATTAAGTGAATCCGCCAATTAAGGTCATGCAAAATTAACAATGTGCCCATTGACTACTTGAAGACAAAATCGATCTGATCAAGATTGCAACTCGATAAGTCGAAAAACCCAAATTTTAAAATTGTTCCATCATCCAAAGACCTAACATATATGTTCATCGATCAAAATCCAAAAATCTAAAATAGGGCTAAATTTACACCACTAAATCTAAATACACCTAACATGCTCATCAAAATCCTATGAATCCAAGATGATCTTCCCATCTGAGTCCATGCACCATCGAGCTAGCTAGGGCATCCACTAAACCTCGTACCGACACAACGGACAATCACGGCGCTTTTCGAGCCACCTCACAATGCAATGCTCATGGTAGACATGGGAGCAAGGCAACTCGATCACCTTTAGCCCGCTCAAAAACTCCTCCAAGCAAATTGCACAACTCTTCTCCTCCGTGTCTAGGCCAACAGGTGGAAGCCCCACCACGTCCTCCATCTCGTACTCGTGCTCGTCCTCGTAGCACGTGTAGATATGCACACGTGCAAGCATCTCGGTCGAGTAATCTTCCTCGGTGCAGTATATGTCGCAGAATATTCCAACGATCGCGTCACGTGCCCGAGCGTGAATTCCTAGGCCGTCAAGATGCTCGGCGATGCGTTGACCAGGGTGATGGCTCATGATCCCGGAAACGTCGGCGCATAGGACCTCGGTGTAGAGGAACTCGCCCACGTGTGCGTGTCGATCGTCTGCTTCGGGCAGGGCTCGGAAATGTAGCCCCGGCCCGGCCCGGTTTCTTGGGATCAGCGGCGTGACGGAGACGCTGTAGATCAGGCCGGTTCCGTCATCGATCGGGACGTCTTCGATGTGAGCCATGGTGGATTTGGATAGCTTGGGGATCAAGAAAGTGAAAAATATTGAGTTATGGCCTTTGGAGTTGGATGTTATAAAGGCAACGAGTTTCAGCTAGGGCTTTTCGTTGGCTTATTTAAGGAAACAAGTCTTATTACAAAATCTGTAAGAAATTATATCTAGGGATCAAGGCAGTGAAATTGAGTTTCGGCTTTGGAACTAGTTAGACAACTTAGAATTTATAAAGGCAACGGGTTTGAGATAGGGTTCTTTGTTGGCTTGTTTATGGAAACAAATCTTATTACACTCCGTAAGAAAATCAATATATATATATTATAAAACGTGTTTCAGTCGTCACGTTTATTCGTCACTCCATACTTCAAGATATTTTTCATTAACGATTTTTTCAATCTACAAGATAAATATTATTAGCTTGTACGAGATCATGTACATACAAGCATCTAAAAAGTTTATATAATGATATATAAATCATAATGATAAAAAAACGTTATTATTAGCTTGCAATTATGCCTAAGAAAAGACTTTATAAAGTTTATATCATGATATTTTAGAATAATCTAAAATATTATTATAGAGCAATCAAAATTATCATTTGTTATTATTTTAATATTTTGGATGAGATGAGATAATGATATATAAATTTGTTATAATTGCAATGTTAAACTTTATAAAATTATATATCATAATTGCTTTATAATATCAAGGAGCAATGCAACAAAGGTAATATCATTTAAAAGTTTATAAATTTATAATTTTTTGAAATAATATTATTAGTAATAATTTTCAAAGGTAATATTATTATTATAATATTATAATAATAATAATTATTATTAGCAAAATATTATAATAATTTTCAATAATAATTATCAAAGGTAATATCATTAGTAAAATTATTATGATAATTATAATTTTGAAATAATATCCTAATTTTCAAAATGTATATATAAAGGTAATAAGTTGAAATAATATTATAACTGAACAAATTGGAGAGACGGCTAACAAAATAAATAAATCAATGCAGTTTTGAGTATCAAAACTTCTAAAGTACTAACACAACAATAACAGGGGAAAGCAGCATGAGCTTGGGTAGGAGACTCAATCAGAAAGGAAGTGGAATCAACCAAAAAATGTATGTGCTACTTATTGCTTTGCTCTGTTTTGCCACAGGCACCAGAAATAAATTAAAAAAAAATTGGCCAACAGCTTTTCGTTGCAATGAAAAATCAGGGGTTCAGAGCCAGTGCTACCCCAAACCTTGGAGTCTTGTCCAAAGCCTTTGTGTCAATGTCCCCGGCCAGAGTGAGGATCGATTTCGGTATCACCTCGTGCTGGATAAGCGCCCCGAGCTTGCCATGGTTGTTCAGTTTGGCTTTCACTACTGTCAGAGGATCGACTGCATAAGATCCCCCGACAGTGAATGTGTTCTCGTTTGTTGAGAACTTTCGGTTGATCTCTCCCACAACCGCGCTTTTGCTCATTTGGTCTAGATTGTGCATGTAGGACGCTGTGATGGTGTCTCCCTTTTCGGCCCTGAAACAACGAGTTTCAGAATCAATATGTGAAATTCTCAATAACAAACTACAGCAGTCTAGGGTTGGTTTTGACTCAGGACACAAACTGCATTTGTTTTACAAAACCGCCTGGACTGAAAGGCGTCTTTCAAAATATCAAGTACCGACCAAAGACTAGACTGGCAGTTGGCCTGGCTCGAATTTTCTTAAGCCTATAACAAACCCGGTCTCTAACATGGCGAACATTTATAACAAGACAAGATTAGGAGGTTAAAATGACAACTTTTTTTCTGAACCAGGGAGTGTGCAAGACAGGACTTACAGTATAACTGAAGCACAACACTCTGGTTTCGTGACATTAATACCAGCCGTATACTTTGTTATGTTGTGGGATGCGGTGTCGTATCCAGCTTCAGCACCAAATGAAATTGCAGGGGTACCAAGAGTTGCTGAAACATTGATGACAGGGTTTTTGCTCAAGGCAGCAGAAGTTGTGAAAGTTGCATGTTGATGCATATACTGAACCTCAAGCTGTGCAAGGAAACCGGAATTCAGTATGAGATTTTTAGAACAATGTTTCAGTGCTAAAAACCAGAAGGGACCAAAATGTGTTGTATGATGGAATATGTACCTTGCCAGAAGAATAATCAGGCAGCATAAAGGACGCCATAGTTTTTGTGGATGGGAGAATATCTTTGATTATGAAGGTTGTCATGATCTGCCAAAACAGTATATTATTAGATGGAGTTTTTTGTGCAACAATGTTGATGTCTAAGGATGAAAACAACCCACATTTGATGATGTGTCAACTAGCACATTGATCGTGGTATTCTTATATGGGTAAATTGCTGAAACTTGCCCAGTGGAGAGTCCCCCATTCTTCACAGCACTAGAGGTGATGGCCTGTAAGATGAGAGATAGATTTAACCAGACAAGAATGCAGAAATTCATTATTCCATATAAATCTCAAATGCACTTCAGTTCTGCAAGCAATGCACTGTATCCAGGGGTTTGTAAAAGCTTTGAAGATTTCACATTGTTCTTCATGCAAAAGAACCTAGTATCTTCAATGCATCCAGAGTATCCAAATCAAAAATGGAAAAATTGAAGGCTCCTAATCCATAAGATTCAGAAATTCTAATTGCTACAAATCTTTACATGCAAATACCAAGACTCTAGCAATACTAGCAAGGGCACATTCCTCTACTACACTTGGCAGGCGAGAAACAAACTACTTCATCAACAAATCATGCCTACAGTCGATGCATGTGCCCAACAAATTATGTGCTCCATGAAGGCAACAGCTAGAGTGAATTGGAAGTGGAGCAACAGAACCTTTGATATCTAACTTGTCCCCTTTGGAGCTTGCTCCGTTTTTGTGCCCAAACAATTGATTTCAGCAGCTTTTTGATCATACTTGCTGAAGTGTAAATCCTTTCTCTTTTCAATACATCTTAACAATTTCCAAAAAAAAAAAAAATACCAACACTCTCTGATCTCATCATGGTTTTCACATTCATTATTTCTATGCTTCAGCAATTAATTAATCAGGCTTAAATGTGGCATCTGTATGAATTTGAGTTTATAATTCCTTGCCTCCACTATATTTCTCGTTTTCACAAACACTGCTTTCTCCAAACCCCTTCTACAGACATAACAAAGGGCAAAAATGGAAAAATTGGAGCCTCCTAATCCATAGGATGCAGAAATTCTAATAGCTTTCAGATCTTTACATGCAAATACCAACACTCTCTGATCACATCATGGTTTTCACATTCATTTATTTCTATGCTTCAGCAATTAGTTAATTAACTAGGCTTAAATGTGGCATCTGTATGAATTTGAGTTTATAATTTCTTGCCTCCATTATGTTTCTCCTTTTCATAAACACTGCTTTCTCCAAACCACTTCTTCATACATAACAAAATTTATACCAATGGAATTGCAGTCACATTCAACATAAATCGGCCGGATAAGTGGATATGAGAACGCAGACTGTATTATTCAAGAACCACAAATTACTCAACCATTCAAAAATCTGAAACCCTAAAAATCCGAAACAAACAATTGATGGCCAAGAAATCATACCAATCCTGTGTTACTCAGGGAGGAGACCGTGAATTTCTGATCGGAGACGTAATCGCTCGAAAGAAGACCTGGAAACAACACCAACGCCCCCATTGAAGGTACGGAGTCAGATCCAGTCAGTCGAAAAGAAAGAGGAGTCGATTGAAATTATTGTACCTTTGGCTTTCTTGCCGATGTCGGAGAAGAGGCCCGGACCGGTGGCCATCGTCGAGGAGGAATCGGAGATCTGGAGACGGAGTGGGATGGATCGAATTCGAAAGCGAAAGTGAGTGGGGAGAGAGAAGAATGGAGTTTGGAATTTGGGGAGAATGAAAAATTAAAAGAGGATTGTCGTGGGAAGGAGGAAAGGGGGACTGAGTTCATTTGATGACATCAGAAAATACGTGGCATATTACGTGTCACGGAGCCTTCCACGTCAGCTTGGGTCCTTGAAACCTGGAGGTGTGAATCAGTGGATGTGTGAGGTAGCAACTAGCAACACGTGGAATGTGGTGTCATGAGAGGAGAACCATTTGAAGTATGGTCTTTTGTTTTTTTGTTTTTGATAAGTAGGGCTGAGCATCGGTTCAAACCGAACTGAATTAAAATTGTTGAACCAAAATCGAAACCGAAATACGGGAATTTGGTGACCCGAAGAAATTTGGTTCGGTTTCGATCCAGTTTTTTCGGTTTTTGACAAATATAAGGTTGTTCTTTGAAACAATTGAACCGAAACCGAACCATAACCGAAATCCTGAAATTTCTTGAACCGAAAACCAAACCGAATTTCGTCGGTTTCGGTTTCGGTTTCGGTTCAGTCAGTTTTTCGGTTTCGGTCCAATGATGCTCAACCCTATTGATAAGCAAAGAATTAGTTGTCAATTGTCTCGAGATGCTTGGTCCACCAGCTCGTTGGTTGAGCGGGTTCGAGACTACAAGGCAACGGTTTTGCCATACTATTTTTAGAGCTGGTTAGTAATTAGTTTGCGAACCCAAGTATGGCTTATGAGTTATGACGACCCTAACACTTTTCCTTATTAAAAAAAAAGACAATCGCCTCGAGCCGGTCGGCTGCTGTCATTTCGGATTCGAGTCATTCGGTTCAGATTTTTATACAGTCTTACAGATTAACCAGGTGAGATTATTTCTGATATTTATAAGGGTTGGGTCGATACAATTGATCAAGGAATAAGTTGCACAAGAACAAACCAGAAACCAACGAAAAAACTAACTTGGAAGACATATTATATTATATGGGCTGGGCCCAAAATTCTGCTCCATGGCCCATACGGCTATTCCCTACCTTAACATTCGGGTCTTTAATCTTCTTCTGTCAAGAAGATTAGTGATGATTTGATACATTTTTTAGTTTTTTACCTATACGTTTAGTTACCTTACCTCAAAATCATTCACATGAAGAGTGTAAATTTTGACATTCACTGCCTTCAATTTAGATTATTTAGAATTTGTTCACATTTATCATTCGTACCCCGAATATTCTAAAGGTGTGATCGGTAACTATAGCTGAAAATGGAGCTGATTCTCTTATTATATAAAATCTCACAATCACAAAAACTATATTGAAAATGGAGTTGAAAACGGTAACTATATTCTAAGTGCTTGTTTGGTTGCTAAATGAAATCACATGAATTTAGAAAATTCCAGGAAGTTGCTAAAATATATGTGTTTGGTTGAAAATTTTGTATTGAAAAACCCATGATTTTCAAATTCCCTAGATTTTCAAATTTCTACACATTTCATAGGAATTTAATTACTTAGGATGGGGTGGGTAAGATTTTCTTCCCACATAATTCCCAGGAAATAGATTTTTAACCAAATAAATTTTATCAATTCATATGAAGTAGAAATTGTAGGAAATTAATTCACATAAATTAAATTCCCATGAATTATACTTCATTCATTTAACCAAACAGGCACTAAAGGTTGTAACACTGTTTTATTATATAAAATCTCACAATCACAAAATCTATACTCCGTATGATTTTATATTCGTAGTTTTATTGACTTTTCAGGTATAGTTAATTTTAATAAATAAACAAATATAAATATAGGATATGTTAACGTTGCCCATGTAGGCTCTACGAAAGAAACGATCAAGTCTTCCGTAGCTCCACGTACATTTTTTTGGATTATCATGAATATTTTACATATTTTGAACTTTCTAGATTTGGATTTCAAATAATTGTAGCAACATAAACAAATGTAAACGAAGCAAGCAAAAAGGATAAATGCACACCGGAATGAGTTAGATCCACGTATCATTGACGTGGATCCTTTATCATAAACACCTGGACATAAATTGCTAATACATATCCAATATAATCAATAATCATAATCTTAAAAAATTGAATTGACAATACCAACTTATCCACAAATTTGGTCAACATAAAAACGTATGGATATCGTTGTATGCCTGTACTTAGAAGTTTATACACATTTTTTGGGTATGAAATGCCTTATTTAGCTTTACGGATAATTAACCTTTAGATCAAATTATGAGATTCATTAAACAGCATTCTTAGAATGAAAGCGGGCATTTTTGGTGCTTCTGGACTTGCACGATACCGTCGGTGACTTGCATGTGACTCAATTCGTTGGTTAAATATGAACCGTTGTTCTACACGCGACAAAGAAATCAATAGTTCTGTCAAAGGACTGTATTATTTTGATTAATCTAATTAAATCGGCTTTTAATGATAATGGACGGTTCATAAGACAGCGTTTGGAAGCAATGAAACTCAGGGGCTTTCTTAGAAGCAGCCTTAGAAAACGTGGGAGACAGCTAGGAATGGAAAAAGACAGCAATCAAACACGCCCTACTCTGTTTTGTAGCCGAGTAATCGCCCGTGGTCCGGAAGAGTCGTTGGTAAGAAATCGGATAAATCGAGAGGTCGAAACAAACAATAATTATAAAAACAAAATGAGTGTATAATGCAAATGATTTTTTAGTAATAAAATACACACGAATTCGATCACAAACACTGCAATTTGACAGTTGATGAGTTTTTTGTCTGCACGTTCTTGATAAGCCACCCCACTTATTTTGTTTATAATTTAATTTAATTCATCAAAATTAATTAAAAAAAATCTTCACTGGCAAGAACCGCAAATCCTACCCTTCTCTATAAATTAAGCATTCCTTCTAACTTCAAAACCTTCCCAAATTTCATCTCAGAAAACAGAGCCTAGAGAGTTAGCAAAAGTGTTGATTGTGTTGATTTTCCGGATTTGGCAGCGAAAACCAGGAATTCCTTTTCATCTTTTTTACAAAAGGTACGAATTCAACAATGGTGATCATTCCTTTCTTCAATCGTCTGTGTTGTGTTGTTGTGTTCACCTGTGACATGTGAAAATGAAAAGAGTTTTTGACGATCTGAACTCACTTTCCAGAATCAGATACACATCTTTCTGAAAATTTTGAATTCTGGCATCAATCTTTGCCATTTGGACTCAACACTAGCAACACTCGTGATTCCAACCTTTCGCTTTCTTAAAGTCACTGATTTATCAAAATGATGTTTCTTCAGAATTCATACTCTTAAAAGAGTCAGAGAAAAGCGAAAATGTGCGACGGAAATGGCGTACCTGCACCGCCACCATTGCCTCCGACGACGAGCTACAACCAGAAACGCTTCGTCATCACCAACCCCCACCGATTCAGCAACGACACGCGCCAGAGCGCGTTGACCACGGCGGCGCGTGAGATGTGGGAGAATCTCTTCGACGAGGCCTACAGAGCCGACGTCGTCGTCCACACCGACTCCGGCGGCCAGATCTACGCCCATGCCAGCATCCTCGTAAGCATCCAGAACCTTCCGAAACACTTTTCGTTAATTTCCCCCCAAATTCTCACCGTTCCTACGGATTTCACAGGGAACGGCTTCTCCGGTGATGAAGCAGATGCTCAAACAATCGAAAAGGCAACGAAATCGCCGGCGATCTATCAATATTCGCGGCGTTCCACACGACGCCGTTCGCGTTTTCATCAGATTCCTCTACTCCTCAAGGTATTTCGATCGGAATTTCGCAAATTTGTGTGCGATTCCAAAATTAGGTCAAACGATTTCACACTGACATTCGAAACGATTCCGTGTTTGGATCTGCAGCTACGATCCGGCGGAAATGGAGGAATTCGTACTGCCTCTGCTCGTAATCTCACACGCCTTCATCGTTCCTCACCTGAAACGAGAATGCGAACGGAGAATCGAGATCGGCGGGATGCTCAACACGGAAAATGTGATCGATGTGTTTCAGCTTGCGCTCTTGTGCGACGCCTCTCGGCTCGGCTTCATCTGCCATTGCATGATCCTCCGAAACCTCAAGGCGATCTTGGAGTCCGACGGCTGGATCGCCATGAAGGAGTCGCATCCGCTCCTCGAGAAGCTCATTCTCAACTCCGTGGCCGAATCCGATATGGTATAAAGTTTGTTTCGTATTCTCGTCCGTAAGGATGCGCTATACTTAATTTTCCAGTTTCATAATATGTTTCTGTTGAGATTAAGTATCTATCCCACATCGGGAATTAGATTATAAACCACCCATCATATAATATAAGTACATGGGCTACTCCCCCTATTGCCAATTGGTTTTAGGGTGAAATCTCATGTGCTTATGTGTAGGGCTTACCGCGCATATGCGCACGAACCGACGTGTGAACCCCCCACGTCATGTATGGCTCACCGAGATTTAACAGTTTCCTTTATTATCGATTTTAGATGAAGAAGTCGAGGGAGAAGAAGAGAAACGAAAGGAAGATGTACGCGGAGTTGTACGAGGCGATGGAGGCGTTGGTGCACATATGTAAGGACGGGTGCAGGACAATCGGGCCACACGACAAGGTGTTCAGGCCCGACCAAGAGCCGTGCAAGTTTGAGGCCTGCAAGGGGCTCGAGCACCTTGTGCGCCATTTTGCAGCGTGCAAGTTGAGAGTCCCGGGCGGTTGCGTGCATTGCAAGAGGATGTGGAAGCTCTTCGAGCTTCACTCTCGTTTGTGTGTCGATTCGGACACTTGTAAGGTTCCATTGTGCAGGTAAATTGAGATTTGGTTAACCGAGTCTCGTTGTTGAAAGCTATGGCATCAAAATTGGAACTCTTGAGCTGATTTTGGTTTTGGATTGATGTGTGTAGGAACTTCAAGGGAAAGAGAAGGATACAAAACAAGAAAGTAGAGATGAAGTGGAGCACTCTTGCGAAGAAGATTGTGTGGTCTAAGAGCGTAACTGGGGCGCCTTATTTTTCCTTGGTTCACACCTCTACGTGACAAGTGACAACAGATTTTAATCTGACAATTTGATTGTAGATTTTGGAGTTCAAATTGTGTGATAGCAATAGAACAAATTGTGATTATAAAAGTAGGAAAATTGTTTTGAAAGGAAATGATGAGTGTATTGAAAGTGTGGACTGCATTTTGAGCAACGGGTTTTCTTACGTGTCCTCGTGTAAATATATCCAAACCACTAGCTAACTTTTAACTTTTCACTTTTTTTATAAAAATAAGAAAAATGATTCAAAATAATCATAAGTATTAACTTTCAATCAATAATAATCCCAAGTATGAAAATTATCACCAACAATCCGAACTATCACAATATTAACCAAAAACGATCCAGAACCTTTTTTCAACGAGTTTTCCGCTGGAATCGATGGTGCGGGGATAAAAAATCTGGTATAACAACTTAATATCTTACACTTGGTTGAAATATTGTCGATCACCATATCATTAATTCTACCGGAAAACTTGTCGAAAAAAGGTTCCGGATCGTTTTTGGTTAATATTGTGATAGTTCGGATCGCTGGTGATAATTTTCAAACTTTGGATTATTTTTGGTTGAAAGTTGATAATTGAAATTATTTTGAATCATTTTATTTAAAGAGGGGTGAACCGGGTCCTTTTCATATATTTGAAAATAACGAACTTGAACCGGGTTGAAACCCATAAAAAGTGACACCTAACAGTTTGGTCGTTGGCTCTCAAATAACTCCACAATTATTGCTTCACAAACTAAATTCTTTCGAGGGCTATTATTTTTTTGAGTGTACAAGTGTTTCCAGCTTGAACTTGGTACGAAAATGACGATTAAATATTAATCATAAGCGCCATTATAGAGGCATCTGCTTATCAGAACACAGTACTAGAAAAAGGTTTAGGAAGGCAGGTATTTTGAATCCAACACAGAAGAATAATTGGCCATTGTCATTTCTTGGAAGTTTCTGGTAGCAGACAATATTGTAATAGTAAAAAGTGAAGCATCATATTATTTGATCAAACAACCAAGATGTTGAAAAACACTAGAATGATACAGTTCTCCATGTGATGGTTTTCAACAGATGAAAACACATAGGGCACAGAATCCCTTTCCACGCAACAGAAATCTGAGTACCTAATCGTAACGGAACACGGCAAAACAAGATCTCAAGACGAAGGAGGGGCGGAAGCATTGGCATTAATGCTTGATTGAGCCATGCTATCAGCTGAAGGCGGCTGATAAATCCGTGCTTTCTTTAGAATGTTAGCAACTACCCAACGCTTGTTCTTGCTCAATGGTCTGGAAGGATCCAACCTAACCTAGAGTTGACGTATTCAAACTTGTTAGTTCATTTTAACAATCACCACGAGCAAATGTGACAGGCAACATGCATCTAGAGATTTAAGGAGAGATCTCTCCATGTATAATTCGACACATGATATTCCTAGCCGCCCATAAGAAATTTAGAATCATTCGTTACAGTACAAATCACCCATGTCTATAAGCAAATCAAACAGTTGACAAACTTGCTACCCTTAGTCACACACTCTGACACAACGACATATTAAACGACACAGACTTGAGGTTCTCGGATGCGTTAGGCTAGGCTTTAATCAAGACGAATTTGCAACCATTTTGATAGCAAGAGGACTTTACTAAGACAATTATGGGATTCATTTGTAATGTCCCCATAGTTTAAGAACAATGGGAATGACAGCATTGAAATACTTCTAACCACATTGTTACTCATGCAAGAAATACAAGCAAGATTTGGATTAAAAAATCAATGGGAGGTCGAGATTACCCGATCACCAATGTTGCAGTCGTTGTTCTCGTCATGAGCCATGAACTTGCTAGTCCTTTTCACGTAGCGGTTATAGACCTTGTTGTGGAAGAGACGGTCAACAGCAACGACCACCGATTTTTGCATCTTATTCGAAACCACCACTCCTATGAGCTGCTTCATTCTCTCTCTTTGTATTGTATCCCTCTGTTTCTGAATCAATGAGCTCAAAATGATCAAAATTGAGGTTCCTGGTATAAGTACAAAAAAACAAAGACTCATTCAGGACTTTCAACAAACACTTGGTGGGTGTTTAGAACTTGTCCAAGACTAATCCCATTCCACGGAAAAAGAGCCACCCCACTAGCACCCCGGCCGCCGGAAATTCTCAGTGACGAGGGCCAGGCGCCATTGGAACAAATCAAGTGAAATTTCAATCGACAAATCAAGTTCGAACCGATTAAATTTGGATTCTAAGAATCACAAACAAGACGAACGAGAGGGAAACCTAGAGATACATACACGAAGGTGAAGTCTTTGTAGATTCCGACGAGGCAGAGAAGTTATGCCGGTGAAGAATTCTTTCTCGTCGGCGAACTCCGGTGAAGAATTCTCCCTCTGGCTCCTAGGGTTTCGTCGGTTTTTGCACATCAGCCATATGAACTTTCACTTTAGAGGGGTGAACCGGAACGGCTTATAGTTTTTAATAGCTTTTGTTTAAATAAAATCGGCCTCAAACCGGGTTTATGCCGAAACCGGCATTTACATTAAAAAAACAATAAAAAATTCTTCAACTGAAAGAGGAAAAACTTGTAGTTTGCTGTAGTCTGTAGAACAATTTTTACTTGTCTTTCTGATTTCCATACTTTGTCTTTGCTCAGCATCTTGAATTGGAAAGGACAATGGGAGAATTTGTTCCAATTAGTATGTACTAATTAGCTACAAATTACAGCTGAAATTATACAGTCTATAGCCTTACACAGAACACTGTAAAAAATAACAACAAAAACAAAAGAATATACTGAACATAGAAGTGTTTGTTTGACAGTGTAATTGCTGTTATCCCCTGCCATAAAACAGGGCAAAACTACTTGTTATTAGAGGAAGATCCTTACCTAGATTCATCCTGATCACCAATACAGATTGTGTACTCCTTATTGAGTCATAAAGGGTATTTTCCTATCACCTAATCAGTTCATGGAGACGAGCTTTCTTCACTCGAACTATCATATCTTCTAGCATTATACCTGCCAAGGACCGGCAACGGAACATTTGACGAAACACGAAAGGATCTAGCTGCACCCATCACTGATTTATCCTGCATTGCACTCACATCCTTGCACACATACTCGAGCGTCGAAAGAAAGTCCCTCACAATCACAAAGATCCTAAAAGGGTGCAAATCTTCCCTCCCCACATCACCATGAAAATACTCAGTGACTTCCTTCACAAGGCTCAAGGCCTTGCTTTCATTTCCCTTCACCCTGCAGATTTCCCCGTCGGCTTTTCCATGGAACGCGTTCATTGACTCGAAGAACCTGCCTTTCTTCGTATCTGGGGTCGCGTATTGCAATACCGCCCTCACCTTCTGGAGCCCGGTTTCAAGCTTTGTGACATTGTTGTGTAACAGACTTGAGTCCATTCCAGCTGCTAGTTTTACTTTGGCAAGCTCTCTGCTTAGTGATCCCATGGTGTCCGAGGCGAGCCCTTCGGATCTGATCAGCTCTTGGACCACAAAATGGAGCAAGGTTGTCTTTCCGTCGGTTGCCTTTATGTCAACTAGCTTCAGCAATGTGTCTAGCTTAAAGGACTTGGCTCCACCACGGGTTGTCCCGACGTTCATCCTGTTTCCTGTCGTGAGCACGGCTTCGAGGAGCTTGAGGAACAGCCTACTGTTCTTTAGCTCATTAGAAGCCTCCTGTAAGATCATCATCAAAGATTAATCATCTTTCAAACTTTCATGTACAAGGAAAATTTTATAATATGAAATTTTCAATTTTCTGCCTAGGAGTTGTGTACCTCAAGGGTTTGAAATGACTTTCTCAAGTACTTCACTTCCACGTCAAAGTTTGCGCGGTATAGCATGGCATCGACTCTTTTAAAGGCGAACGGTATGTCTAGAACCGCCTTGAGGAACTTCTCGGCAGAGCCTAATTTTGACGTGTCTCCCTTGTAGCCTGTGAGCTTTATTTCCTCTTCCTTGGTTGGAGCCATCTTGGCTAATGTCTCTAAGAGATCAGCTCCTAATGCTTCTGAATTGCCTGTTCCAAATTTGTAGACTTAAAGATGCCTACACTTAATTTTGTGTTATGTTGGTATAAAGGATTTAGATCACTTACCATCCAAAAGTGCTTCAGACACCTCATCTCTTGTCACATTAAGTGCCCTTAGTAGTATGGCTATGTTTTGTGACCTCTTTGGATCCAATACCCTGTTCTCCTTTTTCTCAACATGAGAAAGAACTGACTTCTTAGTGTGTTCATTGTCAACCAAATTCTTTGACTTGCATCCAAATAGACTCTCCATCATATCTTCATTCAATCTGCAATAAACTAAGAATGTCCTAAAACAAATAATATATATACATATATAAAAAAAAAGTCTTTCACAAGATGTTTATCGAGGGCATAGGATAGAAAAACCGATACAAAAGCGCAACATTAATGCATACGACATGTAACTAATTACCGGAAGGAGCTCGGTTCCATCTGGTCCCACGCAGTGGCTCGATCCGAGGCCGCTCTCATTTTGTCCCAATGCAAAGGCTTGAGCTTGGGCCTATCCAAGCCTCTCCCTCCACCATCAACGCCTTCTTCAAACCTGTCTTCCAATCCTGGATGAGCCAGAGATTGTGTTTCCGAAGGCTTTTTTAAGTAATTTGTCCATGTGCTTCTCACTCTTGGAGGCTCATTTGCTGGTTGTGTAGGCAGAGGCGGCGGAGGAGGCAGAGGAGGCGGCGGTTGTGAGTGAATCAGTGCTAGATTCGGTGGCGGCGGAGGCGGTCTGAATTTCGCCCGCCTAGGCAAGCTTGGCTTTAGTTCAAACACGTTTGTTTTCTCCGGTGGAAGAGGCTGCATTCTTGGAGCTTCTTGAGGTGGTGGAGTCTTCTTGATTGATGGAATGATGGCGTGTTTGATGTCGTCTAGGCCTTCATCGTCTGATGAGGACAAAATGGTGTTGCTAGGTAACATGTACCGGTCTTGCTTCTTGAATGCATTGAGTTTGTTTGATCTTTGATTGTGTGGCTCAATGGTTCCCATGTAGAGGAAGTTTGATGGTGGAGGAGCTCTTGAGCCGTCCCCGTTTCTTCTATGGAGATTTGGATTATTCGTAATTCCATTTGTTTTTCGTTGCTCAACTCGGTTCTCCTTCGCCTTTTTCTTGAATACGAAAAAAGACAATGTTGATAGGAATCCGAGTGCGACGATCCCAATTGAGACTCCGATTGCGGCTCTCTTTGTTGGCTTTGTAGGATGACTTGTAGGTGTTGTTGTTGTTGTTGATGTTGATGGTGTTGTTGTTGATGATGATGAGCTTGGCATTGACTCGGCTATCAAAGGAGGAGGCGGAGTTTGATACTGGGTTTCGCCATATGGGTCTTCTGGAAAGAAGGGCTGATCCGAATTGTCCTCACCGGAGTTGTCTGGCGGTGGCGGTGGTGGCGGCGATGGTAGTTCCGGTGGATATGAGCTCGCCGGAAAGAGCGGCTCGTGTAGGATCCTCCGGTGGGCCCCATAACCGCGGTGAGCCGATAATATCATCACTAGGAGAAGGAGGATCAATGTCTTAAATTTCATGGTGAAAACTTTTGTGGGTGTGTGGTTTTGCTATTCAGTTCTTGATTTCATGTTCATGTTTGTAGCTTTGCTTTATCTTGGTGTTTAGGATAAGGAGTCTTGTGCATTCTTAGCTTTTTTGCTTTGCTTGCTTGGAGAATTTTCCTTTTCTTGTAATGTTTTTTCAAATAGGAAGAATCTGCTTTGTTGTGTTCCATAGAAGTTTGGATGTCAATTGATGTGAGTGATTATTGGTGATTTGGTGTTCACAAACTTTACATCAATGTCGCTTGTCTAAGACAACACTAGCAATCTCACATAATGTAATGACTTTTTATCTTTTGTAGGAGCGTTTGGTGGTGCAAAAGACAATGGTGTCCTTTTCCATTCTCCTTTTTAAGATTCTCTCAACTTCAATGCCATTAAGTTTTCTTTTGCAAGTGCTACTATTAATCTTTTTATCCGAGAATATGTAGCCATTGGAATCATAACCAATTGGTAAACTCTAGATCAGATTATTGTGAATTATGCATGTAGGATTAGTCAAATGATCGTCTTTTTATAACCGAGCATGAACTTATAGCCAAGCATAGATTAAAAGGTGAGTCATATTATTATATGCATGCAACATACTGTATTACACATGCATGGAATGAGTTGGGCTCAATTAGCCTAACACGTTAAGAATCGAGCTTTGCTTGACGAACATGCAAGCAAGAAACTCAAAAGTTGCACGTACAACATGCTGAACATGCCCATCAATTTTTTTATGTTTTTTGACAAATACAAAAAATTAAGTAGCAATAAAAAAAAATAAAAAATAATAAGCGGAAGCTACTCTATCAGAGCCAGGTTTCGATCTTGGGACCTGTGGGTTATGGGCCCACCACGCTTCCGCTGCGCCACTCTGATTTGTTGGACATTATGATAAGAGTTCTTATTTAACCGATATCAGTTTTGCATTTTTCCTTTATTGGACTGCTATCAATGAAAAAGGCCGAGTAGATACTGGTCTCTTCGTAGACTGTTTGGGCCTTTTTATAGGGAGCTAGCCTGCATTGATAAATTCACGTACTTTTTTCTCCACACGATACATGCACCAAATAGTACTTCTTTAAAAAGGTTTAGTACTAAAAAACATTGTTAATTATTTTTATATCACCTTTAGTTATTTTTTTAAGTTCAAGGCTACAAGGTAAATCACCTTTGTTGTGTTCTGGTGACATTTCACATTAATTTCGTTTAAATATCACTTGTCCAATTAGTATGTTTAATTTTTTTTTATATGTTTCAAGATTTTAGTTAGAAAAAACCCACCATACAAAATTGCTTTTGTATTTTGAAAGAATTTATTTTGAATATTTACGCTTATTTGTGGAAATTAAAATTTTATACCCATTTTGGACAATTATTAGATGCATGCTCCGACAAGAATATAATAATCATGCCTTAGTGTGTATCATATACCAAATTGTGTGTGTGTGTATTAGTTGACTTGACTATAGTGCCGTTGAACAATTTTGTTGCATACATTCTTAATAGTTCATTCCGAACCTTTCTTTAATTGGGTTCATGCAAACATGACAATTGTCTCTACAAATGTAATTATTCACTAGTACGAGCGGATAAAATTAGTACTCCCTCCGTCCCATTGAGTTTGTCTCGTTTCCATTTTAGGCGTCCCCTTAAGTTTGTCCTCTTTCCTTTTATATCAACAATTTCTTACAATATTACCCTTATTCAAACTCACTTTTTACACCCAAAATCCAACTTTTCCTTCTACTTTATCCCTTTTCAACTTTTTATACATATAAAATTACAAAACTACCTCATTCAATTTTAACTTTTATCCACTTTCCCATATCCCAATACATACTTCATCACTTCCTTAATAACCACAAAATTTGTCCTATGAGACAAACTCAACGGGACGGAGGGAGTATTACATTTTTCAAAAGTAACCATTTTTGTCATAAAATAGCTGCAAGGCTGCAAAGCTCTACAAAGGCAATATGAAAGTCATGTGAAGCCCACAGATTGGACCAAAGGCCCGTTGTATGTGTAACCATTTTTTCATCTCATACTAGACTATTAGTCCAAATCGTACTACTACTTCGATTTGTTTAGAGCATCTCTCGTCTTTATGGATACTCGCGGCTAAACTTTTCTAGTACTCTAAGGACAGTTTTATCACAACTAATTACACATACATAAAAACGAAATGAATCTAATTCACTATGAGATGAAAATTTTATTTTATTGTATAATGAGACCCGAATTGAACTAGATTTTTATTCTTTTCCATGTACATTTTGCCTAAGTCATAACTAAGTGTTATAAAAATGTGGGAATCACACAAATATATGAGATAATTTTTATTGTCCAAAAGATGCAAATCATGGCAATGTAGACGAGTCAATTTCCCACATCTCATTAGTCATCAACAAGCTTGTTTTTTGCACAGTTTTAGGAGGAGGCAATGAAGTTGATTGTCAGTGTTGGCGTGCCTTCTAAAAAACTGCAAAGGGGGCAACTGAAAAAGTAAAATACGAAAATAAAGAGAGTTAAAGGGGGTAGTAGTGGCAATTTTTCCATTCTCAAGTATTGACTTGACATGGAAAAATATAAAAAGGGATTCATTTGCAGAGAAAGAAGAATATGAAATTGGCCCTTGCCCTTTTTGTTATGAGGAAAAAGAAGGGTGAGTTTCGAGAGTGGTGGTGTGCACTTGAGTTCCTCCATCCTCCTTCATCCTCCCAAGCCCGAATTTTTAATTCTGGAAAATGTGTGAGTTCCCAAGCATTCAGAAATCAGGCATAAATAAATTTACAAGCTTCATTTACAGGTGGGTTAGTTTCAAAAATTCTCCAAACCCTAATTGCTGAACAACCCTTGTCCCCAATTATCATTTAGTGTATGATCCATTATTTATCTTTAATCATTTTGCAGAGATTTGCAGGTGGGTAATCTCACAATCTGCCTTTCTGGGTCCTCTTCTAATCTCATAGTTTACTTGAATTTGTTGTGATCTTCAGCAAATGCATAGCATTGTAAGCTTATCTTGGTGTTCTTTTATTTTTTCTGTTACTCCCTCCGTTTCACAATAAGTGTCGTTTTAGCTCTTAACACAGTTTTTAAAAAACAATCATTCACTTTAAAATTTACAACTTTTTCTTAATCTTACCACTCATTACATTTTTTCGGCCAATGCATAAACAACTTTAGTCAACAAATACACATTCCAATAAAAATTATCATCATTCACCCCTATTAAATCACTTTGAAAGCCTAAAACGACACATATTATGAAACAAATTTTAAGTGCTAAAACGACACTTATTATGAAACGGAGGGAGTACAATTTTTGCTATAATCAACCAAAGCCACAGACTTGATAATGACTCAGGGCTGATTCATCAGCTTTATTTTTATTTTATATTAGTGGCTAGTAGGAGTGGTTTTATAAATTTTTATCCTCCTGTAATTATGGGGGGGGTGAAATGGATTTTCGTGTCAAATATTCTCGGGAGGATTTTGATTCCAATTCCAATGTTCTCTGTTCACTCATCAGTTTTTTACTTGCTCATCTACATGGAAACAACTTCTTTGGTTTTAGTGTGCATTGTCTATCTTACCTAACTTGCTGATTTCCACCTTCCCCTTTTTTAACCTCCAAAAATCTCTTCAATACACAAGAAGCATATAACACTATATGAGTTAGGTCCTCAAGGAAAGTGATTATTGTCTAAGTTCCTACATTGTTGTTTTGGTTGCAGGTGTGTTGCAAACCTGTCAAGAACATTTAAAGTGATTTCAACCTAGGGTTTTTGTGTTCTGAAAAAAGAGTCTCTCTTTTTTGGATTGGGCATGTGAGGGACTGAATTTCAAGTATTTAAAAAAAGGGGTTGGGAAACAAAGGGGCAATGGTGTCAGATTGGGTTCAAATGAGTTTTACAGAATCTTTTTAGTTTATAGTTTGAGAGTTTTGATAAAGAGAAGTTGCTGTATCATTGTCCTTGAAGGTGACAGATTTTATCAGGCCTCTCCACTAGAGGAAACTTGGTTTCTTCACAGATATTTCATTTTCTCCACTGTTTCATTTCAGGCTTCCTAAGTTGATTGCAGATTTGAGGTCTTTTAAGCTCTTTATTCATCTAGTGAAAGCTTAGAGGATTCTATTCAGTTTGGAGGATTCTAAATCCTTTACAAGCCCTTTGTTTAGTGTATCGTCGTGTGGCCAAGATGAAGTTTATGAAGCTTGGATCCAAGCCTGATGCTTTTCATACTGATGGGGATAATATTAGGTGAGTTCTCAAGGACCCTCTTTGTTAATCTCTTTTACATATTTTATTAATCTCTTTTGACAAAGTTAGTAGGGTTGCTTAGTATATTGGTAGTAATGATTTGCCCCTTTTCTTAATGCCCGTTGTCATTTTTGGGTTAGGTTTGGTTCGAGTATCCTGGGATCTTTTTGATGATGCTAACATAGTTGAATGGAATATGGTTTGCTATTCGGTTTATTACGCATTGTTATAGTTTAATTACTGTTTGATTGCACGTTTTCTGGAGCTTGTCATTTTATTGCCAAATAGTGACTCTGCTAAATTCTTGCATTCTCTATCATCCCTGTGTTGTTTTGCCTTTCTACATATGGATCAACTGGATTTGCATATGATTCCGCTTTCTGCTTGAAGGTCCTTATGCACTCGTATGCAACTTCCATGTGGAGATTTCAAATCTGCTGATAGATTGCTTTAATCCAAAACCCAAATTTATGTTGCAGTTTGTTCTTCTGAATATGTTTGTCCTGCTTATAATTTCTCAAGTTGCTAAATACAACTAAAGCATTTTTCGACCATTTATTCATGTGTGGATGCGTCTAGCAGTTTACTTGTGAAAATCGGTTGATGCTGATTAAAGCATGAGCCTGGTTTCCATAGTCTTCACTGTTTATCTTTTGTAGTACACTTAATTGATAAAAAGCAATTGCTCATATTGAGAACGCCGTCTTGATTTTCAATCGTTGATTTTTGTCGGCAGATATGTCGCCACGGAGCTGTCAAGTGATCTAGTTGTGAATGTCATAGATGTCAAATTCTATCTGCATAAGGTATACAGCTATATTAACTTCACTAAATCAACAAACTATGATGAACATATGTTACAAGTTTGCGCTTGTTTTCTTAAAAGTTGATGCTTATAGAGTGCATTTCAACAAAACCTTTGCAGTTTCCACTACTGTCGAAGAGTGCCTGCTTACAAAAACTAGTTGACATTGCAAGCGAGGAAGGGAAGGATGAAATATACATCCAAGATATTCCGGGTGGGCCAGCCGCCTTTGAAATATGTGCAAAGTACTGCTATGGCATGACAGTCACCTTAAACGCATACAATGTCGTTTCTGCTCGTTGCGCAGCTGAGTACCTTGAAATGCATGAAACCGTTGAGAAGGGAAATCTTGTCTATAAGCTTGATGTGTTTCTCAACTCTAGCCTTTTTCGGGGCTGGAAAGACTCTATCATTGTCCTCCAAAGCACCAAATCTTACCATCAATGGTCTAAGGAACTTAAACCAATTATTGCTCACTGTGTCGATGCCTTAGCATCCATGGCTTCCATTGATATTTCCAAAGTGGAGTGGTCGTACACATACAACAAGAAAAAACTAACTTCAGAGAGCGGAATGAAAAACGAGCATCCACATTCAGTTCCAAAGGACTGGTGGGTAGAGGATCTCTGTGCCATTGAAGTGGGTCTTTACAACCGGATCATATCATGTATCAAGACAAAGGACAGAGTTTCCAGTGACGTTATTGGTGAGGCTTTGAAGGCATATGTAGTGAGAAGGCTTCCTGGGTTTAGTAAAGGCACAGTTCAAGGCGGTGATCGTATGAAAAACCAATTGCTAGTTGAGACTGTTGTGCGTTTACTGCCTGGAGTGAAGGGAAGCATCTCGTGCAGTTTTCTCCTTAGTCTGATGAGAGCGGCTTTGGCTCTTGAGTGTAAAGAATCAGTTATAAAAGAGTTGACGGGAAGAACTGCATGGCAGCTGGATGAAGCTTCGGTCGCTGACATATTGATTCGAGCGTCTCCAGGAGGAGAGACAGTATACGACGTGGGATTGGTGATTGAGTTGGTCAAGGGGTTTGTTGTACGAGGGGAGAACGAGATGGATTCGGTTCTTGCTGAGAATGATTTCCAGGAGTTTGAACTGTCTAAGGGAATGGTGGCAAGGCTGGTTGATTGTTACCTTGCTGAGGTTTCCCGGGATCCTAATTTGCCAATTTCGAGCTTTATGAGTCTTGCTGAACTCGTCTCGGGATTCCCTAGGCCTTCTCATGATGGAATTTACCGCGCCATCGACATGTTCCTCAAGGTAAGTTTTATTTAATAATCTCAAGTTTTCAACCGTGGTAGACTTATCTAAGTACTTCCAAATATAGTAAGTATAATATATCTAATTACTTGCTTATTAATTGATAGTTATGATTTACAATTATTGAGGTTTTTCCATGGCGAAAACGACACTAAAATTTGATATCACAGTTCCTGATGTTAGAAAAACTGAACATTCTAATCAAGGTAATAATTTGGATACCCTTGTAATTACTAATGTTTGCCCATGATTTCTTAGCTTTATTGTTACCTCTATCACAGCAAACGAAGATTGTTATATTAGAAATTTCGGAAGTGCAGGATTATGATCTAATTTTGCATTGCCAATGGTTGCAGGAGCATCCCGGGATCAGTAAGAGCGAAAGGAAGCGAATTTGCAGGCTGATGGACTGTAGGAAGCTATCAGTGGAGGCGTCCACACACGCCATGCAAAACGAGCGGCTTCCATTGCGCGTAGTCGTGCAGATACTCTTCTTTGAGCAGGCCAGAGGGGGGTTGACCTCTGGTGGGTCCCACAGCAGCTCCAGGTCAGCAACCACAAACACCGAGGAGGATATGGATGGAGTGCCTACCACTGAGGAGCTCAAGGCCTTGAAAGGTGAGCTGGCTAACCTTAGGTTAGGGTCCGGTGAAGCTACGAGTACGAGTAGTAGCAGAAAAGGGCACGTGAATGAGGCTCAGAAGGCGGCTTCTGATAAGGTTAAGGGCCTTCTTATGTCAAAGAGATTGGTGTCTAAGTTGGTTTCTAGTAAGGACAGAGATGGAGAAAACAGCAGTTCAGAGTAAGAGAGGGAAAACAATTACTCCTATGATTATTGAAACCTTATTAGGGAAATGTAGATTAAACTGACTTGAAATGTAGGAGGCTTGATATGATTGGTCAGGGGAAGTAGTAAATTTTGGCTTGATACCCATCATTTTGTTGTTGTCTTGTGTCACTTTGAGAATTTTCCCCTTTGATCAATATGGTTTCTGTTTTAGCTCTTTTTTCTTTTGGGTTATGTCATGTATGACTTGCATGGTTCACATTCGGTATGGGTAGTTCGTTTGGGGGAAATTTGTCGTATGACTCGCATGGTTCGATCAATTAGGGTTGCTCTATGTCCGGACTGAGTACTTTGTGATCTCGGTTCGGGGAAGACCCTTCCTACATCAGTGCAAACTAATTCATGGAAGCAACACCAGTATTAGTAGGTTAACTTTGAAGGTTACAAAATTAACTAATGTGGTTTATGAAACAAAGTTCCTGAGCTCAAATTCCTGCCCCAAACTTAGAAATAGCAACAAGCCAAAAATTGAGGATTGGTCAGAGGAATAAAAGAGGAGCAGCAGAGTAGTAGTCACTTGGGCCTGGCATGAAATACGTATATGGGTTGTGGGCCTATTGGGCTTTTTGTGCGCTTAAGCCTACTAATTCAGTCGCTCCGGATGTATATAAGAAAACACAAAAAAATATAGTTGACATAATTACATAAATATAAATGTAAATATAAATAAATATAAATATATATATATATATATATATATATGAGAATTATCCTCATAGACCACAAGAAATTAGGAATTATCCTCTAGGACAACCCCCTAGGATAAATGTGACTCCTTATACAAATGAGAATAAAAATCTCAGAACAGCAGGAAAAAGAATCCCTACTGAAATGACTTTCTTTGGAACTAATTCTGTAATATTAAACGTTACAGAATGCCACCCACAACTACTAGATACTTATCTAGAACAATGGACTGCCTCCATTGCTAGAGACTATAATGCTAGACATCCAACCATTTCTTCAGGAGAAGAAATGATAAGAATAGCAGAAAATTACCTAGGAGACGTAGCAAAAGGAATGTGGGAAGCCTTTAAAAAAGAATTCCCAGCAGAAGTAGCTGCGTTAGCAAACCATGGTAATAATATTTTTAACTTTGCCTACCTTATTCATAGGATAATAACAGGTAGAGAAGTAAATACTGGATTAACTCTTAGGCAACAAGAAGCCATGAGAGATTTAGAGCAAATCCAACTTTTAGACTGGAAATTCATAATTAAATTCTTAAATGAATTTCTATATTATGCCACTATTTCAGGAAATTACTATTCTAAAGAAATAGGGGATAGACTATTTTCCAAACTCCCAGGAGATTTAGGAAAAGAAATACATAACTCTTGGAATGAAAAATACTCACAAATTCCTTCTACCTATGATAACATAGGAATAAGGATTACACACATAATTTCTGAATTAAAACAGAAATGTACTTATATCCAAATACAGAAAGAATTAAAACAGAAAAACTATGGTTTCTGTTCCCAAATCTATACTCCACAACAATATGGATCAAAAACTCCATACAAAAACAATAGGTTAAAACCTAAGAAAAAACCTACTAAAAAATACTATTTAAGGAGATCTTCTGCCAAGAAACCTTACTTAAATAAAGAAAAACATGTTAGGGAATATAAGCCTAGCAAAACTTATCAGGGCAATATTACATGTTTTGCACGTAATGAAAAAGGACATCTTTCTTCAGCCTGTCCTAAAAAACACAACCTGTTTACTAGAGAATCAAACTTAGTTGATTCAGTAAAAGAAGACTTGATAGAAATATCTTCAGATGTTTCAGAATCTTCGACTATTTACTCCATTATTTCTCTAGAAGGCCTAGAAGAAATTGAAAAACCTTATACTAATGATTACTCATTAATAGAAGAACTTACAGGTAAAAACATGTTTACAACAGACTATAGGGACAAATCTATAGAAGAACTCTTAGATTTAAACCTAGCAGATATAGAAAAACCTACATGTACCCATGACTTCAAATATAAAATGGGATCTGATACAACAAAATGCTCCTTTTGTCCTTGGTATCCCGCCATAGACAAAAGATTCAAATGTTTACTTTGCACAATGGAGATATGCCACCAATGTGCTGAAAGTAAGTTTAGGATAGATATTCCTAAACAGAAAACTCTACAATATACAGATAAGAATAAAATTCTAGAAGATAGAATTTTAAACTTAGAACTTAGGGTTAACAACCATGAAATAGAGATTGATGAACTAAAAACATTAGTCCAGGGCAACTCTAAAACACTAAGTAAAAACAAGGGAATTGTTATACCTGAAAACAATCTACACAACCTAGATTGCGTAGAAAATCAAAAAACAGAAAACCCTTCTGAAGAAAAAATGGAAATACCATTAATTTGTAACTCTGAACATCTTAGAGAACTAAGGGTATGGACTAACGTAATCATGAAGGATATAGAGTTTACAACTTTAGCCTTTATAGATACTGGAGCAACAAGCTCAACTATACACCAAGGTGCAGTACCTACTAGGTTAATTACTCAATCAAAACAGCCTAAGAAATCTGTACAATTTGACGGAACAGTAAACACTATATCAACAATAGTGTCTAATGTTCAAATAAAATTTCACACAAATTGTCAGAACTGGTCTTTCCCATATTACTTGAAAAAATTATGGGTTTCACCATTAAACTTAGGAGGAATACATCTAATCTTAGGATTAGACTTCCTACTAAATGATAATGGATCATTTACATTTTCTAAAGATTGTATTCAAATCTCTAGAAAAACTACATTAACTCCTATTTTATCAGAGTATGCGTATGAGAAGCGTGGTGGGGAAAATAACGGAGAAAATACACCCACAAAAAACTTTGAAAAAACTCCAGAAAAAACTTTTACCTGTGAAATTCCTGGCAAATGCCAAGAACTCATAGATACACAAACTCTAGAAAAGGATAACGAACTAACACTAGAGGTAGAAACAGATTTACAACTAATCTACCCAGAACAAGTTAGTAGAATTCTAATAACTACAGATGATATAGATAATATCATTAGTAGATTAGAAAAACTAGAAATCATAGGAGAAAATCCTATAAAATACTGGGACAGAAATCCTATCTACTGTAAACTGGATATTATAAATCCAGACTTAACAATAAAAATAGGAGCTCCAAAATATGATAACTGGATGATGGAAGAATTTAAAATGCACATCCAAATATTACTAAAACTTGGAGTAATTAGGAAAACAGACTCTAGACATAGAACTGCTGCTTTCATAGTCCAAAAGGAAAGTGAAAGAAAAAGAGGTCAGTCTAGAATGGTAATGAATTACACCAAACTAAATGACAATACCCATGAAGATGGATATTGTATTCCTAACAAAGATGTCTTGATAAACAAAATTCAAGGCAAAAACTATTTCTCTAAGTTTGACATGAAATCAGGCTTTTGGCAAGTTAAAATGCATCCAGAATCTATTCCTTGGACAGCATTTACTTGCAGTGAAGGACATTTCGAATGGCTAGTTATGCCATTTGGACTAAAAAATGCTCCACAAGTTTTCCAAAGAAAGATGGATAACATTTTTAAACATTGTTCTTCATTTACTTGTGTTTATATAGATGATATACTAGTTTTTTCTAAAACTAAGAAAGAACATTTAGCTCATCTATACACTATTCTCAAACTATTTGAGAGCAACGGACTTATTATTTCTAAAAAGAAAATGGAATTGTTTAAACAAACCATTGGATTTTTAGGAGTAACTATTGGAAAGGGGACTATTGAACTACAACCCCATATAACTAGGAAAATCTCAGAATTTCCTGACTACTTAGAAAACTTAAAACAAATACAGAGTTTTTTAGGACTAATAAACTATGCTAGACCCTTTATAAAAAACCTGTCCAAATATACTGGGCCTTTGTATAACAAGGCTAGCCCAAAAGGGAAAAGACAGTTTAACTTAGAAGATATTAAGCTAGTCAGAGAAATTAAAAACCTAGCCCAAGATCTTAAACCTCTAGCACTTCCATTATCAATTGATTACTTAATAGTTGAAACTGATGGATCATCCCATGGATGGGGTGGAATTTTACTAAGAAAACCTCACAAATTAGACCCTAGGTCTCAAGAACAGATTTGTAGGTATACATCAGGTACCTTCAAAGAAAAAGGATACTTGACTTCTCTTGACTTTGAAATTCTAGCTATCATTTATGTGCTGGAAGCTTTCAAACTATTTATAATATCTCACAAAGAAATAACATTGAGAACTGATTGTAAAGCTATTGTTAAATATGCTGATTCCAAAAAGGAAAAAGGTATTTTAACAAACAGATGGATTAAGTTTCGTCACTTAATACAAAATTGTGGTACCAAGATTATTTGGGAACACATTAAGGGTAAAAATAACATTTTACCTGATATTTTATCTAGATTATTTCTGGATACTAATCTGGCAGGCACCCCAGACGACAATGGTTAAAACTAACAAACCATTCCACTGTTTCTATGCAGAAACGAGACTTACACTATGCCGCCTAAAAAGGCTAAAGGCATTAGTCAGGCTGATTTGCCGACTTACTCATTGGAGAACCAATTCAGGTTCGACTCCAGGACAACTTTCACAGAGGACCAATTGGCTGTCATAGATAGCATTTGGAACCTCTCAACTCCCACTAAAGACAGCAAGATCAAACTGAGTATTATTAAAACTCTGATCTCGCACTACTACAAGCACAACACAGGAAGGAACTTCTCCTGTTACTGTCTCTTCAATGGAGAAGATGCAGGTATATACTCTACTTGGGAAGAAATTTCCCTTAAAATCCAGGAATTAGCAAAAATCCTAAAATGGGAAAACCCTTCTATAAGGGATATAATTCACTGGATGAAGTCATAAAGGCTATAGAGGAACTGTTAGGAAAGGACTATAAGATGTCACCATCTGTTAGTGCCTCCCTCTCCCTCGACTTGATAGACCCGACTCCAAAGTCGACTAGGCCTATTGCTACTACATCTACTGGGCTCAGGCCCAATACAACATTCTTGAATATTGCTGCTAAAACCAGTACATCCAAAGCACTCGTTTTAACTGGATCAGCTTTGAAATATAAGCAGGAATCCACATCAAGTACTACTAAACCCGAAAAGTCTGTCAAATTGCCAGACCCAATCCATCGGGAACTTTACTACCTCAAATTTCCTGAGGATCACTCTTTTGAACAAGCAAAGATCACTTACCATTACTTGACTTTGTTATCCCAAAGAAGAATTTCTTCTGGAGGAATAACTATAAACTGGGAACTTCAGATAAATCCCAAAATTTCCTGCTTAAAACAATTTTCTGATTGTACAAAGCAACCTTGCAAATGTATGATCACTACTTCTTTCCCACTGGTTTCCATAAATCCTGATGATTATGTTATTCGAAACCATATGGGCATCCCTATGGAAATTTCACACTTCTTTAACTATGGTTTTCTCCAAACCCTATTTATTGCTGACTGGTCAGATATTACATTTTTGCCAGAACCATTATACTCACTTTTAGACAATTTGATGGAAATTTTACAAACCCGATTGGTTTTAAAAATAATTTCCGTCCCTCCTTATTTTGGACCAAATATTTATGATCCTGCAAGACATGTAATCATGGTCCTAGCTCAAGGAATTGATCTGGAGGACATCCCAATCTGGGCCGAAAAGACAAGCCCAGAAGACTACTATCTACCCAACATAGACAATTGGGTTAATTTTGAAAAATATCGGGCCTCTATTCTTGCTCGAGACTTCATGTGGACCCAAGAAGATGAAAAAACTAAAGTTCTTTATGGAGAATCCACTACTATGAAGGTCTACATTTCAAAGGAGACCTCCAAGCAATGCTCCAACTTGTAAGAAGCTCATGTGTTGAGCAACCTTACTAAAAAGCTTTCAAAAATCTCCAAAACTCTTTCCAATTTCTTGCATTAAAACTTGAAGAAGGCAAATCATCCACCAGGATGATAGGCTAAAACTTACAACAGGAGGAGGTGGTCATGGAATTACAAAATTAGCAAGAGGCTAAGGTATAATCATCTTACTAACTTAATGTTTATTTTATGTTCTTAATGAAAGTATAACATGTTAGAGAGGAAAGGCTAAGGGCACCGGATTAATTATAACTTATGAAGCCAAAAGACGTAAATCCGTTTGAATAGGGAAGAAAGTACCCGCTTAGGCAAGAGGCCGTTTAGGGGAAAATAAGTACCTATTAGGATGAAAAGGTGAGGTTTAGTAAGTTATAGTTCTAATCCAACGCTAGTATGATCCGGGAACATGTTATTTGAAAGGCTTAAGAACATAGAATAATTATAAGTTATAAGAATTAATTATACCTTAAAACCCCTTTAGCTAATCATATTCTCCATGAACCACTACACCTCCTGAATTTCATAAAATTTGTTAAAAATAAATCTAAGAAATAACTTAAAGAACAAGATGTTCTATTATCATGACTTACATATGGAATGGTATACTTATAACCAACTCCATACATTCATAACTGAGAACTTTATGGTTAAACTTTTAATCATACTCAAAAACTTCAACACAGACACATATACACTAGGACAAATTTTTAAAGAAATTTATCTAAAACAGCTTATTAGCATAACTGATGATCCACTTATTGACCTAGATAAAACTCTAGGATTTGAGGGAAAAATCACTATGAAAAACAAATCCCGACAAACCATAACAAAAATAAAAAGGACTGATAACATATCCTTTTTAACAGAATACTTCAGACTAGAATTAGTAAGACTAAATCTAGATCTAGGCACATGGTTTGAAATAGACAAAGAAACCAATATGACTAGAAATCTTTCTGCAAGACTCATAAGACCCTCAGGTCTTACCGTCGACTTAGATCTAGGAAGGTTTCCTCCAGAACCTCCTATTACTAAGAACGTTTCAGTTCTTGATTATTTAAGGAGAGAGACTTTAGGATGACTAGCTCTAAAATTGGAAGGCTAATCCACTACTCTGAATTAGGTACCCAAAGGTTCCCAATTCCTAGACTAGGACTATCCACTCCTGCACACTTGGGTGCTACTGCACTTGCAAGATTCCAGGAGAAAGTTTTAGGGTCACGTACACGTGATTTACACGTGATTCCCTTACACACACCCCCCTCTCCAACCCCTTGGTATCAGAGCGTGGTGGTGGGAAACAATTTTCAAAGCATTAAATTTGAACTTAAATTTGCTAGAAAAGCATTAAATTTGAACTTAAATTTCTAGAGCATTGAATTGCTAGAGCAAATACGTAACTACTTTAATAACTAGCTAGTGATCCAGAGCAATAATGCAAAAACTCACTATTCACTATCCATAAACTATTATTAGGAAACTATGACTAATAAACCACTTCGCCAAGAAGAGTTAGTTTATAAAAAGTTTGACTACTTAAATCTGGAAATCATAAATCCAGTAAAAAGAGTTATAACTATAGACAAACAAAAGCATGTTTGCTAAACACTATAATAGCATTAGTTACATCACTACACAATAGACTAGACTCAATTGAAGAAAAACTTTCAGAAATTGAATCACAAAACAGAGAGATTAGAAATCTATTCACTGAAGACTCAGGTGAAATGAACCAATTAATAGAAAAGATTTCTAAACTTAATCTACAAAAGAAACATACTATTAATAATTTTCTAATGTTTAAACCATTAGAAAAGGATTCCCAGAAGAAAGAATGAGCTCAATCACTAGACCTTTCACAGGAATACCTAGAAGACTTTCAATAGATTCTAGAACTGAATCTAATACTTCCACACCTTGGGTAAATTCTATGCTAAGAAGAACCCAATCAACTAGTAGTACTTTAGAAGAATTAATAGACGTTGAAAATGACTTAACAATATTTTCAAACGATCAATTAAACCTTCTAAATCCTTCAACGTTATATAGATCTGGTATTTTTGGAATAAATACAGGACTATATAGACACCATAGGGAAGAACTACTTTCTATCCCAGACGGTGAACAACAAATCTTAGATCTTATGTCTTCAGAAGCCGTAAGAGATCTAAGAAGAAAAAACTACAGAATCATACATCTAGGTTTAATTGTCATAGGTGTACGAGGACTAGTGCGTCAAAAAATTGGTGCCAAAGTCTTACTGTGTTTATTAGATACAAGACACGCAGAATTAGATAAACAACTTCTAGGAACCTTAGAAGTTGACTTGAATGATAATTCAGGAATAGTTTATCTATCCCCGAATTATACTATGGAAATAACTGATTTCTGCAAATACTTTAAAATCCTTATACAGGTTAAAGGATTTGAAAACTTTATAGGAAAAAACATCCTATTAGACATAAACTTTCTAGGAAAATGTATGACTAAACATAATCCTAGGATAAAAATAAAACTTGATGAGGTAGTTAAAGCCTTAACCTCCAAAGGGATAAAATTCCTTAATCCAATGGAAATAGATTCCTCAGAATTAGCAGGAACTGAGTGGGATATTAAAAATCCTAACGAAACTCCTAAAACTCTACAACCAAGTGAAGCTGTAACCTATAATAATCCTGATGGAACTTTATCTATTAGGTTTAAAGATTACAGTACTAAAACAAGTATTATACTGATACATGGTGGGCAAATAGGGAGAGTTAGATCTAAAAATAATAAAGAGGCAAGATGTAATTTTGAAATTATGGGAGAGAGAAAAAAATCAGCATAATTCTGTAATTATAGGGAATTATTTATTATGTTGGACCAAAAAATAAAAATTTATTCAACCAAAGAAATATAATTATTTTGGTCGAAAAATGAAAGGTTGATCTATTGCAAAAAAGTACATTTTATTACTCTCTATTAAGGAGTAAATGTCGTTTTAAGATTTATCTTACAAATTAAGAAGGCATGTAATAGAAATACCTGCAATCTTGTAAATATATTTTATATTTTATCATACATTTGTATAATTCTTTCTAATTAATAAGGTGAAAATAAGTGGGGGACAATAGGTTAAACGAAAAGCATTATTGACCAAGTAAATAAGAGTACTAGAACGACAAGTATAACTTCCAAACGGAGAGAATATTGCATTATTTACTCAAACTAATGCGACTTCAAAGTTATAATTTCAGTCAAAATTCTGGAGAACAAGCTTTCTAATGTTTGTATTCCTTTCTTACTTTCTAAAGTTGAAAGTATTATATTCTTAGTGACTTGTATATGTTCAAAAGTCTATGCTATTTTTCTTTATTTTCCCAAATTTATATAGTTAATCTATTACTATATACTAAAGCGGAAGCAAATTCCGCCACCATATTGCGCCACATCATCCCTTTTATTAAAATAATATATTTTATATAAATTTTGTTATCATCCATTAAATTGGAAAATTAATCTTTCTACTTCCTACTTAAAAGTTTTATCTTTTGTTATCTATTAAATTGAAATTTTATCTTTCTACTCCTTACTTATTACATGTAATGAATTTTATCATATATGATCTAAAAGCATGTACGTACTATATTATAATTAGTTAAGTTATTTATAATTAATTTGATATTATCATCTATCTCTTACTATATACTAAAGCGGAATCAAATTTCGATCGCCACCATATTATACCACATCGCCCCTTATTAAAAAAATTATCTTATCAATCTTAGTTTTAAGCTTATTCTTATACAAATTTAATTAAAATATTAGTTCTATCTTGAATTTTGCGTTGCTTTGTATCCTAACATATTAATATCAATCTTATTATTATATGCCACAAATTAGTAAATTACAAAACACCACCTGCATAATTCGTACAGGGAGATTGAGTGATAATGGAGAGTTGGTTAATCTTATTATCTACATTTTAAAATATAGTACTATATTAATCCTAATTTTTATTTTAAATAATTTATTTATTTATATAGATTAGTTTATAAATTTTTAATTTAAATTTCAAAATATTTTTATCAACTTTTTATAAAATTTGATAATGCATCTCATCTTATTGCATTCTTCCTCGATATATATATATGTTTATATATGTATAAAAATAATTAATATAAAAATACAATATTTTTATATAAATATTTGATGATATATGAGAATTATGTTATTTTATAATTTAAAAATACAATATTTTTGTGATGGGTTCACTCTTTTCTTCTTAGGGTTTTAGTTTCTGTTTTTGGTATGCTTATCATGTGTCCTTAGGGCACACAATAGAAAAACCGTATTTATAATTATTATAGTGAATTTACATACAAGCTAATAAAAGCAAAAACACCCCGTACAAGGTGCGGGTCATTTGCTAGTTAATTACTATGTGGGTTCGTTGCTCATATTAGTCATATATCTAGCACTTGTTTGGATGAATGGATAACACGGATAATTCCTATGAATTTAGTTCATGTAAATTAATACAAAGTCTCACTCACCTCTTCCTACGGAATTAAGTTCTTATGAAAATTGAAAATTTTGTGAAATTCAAAGGTTATGGGAGTTTAATACAAAATTTTCAACAAAGTCAACCTTCTCAAATTTATTTTAAATTCATGTGAATTCATCTAACAACGTAACAATTAACCACGACTATGAAAGATTAATACACCATACAAGTATAGACATATCGGTCAATCTACATTGGGGGTAGGAAGTGTGGCTACAATTCAATCTTACGAGCAAAAACACTAGCACCGGAACATGAGATCTTAACAACTACAACGAGGTTGAGAAAACCATGTTGAAGAATTGGATTGATGTGTCGCGTAAATTTAATCACTTTGTATATAAAGCCGGTCAGGTCCACCTTTTAACTAAAAAAACTCAAGTCTATAAATTAGTAAGAATTAAGCCTTTCATATGCTAGCTAGTGGTTTACGGTCATTATCTCCAATAGTTATTAATTCTAAAATAAAATGGATAGAGCGACATAAAAATTGTACTGAATTTGCTTAGCTACATACCCTTGATTCCTTGAACCACCATTACATAACTTTTAGTTCTCATCCAAATTAAAGGATATTATAAGCTATAATTTTGACTGGCAAATGAATGAGATCATAAAACATCATGTCGACAAACTACCATATTTTAAACAAAGTGACACTTAAAATGTCTTCCAATAACCTTCTTTTGTACCTAACCATTCAAAGTAATTCGATATAAAAATTTCCTCCAAAGTAGACTAAAAGACCGAATCCAAACACTAAATCAAACGAAACTATACCCTCCTCAAAATGCCCAAAAAACTTCTTTGACTTGACTGGCCTCTCTTTGATCTCATAGCCCAAAGTATGTCAACACATCCAAATAAAGTATCACTTACTTGTTAAATAGTACTCTTTTTTTGGTTGAAAGTCACATAGTACTCTAATAATTTAACCACGTATCCTTTTACCAGATAAAAATGAATCAAGTATTAGAGTCAAATTGCGTACATACCTAATCACTTTGATAAAACTGAAAAATAGTCAGCTTGTTCATTGCATCATATGAAATTGAGGATGAAATCCTTAACAATATATATATCTTAAGTTTGTATGGTAATTGAGCTCAAAAAAAAGTTTGTATGGTAACAAACAATCTTACATTATTTACGTACAATACAAAAATTTTGCCCTATTCTTGTTAAAAAAAATTGATTTTTATTACCCTATTTCACTTATCTTTCTAATTAGCATAAACTAATTGTTTATCCTTTTCTAGTTCATTTAAAATTTTAAGGCATTATAACTAGGGGACTAAAATACTTTACTCTATATAGTAATGCACTAATGTTCTAGTTAATATACGATTAGTCTGAAAAAGATGTCGGTTATATAGAATTAAGAACTTACATATGTCCTCGTAATTTTAAAGGCCACACTAGTTATATAATAGAAACCATTTATCAAATTGTAAAACTTATAACATGTAACACTAATTATTAACAAAAAATAAAAATCTAACAAATAAAAAATCGAGATAGATAGAGCCACGGGTCTAGATAGATTACGATAGGCCCAACACCACTGTCGATGGCGCAATCCCCCACATCCCTAACAGTTCCGAGTAACGACAAATTCAAGATATCCTAACAATATCCATTAGTACTGAATTTAAAGAAACTATAGTATACACCTATATATAGGCGTGGTTTATATGAAAGGCTAATTATGCTATTTAAATGATGATTTCTTCTTTTTTTTCGGTGAAGTTAAATGATGATTTCTTGAGTGGAGAAGAAGCAAAAATCAAAATACTCCCTCCGTTTCACAATAAGTGTCGTTTTAGCTCTTAACACAGTTTTTAAGAAAATCAATCATTCACTTTAAAACTTACAACTTTTTCTTAATCTTACCGCTCATTACATTTTTTTGGCCAATGCATGAACAACTTTAGTCAACAAATACACATTCCAATAAAAATTATCATCATTCACCCCTATTAAATCACTTTGAAAACCTAAAACGACACATATTATGAAACAAATTTTAAGTGCTAAAACGACACTTATTATAAAACCGAGGGAGTAGTAATTACCTACCTTTGTTTTTTCTTGCAATGATTGACACTATAACGAAAAGGCAGAGTTTTGGACTTTAGGAGTGGTGGCCTACACAAGCCTACTAGCTAACCTGCGAACTAACCCATTTTAGGCCCATCATTAAACAACAACGCAAATACTACTCCCTCCGTTTCATAATAAGCGTCGTTTTAGCACTTAAAATTTGTTTCATAATATGTGTCGTTTTAGGTTTTCAAAGTGATTTAATAGGGGTGAATGATGATAATTTTTATTGGAATGTGTATTTGTTGACTAAAGTTGTTCATACATTGGCCAAAAAAATGTAATGAGTGGTAAGATTAAGTAAAAGTTGTAAGTTTTAAAGTGAATGATTGCTTTTCTTAAAAACTGTGTTAAGAGCTAAAACGACACTTATTGTGAAACGGAGGGAGTACTCATTAACTTACTCCACAATTTAATTAGTAGTAATTGTTCTGATTTAAAAAATGTTTTATTATAGGGACACTTAAAAATATACTCCCTCCGTTTCACAATAAGTGTCGTTTTAGCTCCTAACACAGTTTTTAAGAAAAGCAATCATTCACTTTAAAACTTACAACTTTTTCTTAATTTTACCACTCATTATATTTTTTTGGCCAATGAATGAACAACTTTAGTCAACAAATACACATTCCAATAAAAATTATCATTATTCACCCCTAATAAATCACTTTGAAGACCTAAAACGACACATATTATGAAACAAGTTTTACGTGCTAAAACGACACTTATTGTGAAACGGAGGGAGTATATGTCTAAAAACAATTTTTCATCAAAAGATTTCTAGATTAAGATACGTACAAGTAATATAACTACAATCAAATATATTATAATTTTTGAAAGAATATAATATCAATGTGAGGCCTAATTAATCAATATATTTATTACAAAAAGAGATGGAGATTTGCAATCCGATGATCACGACGGAACCTCGCTACAAAAAAAACGACCGTTCTAAATACAACACTATAGACAACGCGTGTTAGTTTATTTATGGTGCAACAAGGTTTGTCATAATTTATGAGATGTAATCCATCATTAAGTTGGGACTTGGGACCATTCTCTCTGGATTAGAAAACCATTTTAGTTTCTCGAGTTGATTACAATGTGCCATCAATTTGGTACCTTTTCTCTCACAATGGTCCATAGCAAGGCGCCGATCACAACCTAACGGCCAAGCAACGATCATGACATGCACTTACTACAATTAACTTAATATAGTTAGATCAGTCTTGAAGTCTCGAACTCAAGACCTCATGGCATACTCATGAGTACTCAACCAGTGAGCTGATGTGTCAAGCGCCTACATTGTCTTTCTAAAACGTCTGATCCGTTTGGTATAATTCTAGAAATTAATTTGACCCAAAAAAAAGGATTTTTTGTGGAAGTTTTTAGCTCTCCCTTCTAGCTCTTAGAAGTTGGACTGCGAGGGGAAGAGTTTGTGAACGATATTCAACCGTACTAGACTCGAACATAAATGGAACTTGACTCATATTCCAAAACATGGGTTGTCGTCCTCGTCTTTCCCTACTTACTACGTCACTTTTCGAGAGTCATCGTTGTCCATACCCAATCAAATCCTAGCTTACTTACTCAGTTCTTGGCACTTTGGAATACCGACATAGCTTATATATAAGAAAGTATATATAACACGTACTCAAGAGGCTAAAAATACATATGGTTTTCTAAACCTATACTCAAGGACATACCTAGGTTCCTTGCGTATTCTTCTCTTCGTTTCAAAACCAAGATCCCGGATGAGATTCTTTGTCCCCTCTTGGTGTCCCTTCTTTGTGTCCCCTTCAATTTGATTGGTTAATCTATATAATTTTATTAAAACAAAATCAATTTTGAATTAATTAAAGGGGATGTAAACCAATAGGATTTAAGGGAGGGACAGAAACAAGATCACACCTAATCTTGCTTTGGTACCTTTTGAACAACTTTCCTCGGTTATCTTCATCTAACCGCATGTACCTAATTACCTAGATATAGATCATGTATCATATTACAAAAATCTAATGAGAAATAGTATCTTGAAATAGAAAGATAATGTCAAAAATAGTTCTTTTGGCATGCATAGTAGCAAAGCTAGCTTCTGGTGGAGTAGTTACGTCACATATACTTTTTAAAAATGAAAATCTCCAACCTATGTCTTGAGAATATAAGATAAGTATCTCAAGTTTAATTACAAAATAAACCTTGAAAATATAGGTAAACTCATCAGAAAAAAGATTTTAATAAATAAAAATAATTATTTTTTAGAAATATATCAGGCTAGAAAATCTGTATTTAAATATATTTTTAGAAACAATAAAAAGTAATAGAGTTAGATATCACAAGTGGCCTTTTATGAGAGAAAAAGAGAGAGACTTTATTAATGTGTATAAAAGGACAAATTCTTATTTGCTAACAAAGTATAAGCTGATGTAAGTACATCGAGTTGATGCACTTGATTACATATATGAGGCTACAACTTACAAGATAGTATCATATAATTTAAGGATTTGACAATAAGTGGCATGAAAAGGCTACTCCATTGTGTAGACAACATAAAGGAAAGCATGATTATATTCTTTTACAAAAATAAGTAAAGAGGGTGCACAAATTGTGGATAGGTGGCAACTGGCAATCAATTAGGGTTAGTGACAAATGGGAGGTCAGCGACAAAGAGGGAGTCGATGGGCATCGCTTTCCTTGTTGTGCATATGCTTTAATTAGAAATTAGTGTCCACTACTACTTCTACTACTACTTGAGACTTGAGATCAGTAGACATAAGAGATATGCATGTCTTTTTTTAACTACTATTTTTTCATCCAAAGAGAAAATTGTAGTTAGTGGGGGATTGAAACTACTAGCATGAGAAGAAGCCAAAAGCAAAGTGAGAAAGATTTGGTGTTATTCTTTTTTTTAGTTGAGAGCTCTGTTAATGAGAATCGAACCGGTGATCTCTGAGTATTATCCTTGAAGGCTTAACCGTTTTGACTAAATGCCCGAAGGCAGATTTGGCGTTATTTTTATACTCCTATATACTTAGGATCTTAAAACCTAGGATAAAAAAAAGATGTGGATTTACGTATGTACGTTTTATGAGAAAAATTAAATGTCATATGCTAATTTTGAGGTTGGAATGTATGTTGATTTGTTACATGTGTGCACCATCTAACTTAACTTCTGAACTACCAAACTAAAATATACTCAGAAACGTACTGCTTAATGCATGTGAAACTAATATCTATATATTCACTAGAACTTTCATAAATTGATGCTCGATACATTTATAAAAATTCTAAAATAATATTTTTCACCGATATGATTCTGATCTGGGTCAGTGAAAGTTGTAACAAATTTCGATAGGATAATAAGATAATAAATTTTTAAAAAACAACTATAGATATATAAAGTCCCGTTAAAATTAGAGCTTAATAATTACATGAAATTATATAGATAAATAAGATACCTTAGTGAAATATAATTATTATTTCTTTTATTTATATGTTTAAATCCAAGCAGTCTATTTGGAGCTCGTTTCTAACTTTTGTTATTACATCTAAATTTCATTATGTTCTTGAACTAAAACAAAAAAACTTGAGGACTTTATGTCGTGATAAGTGTTTCTTTCACATACGTGGTTTCAATAATACTATATTGTGCTCAACTTGATACTTTAACATTATTCTCAAAGATAGTATCATAATCTTTTCTAAGTTAATTTTGAATCTCTAAACATATATCATTTTTATATGAGTAATCTGATAGCCTATTCATTTATTATGATATTTGAGAAAAAAAATCATAACCGGCCTCCGGTTCCATAATGGCGTTTTCACATGTTATTTCATTTTTATTAATATATCAATAATATAAATCTCCTTAAATCCATAAACATTAATTTATTAGTTAATTAATATCTATATAAAATAATAAAATATTATGATTCTGATCCTATTAATATAATGAGGTTAATTTAATTTTAGTTACATTATATATATATATATCTAATTCCTGTGGGTTTAATTTCATGAATAATGTGGGTAAGATTGGATATGTATAGACTATATATATATCCCTTATATTCGATGTAAAACAAATGCAGTAGCACCCAAGTGTGCAGGAGTGGATAGTCCTAATCTAGGAATTGGGAACCTTTGGGTACCTAATTCAGAGTAGCGGATTAGCCTTCCAATTTTAGAGCTAGTCATCCTAAAGTCTCTCTCCTTAAATAATCAAGAACTGAAACGTTCTTAGTAATAGGAGGTTCTGGAGGAAACCTCCCTAGATCTAAGTCGACGGTAAGACCTGAGAGTCTTATGAGTCTTGCAGAAAGATTTCTAGTCATATTGGTTTGTTTGTCTATTTCAAACCATGTGCCTAGATCTAGATTTAGTCTTACTAATTCTAGTCTGAAGTATTCTGTTAAAAAGGATATGTTATCAGTCCTTTTTATTTTTGTTATAGTTTGTCGGGATTTGTTTTTCATAGTGATTTTTCCCTCAAATCCTAGAGTTTTATCTAGGTCAATAAGTGGATCATCAGTTATGCTAATAAGCTGTTTTGGATAAATTTCTTTAAAAATTTGTCCTAGTGTATATTTGTCTGTGTTGAAGTTTTTAAGTATGATTAAAAGTTTAACCATAAAGTTCTCAGTTATGAATGTATGGAGTTGGTTATAAGTATACCACTCTATATGTAAGTCATGATAATAGAACATCTTGTTCTTTAAGTCATTTCTTAGATTTGTTTTTAACAAATTTTTTGAAATTCAGGAGGTGTAGTGGTTCATGGAGAATATGATTAGCTAAAGGGGTTTTAGGTATAATTAATTCTTATAACTTATAATTATTTTATGTTCTTAAGCCTTTCAAATAACATGTTCCCGGATCATACTAGCGTTGGATTAGAACTATAACTTACTAAACCTCACCTTTTCATCCTAATAGGTACTTATTTCCCCTAAACGGCCTCTTGCCTAAGCGGGTACTTTCTTCCCTATTCAAACGGATTTACGTCTTTTGGTTTCATAAGCTATAATTAATCCGGTGCCCTTGGCCTTTCCTCTCTAACATGTTATACTTTCATTAAGGACATAAAATAAATTCTAAGCTAGTAAGATAATTATACCTTAGCCTCTTGCTAATTTTGTAATTCCATGACCACCTCCTCCTGTCGTAAGTATTAGCCTATCATCCTGGTGGATGATTTGCCTTCTTCAAGTTTTATTGCAAGAAATTGAAAAGAGTTTTGAAGATTTTTCGAAAGCTTTTTATTACTAAGGTTGCTCAGCACATGAGCTTCTTACTTGCTATATTCTTATTTCATCCGATGCTTTCTTACAATACTGAGCCTTCCTTTATATACTAGAGGAATGGCTTACTACAAGACTTAGTGGATGCCACGTGGTTTCCACTTTGTCTAAAGAAGACAAGAGAAAAAGAGCAATTATTGCTCTAGATAAGCACAACTTACATTTCTATCTAAAAGAAAGACGCGTGGGGTAAAACAGTCCCCCACCCACTATAATTAGTGTCAAGTCAGGATAAGCATCCTGAAAAGCTAAATTGTCCTTATAGGACTACATAATTGCTGCTTTTTGGGCGGCTATTATTGTGCTTCTAGACGAGTGATGAGTCACTCATCTCCTCCAAGTGATGTAGTGGTGTCTTCAGTAGATTTTTCTTCTACTTCCATCAGACTCTTGTAAAGTTGTCGCCTTTGGGCTTCAATAGTCTTGGGCTTTGAGTGTTGGACTTCAAAGTTCCTAAAGTTGGAGCAATGCTTGGATATCTCCTTTGTAATGTAAACCTTCATAGTGGTGGATTCTCCATAAAGAACTTTAGTTTCTTCATCCTCTTTGGTCCACTTGAAGTCTCGAGCAAGGATGGAAGCCCGATATTTTTCGAAGTTAACCCAGTTATCTATGTTAGGTAAGTAATAGTCTTCTGGGCTTGTCTTTTCGGCCCAGACTGGGATGTCATCAAGATCAATCCCTTGGGCTAGGACCAGGATTACATGTCTCGCTGGATCATAAATATTTGGTCCAAAATAAGGAGGGACGGAAATTATTTTTAAAACCAGTTGGGTTTGTAAAATTTCCATCAAGTTGTCTAAAAGTGAGTATAATGGTTCTGGCAGAAATGTAATATCTGACCAGTCAGCTATAAATAAGGTTTGGAGAAAACCATAGTTAAAGAAGTGTGAAATTTCCATAGGGATGCCCATATGGTTTCGAATAACATAATCATCAGGATTTATGGAAACCAGTGGGAAAGAAGTAGTGATCATACATTTGCAAGGTTGCTTTGTACAATCAGGAAATTGTTTTGAGCAGGAAATTTTGGGATTTATTTGAAGTTCCCAGTTTATAGTTATTCCTCCAGAAGAAATTCTTCTTTGGGATAACAAAGTCAGATAATGGTAAGTGATCTTTGCTTGTTCAAAAGTGTGATCCTCAGGAAATTTGAGGTAGTAGAGTTCCCGATGGATTGGGTCTGGCAATTTGACAGACTTTTCGGGTTTAGTAGTATTGGATGTGGATTCCTGCTTATATTTCAAAGCTGGTCCAGTTAAAACGAGTGCTTTGGATGTACTGGTTTTAGCAGCAACATCCAAGAATGTTGTATTGGGTCTGAGCCCAGTAGAGGTAGTAGCAGTAGGCCCAGTCGACTTTGGGGTCGGGTCTATCAAGTCGAGGGAAAGGGAGGCACTAACAGATGGTGACATCTTATAGTCCTTTCCTAACAGTTCCTCTATAGCCTTTATGGCTTCATCTAGTGAATTATATCCCTTATAGAAGGGTTTTCCCATCTTAGGGGTTTTTGCTAATTCCTGGATTTTAAGGGAAATTTCTTCCCAAGTAGAGTATATACCTGCATCTTCTCCATTGAAGAGACAGTAACAGGAGAAGTTTCTTCCTGTGTTGTGCTTGTAGTAGTGCGAGATCAGAGTCTTAATAATACTCAGTTTGATCTTGCTGTCTTTAGTGGGAGTTGAGAGGTTCCAGATGCTATCTATGACAGCTAATTGGTCCTCTGTGAAAGTCGTTCTGGAGTCGAACCTGAATTGGTTTTCCAGAGAGTAAGTTGGCAAATCAGCCTGACTCATGCCTTTAGCCTTTTTAGGCGGCATAGTGTAAGTCTCGTTTCTACATAGAAACAGTGGAATGGTTTGTTAGTTTAACCATTATCACCTGGGGTGCCTGCCAGATTAGTATCCAGAAATAATCTAGATAAAATATCAGGTAAAATGTTATTTTTACCCTTAATGTGTTCCCAGATAATCTTGGTACCACAATTTTGTATTGAGTGACGGAATTTAATCCATCTGTTTGTTGAAATACCTTTTTCTTTTTTAGAGTCGGCATATTTAACAATAGCTTCACAATCAGTTCTCAATGTTATTTCTTTGTGAGATATTATAAATAGTTTGAAAGCTTCCAGCACATAAATGATAGCTAGAATTTCAAAGTCAAGAGATGTCAAGTATCCTTTTTCTTTGAAGGTACCTGATGTATACCTACAAATCTGTTCTTGAGACCTAAGGTCTAATTTGTGAGGTTTTCTTAGTAAAATTCCACCCCATCCATGGGATGATCCATCAGTTTCAACTATTAAATAATCAATTGATAATGGAAGTGCTAGAGGTTTAAGATTTTGGGCTAAGTTTTTAATTTCTCTAACTAGCTTAATATCTTCTGAGTTAAACTGTCTTTTTCCCTTTGGGCTAGCCTTGTTATACAAAGGCCCAGTATATTTGGACAGGTTTTTTATAAAGGGTCTAGCATAGTTTATTAGTCCTAAAAAACTCTGTATTTGTTTTAAGTTTTCTAAGTAGTCAGGAAATTCTAAGATTTTCCTAGTTATATGGGGTTGTAGTTCAATAGTCCCCTTTCCAATAATTACTCCTAAAAATCCAATGGTTTGTTTAAACAATTCCATTTTCTTTTTAGAAATAATAAGTCCGTTGCTCTCAAATAGTTTGAGAATAGTGTATAGATGAGCTACGTGTTCTTTCTTACTTTTAGAAAAAACTAGTATATCATCTATATAAACGCAAGTAAATGAAGAACAATGTTTAAAAATGTTATCCATCTTTCTTTGGAAAACTTGTGGAGCATTTTTTAGTCCAAATGGCATAACTAGCCATTCGAAATGTCCTTCACTGCAAGTAAATGCTGTCCAAGGAATAGATTCTGGATGCATTTTAACTTGCCAAAAGCCTGATTTCATGTCAAACTTAGAGAAATAGTTTTTGCCTTGAATTTTGTTTATCAAGACATCTTTGTTAGGAATACAATATCCATCTTCATGGGTATTGTCATTTAGTCTGGTGTAGTTCATCACCATTCTAGACTGACCTCTTTTTCTTTCGCTTTCTTTTTGAACTATGAAAGCAGCAGTTCTATGTCTAGAGTCTGTTTTCCTAATTACTCCAAGTTTTAGTAATATCTGGATGTGCATTTTAAATTCTTCCATCATCCAGTTATCATATTTTGGAGCTCCTGTTTTTATTGTTAAGTCTGGATTTATAATATCCAATTTACAGTAGATAGGATTTCTGTCCCAGTATTTTATAGGATTTTCTCCTATGATTTCTAGTTTTTCTAATCTACTAATGATATTATCTTTATCATCTGTAGTTATTAGAATTCTACTAACTTGTTCTGGGTAGATTAGTTGTAAATCTGTTTCTACCTCTAGTGTTAGTTCATTATCCTTTTCTAGAGTTTGTGTATCTATGAGTTCTTGGCATTTGCCAGGAATTTCACAGGTACAAGTTTTTTCTGGAGTTTTGTCAGAGTTTTTTGTGGGTGTATTTTCTTCGTTATTTTCCCCACCACGCTTCTCATACGCATACTCTGATAAAATAGGAGTTAATGTAGTTTTTCTAGAGATTTGAATATAATCTTTAGAAAATGTAAATGATCCATTATCATTTAGTAGGAAGTCTAATCCTAAAATTAGATGTATTCCTCCTAAGTTTAGTGGTGAAACCCATAATTTTTTCAAGTAATATGGGAAAGACCAGTTCTGACAATTTGTGTGAAATCTTATTTGAACATTAGACACTATTGTTGATATAGTGTTTACTGTTCCGTCAAATTGTACAGATTTCTTAGGCTGTTTTGATTGAGTAATTAACCTAGTAGGTACTGCACCTTGGTGTATAGTTGAGCTTGTTGCTCCAGTATCTATAAAGGCTAAAGTTGTAAACTCTATATCCTTCATGATTACGTTAGTCCATACCCTTAATTCTCTGAGATGTTCAGAGTTACAAATTAATGGTATTTCCATTTTTTCTTCAGAAGGGTTTTCTGTTTTTTGATTTTCTACGCAATCTAGGTTGTGTAGGTTGTTTTCAGGTATAACAATTCCCTTGTTTTTATTTAGTGTTTTAGGGTTGTCTTGAACTAATATTTTTAGTTCATCAGTCTCTATTTCATGATTGTTAACCCTAAGTTCTAAGTTTAAAATTCTATCTTCTATAATTCTATTCTTATCTGTATATTGTAGAGTTTTTTGTTTATGAATGTCTATCCTAAACTTACTTTCAGCACATTGGTGGCATATCTCCATTGTGCAAAGTAAACATTTGAATCTTTTGTCTATGGCGGGATACCAAGGCCAAAAGGAGCATTTTGTTGTATCAGATCCCATTTTATATTTGAAGTCATGGGTACATGTAGGTTTTTCTATATCTGCTAGGTTTAAATCTAAGAGTTCTTCTATAGATTTATCCCTATAGTCTGTTGTAAACATGTTTTTACCTGTAAGTTCTTCTATTAATGAGTAATCATTAGTAGAAGGTTTTTCAATTTCTTCTAGGCCTTCTAGAGAAATGATGGAGTAAATAGTTGAAGATTCTGAAACATCTGAAGATATTTCTATCAAGTCTTCTTTTACTGAATCAACTAAATTTGATTCTCTAGTGAACAGGTTGTGTTTTTTAGGACAGGCTGAAGAAAGATGTCCTTTTTCATTACATGCAAAACATGTAATATTGCCCTGATAAGTTTTGCTAGGCTTATATTTCCTAACATGTTTTTCTTTATTTAAGTAAGGTTTCTTGGCAGAAGATCTCCTTAAATAGTATTTTTTAGTAGGTTTTTTCTTGGGTTTCAATCTATTGTTTTTGTATGGAGTTTTTGATCCATATTGTTGTGGAGTATAGATTTGGGAACAGAAACCATAGTTTTTCTGTTTCAATTCTTTCTGTATTTGGATATAAGTACATTTCTGTTTTAATTCAGAAATTATGTGTGTAATCCTTATTCCTATGTTATCATAGGTAGAAGGAATTTGTGAGTATTTCTCATTCCAAGAGTTATGTATTTCTTTTCCTAAATCTCCTGGGAGTTTGGAAAATAGTCTATCCCCTATTTCTTTAGAATAATATATATATATATATATATATATATATGGGAGATCGATTTGAGCACCAACGCTAGACTAGTCTAATTACTTTTTACTCAAAGTGCCAAGGTTTTCACTTTTGTCTACTAAAGTACGTATAAAATTCAGGAATAAAGTGATTAGCTTTATGTTTTCTTTTGCCCATTGCTTGTTTCCTTAAAACCCATGATTAACACTACTAGAAGACAAGTATTAAACCTAAAAATCAACCTAGCTGTCCCATCTGATCACACTTATCCGTTAAATCGTCCATAATTAATCACTACTCTACAGTTTGAAGTTAAAATAGTAATTATCGGCAATTCTAAGCCCTTATCAAAACGTCACCCACTACCACTACCTAAATATCCATACGACTTCACTGCCTTAATTTGTTACCTCATGTATGTTGTGTACATGCGAAAAGGCCACATGCAAGAAGCGTAGTTAAAAGTTATACAAAACTACATGTAATTTGGAGTCTTAGTAGTATAGTTTGTAAATTGCAACCATCAAGAATATCCGTTAATCTTTCCTCTTAAAATAACCCAAATAAACTTTGACGAGGAAGCTGGCAAACGTAGCTTCAAACACCAAACACGGTCTTCAATTAGTTGTAGACAATTTGGCAAAGAATTAAGCCGTCTTTGACGTTGACTTGAAAGAACAAATGTACATATGGGTTAGGTACTATTTTGCTAACGGCCGGCCGGGCCATAGTTTATGCATATGATTCTGTAAGTCCTAGTCAAAATTTAGAGACCCTTGCTCAAAAAAAATAAAAAATTAAGAGACCCATGAATTAAGAATGTTGGTCACATCATGAATGTTGGTTACATTGCTACTTCGATATATTTTTCTAGTGCTCTAAGACTACATATATGACATATACCAGTAATTTAGGTTAGATTTGATCGGGTTACGGTTTGGATTGAGTGGGGTCCAAGTCAAACTGGGTCAGATTATGTCATGTTATTGTGCGAGTATGACTTGGTCTATGGTAATAAAATGCCAATTTTTTTAGAATTATTAAAATAGTATAATGATTAAATAATAATATATTTAGTAAATAATATTATACATTTTGTATAGCTCTTACGATAAAATATATCATAATATTTTTAGAATACAATTTATTTGTTCTATATATAATAAATCGGGTCAACGCAACGGGTCGAGTTGAGTTCTGGTTTCAACCCATTCGCGTTTTATTTGGGTCAATTGAGTTTGTTTTATTTTAAGTTTCGGGTCTAAATTTTTGGGTTTTAATCCTAACCCGGATTGAGTTTTGACAAGTCTAATGACATACTCCCTCCGTCCCGGGGAGTTTGTCCGCCTTTCCTAATCGGGCGTCCCGGGAAGTTTGTCCATATCTATTTCCTTTCCATTTATATCACACAACTTTTACACTTCTACCCTTACAACAATCAACAATTACAAACACTTTTACCTTTTTCATCAATCATTTTATACTCATTCCTCTCACTTCAAATCCTAAAATTACCTTAAATCAATCTAAAAAAAAATGTTTATTTCAAAGATTCAATGTCAATTACACAAATTTAAAGTATGAATATTTTTAATTTTTTTTTCTTTACAAAATAAGATCACTCAAGGGCAAAAAAAAAATTAAGCCCAACTTATTTATACTAATCCCTCTTAATTATGCCCAACATTAGCAAAAAAATGGCCTGCTTCCTTATATCCACGCCACACTCATCTTCATTGTGTGTGTTGGACGAGAACGGCGTCGTTCATGGGAGAGGACGCGTCTCTGTGTGTTTGGGCTGGCTTGGTTTTGGGCTGCCATGGCAAAGGCATGATCGATCCACATATATAACGTGGCCCTTGTGTTGTAACCCTACTTCATCCTCCCATTTGCGCCGTTTTGTCTGAGCTCTCTCCTTTTCGCTCCCAATCAAAAACCCTAACTCCATCGCCACACTCATCTTCTTTGCCTTCTCTGAGCTTTCTTCGCTCATCCGCCTCTCCTCCCTTACTCCATAGCCATTGCTTGTCTCCTTGAATTGATTTTGCTGGCTTCCATGTCCTCAGATTCAACTCGAGCACCCGATTCTTATGAATCTCCCCATCCTTCACTCGATGGGCTTTGGGAGGAGGCGTCCTCAGAGTTTGGCCGGTGCGATTGGGGCTCCGATTGCAAAGGCGTCCACTCTTACAGCCATAACCACAGATCCGATCCTTCGGTGAGCAACTACAACGAGGAGGACGCGGTGGCGAGGAAGGTGGAGGAGCCGGCGGTGGATTCCAAGGAGGAGGCGAATGTTGAGGGCTCCGAGGGCGAAATCGTCCCAGATTCATATGAATCTGAGTAGCTAAGTCCCCTTTCACCTTGGCTCCGATTGCATTTTGAGTGATTTATCCCCTGTCTTCACTTGCATGTTGAATTTGTTTGCTCTTCTTCACCTGCATGTTGATTCCGAAAACCCTATGTTCCTGTAATCGTCTCCAATTGCTTTGATCTATGATTGTGTTGTTTGAGATCCACGTTCAAGCCGGGTACCATCTTGTGGTGGCAACCCATTGTCGGATCTGAGAGCTTGCATGTTTTTTATGTGTTTGGGTTGGCTTGTTATTGAAACCTGATAGTTGATGTTGTTTGAGATCCACGCTCAAGCCGGGTACCATCTTGTGGTGGCAACCCATTGTCGGATCTGAGAGCTTGCATGTTTTTTTTGTGTTTGGGTTGGCTTGTTATTGAAACCTGATGGTTGATGTTGTCATTCCTTGCGTTTGTTGTGATTGCATGTCAGTTGTGTGATGAATTGTTGTGTGCTGTTGTTTATTGTTTGAGATCCTGGATAGACATTGGTCCCATGTATGCTTCATGCTTGATTATTGGACTTGGTCCCTTTTGTTGTTGTTCAATCTGCATGTGTGATTTTGCTACTCTTGCCCTTCTGGATTGAATCTGCATGATGTCAGGGATTGGTACATATTGTCTAGGCTTAGTATTTGCTTATGTATTGGTTCTTGTTTGTGTCCTTACTTCATGGTTGTTGTGTTTGCAATGCTTCAGTTATGCTGTGTTCCATGCGTATTTATTTCCAACTTCAAAGTTTGTAATGCTCCTTACTTCAAAGCTTGTTCAGTTATGTCTATATCATGCCTATGTGTGCTTCTGTTATGTGTATATCATGCCTAGGTCTGCTTCAGTTATGTGTATATCATGCTTCTTAATTTTGACTATATCATGCTTCTTAATTTTCTGTAATTTTCATGCTTCCATGCTTCTGTGATCACTATATCATGCCTATGTGTGCTTGAGTTCTGTGTATATCATGCTTCTGTGATGAGTATATCATGCCTACATATTGTATTTTTCCCTAACTCCATGCTTCTGTTATGTGTATATCATGCCTTTGTTCTGTATTTTTCATGCTTCCATGCTTTTGTAATCACTATATCATGCCTATTTATTGTAATTTTCCCTAACTCTGTGCTTCTGTTATGTGTATATGATGCCTATATTCTTTATTTTTCATGCTTCTATGCTTCTGTTATGACTATATCATGCCTTTTTTCTGTAATTTTCATGCTTCCATGCTGTGATCACTATATCATGCCTATTTATTGTAATTTTCCCTAACTCTGTGCTTCTGTTATGTGTATATCATGCCTATATTCTTTATTTTTCATGCTTCTATGCTTCTGTTATGACTATATCATGCCTATTTTCTGTATTTTCCATGCTTCCATGCTTCTGTATTGTTGAGTGCATGTTCCAGGTCTTTTGTATTGTTGTTCCATGCTCAATTTCTTACACTCTTTTGTTTGAATGCTGTCTGTTTTTCTTCTTGTGTTGCATACATGAATGTCATGCTTTTTTTTGTTTTGAAAATTTTCTTTTTTACCAATGATGATGCCAGCAAACCTGAGGGGCAATGCCTCTACATTCCCACCACTGTGGCATACACAAGGAAGCCAGCCTGTTATGTAGGCTATGGCACGCCAGTGTATGTCATGGTGATGTGGGTGGGTTGCCCCAATGATGGAGTGGAGACACCTGAGGTTTTTTTTCCATTTCTTTTTTTTATCAATGATGATACAAAACTGAGATGTATTTCCTCTACATTCCCACTTGAACTTGATATGCAATTGGAAGCCAGTCTATGTAGACTCTGGCATGCCATTACACATGAAGTTTGAGTGGCCGGGTGGATTACATCAATGAAGGATTGGGGATATCTGAGATTACTTTTCCTATTTTTTTTCCAACTTTTGCATAAACTGAAATGCACTCTATCTGATTCATTCATGTAATTCATTCATACCCAAAAGCTTGCATACATTTCATTACTTTACTTATACTTTCATACTTACAAAAATACTTACATGGTTTCTGCTTTCAAAAAATTCTTGTACTTGTTTCTGCTTTCAAAAAATTCTTCTACTTGTAAGAGGCATGGTAGATAGTCCATTACACAAAGCCATACATTTCTTCAAAAGCTTCATCTATCTCCTGAGTGTATGCTGCATTGTTGTCTTCTGTCTCCTGATCTGGTTCAGTTGCTTGCATTGTTGGTTCTTCACTTGCTTGCATTGTTGGTCCATGCACTATCTGCCATGCCTCTTGCACAGCCCACATAGGGTCTTCAACCTGGATTGGTAGTGTACCTAGGAGCTCTAGTCTATTCTTATTTACATGTGGCAAGTCATAATCATTTGACCCTTTGCACTTTAGAACTTCATTCATAACATATTGCATAGACATCCACACATTAGCTAGTGTCTTAGGATCCAATTCATAAAATGCTTCATTCACTGCTTCCATCATTGCATCAACATCCTTTGGCATCTTCTTGTGCATCAATGACTGAATACTTCTAAAAAATCCTAAGTTTAATATGTTGAGGTCTGGACTGTTTGGTGGTTGTTGTGTTAGAATGAAAGTAAATCCATCTTGTTGATATACCTGTTGCAACTCTGGATCTTCTTGTGCTATGTGTGCTTTTGCATTGTCTTGTTGAATGAATATCACTTGATGAGCTCCTGCTTGTGTGGGCCACTTGGCCTTGATTGCTGGAACAATTTGATTTATAAGCATGGCTCTGGTGACTTTCTGATTGACTGATTCAATAAGCTTTGTAACCATTGTCCCCTTTGCTCTGTTCTTTGATTTCCTCTTTGTTGGCTCTTGATATGTGAATGGAAAAATTCCTATTTTACCATCAAATGTGCATTGCCCCTGTGCATCATACCTTGGTCTTGCAACTGCTGCTGTAAACATGACTTTGGGTATGAATTTGCTAGAACTAGCTGCTCTGTATTGTCCCCTCTCTTCTTGTGCTAGATAACATCTTTGAGACTTCTTGCTTAGTTGGAACCATTTTTCATCAATGTGAACAAAGTCGTACATTGCATAATATTTCCTCTTTGTCTCTGGTGTGCCACCTTCTAGTAGGCTCAGTATCCACTGCAACCTTGTTGTTTTGTTGGCTTCTTTTAAACCTGGCTTTAGAGCATTTGTGTGAGGTCTGATCTGTCCTCTCTTGATGAGTCTGTGTGCTGTGCTCTTTGATATCCCCAGCTTGCCTGCTAATCTCTTATGCATGTCCTGTCTCCCATGCTTATTGCTGAGATTGCTGCTTGATTCACCTCTTGTCTCTGCCCCCCACACTTGTGATAGTTGTTGCTGACATTTGGTCTCTGGTTTGCATCAATTTGAGCTTTGGCTTTACTCCATATCCTTGATGCTGTCCTTGATGAAATGCCAAATTCTGATGCAACCCCTGTCATTTGACTCCTGTATAGCTCACCTGATGTTGTGTGTATTTGCAGAAGTCTCAAGAGAACATGGAATCTCTTCTCATTGCTGAGCTTTGACTTTGATGGCTGCTGATGAGAATGTGCTGGCGTCTGATTCCCTGCTTCTGCTGTGTGTTGCCCTGCCACCTCTTCTGTGTCAAGTGCTGGCTCATTTAAATCAAAGGGAAAAGGTGGGTGTTGTGGTGGGGCTTCACCTTCAGGAAAAGGCAAGTCATTAACTCCCACTCCTGAAGCCATTAGAGGAAAGCAATGAAGTAGAGAAGAGTTAAAAACAGAGCATTTAGTGCAGTCTGGCATTCGTGTGGTTTTTCTGTGTATTTATAGCAGATCTGTACTTGTGTAAAAGTTGAACTTTGTACTGGATTTGGCATGCCATGTCAGCAATCCATGTGAAACTGAATAATGTAATGTTATTGGATCCTTGACTTTTTCCTTGTTTTTCATTGGTTTGAATTTATATCACACAGATTTTTCCCTCCTACTTTCAATTGAAAACAGCTGTTTACATTTTGCAATGATGAAAAACTGTAGCAGATTTGAGTTGCCTTAATCCAAGTGCAAACTCTCTTTTTGGACAAACTCCCTGGGACAGAGGGAGTACATACTAGTGAATCTTATTTATTAAAGAATTTAATATCTTTGTAAGAGTGTTTATCATTTCCTTTTGGAATTTTAGTTTTTAAAAGAAGACTTTTTGAACATTTCTTTCTAAAAAATATTCAAAAGATAATAAATTCCTTCTAAAAGTGTCACTTTCTATTTACGTCATCCAAGTTTTCAAATACACAGCGAACCAAAAGCTGGAAAACATAATTCAACCATTTCCAAGGACTAAAACAAAGACACTCATTCATTTACACAACAAGAGACGTAGTACATCATACACATTTACACCTAACCAACTAAAACGAACACATCCCACGACCCACACCACACAAACCGGAACAAAAATTCCTTCTTATTTACCATTTTTGTCAACCGGCAAAAAACCCCAAAAAAACACCAAAAAAAAAAAAAACCGTCAACAAGACTTTATAACTTCAGAACTCCCTAGGGTCAACGAAAATGGAAGCCTGTGGCCGAGACTTGGTCCAATCCCCTACGGTCCCTTCACTATAATCCTCCCCAAGCCGCTTAATACACCACAAATCCTCGGCGCACGATAGCCTCTTCCAGTGCGGGATCCCTAACCTAAGCGGATCCTCGGCGGCGACCTCCGTGGCCACCACCGCGCACCCGCGCTCCTTCGCCACATTATGCGCCACCCCACATAGCGCACCCACGAGCTTCCTAACCATCGGGCCGGCCCCACCGAGCCCGTACAAGAAATGAAACCCGAACGGCCCGAACACCTCCGGCACCGACGGGATCCCGAGCCAGGGCAACGCCCTGTCGAGCAACCGCGTCGTCTTGGCCAGACCCCTGGTCACGCGCGACGCGCCTCGTACCTCGAGCCGCCACACGTCCTTGCAGTTCCACACGCTCGCCACCGCCCACGACTCCGGCGGGGAAGCCACGAACCCCTCGATCCCCGGCCACACGCGCGGCGCGTGCGCGCGTGGGACGGCGAGGTATGTTCCGAGTGTCAGGCTGTTGCTCAGCACGGCCCCGATGTCGCGCGGGAAGAACTCTGTTGTGGAGAGCCGCCCGCGGTAGAGCGTTTCTGCCTCGGTGGGATTGAGCTTGATTATGACCACGGCGCGTGAGACCCGGACGCGGTGGGCGAACACGGGTTGCACTAGGATCGAGGGCGTACGGAACTTGGTGTACCCGCATCTCTGCGTGAACAGATTGACGGACGCCACGTTGTCGTTTTCCGTTGCCATGTAGGAGTAATCCGCGCCGTTGGCTCTGAACCACCTCTCCATCCGACGGACCAGATTCAATCCGATCCCCATTCGTCTGAAACCGTTGCAAAGGAAAGAACTATCGTTAAACTTCTATAAATTATTTTATGAAAATATTAATTTTATCGATAATGGAGTATTAATTTAAAGAGATTTTAGTAATATAAATATTTTTAATTAAATAATATATAATGTTTTTCAATTTACGTATCTATTTTTTCAAATTTATCTCATATAAATATTTTTTTAAAGATTCTTTCTTAAAACCACTATGAAATTAAAATAGTTTAACAGAGATAATCAAGAAATTTTTATGCTTTTTTAATTTTAGGTTGATAGGCTAAAATATCAAACATAAAAAAAAAAATCGAAGAGAGTGATAATGAGCCAAAAATAATACTACAAGCTAACAAATCATTTATTTCGTGACCAATTATTCATTTTCCGTTGCATTAAATGGGATTTGGAAGGCCGTTAGTTTTTTCTTTTTAATTTACCTGTGGGAAGGGGAAACGCGAAGGCCCAGAATGTAGGCCACCTTGGTGTAGATAGGGACGAACGTTGATTTGGCGCCATTGTTTCCGTTCCGTAACGGTTTTTTACCGCATGTAACGGTTTTGATGCAGCCTCTTAAAATCCCCACAATCTCTCTCCTCTGTGTAAATTCCCCTGCCTCCGCCCTGCTCTGTTCTTCGTCGCCATTACTGTAATCCTCCACCACAAGCTCCGCCACCTACAATAATTAATTAATCAAATCAACTAATAGAAGTCAAAATTGAAATGAAATTAGTTTCTATTGACTAAAACTTTTCAGTATTGGTTGAAAAATATATTGATTATTGAGTGATAAAATTGAGGAAAAAATTTACAATTTTGAGTTTAATTAATCATTTTCTTAAAAAATATGTTACAATGTAAAACGACACTTTTTCAGGTGTGGAAGACAATGGCCACATGAATCAGATTGATGTTATATGTCGCAAAATTGGTGTCGTCCATATCCGAAATAGTGGTGCTAACAATCAGTGTACACATTGGTCTTGAAATACTCTAACCACTACGGGATTTGTTTTATAATTAGACTTCAATTTAGTGATAATTAGGGAGATTAGGATGAGTACCAGCATTAGGAAAACAGGGGAATGGCGGATCCTGCAAATGGGGTCGCCAAGAAGGTCAGTGAAAAGGGAGAGCTTTCCGGTGGGACCCACATCGCATCGCCTTTCGACTTCTTCGACTCCGAAAGAGTCCTTCTTTTCGTCGAATTCTCTCACTATGATCCTCGCTCTGTTCGCCACCACCACCATTGTCGAAGCTTCGAGCTTTTCTTTGTGGAACTCAAAAGGCAATCTGGTATATTTCTTGGTTGGATTTGGGGATGGGATTTTGATGTCAACAGCCAACACTCAAACCAGTGAGAAGTTGAGTCGTTTGAAAGAGAGGGGATTGAATGAAGGCTGTTGAATTGCTATCATGAGAGACTACTGCCCTTAAATACTCGACAATCGGCCCCGTTTCTCTTTCCTCCACGTCGCTTATTTGGTTTTTTTATTTTTAGTAGGTATTTTTATGTAATTATGTTGGCATCCCTAATGTTTAAAGGATATTCAAAATTGACCCCTTTTTTTTAATTTAAAATTTTCAGGTGGGTTTCTTTAATTGAGAAATTTGTTCAAGAGTGATAGCCTTTTTTTTGTATTGAATTGATCACATAACATATAAGTTCGTCATTATCATTTTCGGTCTTAAATTTGTAAGTTTTGGATCCTTAAGAAAAGAGGTCAAATTCATAACGGAGTAATTTCGATTTAGTTTTCAAAACAACTACATCTTTTCGCTTCCAAGATTTTCAGATTCTAACAAGCTCAAAAACCATTTATATGTCTTGTTTAACCTGTATTTGTGGTCGTCCAATGTTTCTTAAATGTCTCATGAGTCGAGTGAAACCGCATCCAAACGAATTCATGAGCCCCATTCAAATAGCCCTAAATCACAAGAGACCCAATCAGGATTCGCTAGTTCCTTCTTTATGGTCCCTTTTGTGATTCATTCATTTTGATTGGTGGAAAATAAATACAAAATACAAAATACATTGTCATATTGTGAAAATTTTAATAGAGTAATCTACTTTAACCAATCAAAATGATCGGATCACCAAGTGGACCATAAAAAGGGATCAGAAAATCCTTGTTGCAAGAGACCAACCTCCTAAGTAATGGAGTAAATATTTAAACAATCAACAAAAATACCTTTAAACTTAGAATCACTCAATTAACTTTTCCATTTTATTATAAAAATTGGGCAAGTCTCTATGATCAAATCATGAAGCCCACTTTTAATTTTGGTCTTTTTCCCTTGCCTTTATTGAAGTGGCAACCTCTATTGTTTACGCACATTTGGCAAGTTGCACAACTCAGAAAAACGTACTCCAATTACACCACAAATAGGTCTATGAATTAATAACCCTTGAACTAAGCCAAACCCGAATCAACTCATGAGTTTCATCAACTAGTGAATATTTGCATTTATTTAGAATGTGGCCACCTTATGTGCACCAAAAGAAAAGACGGCCTCAAAAGAGGATGAATTTCCACTAATCATACCACTAATCACCCAATTAATCAAATCAGAACTGTCACATACACATGTAAACTCAGGCCGGGGGTGGGAATTGTCCTGTTTAATACGAGTCAAATTAGATTCAGATGATTATATTGTTTTAAGATTGCACCATTTTGATTTTGTTAGATTTCTTTCTTTCTTTTTTTTTGTATTTTTTTCCCTTTTTTTAGTTAAGAAAAAATCTCCACATTTTTTTTCATTGTATATGCTCTAATGACCTGCTCTTGTGTCCAATTCTATATATTTTGAGTGAGGGAAGTGGGTGGTGAAGCCCCCCACTACACATTTCAATAGCCTCTAACCCCTATTAAAAATATATTCACTACCTAGCCTTTTTTTTGTCACTATAACCTCCCCCCAAAAAATTCTTACTCTCTTTCTTCATTTCTCTTCTCTCTCTTCCTCCATTTCACTCTCTCCCTCCCTCTCTTCTCTCCCCTCTCTCCATCTTTTTTTTTTCCCCCAGATCCATTAGGCGGCGACGACGGCCACCAAAGAGTAGCAGCGAGCGGTGGCGCCCCCCCCCTCTCCCCCTCTTGTTTTTTTCATCCAGATCCGGTTGGCGGAGACGGCGACGGCTAGAGACGACGACGGACAGCGGTGTCGGTCGATGACGCCTAGAGACGACGACGGGGTTGCGGTGTCGGTGGAATCAACCAAGGTGGCCGGCGTTGGTGGGATAGATCTAGGGTTCTAGATCTAGAATTTCTAGATCTAGATCTAGAAACCCTAGATCTAAAAAAGTGTGCGTCGACACCGCCCTTCTACCGGCGTTCCATCGTCCACCATCGCGGTAAGCAAGCAAATCGCTTCGTTATGGGTTGTGTGTGTGACAATATTTTTGTGTGACATGGTTTTTTGTCTGTTTTTTGTGTATGACAGGGGGTCTTGTTATGGTTTGTGTGTGTGTGACACGTTTTTTGTTATAGGTTTTATGTATGACAGGGTTTTTGGTATGCTTTTTTGTGTGTGACAAGTTTTATGTTATGGATTTTGTGTAGCAGCCTTGTGTGACAGGGTTATTGGTCTGTTTTTTTGTGTATGACAGGTTTTTGGTCTATTTTTTGTGTATGACAGGGGGTTTTGTTATGGTTTGTGTGTGTGTGACACGTTTTTTGTTATAGGTTTTATGTATGGCAGGGTTTTTAGTATGTTTTTTGTGTGTGACAAGTTTTATGTTATGGGTTTTGTGTGGCAGGCTCGTGTGACAGGGTTTTTGGTATGTTTTTTTGTGTATGACAAGGTTTTTGGTCTGTTAGGGGGTTTTGTTATGGGTTGTGTGTGTGTGATAAGTTTTTTGTTATAGGTTTTATGTATGACAGGGTTTTTAGTATGTTTTTTGTGTGTGACAAGTTTTATGTTATGGGTTTTGTGTGGCAGGCGTGTGTGACAGGGTTTTTGGTCTGTTTTTTTGTGTGTGACAGCTGGGTTTTTGTTCGTATGACAGGGTTTGTGTTAATAGGTTTGTGTGTGTGACAGGTTTTTTGTTATAGGTTTTGTGTGTGACAGGTTTGTTGTTATGGTTTTTGTGTGTGACAGATTGTTTTGCTCGTGTGACAGCTTTTGTATTTATGGGTTTTAGTGGTGACAGGTTTTTTGTTATGAGTTTTGTGTGTGATAGGGTTTTTGTTATGGATTTTGTGTGTGACAAATTTGGTTTTGTTTATATGTTAATTATAATCATAGCCTATTAGCTCAAATGGTAGAGCAACGTGCTAAATGCACGGTAATGTGGGTTTAAATCCCACATAGGCTTTGTGTGATAGGTTTTGTGGTGACAAGTATATTGTATGTGGATAATAGACGAAAATTGGGGGTTTTGTATGACAGGTTGTTTTTTGTTCGTATGGCAGATTTTGTGTGACAGGTTTTGTGTGACAGGGGGTGTGAGGTGGGATGCGGTGGAATGAGTGTAATTTTTTTTATGTATGACAGGTCGTTTTTGTGTGACAAGAGGATGCGGTGGCATGGTTGTAATTTTTTTTTTGCCTAGGGGTATTTTCGGAAAAAAGCTTAGTTACCCCATTTATTTTTGTGGGAGGTCTCCCACTCCATAATATGGCCCTTACAGGCCACTTACCCATTTCGTCCATTTTGAGTTCGGTCATTTTAGTTATAGAGTCAACTTTATCACTTGATTGCCTGATCATAATCAACGATACATATTCTAATTAATTAATTAATTGAATTCATATTCGTTCAGTTAGTTTTAACTTCCCTTACTATTACTAATAATCAATTATTAATGGAGTATCGTACTCCCTTCGTCCCATTGAGTTTGTCTCGTTTCTATTTTAGGCGTCCCCTTAAGTTTGTCCTCTTTCCTTTTATATCAACAATTTCTTACTCCCTCCGTCCCATATTGTTTGTCCATAAAGGACGGTTTGCGCGGTAATTAATAAAAGGTGTAGAAAGTGATAAAGTTGATGAAAAAGTTGAATAATGGGGGTAATATATAAGGATAGATGAGGGTAATTTTGTAATTGTATAGGAAAAAGTAATAAAGTTGATGATAAAGTTGGGTAGTAAATGTAATATATGAGATTGGATAAGGGTAAAAGTGTAAAAATGTGTAGATGAAAATGGAAAGATTTGAGAGATGGACAAACTTTTTGGGACAACCGAAATGGAAAGGCGGACAAACTTAATGGGACGGAGGGAGTACTATATTACCCTCATTCAAACTCACTTTTTACACCCAAAATCCAACTTTTCCTTCTACTTTATCACTTTTCAACTTTTTATATATATAAAATTACAAAACTACCCCCATTCAATTTCAACTTTTACCCACTTTCCCATATCCCAATACCTACTTTATCACCTTCTTAATAACCGCAAAATTCGTCATATGAGACAAACTCAATGGGACGGAGGGAGTATAACAATACCAAATTGTGTTTGATATCAAATGAAAATCAAAATAAGTAAAAAAAATGTTAATGATGAATCATCATCACCCGCAAAAGAAGGGAAGAAGAAAAAGAAAGGGAGGAATGAAACAAACGACGGCTCATGTCTTAAAGTTTCCCTCACTTTCAAGTATTGCTTGCATTAATCATTTCGAAAAGAAAATCATTCATTGCTTGGGATACCCAATGATCTAGGTTATCATCGAAGATGGTTAACTTTTTATCCATTGATTGTACTCCCTCCGTTTCACAATAAGTGTCGTTTTAGCTCTCAGCACAGTTTTTAAGAAAAGCAATCATTCACTTTAAAACTTACAACTTTTTCTTAATCTCACCACTCATTACATTTTTTTGGCCAATGAATGAACAACTTTAGTCAACAAATACACATTCCAATAAAAATTATCATTATTACCCTTAATAAATCACTTTGAAAACCTAAAACGACACATATTATGAAACAAATTTTAAGTGCTAAAACGACACTTATTGTGAAACGGAGGGAGTATTTTAAGAGGGGTTTTCAAGGTGCGTACTAAGTATACATATTACTCCCTTCCATCGGAAATATACGTTGTTTTAACTTTTATCACACTTTTTAAGAAAATCATTTCAAATACTATATTTTTTCTTTGAACCAAAAAAAGGTATATTTTTTTTCTCAATTTTATCACTAATTATTTATTTGCCACCCCTTTTAACCAATAAGTGAAAATTATCAGTCAATGAAAACAAATTCCAATAACACTTTTCACATCTCACTCATTATTAATTGCCTAGAACACCTAAAACGACATATAAAGTTGATCAAATTTTAAGTTCTAAAGCGACTTATATTTCCGATCGGATAGAGTAATAATACTGTAATAACTTAGTTTGAAAACTAAAATCCTAAGAGTGGAATGAATAAACTCAGTGGAAAAAAAAAATCTTAAATAATTGATTTACCAAGTCTCTCTAACTCAATCTTTTTATAGTGTGTTCTTACAGTGCATTAAAAAAATATTTTTAATAATCTTAACTTACACAAATAGATTGTTAAATTATTCATCTTTTCAAAAAGGAACATCGCGCAACCATTTTTTTTAAGAGCTACGAGATACTATAATATGGATCCACACACAAAACGTAACGAGTTCGACATACTTTGATAACCGAGTTTTAAGGATCGTCTGTTTAGATGAATTATTCCGAATACAGGGCGTACTAGATTATTGTCGTGACTCGATCTCTATCCCACCCCACCGTATATACATGATGGAGAAGTAATTGACAATCATCCCATCATCCATACATGATGATCCACTCGGGTGCCCCCGCCACTCTTGGTGCAATTCATGATGTGTAACATAACATGCCCCTCTAGCTAGCTTAGTTTAATGTGGTCCATCAATTTTAGGCATGCTAATCTTTAACCATTAATTAGACATGTGATTATATCCCAAGTATAAATATCCGAATCGATCTCTAAAGCAAATGATCTATGGTCCCCCGAATTATTCATTGAATTAATATTTTTAAACTAAATTGCTCATGTTATCCATCAATACGATAATGCAGATCACAAGGCCATCAATCTCCAAAATTTGCTTGCTCCAAAAACTATAAGGGTGTTGCATATGTTATATGCATCAATAACTATAAAGGTGTTGCTCCAAAATTTGCTTGTTTTTACGTTAAAATTGGCCCATTGTGTCATATATATGTGTTTTTGTTAAAATTCAGTAGGCCGAAAGAACGGGAACGTGTCAGACTTATTAGACCATCTCCAAAAGTTTCTCCAAAATAGAAAAATCGAGACTTTTAAGGTATTTAGGATGACTTTTACTACAACATGATCTTCATCCAATTCTCCAAAATAGAGAAGGATGGAAAAAAAAATGGGGAGCTTCCCCAATAATTAAGATTTTTGGTTCTCCATTTTGAAGAATCTATTAGGAATTGCGTATAAGGTCGAGATGCACCAGCTAACAAAAGAAACTTAAAACAAATTAGTAGAGTTTCCCCCTTACTTATATATTAGTGGGGGTTTGTTTCTTCTATCTGAGGTGGGATCGAGTATTTTCTTCAACGGTTTTATACATGGAACATATATCAAAATTTGCTCCTTAGAGGAAGTCAGTCTTGTACCTAATAATTAGAAATGTTTATTGCGTATTCACTTATACTCGTGCAATCTTTTGAGGCCGTTAAACTAACACATGTCTTGTAGCTGCAATTCAGTTGTTAATTGCATTGCCAATTTATATCATGATTGTAGTATCAATCAACTAACCAAACATTCGAATCTTCGTGTATGTACTCATTCATAAGAATGTTTTAAGTCATAATGGCTTGAGCCATATCAACCTAATTCATTTCTTAACTTATTAAAAAAAAAAAGTAGGTTTGGTTAATGAGAAAAAATTTTTGTACAGGAGGCGTATGCAATTTATTTGAATTTTCTCGAACCATGGGACTGCTACTTTTTTTTCAAATCCCAAAGCAGGGGCGGAGCTACATTGGGGCCGGTGGGGGTCTTGGCCCCCCAGTCCAAATTTTTTTACCTTATATTGTTCCTCTCTTTTGGGGCTTCAATTTGATATATTATTTGCCTCAATCCGATATCTAAACAAAAAGTTATGAATATTTAAAGATTGAACATTTGTAAACAAATTTTAAGTCATTTATTTAGTATAAGTTATAAATTTACTATGTTTAACTAACATAGTCGGCCCCCACAATACGGTCGGCCTCCTCAATACTTCTATCCTGGCTCCGCCCCTGTCCCAAAGGCATTCCTACGTTAAAATAAGGTATACTAGCTTAGTCATATGACTATGCTTAAATATTAAAATTATTTTGAATACATTATACTATTAATCTATGCATATTTAATTTCAGTTATTAATAAAATACACTGTGATAGTATGACTATATTCAATTCGAGTTAACTTGTCTTTTCATATAAAATTTGATCGTAGTATATTCTATCAAGTTGAATGCAATAAAATGCTTTATTATCAAAAAATATATAAATAATATTTTCCTATAATATTTTATTATTTTAATAGAATAGTATTCATGTAATGATAAGAAAATTGATATTCTTGACCCGTCGGGTTGATCCGACCCGACCTGAATACCCAGAATGATTTAAACCGATTGACCCGTGACCCAATATCGTCCCGATCCAATTGATTTGTGACTCATTATCGACCCAGTTTCAACCCAAATCCGATGTGTCCTGACTCGAACCCGACCCCCCGCCGCCCCAATTGACAAGTTTAATGGTGCATATTTCGGTCAAAATTATATGCAAAAATCACTATAAAATAGAATTAAGTGATTTAATTGTATAAAATAGTACGTTTTATTACAATAATATGATAAGAAAAAGTATTCCCCTTAATCCATTTGATTTAATAGAATTACGTGGGGTGTAATGAAATTCCTTTTATATAATCAATTTACTCGGTCTCTAAATCCCGTTGAAAATGAAATAGGATTTCTTTGTATCAGACAAAATCTGAAATCAAATTTTCTTATAATATTATAATAAAATCAATATAAATAAGTGAAGGGAATAGATTCTGCCCCATTATATAATGCACGCCATAAAACATTGTCAAAGTTGTAGATTAATGAATACTACCGGAGTACGATATTTCGTATGTGGTATATTATTGATGCTTTCTATTTTATAATAACATCGTATCTCTTTGTAATCCCCCATTTAATTTATTTTTATGATTTCAAAATTTGTCCCTATTAATCTAGAGGAGTTTTATTAATAAGATCGATAAAATGGGCTAAGTATTATGCAAGTGACGATAGAACAACCTCTTACTTCATCTAAAAAAAAAAAGAATCAATACCGGCCTTACTAGTACTATAAAAAACGATTAGTTGTAAAAAGATAGTCCGCGTACTATAAGTTTTTCTATAAATATGTTGAAACTGAACATCCTAACCTCTAGGAATAAAGCCATACCACTTATGCATCGGGTTAATTAGGGTAACTATATTATAAAGTCCTTTCAAGAAGTAAGTTGCGAATCCAATTAAAAATTACTCATTCTATACCTGTCACTCCAAGCAAATTATAACCCTTGAACAACCCTCCAAATTTCTACCTTTGAAACCTTACAAATACCAACATTATGAATATTACCTTCCACTTAATCGCCTTGTTACGAATCACGCTTGTTTCAGCTGCCTACCCTCCGTTCTTGGCCCATATCTCATGAACTAGTACAAACCCCGTACCATGTACGGGTAATATAAATATAAAACCGAATTAATCGATTTGAGATCGAATTTTGATACGAATACGCTTTTAACTCGGGAACTTATAATCCAAATCCAATAGACCAAAGTCCGAACCTATTGACCTATATATGTACTTTTATTCATACAATTTTAATTCTAAAATAGTTCTATTCAAATTTTCAAATTTATATTATTAATGAATATACTATTGACACATGTGAAATTTTTTCACTATTCTTCAAGATTCAATAATAACAAAAATGTATACTAATTAATAAGAATTTTTTCTAAAGAATATAAAAGAAAATCACTTGAATTTCCTTATTGGTATAAGGATATATAATTGAGTAAGATATTAAGTATACATAAGGAAATTGGATAAGATATCAAGAAGATATATAAGTTATTTTTTGAAAATCAATGCAAAAAATAAAATTATTATTTTATTCAAAGTTGATGACTTGGCGCAAATTTTAACAAAGACTTGGATTCCGCTTTATACTGTATTATTATAGTAGATGTTTCACTTTGACCCACCCACGATGGGGCCTTGTCCAAAAATTGTAGACCTCCCCATGTTGCAAATCTTTACATTCGTCTACAAGCACCTCCATAGCTTTGTCATGCTCTTCACCACTCTTCTAGAGGAAAGTAAATATCGATCTCCTTAAAATTAAAGTATCTTAATTAAAACAAACAAGCTAAGTCGTGTCGAAATCCATCCTAAAAAACATAGCGAAATATTACCGCAAGCGATTCCATCCTTGCAAACGCGGTTGTAGCTAATATTAACACATAGTAATCAAAGAACAGAATTGGAATCAGAGAATAAATACTTAGGAAGAGGAGGATGAAGATCATTTCAAAAATATTTAGTGTTGGTATAATAATGTAAGACGTGGATCAGCGGTTCCTCTTTGTTCGTTTATTTCGAGCAAAGGGGATTGTTGTAACGAGAGATCGAACGAGAACAATAAAGCAAGAACGACACACAGATTTATGTGGTTCGGTAACGGTGTGTTACCTACGTCCACGGGCAGAGAAACCGTATATTATTATGGAAGACAGAATTCGGAAAATACAGAGGTCCACGGGCAGAGAAGACGTGGATCAGCGGTTCCTCTTTGTTCGTTTATTTCGAGCAAAGGGGATTGTTGTAACGAGAGATCGAACGAGAACAATAAAGCAAGAACGACACACAGATTTATGTGGTTCGGTAACGGTGTGTTACCTACGTCCACGGGCAGAGAAACCGTATATTATTATGGAAGACAGAATTCGGAAAATACAGAGGTCTAGGTATTTCGAGAGCTTATATAGTGACTCAAGAAACCCTAGTTACAATTATGGGCCGCAGGCCCAAAACGGATTACTACAAGCCCACAAACAGAATACATAGTGTACCGTGTGGCCCCGTACTACCTGTCGCAGTGTGTGATTCAGATTCAAGGCATATTAACAGGGATCTATAGCAATATGTCACCTAACTCCCACCCGATTCGTAAACTATATGTACGTACGTCTTTGATGATGAGGTAGAGAAACGCCCGAACACCTTGAATTCCAAATCGTCATGTAAATCCAACGATTCACATTGACGGTTTGCTTGGACTTACTGTGAAATCAAAAGGCCGAAGAATCGGTACACAACCTATTCTCTCTTCCTACTTTGTAATTAGTTGATCTACTAAAAAAATAAAACAAGGGAACGTTTGAAGAAACTTTATAGCTGATATTATTTGATGGTCATTACTCATTAGGGATTTTGATTGTGTGTTAAATCAATTACGCCTTTTAATGAAGAAAATTAGACGGGTCTCGACATATATACGACATTCGCGTGTTGACGATTTATTTTTATAACAAGAGCTCCGAATGATAAAAGTATAGCCTAGGGGAAAAAAAACTGAGAATGATAGCGATATATTTGTGGGAAGTGGACAGGTCGCGTTTAATTAATATAGCCATGGAAGCTTAGTTCTGATTTTATTAGTTCATACTCCTTTGTTTCAAAATATATGACCATTTGAACTTTGCTATATTAACCCTATCAAATGTAGGGTTAATTATTTGTTTAAAGAAATATGAAAAAATGTAATGATTATGATAAAGATAATTATTAGGGATATAAATGGAAAGAGATGAGGAAAAATGTGAAATAGACAAGTATTATGAAACAAGAAAAAATGAACATATGATCGTGTATTTTGAAACAAAGGGAGTAATTATTACTAGTCAAGCTACACGTACAAAAGCCTTAGCCTTAAACAATTGGTGCATGTGTTCTAGCGGTTTAGGAATACGATAACATAATTATTTTTACAAAGTTTCGAAAGACATAATTGTCATCAATTTAGAGTATGTCTAGAAAGTTTCCCATAACTTTCTTCAGAATGGAGAACCAAAAAAATTCCCATAACTTTCTTATCTCAATTTTTTTATGTTTATTATATACAAAAAATATTTTAAAAAATATTATAAAATACAAATCAACCAATTATAAGTTACGATGAAAGCATTTGCAATTTATGCATTCCCCAAATATATTGGAAAATTCTCTAAATGTAGAGAAAGGAGCTTATTATTATTTGGAGAATTCTCTATAATGGAGATTGTGATAGTTGAATTGTTAGAGTGAAAACCTGTATTATATTCTCCATATTCATATTTTTTAATAATATGGGGAAACTTTTAGACATGCATGCTCTTACAAAAATTCATAAGGTATAAACCCATTGTACGTAGTGTAATCTTATTTGTGATGGAAATTTAATTAGAGTTTGTATTTTGTCGAATTTGATTGTCATGTATTAGAAGGTAGTGTAAAGGTACAGTATAATCAGCAATTACATAACATCATTGATCGAGGCACATGTTCGATTTTAACTATCCATGATTAGCATTTGTATTGTTCATGTACATGACCGACTAACTACCCATTAGAGATCGTTAAATTATTGTTATACTTGTACTCCACGATTTAGTTTTCTTAAGTTTTATGTCCTTAGTTGTACATACCACGTTACCAATTTAGTCTCTGTCCATTTGTGGAGGGTTATAGCATCTCTAACATATGCTCTATTAATTTTCTTTAAAAATGTAGAATTAAATCTTATAGTCTCTAAAAATTTTACAACTTAAAATATCAAAATCAACTAATTAGAAGACTATATGATAACATATACATTTAATGCATTCTCCAAATATTTTTGGGGATTTCTCTAAATTTAGAGCATACTAGTCACATTTTGAAATTTTTTCCATTTTGGAGAATTAGATAGAAAAGCTGGTGGGTTCAAAATACACCCAAAATTCTCCAATTTTCAAGAAAATGGGGATGTAGTTGGAGATGCTCTTATATATCGGACATTTTATTGTGACATTAGCATACTTAATGGATGATATTGTATCTCCTTAAAGTAAAAAACCATTCATTCGATATTTGAATGAAATATTTTAACCTTTGAGAATATGTCTAATTTTCAAAGCCATCCAAAGTAGCAATTAGAACATCGATTATGGGTTTGTTCGACAAATAAGTGTCAATACCGATAAGTTGAATGATAATAACATTGATAGTGATTTTGGATATTGATAAGTTAAATGATATTGATGTTGATAGTGGGTGTTCGGTAGGAATGTATGTTGATTAGTTATTTAAAAAAAAACATGTTAATTTTCAAATAAGATGAGAATAACTTTTTTTTAGGTACTTATAAGTAATAGAATACTTATTTAGAAGAATAAATGCCTAAAATTTTAAATTACTGAACACCTACCTCGAATACTTATAAGTATCATTTAATTTATTTTATCAAATAAGGTACTTTATTTATACATATTTTTGTCAATGAACGGGGCATATATCTCGACAAACTAGACTTACGATTGAGGAGGTTTAGACCCAACTATTTCTACTCGACTACCAACCAAATAGGTTTTGAATCGAGTTTCGAATAATGTTATGTAGATGAAGATAAAAAGAAAAAAGAAAAAAAGAGGAAGGGTTAGGTAGTGGACTTAAATAGATAAAATTGATCGTTTAAAATAATGATGTTGATTGTGCGTTTATTAAGAAACGTCAAGTGACTCATTATTCTGAGAAATAATCCTTAACTTTAACACAAGCAAATAGAATAGTATCTTATAGCAAATAAAATAGTTGATTAGGAAAGAAAAACATGGAATGTTTGCCGGGAATACGATGAGAAATTTCCGCTTTTGTTTCGAAATGAAAATGACATAAAATTTCAAGGGCACACAATAGGTAAATCTTATAATTTAAATAAATATTGTGTGCTCTTAGGACACACGACGAGTAGATTATTTCTTATCTAGGGTTTAGTTTTCTTATTTAGTAACTTTAGAAAACTGAGTTTTTAAATCGCATGTAAGCTTAACTTGTACTGGTTAAGTGTGAACTTGACCGGGGTAAAAAGATTTGTACATATTGTAGCATGTTCAACGGTTCGATGATGAAAATGATTCATATTGCAGCATGTTCTTTCCAATTTGAATGTTATAGTAAATAACATTCATCCTTTTCTGACTAAGGTTATTAGCTTAGAAATTAACTACAATACAACTTCATCACAAGTAACTTGAAAGCAAAAGCAACAGCATTGTACAAAAACATCAACCATGGTTCTTGATACGGCACTATATATGTTATTTAGCTTATTAATATATTTTATTTTATCGTTAGGTATAATTACCTCTTCTCGGATTTCTTTACGGTTCTTTTCCCGGGTCGCCTTTTATTGAACCGTTAGGATTAGGTTAGCATTAGGGTTTTATGATTTAGCTATATATATTGTAATCCTGTCATTTGGAGAATCAATCAATAAACCAGAGAAGTTAGTCCTTTGCCCTAATTCTCTTTGGTGCCTCCCTCTCCTTCGCGCTACCAACGCGGACAGCTTGAGCCCGCGGCCACACCGGACGCGGCTCCCCCCTCCGACCAACGGAGGTTCGGTACGCGACTCACACCGGGTCCGTATCAGTTCTCTATTAATCCATACTTCTAAGGGAACTTCTTCTGCCTAAACTCCAGCGTCATCTTCAAGCCATACCGAAAGAACTCAGGATACGCAACCACTTCATCAATTCCCCTCTTCATTACATCCACCAGAAACCTTATCTTGGGCTCCAACGAGTTCTTAACGCTCTTGATCAGTATAGGCGGGTACCCGGCTACCAAAGCCGCGATTTGCTTATCATCAAACCCAGATCGAGCCCTTCAAATAAGCATGGTTCGGCTTCAGAGTCTTCTCCACATCTCTGCACAAGACCTCAGGATAAGTCACAGCCAGCTTTCGTATATCAGCCTTCGTCAGACCGACGACTTCCTTCAAGAACTCGGCTGTAGGCTGAAGTCTCTTGGGAACACTATAGCCCATCAGATACAGGTTTTTCGCAAGCATTTTGCCGATCAGCCCGTCTCGGTCCAGCTCTAGGCTGGCAAGGAAGCCCACAAACCGCGCCAGCTTCACTCTATGCTGTAATTGATGATCCTAGGGTTCAGCAAGGTCATTTTCCCAAGCTGCTTATGTGGAACTCCTAGTGACTCAAAGAATGCCAACAAAGGCCAACAAAGGGTTCAGCAGGATAAGTCACGGCCTTGTTTTAACTAATGATTATGATTATGCATTTACAATAGGCTTTATGATTAAGGTTTAATAACCCATTTGTTAAAGAGATTGATGATTATGATTATGCGAGTTTCACCCAAAAAATGAATACAAATTTTTTAGTATGAGATATCAGTTATAGAAGACAAGTTGGAATGATGAGCTTCCATCTCTCTTTTCTAATTACGATTAGAAAAGAATCCCAAAAAATAGTTTATCAATGATCACTAATATTTCGTTGCCACAAATCGGGAAAAACAATACAACCTTTGTAACAAAAAGGTCCTCTAAAATTCTATGCTGCAAGTAAAAATATCATACAACATTGATAAGTGATAACAGCCTCCCCTATTTCAGCTGATTGAGCTTGGTTCTGTTCCTTTTCATTTTCCTCTTTCATTTCTCATTGTATACGAGGTTGGCTTTTCCCTTGCTGTGACAGAACAAGTTTCAATGAGAGAAGTAGGTTGAAAAAGGAATTACTGATCTGGGATCTAAAGAAACCACAACACATGCATTTGTAGATCAGCACTCGTTCTTGAAACACCAGTAGAGTCTGCAGAAATTTTGTAGCTGCGTTAGTTAGAGCTAGGCACATTTTAAGCTGCATGTTTCAAAGCTTGAAAAAAAGGGAAAAAGCAAGGGAGCATTACAAGAAATGTTTAATAACTTAATCAATCTTCTAGTGTAGCCCATTCTGGGTATGGGCATTCATAAGTCCATCCAGGTCCTGTGTATTTTACACAATGCAGCCACAACGCTTCCTCGTGTCCGCCATACCTGCAACATTCAGAAAGCGCGGCAACGTTTTCAGAACTTTACATGCCTGGATGCATTCAAGAAGTAATTAAGAGAAGTTCTCACCCTATAGGAGCAAGATTTGGACAGTTTGTGCACACAGGATCTATGGTAAAGTCTTCAACATGAGTCTCTTCACAGACCTTAGATTTTTTATGAACAGGTGAGTCCGGAGATTTGCCCATATTAGCAGCAGCAGCTCTATCAGCACCTGTTCCTTCAGAAGAGCGATAAGTCATCTTATCAGTGAGGTAGAGTTCATCATTAGCGATTGGATGACCAGCATGCTGCAGATGGACACGTATCTGTAGAAATAGAAGCCAGAAAAGGATTGAAACAAAAAAGAATACGAGTAAATGCAATTTAACCAAAACTTCAAGAAGCAAAGTGCAAATCTCTGATCCTAGGTGTGGTACAGATTTATCATTAGGGAGGATTGGAGAAGCATCATATCATCCTAATTCCTAATCATGAAGATTCCAGCAAACATTATTGCTTTGTTCCCGAGTATTTTAATATCCATGGAAAGAAAGAAGCTCACGACAATCATGAAGGAAGACATGCAGATGTTTTAGTATATGTAATGTTATAAGTTTATGCTTCCAACATGTCAAGCCACATGGAATTAGAGCAATTCATAGAGTACTATAAAATGTTAACCTGATGGGTTCGGCCGGTAACTGGTTCACAAAGGACAATGCTGTACTTTCCATTCGTGTATAGGCTGCTAAACTTTGTACAAGCAGCTTTTCCCTTGAGCGGAGTATCAGAGCAACCATCTTTTACCTAGAGAAACAGAATAAGATTTGGTTCACTATTGATTAAAAACCAGCAAGAATACAAGAAATAAAAGCAACTTAGAAATATAACAAGATTGTAGACCCAACCCTGGCAGTTCAGAACAAAACCATTCTGTGGTAAGCTGATGTTTGACGGCATACACAATGCATTACTTCAAAGGATAACAACTTACCAACATTTGGACAGGAATGGGATCATTCAAACTTGTGACATTAGGAACATAACCAACAACATATATTAGGAACAAAGAAGACAAAACTTTGTACTTGAAGATGGGACATAACCAACAAATACAGGACATAAATTAGGAACAAGATCCCTCACATAAATTGTTTTTAGAAGCAACACTATTACACTGTGGGTTTGCAAACATCAATGAGATCCAAATAAATTAGGAAAATAAACCAAGCATTGGACTGACTTTCTTACTCTATAACACTAGGGAGAATATGTTTGCACAAGACTCAGATATGCCAAAAGAACAATCATCAACACATTTATGAAGTTTAAGAAGCTAGTTCAGGTGGTTTACCTCCACTGTGCTCTTTCCTTCTCGAGCATTATAGTTGACATTTGCATCCACTACTAGCTAATAAACAAATACATAAAAACCTGTGTTATTGTTACATAAGCCTCAGTGCTTATCATCAAAGAAAAGTTTTCCCTTGCACACCAAATATATAGCATTCAGTTGAAAAATGAAATCAATAAAATGGGAAAAAGAATATGAATAGTAATATGAACTGATCAATAACACATGATTGAAATTTATGAATGCAAATGGTTGCTGTAAAGTTTGAGCGCTATAGAATTCTCCTAGAAGTATCATTTATCTGTGGTTGCATCAGTGCATGTACATGTCTCTAAGTAAACAAGTGTATAGTGTACAAATGTGGATGTCTGTGGCATAGCGATAGAATTATAGAAAGCGCAAAAACATCTGCAGAAGAGTAAACAAGGCAGTACCTCACCCTCTGGAAAGACACCAGCAACCTTTGCAATATACTGTTTTTTAACCAAGCCAGCTTCAATCTATAAGGGCCACAAAAGTTTCTTGTTAGCAGATATAATGGTAAAAGCAAAATGAATTTAGAGTTACACAACTAGTTCCTATTAAACAAGCACGTTATTCAAGCATAGAACCCCCTATAGATAATGGAACCACGTTTGTATTATATTCCAAATTACAAACACGTCTGTATGGGTCTGTTTGGCATGTGATGCTCATATGGTTGGTGATATAAAGAAAAAAAATGTGTTGATATGGCATACTAATTTGTTCACACTTTATATTACTCAATAATACAGATATATGCTACAGGTTGGTTAAGACGATTAAACCTGCTGTCTGAAGCTATCAGCTTTAGAAGCACTTCGGGCAAAGATCAGTAGTCCAGATACTAAACGATCCAGTCTGTGTATAGCTGAGTATCCAGTCAAAGAAAAGAGTGCATGGGGATGATGAGCCTGCTGCATAAATAAAGAATGTAGACATATCCAGAACCAAGGCCCTCATAATGAACCTAAAGGCATTCATACAGTATTCTAACGTTGGATACGAAATACAGGTGTTAGTCCATGCTCTGCTTCAAGTATACCCACCACAGTATTCTTACGATATTGACCACAAGGATGTACCTGAAATTCAAAAGGCTTGCTTAAAGGGTGTGACTGGATTAACGTGGGTTTCGAACCTAGCAATAAGACGAGAAAAAGACAGCAGAGGGTTTAGGAAGTACTGCTGTCTTACTGGAACAGAAGCTGGCTTATAAACCGTCACCACCTCCTCCTCCTCTTGCAGAACAGATACATCCCAAGCCATAACAGGTGGCTCATGCCTGCAGCCTCAATTATATCAATAACTAGGTAAGTAAATCATATCTGAAAGCACTACAGGTCTATTGTAACTTTCATACATGCACACACAAGCAACAAGGAGTGGACCAAGTGGAATTTTTACTGAATTGAAAATGTAAAATGAAAGTAACCACACACAACTATTAAACCTAGTAACTTACCATTAAAAATTCTCATAAACCAAACATGAAAGCACCACATAAAAAACACACTCAAAATGCATACTGCTAGTGCCAAACCTGTGTAGGAAGTGGCTGATTTTCTGTGATGCTTTCACTCTATAAAAGATCGATACGTTTTGGTCATCAACCTTTATTCTACCACACTTGACAGCTCTCACCTGCATCGTCCCGTAATTGCATCAAAAACACAGAAGCTAATCAAAGACATACATATGTATAATACATAGACCAGAGACTGATTGAAGCATACGTAGTAATCGTGAGGACGGCCCTTGAATTCGTCTGCAAACATATCGATTATCGTCTTCCCAGCCCATCGATTCTTCACCTGTACATAACCACATCAGAACCATCAAATTTTAACAGGCCCCCACAATAACAACAAAAACGGACTTATTAATTAGTTTAGGGTTTTCCAATGAATTTGCTAGCAAGTGAGAGTAGGTATCAACATGAGCAATGAACTCGAAGTAGTAAGGCTTGACATGGCGCCTCCCTGTTAAAACACATTCTCCGTCAATACACGCTCAATATCAAGAGAATATGCGAAGAAATTTGCTGAAATTGAGAATTTGAATGATGTAGGTCGATTAGTACCTTCGTGAAAGATGTAATCGTTGCGGTGTGGAGGATGTGACGGAGTTTGCCAAACGATTTCCATGGCAACAATGTTGCGTCGTCGTTAATACACCTGTGATTTGTTCAAAAGTATCCAATTTGTACTGGTTCGAAGTTCGAACTTGCTTTTAGTCCGATTGATTTGTGTAGTAGCGGAATTAACACCAATTCACAGCTCAAAACCCTAGTATGGAGATGAGATTGAGGATTGTAAGAGCTTAACCTTAACACACCGTCTATCGCATTGCAATTTCGCAAAATTCGGAGAAATTAGGGGTGAAGGTGAAAGTGGAAGAAGTGCAAGAAGGGTTGGAGAAAACGAGAAATTCTGAAACGTTCATGGAGAAACTGAATTGCAAAGACAACACACGATTAATGGGCTGAAGACCAGTCTGGAAATCGGAGGCTAAGCTTGTGCTAGGCCCACCACAAATCGAATTTGTTCAAGTCAGACTTTCAGATTTTAATCACAGAACTCTTTGTTCATAAGATCCAAACTGATGTTAAGCCTTTTGTTAGTATCCAAGGTCTTTGATTCGACTCTCATGAGTGTATATAATTTGTACTTGTACGGGTTGAATTTGTTATATTATTCGTCAAAGTTAGATTTCGGTTTTGTTTTTATTTAAAGTTTACAACTTAGACTATACTAACAATATGTTGTGTGATTGAAAAAATGTTAGAAATAGAAGGTATGATGATTGAAATACAACTTTGTGCTATGAAGTAGTAGTCTTGGATGAGAAACTATCATTGTTCACATCAAACTAAAAATAGAAGGAGTAATAACTTCGTACCTTGTATGAAAATTAAATTTAAATACAAGTTTAAAAATGTTTCACAAAGGTGAGTAAATTTATGAAGAAGATAAATTTTTTTTTTCACATCACACTAAAAATAGAAGGATGCACATTACAATTTATTTTATCAAATGTAACTAATATTTAGCTTTATTTTGTTGTTCTATATGCTATGAATTAAAATTGTTTCTGGTTTGAATTCTTCGTGTAAAGCTATGTTTAATTATTTTTATATTTTGATCAGTATAATTAACACTATTGTCGATATAAAAAATATTAATTCTAAATTAATAAAAACTAAGTAATCCGATAAATTAAAGGAGGTATAGTTTTCTCAGCAATTTGATAAATTCAGTAATTATAAATAAAAAAAGTTAATAAAATATATACATTTCACAAAGCGTAATCTATACCCTAAGATTAAAAAATCCCAAATTTACACATAACGACATAACATTTCTTCTTGCAACTTGTAGAATAAACAATTGGGAGAAAAAAGAAACAGCGAGGGATAAAGAAGAAAGGGCAGGAATGAAGAATTCGGGGTCTTCTTTAGCACTGGCGCTCTGAAATCGCAAAATTGCGCACACTTGCCCTTATATTTCATGGCCGTAAGGCCATTCCCATTCCAATTGCAATTCAGATTTGCTCTCACCTCTCTCATTCCCTCGTCTCTTCGCTCTCCTCCTCGAAGATCTCCATTCCTCTTCCTCCGATCTCTCTCCGCGAAGACCTCGCTCTCTCCGCCGCCGCCGCCGCCTCCGTCCTCTCGCCGCCACCGTCCGCCGGGATCGCGCCGCCTGCGCCAGCCTCCGCCGACCGAAACCCTGGCTCAAAGGATTGGGAAGAGTATTCGCCGTCCTGGCGCCGCCTCCAAGGCTAGGGTTTACGCCGATATCAATGTGATTCGGCCTAAGGAGTATTGGGACTACGAGTCCCTCGCCGTTCAGTGGGGGTATTGTGACTATTTTCGAGCTCTCCTTCGGTTTTTAGGTTTTCTCTTTGTGTGTTGTTGTTGATCTTGTTTGTTGTTGCAGGGAACAGGATGATTACGAAGTGGTGAGGAAGGTGGGGAGGGGGAAGTACAGTGAGGTGTTTGAGGGAGTCCATATCACTAACAACGAGAAGTGTGTTATCAAGATCCTCAAGCCTGTTAAGAAGAAGAAGGTAATTGATTGGGGGAATGCTTTTGATTGGATTTGAGTGTTGTTCTGTGTGTTTTGTTTGTGGTCTAAGGTGGTCTTTATGTGTGTATATAGCTTATTATTGTTGTTAATTTTGATTAGAAGGTGTTCTTGATGTTTTTTTACTGAGCCAAATGCATTAACAAAGAAAAAGAACCATGTGGTGTATCTTCCGAAGTCATGATTGTTAGATAATACTCTTTTCAAATACATGTATATGCTTCTTGGGGGGGCACTAGTGCAGTTTGGATGGAGAGGGGGAAGTGATGCAGCTGCACAAGATATGAACCAGATTAGGAGCTGATTAGCTCGAAAAACCTGATTACAGACAAGCTTAGGGTCAGTGATTTAGTTTAGAAACACCAACCGAAGAAGCTAGCTGTGAGTGAGTGAGATAATAAGAGAGCTTGAGAGATTAGAGGAGGTTTGTATTCATTGATGATGACGGCACTGAATACAATGAGGGCTTTTATATGGCACTTTAGGTTACTGAAATGGAAATGCAAGCAAACTGGACTGATGTGCAACATCAGTATGTAAACTGGGTTTGATTTAAAGGAAATACATAAACCGGAATGAAATAACTAAGAGGGAAAAGGTAGCTAGCTGCTGACTCTGCATCACGAAGCTTGTTTATGTGATTAGTTTTGATTGCTTTGAAGACATCCCTGTTTATTGCAAGGAGATATATTGTTTCCCTGATGTGCAATTTCAGCCTCTTTCTTGGCTTTATTGGTTTTTTGCCTTTTCGGTTTTTTGTTTTTTTCCTTTTGGTTTCCTGGTTCCTTTGCATGACTATCTCTTCAATGCTCTTTCTCCTTTCACAACATATATATATGTGTGCCTGTTATGTAACTGAACCTGATGCTTAGCAATTATAAGTAGTTTCCAATACCCCAATACCAAATCTCTCCTAAAGAGTTGAAATATATGCATATCTCAACTAATTTTCCCATGCATGCCACTTTTATTTTGTTTATGGACTGATATGCACAACAGGTTTATTCTATTCAGGGTTTGTTTGGTGCAATGTCATGATAATGGACCCAAAATGTTATAATACTGCAAGGCCTTTTGTATCCTGACAATCTACTTTTCTCCTCCTGCTTGTGCAGATTAAGAGAGAAATTAAGATACTGCAGAATCTTTGTGGTGGTCCAAATATTGTGAAGTTGCTTGATATTGTTAGGGATCAACAGTCAAAGACTCCCAGCCTCATATTTGAACATGTGAACAACACAGATTTCAAAGTGCTATATCCAACATTATCGGACTTTGATATTCGCTATTATATTAATGAACTCCTGAAGGCAAGTTCACTTTCCTATAACTTGTTTTTTTTTTTTTCTAATTTATATGTTTTTGTATATTGTTCTGCATTGAGTTACAGTCACAACTTATTTGTGTTTCTATTTTTTATTAGCTTATACATTGGTCTTCTTCTGTATAAGTTATTTCACTATATATATTTTTCAATCAATAATATGAACGTGCAATATTGATTGAAGATTCTGTGTGTAGGCATTGGATTATTGCCACTCTCAAGGTATCATGCATCGCGATGTGAAGCCTCACAATGTCATGATTGATCACGAGCAGCGTAAGCTACGCCTTATTGATTGGGGGCTTGCAGAATTCTATCACCCTGGGAAGGAATACAATGTTCGTGTTGCATCAAGGTAATGGTTGGATGATGAGCTGAGCCCATATCATGAACTTACTGATTACAAATCAACGTTCAGTTGATGTGTGTTTCTTGGTGAAGGTCCATGTTTGCATCTATTTGATAAGGTTAAGAAGTCGTTATTTACCAAAGCATTTTCTGTATCTCTTGAATTTTCATACATTAACAAAAGTTGCTAAAGCTGATAAGATTATTGCAAAATATAACTATTAAGCTGTTGAAGAGTTAGGGGCTAGGTGGCTGATCTCATGCTATGCAGATACTTCATGATGATAATGAAGCTCTGGCTAACTCTGTTTCGTTGCAGATATTTCAAGGGTCCTGAGCTTCTTGTTGATTTGCAAGACTATGATTATTCTTTAGATCTTTGGAGTCTTGGCTGTATGTTTGCTGGAATGGTGAGAAATATTTTTTTGTGTGCCATCTTTTACCTAATATGCTTTAAGTCCCTTTGAAGATCTTTTTTCATTTACAAGAGGCTTCAGACCCAACTGGAATTGTTGGGGGTTTGATACCCTACCTGTTATGTCCTACGGTACTTACCTGCAGTTTGCCTTGTACAGATATTTCGAAAGGAGCCATTTTTCTATGGACATGACAACTATGATCAATTGGTCAAGATAGCTAAGGTTTGTGATTCACAGAAGCAACAGTATTTTGCTTGATTATGTGCTTATAGAGGAGCTAAGAATTTCTCTTATAGACTATTTCAATGAAACTTCGTTTGCATTAGTTATCTTCTATGGGTTTTCTCATAGTAAGCTTTCTATTGTGGTGTTGTTGCCTGCTTGAATGGATTGGTAGTATAGATCTAATTTTTCATGTACAAGCTATGGTTTGTTGAAAATAAAGAGTTTGGCCTTCTTCTATTTTCATATTGTGTCACCCAACCTTATCGTAAAACTTATGAATGGGCCTCTTTTACTTTTGATTTCATAACATAAGTTGCTTGAGTTTCATAGTGCTTTGGATGAACAGGTGCTTGGGACAGACGAATTATATGCATACTTAAGCAAGTACCGTATAGAGCTTGATCCAAATCTGGCTACTCTTGTTGGGAGGTTATTACGTTCTCTTCTTCTAATTTATGTGAATAACATTGGATTTATTTAATTTGAGCTCTCGCTGACAGTATTATGCTTTGGAATTTGTGAATATTATAGGCACAGCCGTAAACCATGGTCAAAATTTATCAATTCAGACAATCAGCATTTGGCCAATAATGATGTAGGATCAAACCTTTTCTTTTCAATTTACATTTAACATCCTGTAACTTTACTCACAGGTAATTTTGTCTTGAAACTCTGTACAGGCAATTGACTTTCTCGACAGATTGCTGAGGTATGATCATCAGGACAGGCCCACTGCGAAAGAGGCAATGGTAAGGGTCTTTTCTGTACATAGTATGTGCTTAAGGGCTCACTTGGTATTGATACCAAAGATATGAGATATGAAATAACACACTGATGCCATAGAGTGATATCAAACCGACATTGACATCTTATATATCAACCAACAAATGTCCTGTTATCGATACCAAGTGGGGCCTAAAATTACACAAGTTTCTTTTGTTCTCATGAATATACACTTGGTGCAGGCCCATCCATATTTATACCCAGTACGAAATGCCGAGAGCAGCAGAACTCGTATGCAGTAGACGAATAGCTAGCTCTATGGGCTGCTCGAGAGCGCTGCTCCTCAGTCAGGTCTCTCAATACGTCCTGACGACTCTATTATTTGCAAAATGGATTGGGGGTCAAGATTTGTCAAGTTTGTTCCTGCTTAGGCACCTCTTCAAGATAATTTAAAGCAGTCTGTTATCTTCAATTCCTCTCTTTCAGTTTGCTTCTATTTGTCTTCCTGTGTTCAGATTTATCATGGTTACCAAAATTTCGGAGCTTTCTTTCATCTTTGCAGTGTTAAAGCTGTACATGTAGTATGATAAGATTGGAATCTCCAAGTGAGGTTTTTCTTCCTTTTTTTATCCCCTCCTTCCTGAACTGTAGTTTTTGGTCATTGTGAAAGTGTTACAGTAGCAAGGCACCCATCACAGGTTTTGTTAGGTTACCATTTTTTTTAATCATTGTTTTCTGGTGCACAATCTAAATTACTGCTCAATTTATTCGAGTATATCTGATTCTATATAACAAGACAGTCGACATTTAAACAAAATAAGGGTTAATACTATTTGGACATATATAAAGGTTAAAATCAAGATGAAATGATGAAATTTGTTCTTTAGTCTAATTATTTCAAACTTTAGGTGCTGTATTTAAATTGTAATTCCTTGCTGATTTTTGGCTTTCTTTCGGATTTGGTTATATCTACCCCACTCCACTTCCAGTTCTCAAATGCGTTTGAGCTGTTCCGTGGTGATTTTCTACCTTGGATTTATCTTACCACATATCATAGCTGAGTTTTCAAGTCTCCTCAAATTCACATCATGACCAAACATGTATGCCCACTTCCAAAATCAGTTGATTATCACATAAGGGATAAATCTCAAACTTTAAGAACAATCTAGCCTTAAGAACATGAGGGATAAATCTCCAATTTGAACGATTTGGGAGGATCAATCTCAAATTCGAAGGAAAACAGAAAGAAGACTCATCATTTAACAAAAGAAACAAACTTTAAGAACATAAGGGATAAATCTCCAATTTTGGAAGAATTGGGATGCTGAAAAGGAACAAGTGCATGATTCAGCAACAATCTAGCCTTTTTAGGATTGCATGAATGTTTTCCTAATAATCAACAATAATCTAGAGTTGCAGACAGAGGCCACACTTAATCAGTAAAAATTCCACAAGTACATGATTTAGCAAGCATGCCTACAATAGAAGAGGTCAGCATTATAAAACATAACTATACACCACCAAATACAATGAATGGTAATCACCTTTGTTTTGTCTGTTTTAATCCAAGCCTACAATAGAAGAGGTCAGCACCTAATGTTGTACTGATAAAAAAAATTCCAATGGACACTCTTAGCCTCACCATCTACAATTTTATCCATGGGCAGCTACTTTGAAAGGATGAAATTCCTCATTGATCTCCATCTCCATACAACTCCAGCCAGGGGACTTGTTCAAGCCTCTCTGATTCATCAAACTTCTAACTTGATCAGCCTTTTCCCATCTTCCATTTGAAGCATAAAACTTAGAAACAAGTACATAATAGCAAGCTTCATCAGGATGCAGCTTGATCATTCTCCTTGCAGCAACTTCCCCGAGATCAAACCTTGAATGCAGGCTGCATCCATGGAGAAAGGATCCAAACACGGTCACATCGGGCTTAATTGGCATTTTCTCAATGAAATCAAGGGCTTCCTCAAGTCTTCCTGCGCGCGAGAATATATCAACCATGCTTGCATAGTGTTTCATAGATGGAGTTATATCATACTCTTGACACATAGAGCTGAAACACCTCCATCCTTCTCCTACTTTCCCGGTATGGCTACACGCCGACAAAACAGTTGTGAAGATCACTTCATTGGGGGCTACATTGTCCTTCAACATGTCACTGAAAAGTGCAAGAGACTCTTCAGCGTCTCCATACATTCCGTAGCCACAGATCAATGCACTCCATGTTACAGCGTTTTTCTTCTCGCCCATTTCGTCAAATACTCGGCGAGCAGAACCCGTGTCCCCGCACTTTGCATAGAAGTTCAGAAGTGCTGTGCCAACATATGCATTGATAGACGAAATCCCTCCCTTGACAAAATATGAGTGAAGAGAAGAACCAGCTCTTAATGCGCTGACAGAAGCACAAGCAGAGACGACACTGACAAATGTAACAGCGTCCGGTACATAAGACTCGGATCTCATTTGATGGAACAACTCAAGTGCGTTAGATGCATCTCCATTCTGAGCATACCCTGAAATCATGGAGTTCCAAGCAATAACATCCTTATCCAAAATGGAGTCGAACAATCGGCGTGCATTTTCAAGCACATGGCACTTTGAATACATATGCACAACGGCATTTTGGACCGCAGAATCTTCTAAGCCAAGCTTGATAGAAAGGCCATGAACCGAGCTACCTGTATTCAAGTTCTCAACTAATGCAGACGCCGAGAGTACACTCGCAACTGTCACAGAGTTGGGAGAAAGATCTAAACATCTCTTGCTGACAAACAACTTCAAACTCTCGTTCCCTTGGCCGGACTGAGCATACCCGACAATCATTGCTGTCCATGAGACAAGATCAGGTTCAGAAAGCTCATCAAACACAGAGCGCGCGTCGTTTGTGTTATGCCCTTTGACATACATGTCTAAGAGTCCAGTAGCAAGAAATGACTCAAGACGGACACCACTCTTAATAATCCACCCATGGAGCCATTTCCCCTGATGCATAGCTCCTAACTTAGCACACCCGGTCAGCAAGCTCCCTATCGTAAACTCATTGCACTGAACAAACCCTTCCCTCATCCTATTAAACAGACTCAACCCCTCTTTCGGACAACCATTCTGCACATACCCAGCAATCAAAGACGTCCACGAAACCACATTCGTTTCATCCGTTTCGTCGAAAGCCTTACGAGAAGAACAAATATCCCCACACTTCGCATACATATCCACCAAACCCGTCAAGACAAACCCGTCGGGACTCCCCGCCTTGACGACGTGACAATGCACCTTCCTCCCCTCATCAAGCTCCCTCAGCTCACAACAAGCCTTCAGCACAATAGAGAAAACAACACAGTCATTCTCTCTCAGGCATTTCCTCAAACACCTGTAGAGCATCAAACTTTCCGCGTGCAGTTCGTTCAAAAAATACCACCTGATCATCACTTTATACGAATAGAGATCCGGGTTCTCGATCCTATCGAACACCAACCGAGCTGGCCTCAAATCCCCGAACGAGCCGTACAAGCTGACCAATTTCGTCTCGCAGAGAAGGTCGTTCGCCAGGCCATGGACGATGAGGACAGCGTGGAGGTTTCTGAGGGATCTGGGGCTCTTGCAGATCCCCAAAAGAGGGTAACATGGGTGCGAATAGATTGAGTTGATGGAAGGTAGGGTCTGATCGAATTGGTCCGAAGGGGGTTGGCGATGTCGGGTTTTTTGGGTCGTGAGAGTCCGAGAAGGAAGATGGAATTCGTGGATGCAAGATGAAAGCTTTTTGAGTCTTCCGAATTGGGGGATTTGTCTCATTGTAGTGGCATGTTGGAGAAGTTCTTCAATGGCGGTCGGAGGAAGAAAGCAGAGCACAGTTCTGTCGCTAAAAGTTTAAAAATAGAGGAACGGCGTCGTTTTCCCCTCTCTTTTCCCAAACGACGTCGTTTAAGAGATCGCATTGAACGGAATACCGAACCGAACCAAACAAAAAAACCGAACCTAAACCGAAATTCGGAAATTTGATGAAAGTTCGGTTCGGTTTTGGTTCGATTTTTTCGGTTTTCGATAAATATAAATTACATGAGATTTTTCTTTGAAAATTTGAACCGAACCGAAAAATAACCGAAACCGAACCGAACTCCGTCAGTTTCGGTTCGGTTCGGTTCGATTAGGTCGGTTCGGTTAATCTTTTCAGTTTCAGTCAACGGATGCATTCGCCACCGTTTGAACATTTTGAACAAATCCTGTATATAGCGGCGCCCGCCGACACCCATTAAAGGCAAGACCTTTTTCTAACAAAAACACCTCTTTCTTCCGATTCTCTGCAATGGAGGAAGTCAGAGATAGTTGTGCTTGGGTGGCTTCCAACTCTTCACACGTATTCGTCGATTCTTCCGGTTTCTTCTACTTCTTCCTCTTCCCGTTACGTTTTAGTTCCTATAAGAAAGTGCGGAATTTGCTTGAATTTGGTTGCTGATTTTGGGATTCGGATTGAAATGTAGGGATTGAGAAGGCGGTGGAATCCATAAAGGAAATCCCCAAGGTTGAATGGGATTTCGAGGGCATTCACTTCTTCGACGGAGGATCGCTCACCGTTCAGTATCTGTTCGTCTTGGACGCCCTCAACTTCTGTTTCTGGCCTGGTTTATCTCTTTCTCAGCCTTTGCATTGTAAAATTGAAGTCCTAGATAGTCTTAGGCAGGAAGCGTTTTTAGGGTCTGTTGTTGTCAAATTGTTTGCTGTGTAGATAAAGTTTGAACCTTTGATCAGAAGTTGGAGTCTTTATTGAAAATGAGTCTGTGGGTCACTCTCATTTTACTTGTTTTGTTTGTAGATGAAGAGCATTTGCATTGTAAATTGAAGTCCTAGATAGTCTTAGGCGATTTGTTTAGGGTCTGTCGTTGTCGAATTGGTTGCTGTGCAGATAAAGTTTGAACCTTTAATAAGAAGTTGGAGTCTTTATTGAGAATGAGCTTGTGGGTCACTCTCATTTTACTTGTTTTGTTGGTAGATGAAGAGCATTTGCATTGTAAATTGAAGTCCTTGATAGTCTTAGGCAATGTTTTTTAGGGTCTGTCGTTGTCAAATTGTTTGCTGTGTTGATAAAGTTTGAACCTTTGATCAGAAGTTGGAGTCTTTAGTGAGAATGAGCTTGTGGGTCACTCTCATTTTACTTGTTTTGTTGGTAGATGAAGAGCATTTGCATTGTACTTTGAAGTCCTAGATAGTCTTAGGCAATTTTTTTAGGGTTTGTCGTTGTCAAATTGTTTGCTGTGCAGATAAAGTTTGAACCTTTAATCAGAAGTTGGAGTCTTTATTGAGAATGAGCTTGTGGGTCACTCTCATTTTACTTGTTTTGTTGGTAGATGAAGAGCATTTGCATTGTAAATTGAAGTCCTTGATAGTCTTAGGCAATGTTTTTTAGGGTCTGTCGTTGTCAAATTGTTTGCTGTGTTGATAAAGTTTGAACCTTTGATCAGAAGTTGGAGTCTTTAGTGAGAATGAGCTTGTGGGTCACTCTCATTTTACTTGTTTTGTTGGTAGATGAAGAGCATTTGCATTGTACTTTGAAGTCCTAGATAGTCTTAGGCAATTTTTTTAGGGTTTGTCGTTGTCAAATTGTTTGCTGTGCAGATAAAGTTTGAACCTTTAATCAGAAGTTGGAGTCTTTATTGAGAATGAGCTTGTGGGTCACTCTCATTTTACTTGTTTTGTTGGTAGATGAAGAGCTGAGTTATGATCACTTGGCACTGGGCCTGAAGAAGGCGCTGGAGAGTGACAAGAATGTGTTCGATGCTGATCGTTTGCAAAAGTACACAGGTATTACATTGTACAAAAGTTTCTTGCCTTTTTAGTATTAGCTTAATGAATGCAATGGGGATTCTCTTTGTCCATTTTGTGGTCCTCTGGTGGAAACTGCCAAAGTAGGAGATTTCAAAGTGAATGAACTGTAAAAGGCTTGATTTGTGTTTAGGGGCTAAAGAATTTGCATACATGTTCCAGGCCAGGAATTGAGGGAACTCTTAGAATGGCCTCGTCCTCTTCCGCTAGAGGATGAGCGGGTTCGTCTTTTGCACGAGGTGAGGAGATAGTCCACCATATTTCCTTATGTAAGCTTCCTGATTTTAGTGGTTTTTAAGTAAACAATTGTCTGTTTGTTCGGCGCCTGGCTTAGGTTGGGCGCGAATTGGAGAAGAATTTTGATGGGAAAGCTTCCAACCTTGTTCAGTCCTGCAACAAATCCGCTTCTAAACTCGTAGCACTCATCACACGACACTTTCCAGGTCTCGTCTTATCCTCATTGCTGTCTCTGTCTGTGATCTTTAGAGCATCCACAATGGAGAGACTTCGGGTTTCTCTCTTTTGATAAAAAAACTCAAACCATACTATTACTTAAGGATTGTCAGAAAATTCAGAGCAAAGTTTCGTATGTTACGGTGTTGATCTCTTGTAGAAGAGTATTTTCTTGCAAATAGAGAAACATAACTCTGAAAGATTCTTGCTTTAAACTGAAAACATGTATAGGGAAAGAAATTAAGTTGCAATCTCTCCATTGTGGATGCTCTATAAAATCAAAGGTTAGTGCTTGTGAGCTCTAACTTTGGTAGTTAAATGCTAAATGAGGAATAATGTGTTGAATTAGGCTTCAGAGACCACTCATTGTACAAGGGCCACCAAGTATTCCTGTACAAAAGAGCACAGATCTTTACAGCGGATTTGTGGGGCGCGTTCAAAGGCCAAGGCTACGGGGAGTTCACTGACATTGACGCAATCACCATGTTCGCCGACTACATTGTCCCAGCCGTTCTTCAGAGCCTTGGAGTGTTGAGATATAGTTCGTCTTTGGGTCGCACCATCGAGTCCAACCATGAGATAGTCCCGGGCAGCGAGGAGGAAGTTGAACTGAGAGCTTGCACTATTTATGCTGTGGAGAAAATGAGAGATGCCTTCCTTTTGAAAACCGGAAAGCGGGTAAAAAAAATTTCCTCACCTATGCTTCCGATTTAGTATATAGTAATAGATAGATATAAAATTTCCGGTTTTCGGGCATAGACCAAAAATGTTGTTCTTAAGTCTTGACCTATGAATGTTTTTGTTGTTGTTGTTGTTGTTGTTATGTGTCAGGTGCTAAGTGTGGAATTGGATCTCTGGCTCTGGTCTTATGGGGTCAAGGCTCCATCTCTACAACACCATCGCACTCTTTCCATTTACTACTGAGCTAGCTTTGCCTATATGCCATCCTTGAACTTCTGTTTTAAGACACTTAGTATAATAAGCTAATGGTCATTTTATTGTCACATAATGGAAAGTGACACTGTTTTGAAAATCCCTTAAAGGTCCAAGTAATATTGCTTTGCATTTATTTGATTTGTACTTTAGGAAAATAAAAACATGTATTTAGAGACGATCTATGCTTTTAACATCTGTGTATTATCAACACGAAAATTTCCATCTGGCTACCCAGAAACTATCTCATTTCCCTTTGTTAAAGCTTTCGATTAATCTTGTTCAAACACGATTACATGGCGCCTTAACTGTGACTTCATTCAAAGACGTTCTCGTCCAAAACATAGAGGGGTTTGAATGTTTTTTTTTTTTTGATTGTGGAGCTATTAGCTCGAACAAGCCAAAATTAGGCCACCTTTAAGTTACAAGGATAACCTAAATCATCGTTACGGATGATCTTTAATAATTCAAACAGCGCGGGTTATTGACTCAACAAACACCGCGACTGTGTTACAGACAAATGAGAAGACGGGAGGGACGAAACATGAATAGGCAAGGCTGCATTGGAGCTCTGAAGATTGATGTGTCTTCTTGCCAGGAAATCAGCAACAACATTTGATTCCCTGAAACAATGATAAAAAATAACAGAGGGGATAACCGAAATCAAGTTTCTTATGTCTTCAATAATAGAGTGAATTTCCCAAGCTGAAGCTTCAGCCTTACTTCATGCTATCACAAAAATAGACCTTTCTCACATTCACAATCTTATAATAGAAGGTGACAATCTTATTGTTATAAATTCTTTGAAACATCTAGTGTGTGGCGAGTTTACCCGTAACCCGTAAACTCTAAAAAAGGTGGCCCGTGACCCGACCCGTAAATTACGGGTCGGGTTGGTCTGGGTTACGGGTCGCCCAGACCTTTGAGCATCCCTACCCAGATGTATAACCTTATTATTAATTAAGTTTAGAGTTTCACTTAGATGTATAACCTTATTATTAATTAAGTTTAGAGTTTCACTTAGGAGAAAAACTCTTGGCAACATTTTCCTTTTTTTTTGGTTGAAAACATTTTCCATTGGTACTATCCATTCTCCAACCCAAAATCTCTACAAGATTTTTCCATTGGTACTAATTAATCAATGTAAAACATTCCAAGTATATACTAACCCCTTGATGCAGTTCTTTGCTTACAGAATTTTAAGTGCACGTCGGCCCATTTGAGATTTAACTGGAATAATGGATTTCTACAATTCTACAATCTTGTTGGGCTAATCTATTTCTAATCTTACAGGCCATCATCTCTAGTGCTGTGAAGAATGGTGGACTAGACACTGGTCAAGGACAGACTCAGAAATATGGGTTCGGTCCTCGACACATATATCTGATCCGGTTCGGTTTTGGACTAATGCACTGTCCTTACCCGAGGGGTGATACCGAAATCAATCCTCTCTCGGGCCGAGACTTCAACACAAAGGCTTCAGACAAGAATCTTAAGGTTTGGTGTAGAACAATCATTCTCGTACTGCCAAGTTCATCTGCTTTTCCAAGTTACACTTGTTGTGTTACTCTAGAATATTGATAACTCATACTGCATCAAGTAGTTATTTTGTTGGCTGCAATCTACAATTTGTTCAACTCCTATTTTAGCCAGAAACCTTCTAGGTCAAAGAATGATCTTTAGCCAAGATCGGACTATGAATGAAGTTGATTGATCGAGATTCACACAAGAAAAGAACATGTATTAATGTATAATTCTCTAGTGTATTGTACATGATTTCGGATACCCCTTGTATTTATAGGGAAATACCATAATTCTATCTTTTAAACATATCTCATGATCAATCTGGATATATTCTATCTTACTAGACTTTCGATCTATCTTTTTCTGGTGGGCTTTTGCTCTTTCGAATATCTTCTGGATGATATAGGCTTGAATTGGGCCCAACAACTCCCTTGCTAAGAAAGATTTAGAGCCCCCCCCCCAATGTAGCCGAATAAAAGCTATATGAAAACTAGGGCAACATGTGAAGATTTTGGTATGACGAACCTAACAAACCAAAATAAAACTAGTAGAACACTGCATTTGTTCAAGAATTCAAAATTGAAACAGAAAACATCCGTAATCTTTTCATCTAATTCAACTTCCATTATGAAAGTATTCTTTTCCATGAAAATTTAGATACTCAAACCAGGTTTGTTTCTAACGCATTCATTCTCATCACATTTTACATACTCATGATTTTAGATTCAAATGAAAAATCACACAATACGATTAGGATCATGTACATTCATATTAATCAAAACCACACAGTCATATTATTTGTAAACACACAGTCAAGTTAAGTGAAAATACACAGTCATTTGTTACATTTGCATTTGTTTTTTCCTGAAACACTTTGACAAAACTCAAACCATTAAACCTTATGGCATTTATCATCATCAAAACTTATGAGACTGATCCGGAGAGATCATTTGATTGTTAGACTGATCTCGAGGAAACATCAGTCCAACATCAAACAGACATAGAGCAATAAAGTCAACAACTACTAATTAACTGCTTTGATCTGTAGCCTATTTCCAGCCAAATAACATGCGATGTTACATTAATCAATCCGTTGTGTGCATGGTATCTAGGGATTTGGGATCATAGTCCATCAAGAATAAGCTTTTGTCGTAAACATGCTTGCACAATATCTCACGGCTCTGCAAATAATGGTCGCTAGGGACATAAGAAACCCGTTGTATTGGACGCATTCCATCTAGGTCTGGTTTGCAAATAATGGGTTGTATTGGGCGCATTCCATCTAGGTCTAGTTGGCCCCCATCTTGACCCCCCAGATCCCGCGTCTGCGGGACTACCTGGGTAAATGTTGTTGTTTTTGTAGGGCCATAAGAAACCCGCTTCTCAATCTCAAATGAAGGATCATTTTCAATAATCTTAAGAGCCAACCAAGGATCCCAATGAAGATCGGCTAGTTCAAGCGTATAAATCTTCTTCCAAGACGTAGGCGTCCCATGCTCCTCCATCACCCATAGGTGCATGGACCCGCCCAGCATGGGCGGGTCCAGCTCCACGTAGATCGCGAGCATGCCAGCGTACTCGAAAAGCACCAACTCGCTCATTTTGCTTTCGGGTCCATAGGTGACTACGTGCTCAGGGATGTCCATTCTCCGAAGCTCTTCGCTCTCACAATCAAACATCACAATATAATACGCACCAGTACGTGGACATTCAAAAGGCCGTCGTCCAGCCAATGAATAGCTCCATTCTGCCCTCACAAGCCAATGAATAGTTCCATTTACAAAACAAGTGTTACGCGTTTCGTGCGCGTGTCGATGAGAATGTTCCGTATGTCTAAGAGTATTTCTTCTGGCCACAGTACTAATGGCGGCCTCCATCCACCTAGTCGAACCGAGTATACTTCATCTAACCTACAAAATGCGACTACCTTAATGTCATCCTTACCGGCGTCGTAGCCAAAACCTATAGCCTTGTCACAAAACCAATAGCTAGCCTGTCTATGGCGAGGAAGGGCGACGCACTTACGGATCGAGGGGTTCCATAGAAAGATCCGGCCAACATCTTTGTACTTTCTTGGGGAGTAGGTAACGCATACTACTCCATGGACGACACCAACACATGTCAACCTCTTAGGATCGTCGTCGGAGTGAAACGGGAAATGCAGTTGCTGTTGGTCGCCCTCAAGAGGGCAATGGAGGGCGCACCGCTCCCGAGTGAAGTGGAGATAAGGTTTGAGGCTTGGAGGCGTGGCCGGGGCATGGAAGGTGAAGTGTAGCCTGATGAAGAACGCCGACGAGATGAACGAGTTCCACCGCTTGCAAACGCATCGGAATCGGCCAAGGCTTTCCATCGGTACTCTCTTCAAGATCTCCATCCATAAGTCTTCATCATGCTCATCCATCCTACCAAAGTAAATAATGACAAGAAACAAGATCAATAAAGAAGTAGAAAACACACAAGATCGATCAACAAAGAAGAATGAAAAGAAAGTGATTATCGTTTAGAATCAAACCGGTTAAAAAGCGTACGTACACAACCAATTTTGCTTATGAGAGTAGAAGATACGAGGTTTAAGATTTCCTCAATGGATCGATGGACATATATATATATATATATAGGGACTTCGGAGCTAAAATAGCTCGATAAAAAAAAACAGTAGTATTATAATCTTACAAGTGCAGGTTTTTTAGCGCAAAATAATAGGGTGACTATTTCAAAGGATTTTTCAAAGTTTGAATGAATTTTCTAAATCAAGACAATACAAAAGCATGACAAAAATATGTAAGATCAAATTGGACATAAAGTAACAAAAGCCGATTTCACTCCTACAAGATCATACGAGGTTTCGCTTTAGATACACACGTTAATTTATCGTATCCTATACTAAACACCGACAAATAATGTTTTTTTGACCTCTAATCTAATTGATAAAACAATATACAATAATATAATTAGGATTTAGATAATGATAACATTTTTATATCCGAAATTGTGATAGTATTTTTTTAAATTCAAGATCGTGATTTGATATTAAGAATATATTTAAAATTATATTATATATATAATATTATTAAAATAAAATCAAAGATAAAATAATAATATTTCATTCAATAGAAAAGACTTGGCTAAATAGAAATTGGTTTGATATTATAGTCGATAATTTAATACTATTATTTAATACCTATTAGATGGAATCAATATAAAATAGAGATCATAAATATTACTTTGATATGAACATATTTACATGGATAGGATAAAGATAATTATACTTAAGTTTACAAAAAATAAGAAAGATACTATTTACATATATATGGATATGATACAAATACTTATTTTACATTATAAAATAAATAAGAATATTTTGTTATCAAATATAAGTAGTTTAATATTAAGCGAAACCAATTTAATGTGAGAGCTCAAAAAGGGATCACTTTAATATATAGTAAGTATAGATATTATTTTATTAGATTATGAATATAAATACGGAAATTTCGTGTGGTACCCCTCAGGTTAAGACAATTTTACCTGGTACCCTAATATTTTTAAATTTTTGCGTAGTAACCTTGAACTTTTAAAAAACTTCGCCACATACCCAACCGTTAATTAACCTAAAATTGCTCTCAAAAACAAAAAAATTAACCTAAAATTTACTCGCTCAAAAACAAAAAGAAAAAAAGTTTCACGTACTCCACCCATATTCTGCAAACCCATATTCCCGTACATATGTTCGACGACGACGGATAAGGACGACGGTGGACGAGGACGACAACGGATCTGACCTTCTCTCCTCTTTCACGTATCTTCCTTGGTGGACGACTACTCGACGAGGTGGGCTGGACAAGTTTGTTGGGTGTATTTGGAAGACGGCGACGACTCGCTTGCGGATCCAATTCTCTATTCAATGGTACAATTGCACGAATATGATGGTAATGGCCTTCAAAGAAAGCTTATTGAGGTACAAATTTAACGATTTTATACTCAATTTAAGAAATTTTAGGTTCTCAAAAAATTAGGGTTTAATCGTGGATGGCGTTCTTTGTAATCGTCGACCATATTAAGTAGCAGGTGGCCTTCAAAGTAACCCTCTCTGGTGGATCCCTCTGCTGATCGCTAGTTCCCACCTCCCACTAACTATTTGATGCTCAATGTGGACGGCTCTTCGAAGGGTAATCCCAGACTGGCTAGTGGTGGTGGTTTGTTACGGACTGAATCTGGAGGTTTTATCTCGGGCTTCACCTTTACGTGTGGCCACTGCAATGCTCTGCACGCAGAATTACTTGCCATCCAACATGGCCTTACTATGGCAGTCCAACATCCTGGTGGATTTTCCTTCCTGCTCTGCACTGATTCGCTGATTGTTGTCAATTTGATCCGCAGCCATAAAACTCCTCCACATAGCTAGGGATTTTCATCTCGTTGAGTGTTGCAAGAATTTGGTCAGACAACTTCATGGTAGAATCCACCTTTCTCATGTCGGACGTGCCGCTAATATGCCTCCTGATGCACTTGCCAAACTTGCCCAAACTTCTACTGATTCACCTCCACTGCTAATTTAGAATTGCTTAATAAAAACCCTACAGGGACTTGCCCGTTTGTTGACCAGATTCTTTGTAGGAAAAGTCTTGTTGTGAGTAGAAAAATTCTTTGTAATACCTTGATCAGGTGGTGGAAGATGGTGTTCATGAACTTGTTATGCTCTAATATATTGTTCAGGCAACAGGAAATTTGTATATTCTGTTGATCCTTCCCCCATTCATTTCATCTTTGTTTTTATTTTTTTGATAATCCAAATCTAACGTTAATGGGTTAACTTAACAACTTGGGCATGGGGTGAATTAATTTAATTTGTGAGGGTTACCAGGCGAAAATCAAAAATTCCTTAGGTACCAAGCGAAATTGACTTAACCTTAGGGTTACCACGTGAAATTTTCGATATAAATATTATTTTGATATATTAGTATATAGGGATTAGGTAAAACGTCACGGTAGTCACCGTATGCTTTAATGTGCTTTGCTGCATTGAACGAAGGTCGTCACCTATAAATGTTGGGTCAATCTAGCATTTGATAAATACGAATCTTACGCTCTTACTTGCTTGGAAGTTGAAATATCAGTGTAGCTCTGGATGTGCCTTCCCTGTTCAGCACATGGTTTTTCTTATTTTGCATGACCACTGCCTATGCAAAACATTTTGATGTTTTTGGTAAAAGTGACAATATGCATACAAATGCACTTTCATAACACTTGTGATGAACGTTAAAAAAAATGTATAATGCCACTTGGTTGATTAGGACTTGTTTGGTGACATTTTTTAGTAATGATACTAGAAAGAATATATCTGATGAAACTGATCTGATATATATAGGAGTGATGACACATATTTAGTGACTATATAAAAATAACGGTATGCAATGACATTCTTGTAAAAACTAAAGGGCACTCGTGATTATCATTGTACTTTTCTCTTTGAAATTCAGTGTTTTTGCGAGCTTGATATACTATCGTGTTGGAGGCTCTAAATATTTGCGATGACAATGTAGTATTTTGTCTAATTTTTTGTATTATAAGTGTTAGACATACCAATAGGCCTTACTCAATCGAGAAACTCCATAGTTGGATAGATGACTTTGGTGCCCTCAAGGAACCTATGAGTGGCAACGATCTCGTCGACTTTTTCCTGGGTCATCGTATAGAGGTGCAAATCGTTGATGCTCTACAAATAAGAGGAGGTAAAATTACTTGCGCTAGCCATGGAAATCAAGAGTAAGAAAATGAAGAAGCGAAGATGGAAGGGAGAGAGAAGTTAACTTCAAGGATTGATAGATGGAGCGGTGAAAAGACTTTTACGATAGATGTGGAAGGTGAAAGAGGGTTTCAACTTCCCAAGCAAAACTCTAGGTCCAAATTCTCCATGTCGTCACGAGTGAAATCGACAGAGCGGTAAAGTTGATCCACGCTCACGCCTAGATGATGCTTGGGTTAGATCACTTTTAGGGATATTGTTGGGCCCTCTAATTTTAAGCTCACTGGAGTTGCACCAGTGAAAGGCCTAGTCTAGAAGGTTGATGATTCGAATTGGCATACCGGCTAAGGGCTTGCTATACTTTGCCCTCAATAGCAATGTTGTCAGAATCGGGATTCTTGGATCGGATCGTAGGGGATGGTAGGATCGGATTGTAGAATCGAATCCTTAAAATTGTAAGTTCCTACATTATAACTATAAAACATACGATAAACTAATATATTGTATATTTTCTTATATATAAATTCTGAAACTTTATAAACATGATTAATTTGATAAGTAAAAAGATTTTAAGATGAATGGGGTTAATAATTTAATGGAAAAGAGACTTAAACTTTGAGCTTATTAATAATATATAAATATAATATTGATTGTTTGGGATCGCAAGAATTGTTTGTAGGATCGTTAGAATCATTGTAGAGTCGTTAAAGTCGTGTGTAAAATCAAAATCAAATTAGAATTTTATTTTAAATCATTGAAGATCCTAGTTTAATAAGATCCTACTTAGGATCGTGGATCGATTTATGTCTTTTGGGTCGTAGAATCGTAGGATCGAGTCGGGATTCTGATAACATTGCTCAATAAGACTTTTTTTTTATAAAAGTATATTTTTTTTACCTCAAAATATGTAAAAACTAATTACATTTTACAAATTTTGAGGTTAAAAAATATATTTTTTACAAAAAAAGTCTTTTGAGGGCAAAGTGTAGCAAACCCTAAGTATGTTTTGGTTAATTTTTTTTGATAGAGTAAGGCTTAGGGTGATTCTAACAACTACTTACCTCATATTTGTTACAAATGATAACTGAATTTAGTATTGTCCGTGGTTGAAAAATGAGACATTACTGCGGGTAAGGCTCAAAATAGTAATTTTCCCCGATGTCTTAACGGATGAGCCAAATGCCTTCGACTGTCTGGGTCTAATTCATAATGATGTGAAGTAATGTTCTTTAGAGTTTAATCTCACTTAAACTCCTCTTCCACATGTGCCAAGATGGTGAAATTTCGTTGCCCATAAAAATTGACTCATTTATGCACTATTCCCAGATGTGAACAACTCTTTGCTGTTGATGAAATGAACAACTCTTTGTTAAGGATCCTCCACTTGAGTAATTAGCTGGAATTGCATACAGAAAGATACAACTAGCCCAACTTCATTTTGATATTAAACAAGTTGCCAAGTACAAAAAAGAGGGACTTCTTACATGGCAATCTCTTAAAGGAATGGTTTTTATATGAAGAATACATTATTGTCGGATGCAAATTAATTATCTTTTGCAAAATTTTGGCGTCTTCAATTTCAATCCCAATTTTTCCCTTTGTTTATTGAGTTTCATGCATGTGTCAAACAAATTTGACACTTTCCCTTCTTCTTGTCCCATCAAAAAAACAAAGGGAGTGTAGTATTTTAATTTTGTCATAACTTGCTATTCCTGACAAAGATCACAAATCGTTGACCGTTGACTTCTCAGAAAGTGTCTTCATGACATGATTAGAGAGATTTTTGAGCGTGTAAGTAAAATCAGTTTTTTTTATTGTATGTCCCAAGTACACATAATAAGCATATCAAAAACAGAAATTAAAACTGTATAAAAAAAGTGAATCCATCACAAACAATTTAAAATTTATCAAATATTTCTATTATTAACTGTGTGCGTTAAAGGACACACGATAGAAAAATCGAACTGAAATTAGTGTGTACAAAGGAAGAAATTGACGACATAAATCCTGCAAAGGCACAAGCTTTGGGCCTGAGCACACCCTACGCACGTGCTTGTTTGACTTTGACCGCCCTCCTCTTCAGAACCTTCTTTAATCCTCCCACCAACCTGTCCACACTACCCCTAATTTAATTTCCCCCCTTTCTCTCTCTCTCCTGATCCCTGCTCCTGATTCCACTTGATCAGCTGCTTTATCAGCACAAAAGGGGCGAAAGATCGAACCTTTCGCAATCAGCTTCGAATCTCTCGGTGCTCAATTCAGCCATTCAGGTCAGTTCTGTTCTTCTTCTGTTTCCCCCCCTTTCGTATTCGTAGCTGCTCTTGCTCGAATCGCTCAAAGCTCTCTCATTTCGATGATTTTTGTAGCTAGGGTTTCGAATTTCGCCTAGTTTGCTGTCCAAGTTCTGTGATTTCCGCTCTTGTAAGCTGAATTTAGGGTTTCCGTCGCTCGAATTTGGCGCGATGTGAATGGATTTTGAAATTGTGTGTTTTGCCTTATGCGTGATTTGAAATTCGTCGATTGTGTGTGTTTGGATTCAATTCACAACCCGATTGTGTTCGATTTCGTTTCAGATTTCGATTTCCGTGGTCAATTTCTGCGGATATTGCCTGGTCAGCTCGATTTGTGGCGGTCCAGATTGGGGAATTAGGGTTTCGTTTCTGAGTTGAGTATTTGAGATGCCAGTGTTGGTTTGAATTGGGAATTATCTGAATTTTGATGTAATGTCGAGCGATCAGCATTTCACTAGACTCGATCTAGTACACTTGAAGATCGCGATCGGGAAGAAGCTCGGTGCTCAGAAGGCAGAGAAATACTTCAATCTCCTCAACAGGTTCTTCGCCCACAAGCTCACGAAACCCGATTTCAACAAGCTCTGCATCGTCGCGATTGGGCGGGAGAATCTCGCCCTCCACAACCGGTTCATCACATCCATACTCAAAAACGCCTGCGTTTCTCGAACGCCCCCACCAAAACCAAGCAAGCAAGAAACAGCCTCTGTTAATGGCGGTAAAGTACCGCCAAATGGGTATCAAAGGAGTTGCCTTCAGTCGCTATGTAGGGACATGTTTCCACAGTCACCTAGAAGAGGCAGAACTCCGGCTTTCCACGAAAGGAAGTCCAAGGACCGGCCTAGCCCACTGGGCCCACACGGGAAGCCCCAAGCGGTCCCGAAGGTGTTGGAGCAACAAAGTGCAACCGAGCTACATTCTCTGGGTAGTAGACCGGTTGAGATCAACTCTGTTGAAGATGGTGAGGAAGTTGATCAGGCTTCCGGAAGCCCCGGGACTCGTAGTAGGAGTCCCGTTACTGCTCCTCTCGGTGTCCAAATCCACATGAAAGGGACCCGCAAAGTGCTGACACCGTCATCGCCTGTTAAGACCCGGACTTGTTATGGGGAAGGAGAGATTCCCGATACGAGCTCGTTGAGGAAGCGGTTGGAGACGAGATTGGAGGCAGAAGGGCTTAAAGTGTCACTTGACTGTGCTAGCCTGTTGAATAATGGCCTGGATGCTTACCTTAAGAGGTTGATAAGGCCTTGTTTGGAAATGGCGGGTTCGAGGCGGGATTTCGGTTCTTTGTTGGATTTGCAGACTGCAATGGAGTTGAATCCTACCTTGCTCGGCGTCGATTGGCCGATTCAGCTTGAGATGATTTCCCAACAGCAACAAGGGCAATTGTAAGATGATGCTTAGCCTTGGAGTTTAAGATGCTTATAGTATATATAGAAAAAGGAAGTTTGTCAAACATGGTATAATTCAATTGTGTAAATACATGTTTGTCAGAATTGGTTTGCTAGGGGGGATTAGAAGAGGTTGGGGATGGGTGGATAATATTGAGATAGAGAATCTTGATAGGGGTTTTAGCTCAAAATCTCATTTTTCTTAGCACTTACTATGAATAGCTTGGTTGTTCTCGTCAAATTTTGCCACTTGGAATAAAGTAATTTAATGCAGTAAGTTGCATTAAACTGCTTTAGATAACCAGTATGATGTAATTTAATGCACTGAGTAATGCATCTTCTTATTCATGTGCACATACATGTACTCTATTTTCCTTAATCAGAAAACTCTTATCAGCTAATCAATGTTAATGTCATTAATTAGTTGCCGGGCTTGAGTCCGACCCGGCCCAAGTTGATCATGGCCCGAAGAAAGGCCTGGTTAAAGTGCTGGGTGTGTTGAGCCCAATTCAACAATAAGGGCCTGAACTAAGTGAATGGTTAGTTACCCCTAAATCCTCATGGAAACTCCTATCTCGGCTTATGAAGAAGGATGAGCAAAACTTGACCAAAAACAAGGACAAAACCAATATAAGCCGACTTACAACGATGCCCGAACGCCCGAAACGAATTGCGCAAACATGACTAGAGCTCTCGATGGTCGTAATATGATACGGCTCTACGATAAAGCATGTTGCATGCATGATATATTCATCTATAAGGTAAGATTCAAGTCGAACTGACATGCTATTATGAAGTTTGGCCTAACGTGTTCTTTCATATAAGACCTTGTGATGAACTTGCGCAAGCAAAGCTTATCGATCATCAGTGACAAAGGGAGGTGGTGCTGGGGCGGTCAAAGACCGAAGAGGTGGAGATTTGGAGGTTACTTGTTGCTTGCTCCCACATTCGGTTTATTTTCTCGTTGATATTAGACCGAGGTTAATTTGATGAATGTCACCAACCATTGTGTGTGTGCCACTATCTACGGGGCTAAATTTAAAGCTTGCCTAAATTGAATTGATTGCAAATTGCAATTAATATTGCAACAAACCGTTTAGAGAAATACATTTCATGTCATAACATTAAAAAAAAGATTAATAAAACATTCAGGGACTGGTTTTATATGTAGGAGAATTATGATACGAAGTTTGAATGACAAGGTAGTTTCAATTTGCTAAGCAATATTTGGGCGTGTAACATTAACATGCATGATATGGACGTTGGATTTATTTAATAAACTTGTTTTTTGTACTTTGGGATAATTCCTCACTCGCAAAGAAAGTCCAAATGTAATAGCACTAAGAAAGTGCATGCATATTATATTACTAATCATTATTAGGGGAAATTAAGAAGATACTTAAAAAGCCCAAATTAAAAAATTTAAAAAAAAAGCTTCAATGTAACGTACCTTTTCATGTCTAAGTACGTCTAATCTCTAAGAAATTGGGAGGAAACAATTATTTGTCTTGGTTTCAAGTGTGCATATTAACTAGATCAGAGATTCCATCTTGCTTCATCATTACAATTGTAATCGTGAAGGAATAATTGGAATAATGTAAGCTAATAAAGTGGGCTTTTATTCTGTTTTAAGTGATTAAAATAACCCACCCGTGATCATGACACGTAAAGGTAATTCTCGATTTCATTCAACGTACGAGAGCGCGAAGTATTTTATGAGTAGCCTAGCTTAGTTTATCTATAGTTGAGAAATTAAAAAAATGGTAAATTAATTAGTTAATAATTTTGTCTTAATTAAGCTTCTCAAAAATCGAGAGAAGTACCTTTGCTGTGTAGCAGGAGGCATGTGCTTACAGAGTTAATGACAAGGGCTGTCATATGGCATTATTGATTCGTACGGAGTATTAATCTAATCTCTTTATCCATATCATTAGTCGTTTGTACGTTAGCAAAAACGAGATTTCATTTCAATACGTTTTGAACTTATAATTCCAAATGATACGTAAATGAGCAACTACTAACACGTAGTTTTGATTTGGTAAGAATTACTGTAGTTATAATGATGGGCAAACTATATTTGGACATGTATTTAAGTTCATCTAACCATGTGTTTTTTTTTTGGTCGAGGACACTGCTCATGAGAGTCGAACTGGTGACCTCTGAGTACTATTCTTAAAAGTTTAATCGTATGACTAGATGTCCGAAGGCGTTTACATGTGTGTTTATATGATTATGTGTACGCGTGTTCAAATAATATACCCATCGATGGGCAAAATACTACGTATATATGACGTACACACACGTAATGTATATAGGTAAGTAGTAGTAATTCCATGAACGAATTTCAAAAAACGTACAAAATGGGACACACGGACTGAGAAATACAGTATTGAATGGAATGACCAGAAATCAATGTGAGCAAGCAACGGCACCACAGCCCACGGGCACACGCCGGCCTGCGAGTGCGCACCAGCCTTTTCGAGTGCCGAGCCGCTATCCTACTGCTAGGTGCAGCGCATTTTAGCAGCTAGCCCCGGCAACGCGTGCGCAACATCCCCTGCAATTCCATTCTTCTGGTGGAAGGAGTTGTAGTGTTAGTCCAAAACACGAGCGCCTGCCATTGTTAATTTGCACATCCCCCTAGGCTACTACTACTACTACAAAGCCTGATCCCCTGTGCTCCACCCTTCCTTTGCTACGCTGTTCCTCCTCCTCCCTTCCATCCGTATACATACAACTGATACAACGGGGTGGTAATGTCTGGTCCGATCCGAAATAACCGACCGAACTACTCGTCTCAAGAACCAACCAACATCAAGGGAAAATATTATAAAAGGGAATTTGAAAACCGACCCGATCCGATTGAATTGGACCCAAATACATGTCCGGATTTAACCCGAAAGTTGAAAAGGCCGACTTAAACCGAAACTAACTCAACTGAAACCTGAATTAACTTGATTGGATTTAACCCCATAATCTGAGCTAGCCGACAATTTAAATATCCGACCGATCCGAACCGACTCAAACTTATCCGATTATCCGCTTGTATTCATCGCCATTCAAATCTGAATAATCCGACCGAAACCTAACCCATTATCAAAATTGTGACCCCTACCTACAATAAATATATATATATATATATAATCATCTCTACAATTAATTAATGAATATGTAAATTTACTATACTATGATCACCATGCTCTTTGTTGTTGAGCTAATTAATCGATAGCATCTTTCTCTTTTTAAGGGGATTCCTCTAGTAAAATTTGATCGGGTAAGGATTAGTATTGTCATAAGTACTATTTGGGTATGTATAGAACATCTATACCACATGAAAATTGGTTACCAACCAATTACAAGAAGAAAGAATAAATCGTTGTCCATGAGGTTCGAAACGACGATCTCAGAGTATTACCCTAGAGACTTTTCGGTGAATCAGATGCCCGAAAACTAATAGTGATATATATTGATCGATATACAAGAAGTAGGGAGATAGATTGGGACGCGAGTTATAAGTAGAGTTTAGGATATAATTGGTATGTATGAAATATAATTGGATCAAATAATGATATCATATTCTTGTAAATTTGACTTTCAAAAAAGTTTAGAATATTGTTGTTTAGACATTTTACTATTATAATTTATGACCAACGTGACGTTGTTTTAACTTCACCGGTATAAACTACATGAAAAAAACGTAAAAAACATCACTTTAAAAATCAAAGTTCATTCTAGATGTATATCTTCATTTTCCTTTTAAAAAAAACCAGCTAGAAAATTTTTATATTAGAAACGTTCTTAGAGATAACAATGTTGTTAATCCGATCTACTTAGCTATATTATATACGGCATGCATGTGAATAATTATGCAATGTAATGTGCTCAAATCTATCCCAACATTACATGTGCATCGATCGATTCACATAACTAACCATGAAATTTATGTTGATGTACTGGTGATTGACTTTTTGTCACAATCTATCAATCGAACATATATCTGTAAGAAACATATATTGTTGTTAGATTTCGGTGGGCCGTGTTTAGACAGGTGACGTGTCGGGTAAATTTAGGTACTTTGTATATAAGGTCGGGATTCACCATTTAACCCAAAAGCTTAAGCCAATGGGTAGGGTTTCTCCTTTCCTTATATACTAGTGGTATTTGATCCTAACTTCCGATGTGGGAAGTCTCCCAACACGCCCCCTCAAGTGGTAACTAGCCTGGCCTAGTTAGCACTTGGACAAACGGGTCTAGTATCTCAATCTCTTTATAGCTAGCCCAGAGAACAGGCGGTGGCATCTCAATCTCTTTTTAGTCAACTCGACCCAAAGAACGGGCGGGTAGCTCACAATGCTAAACCCATGCCCAAATAGCCAGGGAGAAACGGACCCGGACCGAACAGGTTCTGATATCATGTTAGATTCCGGTGGGCCGTGTTTAGACAGGTGACGTGTCGGGTAAATTTAGGTACTTCGCATATAAGGTCGGGATTCACCATTTAACCCAAAAGCTTAAGCCAATGGGTAGGGTTTCTCCTTTCCTTATATACTAGTGGTATTTGATCCTAACTTCCGATGTGGGAAGTCTCCCAACAACTGTAGTGCTAATTGAGATGGATCATTGAATTAATGGTTAGGGACTTTCGAATTTTAGTTGTACTCTGATCTTTGATCGTACGATTGAGAGGATCTATATTTGTCGGCTAGGCCAGACGTGATGCCAACGCACCTTGTTCCTCTTCTTGTATCAATGCTTAATAATTGCCATTATTATTAATTAATCCATACATAGATATATTTAAAATTTAAAGTAAGATCTAACTAATTAATTGTCCTAAGTTTCATGATGAAAGTTATAACTTCAAAAGATGAAATCATTTGACCCCAAAAAGAAATTTTAGATCAAAAGTAATATAGGACATATGATAATAAACTTGGATTTCAATCCCATAAAGTTTTTTGATTGTTTGATTCATAATCCAACTATATATAATTATCTTAAGATTAAAGTAGAGTGCTTTTCAAGCTATATCACATTCAAAACCAAGCTAATTTCTTTTCTACTTCTCTAATTATTGTTGTCCTAAAAAATACTCCATTGGTTTTAATATATTTTTCCGTTTTAAGAAACTATACTAATATCCTAAAAATTGAAAATTAACTATTTTACGCAACACCTGAAGAATTATTGTATTTATTAAATGAATGAATTACCATTAGTTCAATAAATAAATAAATCATTCTACCAAATAAATAAATAAAAATAAATCATAGAAATTAAAAAAAAACTCTAAATAATATTACATTTTTACATTTTTTCCCATGTAAAAGTGTGTAGGCCATAAGTTATTGTTTTTCAAAAAACAAAATGATCCTTGAAGATGAAGGATGCTAATGATCCATTCAACCAACTGAACTCATTGATGGTATGATAATTAATTAAAATGATTCGAGACAACGACAACTATTTGAGATTGATGTATCAGATCATACAAATCCTTGTATTATACAAATAATAGAGGGTGCATGTGATTCTCCCTAGTTTCAGCAGGGCTAATAAGCTGTTATTCCCTTGTTGACTAAAACCCCATTAGTTAATTAAACCCCACATAATAAATCAACCAATTAATCATCTAAATTAATCTGATTGCAAAAATCATAATGATAAGTATATATAATCAATAATCAAGACAGATCAAGGCATCATACTATCATGGTACCGCCCATTGTAGTTTAATTAAAGTGTTGATAATGATTTAATTAATTAATGTTTTTAATTTACATTTATATAATTGAATTAAACTAATACCTGCATTGCTGGTATTGTCTGAGGCATCATCATAAATCTTGAACCACATTGGCTGAAATTTTGTTGGGCATGCTCCTCTCTAGAAAAAGCCCTAATCCCCCAAATTCCAAACACTTCCTTTGATTTCTGTGTTTGTGTGGAAGTGGGCATCTTGAATTCCTCAACCTTTGCTAATTTTTTCCCTTAATTAATTCCCTTATTAGTTTAATCTCATCTTCCATATATTCCCTTGCATGCATGAGCTTATATATACAAAACTCAAGCTGCTGAATTTTGAGCAAATCTTCCAAGATCACCCAAAAATACACCTCTTCTTCAGTTAATCCTTTCCTCCATTTATTAGTTAAGAGCTAGCACTACCTAGCTAGCTAATCTCTTGTTGGTGCAAATTAGAGCTTGTCTTATTGGTAAGAAGATCTCTTTATGTTTATGTTCACAAGAGGATTATATTGTGTAACATTATCCTCATCTCATAGTACTAATTAGTTAATACATTTTGATTTGCATAGTTGTATAGTTCATTATTGTTGTTTAGCTTCCTGGGTTTGATCAAAGAGATTCTCTTATGCTAATTAATACCTATGTGATTTGGTTTTCAGGCTTAAAAATGGAACAGAAGCCTTTCAAGTCCTATGATAAGGAGTTGATGAAAATGGAAATGCTAAAGCATGAAAAAATGTTCAGAGAACAGGTAATTTACCAATATTGCAAGTCATGAGTATTACTACTATTTTGCTATCCTTTTTTTTTGCATTTTCTAACACAAAAAAAACCATGATGGGTTCTCAGGTTTACGAGCTTCATCGTCTCTATCGCGTTCAGAAGCATCTAATGAGCAACATGGAGACGACCAACACAGTCCGACATGATCCGGATATCAAATGGACCTCAAGGACTCCTCAGCTCAACGGCTCAAACAAGCGCGATCATCATCATTATCATGGAGGATCACAAGTTGTTGCAGACTCAAACTACAGTAGAGGAGTAGGAGTAATAGATGAAAGTGAGATTCAGCTGACTCTAGGACCCTCAGTTTACAAATCCAAGAGACCCATTTCTGACCAAAGCTTTTCCTCCTCTAACTATTCGTCGAGAAGCGAGAATTCGTCGTGGAATTTCGCTCCTTTAAAGAATAATGGAAGGCAGATGAATCTTGGGGAGGAGCACCATAGACAAGAGAGGATGGAGAAGCACTTGCCTTGGCTTTTTCAACCATTAAGCTTAAAGTTGACTTGATTTCTGTTCATTTGTTTAGAATTATAATTAATGTGAAGTCCTTTTTAATTTTTTACTCATGGGTTGGTGTTAGAATGGTTGAAGATTTTGGTGACATGCCAACTAATCCAGCTAATTTCATGCTTGTGTGGAATCTTTCTTCTATTCCTGATCTGATTGTGTTTAGGACTTCTGTGTTGTATAAAATTTGACATCTTTCATTGGTTCAAGGCCATCTAATTAAGTTATGTAGTTTTAATCATTTTCAGAGTTCACATGGTATCTTGAAGCCAAATTTGTATGCTATAAGGCTGCAATAAACAGACAAAGTTGATTCTTCTGTTTGTGAATCAATCACATGGATTTACAGAAGATGTTAAGAAGCCATTTTTAACTGTCTATGGACACAACATTGCTCAAGTGAGAATAGTTTGAACTTTTGGAGTTCAGGTGTTCAGAGGTGCAATGGAAACATTCAGTTTCTTTTACTCTTTGTCATTATAAAGTTCATTTTTGATAGCATTCATGAACTCTTCTACTTGAACAAACATAAAAAGTTTCCATCTTGCAGAGTTTCACTGTACCTCTCCTTAGACCAAATTATTACCTAAACATACCATTTGAAGACTGAAATTTCCTCCAAGAAAACAAAAAAAAAAGGGAATTTTTTCTGCATTGTTTGTTCTTCTCTTGTTCAGTAAGAATTTTTTTACTGCACAAGATGTAAAGGAGAAAAGAAGAGATGCAAATGTCAGATATGCTCAATCATACCATGTTCCTATACTGTACAAATTCCTATTACTGTATTGCTTTATTTTGAACCCTCTATAAATAAATGAGTACAATCTTCAAAAGACAAGATCTATCTGTACAAAAAAAAGAAGACAATACTATAATTTAATAGAAAATAGCATACAGGAAAACAAAGGCTGATAAATCACAAAATCCACCAGAAAATAGTTCAATTACTCCATATTTAAGCACCAGTTACCCCACCAAAATTCCAAAAGTATACAACCAAAATCATTCTTAGCTGACAATCATTCTTTTGTGCAGAAAATAGCTGACAAATATTTAGAGTCTCTAAAAATTACTTCTTCTTCTTCAGAGCTCTTAGCAAACCAACAAGGACTGAAAATTATTCTGTCAAAAGAAGTATTACTTGTGTGCAGAAAATGAAGGAGGGATAAAGATAAGGTGCAATTATCCATTTTACAAACAAACTTAAGTTCTCTTGTTTATTCAGTAGTTGGTAAAAGACATAGCAAGGAAAGAACCTGATCAAAGTTGTTCCATTGCTAGTCCTCTTATACTGCTTACAATAGACATTACACCGATGTCGTCAGAAACTAAATTCCATAGAGCATTACAACCCAGGACGGGTATTATATCCAAGCCGCCAACTAGTACTAATTGGGGTCTGGATAGTACGGAATAATTTGACCCACATAGAAAACACGAGCGAGACCTGAGAATTCAAGGGCAGTAAACTTTAGCTGCAGCGCACGATAGCAACACCATATACCTGCTGCAAAGCATAAAGCCATAAATAAGGTGAAGGCTGTGTTCAACTAACCAGCCATCTCCGCGGCTTGATCAGCAGTAAGAAACGCTATGAAGGAATATTTGGTGTGGGATGTTATTTGAGATCCAGAACTACAACAAATAACCGCAAAGGGAAATAATTTCTTACAAGAATCAAAATCATGAAAGAAGAGGTTCAATTGTAAACTGGAAAGATAAAAGGCGGTAAAACCTGCCAACTTGCTTCATCAAGGCTGAAAATAGTGCATCCACACCTTCCTCTGATGACCAATATTGCCTCAGGATGTCGAGCTTCGCAATAACATGATACTGCAGTTTCATGAAGCAGTGAAACATCATCAGCTAGCACGTAAGTCACCAAAATTGTACCGCTATGCCCTGCTCAATGCATCAGCACACCTACACCTACACCTTGCAACTAACACTTTTTTTTGGATAAATGGTCCAAAACTACAAAAATGCTCATTACAAAATTAACCCTGATTGAATCAATTCGAAAAATATTCAAAAGAAGCTAAGTATTGACCTACATTAACTGCATTAAACCGAAAAAATGGTGAATATTTAAGCAAGTGTAGAGAACTTATACATAAGGTAAGAAAAGAAGGAGAGCGGAAAACCTTGTCAAGATCTTTTTCACTAACCTTTTTGGAATGTTCATTAGCTGTTCCATCTTCAACTGCAAAAACAACGCTGACAAGATTAGGCCCAAGAAACTAGGAACTTGCTTGCAGGATGAAATCATGGAACTACATTGTACTAAGGAGAGGATACATTCATTGAGAACAAAATTATTATGCTTACCGATTCCAGATGTCAAACTTCCTAAGTCATCATCAAGCTTAATCTTCTTGGGGGCTGAAACAATTCAATACAAACAAAATTACAAGTCTCTCATTCTCCTCAATCTATCATACTCTTTTATTGACATGGTGCCTCTGATTTTTTATCATGCCATTAGATTTGGCCGTGGGTTTTTCGCAGGCATCTTCTTTTCCGCTCTCCGTTCATTTTGAATTCTATAGCGGTCTCATATATTGATTCATGTCAGCCAACACCAAATGGTTTTGACAAAAAAAAACAGAAAAAAAATTGGTGTTGTCCTAGTTGTTATTGCTGTGCTAGTACCACTGATTTTTTTCAAGTGTATCCTAAAATATGCCTCTACAATCATATCTAGTGGATTGATATTCCAAACCACTAAAACTAATAAAACATCTATAGATGATCTGCATAAACCTATTTGCAAGCTATCACTAAACAAATTAAACTGTTGCAAAAACTTATTTAAAAAATGTTGATCAAAAGATCTCAAGTTGCTATACTGTTGAGAATAACAAGTAAATTCTAGCAAAATAGTAAATTTGAATATGGCTCAGACGTTTAAAACATCTTCTTGGTGGCAAAACAATCCAACAAACGTTTATTCACATACAGGTAAGATTTACTACATACTATGATTATTGTGCATATAATGTGGCCATACAATAGGGATACCACAAGTAAATTCTGAATTACAAACAGCTTGACACTGCACAGAAACAAGAAACAACAACCCAAAAAGAAAACAAAAAACCCTTTTAAGTACGTACCAATACCGTCCTTCATCTCCTCTATACGTTTGGAAGCCATCGTGCGAAAGAGTGGAGGAGGAGGGATGAGGGAGGCGGGGAGGAAGGGCAGAGAATGAGAGGAGAAAAGAAATAAAAGAGAGGGAAAATAAAGAAAATATTATAATATTATTAAGGATTTTTCTATCACGGTTAATAATGGAAAGATTTTGTAAATTAAATTTTTTTTTGGCTTTTTAATTTTTTTTGACGGGTTCACTATTTCCTTTTTAGGGTTTTACCGTATTATTAAATATGGATGTACATATAGCCCTAGATTTGATATACAACATTGATAAAAGAATGATTTTGTATAGTGATTATGACATACTCCCTCCGTTTCACAATAAGTGTCGTTTTAGCTCTTCACACAGTTTTTAAGAAAAGCAATCATTCACTTTAAAACTTATAACTTTTTCTTAATCTTACCACTCATTACATTTTTTTTGCCAATGAATGAACAACTTTAGTCAACAAATACACATTCCAATAAAAATTATCATTACTCACCCCTAATATTCACTTTGAAAACCTAAAACGACACATAATATGAAACAAATTTTAAATGCTAAAACGACACTTATTGTGAAACGGAGGGAGTACAACATTGATAAAAGAAGCATTCTCTGAAGAACATCAAGTCATCAAGCACATAAATATACCTTTATCACCAGTTCAACCATTTAGTCTTGTATCCATACACAAATTACAAGCACAATAATAACAAGTCTATATAGTACACAGATACAAACCATACACAAAAAAATGAAAAAGAATGCAAGTAAAAAAAGATTAGGGGAGAGTACAAACCAAGCCAAGGCTTCCTCATGAGACAGAATGGCGACGATCCCTGCTGGGCTTAGTACGACCCTTTCCACTTGGCGGAGCTATAGCATCACTCTTTATAAGAGGATAAAGCTTTCCAAGTTTCTTTGAGACTGTGCTCATGAAAGATTTCCTAGGCAAAGGAGGCTTATTAGCATATGATGAAGACATGCTGTTGGTACTAGCAGTTGGGCTTGCAACAGAAGTCGTCGTAGCTGGATTTGATGTTAGCCTCTCCATCTCTTTTAGTCTCATCTTCAGCTTGAATACCTCCATCTTGAGATCCTCATTTTCTCTTCTCAAGGTCTCTATTTCGTTAGAGATCGGGCGAGTATGATTGTTATGATCAGTGGAGTATAAAGATAGCATCTTTTGTGTGTTGGTAGTGGTGACTGAAGGAGAGGAATCTCCACCATTGTTGGAGTTCATGGTGTTGTGGAGGCGTTGTTGCTCGTGATAAAGGACTTGAACCACAGTTTGGACAGGAAGGCGGTCGTTCTGGGCGGCATGAGCACATGCTTCTCTAGAGAGCTTTTGGCAGTCCATCAGGCTGCAGATTTTCTTCCTCTCCATCTCACTTGCATCTGGATGAGCCTGCAATGATAATACTCAATTACAAGTTGTTTTAATACTACCTTGTTCGAAAAAGATTGTCGTTTTTAGTCCTTAATTCTTGTTATGAAATGTTTGTCATGTTAGAGTTTTAGGCAATGTTTCGATGGTGTTAGGAGAATTTGTGATGGAAAATGCACATACTGACTCTTTTGATGCAAATTCTCTATAATCATTGGCTAGAAATGAGGTGAGTACTTAGTCATTGATAAATTTTAGAACAAGTGTGTAATGGTTTAGAGCTCCTGAATAACTGTGTTTGTGTCAAAGCCTAAAATGACAATCTTCAGTGAGCAGAGGAAGTAACTCTTAAAAATAACCTTACAAAGTCTTATATAAGGTTTTCAGCCAAAAATTATATATAAATGTCCAGTTAAGGTCAAGAATGTGCACCTTTAAGAAGATGTCTATGGCCCTGTACATCCCATCCTCTGTAGCCCTGGTTTGCTCAGGGATAAGTTCAGCAATACCAGCAAATTTTGCGACAGTCAGGTTCCGATCCGAAGCAATCTCAGAAAGGTAATTTTCCATCAGCTTACCAACCCTCTCTATGTCAGATGAAGATGGAGAAATAAATTCTTCTGCCTTACCAAAGCCCATATGGTTTCCTTCCAACACATACTCAAGGTAGTTCGTCATGATCCTTTTGACAGTATCCACGTCGAACAATGTGTCTCCAGTGAAAGAATAAGATGGGATTAGTAGATCATCAAGAACAGCCTGTGCCAGCTGCAAAGCCATTCTCTTCTCCAAATCAAGCCTACAAGCTACCGTTGTCTCAAGATATATTGAAGAACGGAGCAATGTAGCAAGAAAGCTAACAGACAGCGCGTTCTTCTCCTTGGGTAATAGGCTTACTATGGTCTCTAATATAACTCGCTTCTTGTGCTCTTCTGCAGGCTCCATCTTCTTCTTCACTTTCCCGAAGACATCCTGTTCCAGACGAGCACAGAAGAAATGGCTTATAGATCAGTGTTTCTTCCCATGTATGCTGTTGTTTCATGCATGTTAACAAACCTTTTCTTTGTTTTATGAACTTTTGCAGAATGTTTCTGATGTTTATTTGAACAAAAGAGGATGTAAAATCACTAGAAGAATTCAAACCAGAAAAGCTGAGACCACTTTCAATTATAATATTCCTGTTCAAGAATAATGTCACTCCATCTTATGTCATTTGGTAAGCTAAAATAAAACAAACTTTCCAGTAACAAACCGCCTAACTCATCAATAATTCACCACCTACAACTCCAAAATAACTGAGATTTCTTAACAAGATTTGAAAGCTGAATTGACACTATTTCCTGAATTGATGTGTAATAAATTTAGAAAAATTCCAAAAATGAGGCCTATGATATTCAAGAAACAAAAAAATAAATAGAATTTGGGATAAAGATATCTCACCAAAATAATTTGTTACCTACAACTCCAAAATGACTGAGATTTCTTTGCAAGATTAGAAACCTAAAGTGACACTCTTTTCTGAACTGATGTACATTTTGTTCGTCTGTAATACATTTTGTTCATTTTCAGTTTCTTAACCAAAGAAAATTTCCAAACATGAGGCCTATGATTTTCAAGAAACAGAAAGTATTTAGAATTTGGGATAAAGATATCTCACCAAACCTCTAAGAGACTTCTGAGCATAGAGCATGAGGATGGGACCAAGAGCGTATCGCTTGAACCCTCTGGCCAACATTGCAATAAGAACGCGTTGGAAGAAATCAATCTTGAGGAGGGTCAAATCCTCAGCCCACCAATCCACAATGGGACTTTGCTGAGTTACAAATGTATTTGTAGCTTCAGACCTTCCCACCAGACCAGACTGCGTGTCGTTGCAAGTCAGGAAAGCTATCGCATCAATGCAGCGGCTCACCAGCTTCACATTCTCTGCCATGGGAAGGAGACGCTCTGATGCATGTAAAACCGAAACGGTTGCAGATAGACTTGGAAGTACCACTTCTGTCATGTAAGCCTCAGTTCTTCCTATGAGGTTCCCAATGGCACAATCCTCAGTCATCTCAAGATACTCGGCCACACTTCGTAGAGTGGCAATGTTGTCTATGCTTATCTCAAAGTTAACTCCATAACAGAACTTTGTTGCAAGCTCAAAAGCTTCAGCTCCACCAGGAACATCAGGGATTTCAATATCCAGAGGTTCAGCATCAGCAGATTCTGATACCAGTTTCCTGATGTACCCACACTTTGACACTAATGGAAACTGCACTTGGCATATGAATAAAGAATCTTAGCATACCCACACTAATGGATTCAATCATGTTCTTTTCTTGACCTTATATTATATTTTAGTTGGTAGTTTTGGCATAAACACACACAAAAAAAAGACCATTCAGAATCACCTTATGTAATGAAAAGGAAGCACCATCAACATGAACAGTAATGTCACTAGGGATCTCCTGAGAGAAAATCCTGAAAAAAAATTACAAAATTACAAACCAGAAGTCCAACTTAAGAATGATAAACGTCCCTAGGACAGGCAATTAACAAACTATTACTAAATTTAAGCTTACCATTCACTAGTCCTCTTCATGGCAGCAACAGAGAGGAATTCCTTTTCTTTAGATGCCATGCCAAAGGTGTTTCAATGAAGATTTATCTTGATGAAGCTCACCCATATCAGAGATTGAAGTATCAGCTTTTATCATCCTCAGGTCTCCATCAAACAACCAGTAAAAGAACTAGGCTTTATGAAGGTACAGAGAATAGAGTGCAATCAGGAAGTTGTAAAAGATATCACCTTTTTGAATTCTCATCTACACTTGATTACTTTTGGAGGTAGCATTTCTCCATTTTTTGTACCCCACTCCTTCATTAACAAGCTACAATGATTATATGAGAGCTGGAGCCTGCAACTCATTTATGCATGAAGAAGACAAGAGCTTGACCATCACCAACCTCAGGAAATGACCGTTTTAGGCTCCCATGATGATCAGAAATCAGAAGCCACCTTTAATTCTATAAAACTTCCAAAAGGGTATGAGATTTACATTCAGGGAAGAATGGCATTATAGATATTATTGACATCAACAAGGGTAGGTTTATCAGCTTATGGATTTATTTCCTGTAGTGTAGTGTGTGGTGGTAATGAGCTCATGAGTGAAGATTTTGGACATATTACAACTTTTCCCCACCTCCCCCCTTTCAAAGTATTATGGATTTGAAAGGGAAGAATCCTCCACATGGCAAAGGAAGAGACTTATGTTTGTTTGTCTGTCCACCAAACACAACTAGACAGGGTTAATCTCAAATTTAACAGAGATTTACAGACAGATAAGGCCCAAAGTTACCTAGTTTACTCCAGTTTTCAGCAGACTCACAAGCCATGATATCAATTCTTATCATGATCAGAAGAGACCCAACGTTAGGAGAGATGGAGACGTATGCAAAAAAACAAGCTCCTGAGTTTTCACAGAATCCAACTGCTCTGTTAAACGAAGCAGAAGACAACTAGATAGGTAAAAGTTGCTACAGAAGGTCTGCATGAAACAAAGAGGGCAGGCAGGGCAAATGCCCATTTTCAGCGGATTAAAGGCACAAGGTATGTCCTGTCATGTTACAGTGTCCCACATATCTTTGCTCTCGTGGTTTTCCCCACCAAATTTAACTTCTTTTGGGCCCATCAAATGAGGTCAGGAAGAATGCAAGAAATTTCATCATACCCAGCAAGAAAAAACAGGACCCCTCCTTTGACAGAAACTGACGGGCACAATCCATACAGATAGTTGAAGGCAAGATTAAAATCTGATATTAAAACATTAGAGAAAGCTTTCCATTTTACCTTGGTACTTTAGACTGTTGCAACTAATATCAATATATCATCATTCTTTCCATTTTACCTTGGTAATCATGGGGGAGTACAACACTTCCTGTATTTTCCCATTACACAACTATTTTGCCAAAAGCAATAAAGAGCCCTTATTCTTGTGTGCTAACTACGTAGTTACATGAAGAATACTATAAACTCACTAACAGAGAGCAGTAAGAGTCTATTCCACTGAGATCAACCAACCTCAATTCAAATTACCCAAAAAGCCCTCGAGCTTAGTCAAGCCACCAGCCTCGCCTCCTCAGTTTCAGGGAGGACAATGTCAAGCCTCATCATGGGCAAGTGCCTTTTGGGCACCCGAGCACCAGCCTGCATACACAACTCCACGATGGCTGGAGCCTTTCCATAGAAGCTTTTCAAGGCAGCAACCATTGGTGCGCCTTTCGGGTCTCGAACATGCCACACATAATTTGCAGGGAAAACCTCGTCCACGACAGCATCCTGCCACCCGTGCTTACCATCCCTCCACTGATGCTTAAATGCACCACAAAGCTTAGCGTCGTGCCCCCATGGGCCCACATGAACCTCTGGGCAGTACCCACAAGCCTTGACAGAGTACTTTCCCATCAACCTCCTCAGACCCGATGCAACAGTCTCATAAGCCTCAACTGTTTCCTGTGCAATTTGGGGAATTTCTGATACATCTGGAGGTGGAAAACGAGATGATGCGTCTAGGGTGTCGAGCTCAGTGAGTGACGAAACCGAGGTTTCACGTTTAGGAGGCTCCTGAAAAAGCCCGCCCCGGTCGATAATTTTCTTGCCAATGACCCGTATGGGTCGAGTTCTGCGGCGAGAAGGGAAATCTGGCAGATCAACACCAGCCTGGATGCAAAGCTCAATAATTGCTGGGATTCGGTCATAGTCAAAACGGGTCTCGTGTTTGACTCGTCTGCCAAAAGGATCAAATAGGTGGTAGGAGTCAATAGGGATGAGCACGTCAGTGATTGAACCCTTGATCCAAGAGTGGAAGCCTTTTCGTTTCCTGCTTGTGGGTCCCTCACAATCCTGGATGTGGTGACCAGCAGAAGCTACATGAATTTCAGGACATTCACTACAAAAAATTCAATAGAGGAGAGATGATTAGTTATCTACGTTTAGTTTCTTATACCCTGTCAAGAAATGCAAAAGACTGATTGTTGCTAGGGAGAAATGAGCAATGCAATTCACCTGCAAGCACAAACTGGAATGACATGCAAGAGCTGAGCCACTCCTTTGATTAAATTCTTCCAAGCATCTACAACTTCATATGCAACAGGAATGAATTCAGGGACTAGCAATCCATTTTTGGGAGGCTCAAGTGGCTTTTCTACTCCCAACTGTGCAAGCTTTTTATCAGCCCTTGCTTTCCTTTGGATTATCTGTATTGGAACAGGAAAGGGTTTCTTTTTCTTCTTTGGTAACATAGGCGGAAGATCTACATTCTGGGGATTTGCCTCGTGTTTCTTAGATGATGATTCTTTTTTGGGTCCCTTCGTCCAACAAAGGATGAGAAGTGGATGTTTTGCCCTCTGAAACTGAAGCCCACCATGTTTGACCTGCAAAAAAAATACAATATTAATAAATCTCCAAACTTTACATGTACTAGCAGTTCTACATCTCTAATGCAAGTTCAGGCACAAATTTTTACACAAGTCATGATAAGATTAAAAGAGATCTAATCACGTGTAAGTCCAAAGCTGAAACATAGTCTTTGAATCAAAATTGGTATGTAGTTTTAACATATACAAACTCAGAGAAAACTGCAAAACCAGAGCATGTATTGAGGTTCCAATGAATAATTCATAGCAAAATATTCAAACAACTTTGATGCCTCCGTTATTTGTGTAGTTCAGATCCATTTTCCTGTCCCCCATCCAACAATGCAGAATTGAGTAACATAATGATTTTAATTCAAATTCATCTTCCTTGTTCACAAGTTGCTTCCAGTTGCAACATTGTTTCTTGTTCTTATAAATCTTAACCCAGTAGTTACAAAATGTGTCAGCTCAATCTATAATTTTTGAGATTTCCTCCAATTAAATCAGAAACAATTGAAGAAGAACAATACCTGCTGCTTATGCAGTACCCCAGGGCCATTAAAAGTAAATGGGAGTCCAGTCATAATGGAGAATGAGCCCATTCCTATTTCCTGTATCATTTCACCAATGTCACCATAATCAATAGTTGATTTCAAAATAATTTGCATTCTCTCCATAACATTAAAACGAAGATGCTGCAACGTTAATGTCTCTGACTAATTCTCAGCAAATAATTAATGAGGTCACCAACACTCATCAAGAATTACATAACAAACATACAATCAACAAAAGCCCTAATTCCTATCACCTCAAAAACTCACATAGACCTCAAAGGATCTAAGTAGTGAGAGGATGAGCCTCAGTTCCAGCTCATATACAGCACACTCCCAAACAAGTCCCAAAAAACTCACCGCCACTTACGAACACTCTACATCCATATGCACAACACCCCAGAAACCTGTAGCAAAGCCTGCAAAGAGATCAAACACACCCCAATTACCAACACTAGAGCCACTTCCCTAACACTCATCTCTAATTACACCAGCCAATCAGCAAATTGGCAATTCATTCTGAGGTAATCATAGTTAATTCCCCAAGGAATCATCTCCAAATGTTCTCATCCAGCATCAACACATAGCTTATCCGAGATGTCTTCATGATTGACCAAGATACTCCATCAAACATATAGAAGGGGAAACAATAAAAAGTTAAGAATGCCTTCTTGTTAACTGGTTGCTTAACATCATTGTTTTAGTGAGTGCATCCAGTGTTTCACATATCAACTTAGCCGAAGGATGTGAAAAGTCCCCTTGGTAGAACTTATGGATACTTCCATCAGTGGTAATCCAGCTACAACCAGGAGTTTTAACCAAACCCAAATTCCTCATCTTACTTCTTATCCTTAAGACACCATCAGATATTCCCAGAGAATCATATACACTGCACAATGCTATGTAGTTACTGGAATTTCTTGGCTCTAGCATGAAAAGATTATTTGCTGCAACTTCTGCAATCTGAACATTTTTGTTCACCACACAAGAAGCTAACATGGCACCCCAAATGCTAGCTGTTGGAGAAACCTTCATATTCCCAACCAATTCAAATGCTTCCTTCAGACGTCCACAGCGACCCAAGAGATCTACCATGCAAGCATAATGCTCCATGCTAGGTTCAAACCCATAGGTCTGTTTCATAGAATTGAAAATTAGGTGGCCTTCATCTATAAGACCTGAGTGATTACAGCTGTACAAAACTGCTGTTAAGGTGACACTATTAGGTTTAATTCCACACTCTTGCATCTTCTCAAAAAGAGCTACAGCTTCCTTACCTTTCCCATGATGCCCATAGCAAGATATCATTGTGGTCCATGTAACTAAATTTTTCCCTTTCGTGTACTTGAAAACATTTTCAGAATCAGGTAAGCATCCAGACCTGGAATACATATCAACTAGTGCATTCCCAATTGCAACATCACCATCAAATGCTGAACTCTTCACCAACTTCCCATGGACTTCCTTCCCTTTCATCAAGTCCCCAGCCCCTCCACAAGCATCCAAAACACTTGGAATTGTCATATTATCCAAATCTTCCCTTTCCCTAATCATACTTCTAAGGCAATCCAAAGCTTCTGCAAAACAACCAGCTCTTCCTAAACCAGATATCATCATGTTCCAAGCAACCAAATCCCTGCTAGGCATGCCCACAAAGACCCTCCTAGCACCAGCCACATCTCCAAACTTCATGTAGAAATCCAATAGAGAGCTACCCACAACGACAAACCCCTCAAACCCAAACCTCACAGCCCAACTATGAAGATTTCTCCCGAGAACAAAACACCGAGTCCCTGCACACGCCTTGAGAGCTGCAGGCAAGGTATAGTGATCTGGACGAAGACCCAACTTCAAGAACTCATCAAACACGCACAACGCGTCGGTGAAAAGCCCGTGATGAACATAGGAAGATATAAGGATGTTCCAAGAGTGCATGCTTCTCTCAGGCATTTCATCGAACACTCTGTGTGCATGTTTCAGATGGGTACATCTACAATATGCAAGCAATAGATCTGTTGAAATGGTGGCATCGGGGACGAGCCCGTCCGTGAGAATCAAGGCGTGAATCTGTTTGACTGCCCTGATTGAAGAGGTGGACACGCAATTGCGAAGTGTCCGTGAGAAAGACGTGTACTTTGTCATTTGCATTTTTCATGCCCCTTCTTCGTCAGTACAGATTCACGTAAGAAGTATGATATTTGAATTCAGCTGAAACAGGGTATTTGAATCGAATTTGCCATGTAGTCTATTATATAAGCTACAAATTGCAGAGGAAACTATAAACCAGAGTAGGTGTTTGAGGTAGTTATTATGAATGGGTTCATATAACATGCCTGAACATCAAGATAGGACTAATGGTACCTTGCAATTGGCTGCTGATTGAGAACTGAGGGTGGCAGATTCTGGTGTAGTCTAGGGCTGTGGTGCGAAAATTGGACAGCACACCAGCTGGAGAGTGTTTGAGAGAGACGATGGAGCGTACAAAGGCCAGCTTTTGGGTTTATCTATGCCTTCATTAAAATCTAGTACAAATCCCGTAGCATGTACGGGTAATGTAAATATAAAATCGAATGAACCCATTCGAGATCGAATTTTGATACGAATACGCTTTTAACTCGGGAACTTATAATCTAAATCCGATAGACCAAAGTCCGAACCTATTGACCTATATATGTACTTTTATTCATACAATTTTAATTCTAAAATAGTTATATTCAAATTTTCAAATTTATATTAATAATGAATAAACTATTGAAATATATGAAATTTTTTTCACTATTCTTCAAGATTCAATAATGACAAAAATGTATACTAATTGATAAGAATTTTTTTAAAAGAAAATCACTTGAATTTCCTTATTCATATAAGGATATATAATTGAGTAAGATATTAAGTATACATAAGGAAATTGGATAAGATATCAAGAAGATATATAAGTTATTTTTTGAAAATCAATGCAAAAAATAAAATCATTATTATATTCGGGGTTGATGATGTGGCGCAAATTTTAACAAAGACTTGGGTTCCGCTTTATACTGTATTATTATTATAGTAGATTACGCCACATGCCATTTTTATATTAAAAATTAAAATAATCAACAGAATCCTCTCTTATATGTATAAGATTTTCTATCTAAGAATCTATATCTATATTAATAAAATATGATCTTTTAAATTAAGGTATGTAAATTTCAAATAATTTTAAAGATTTTAACTTATCTTACAAAATTTATTAATTGAAATCGTATATATTTATTTTGATAGTTTAGTCTTTAAATCATATACACAAATATCTTTATAATATTTTATAAATTATTTTAATTAAATCTTTGTTCAAATAAACGTAGTTTGTAGATATGGAGTAATATTTTTCCTACCAATGTATCTAACAAATTTATCACAGTTGCTCATACATGGTGCGGGGTTAAACTAGATATTTGGAGTATAATTTAAAGAAAAATACATGAGTTCTTATCTATATTATCTATAGTATAAAGTGGAGACAATGTCTTCATAGAAAATTACGCCACGTGTCATATCTTTAATAAAATAATCAACCAGTCCCTTACGTATATAAAAAAAAACACAACTCACAATAGAAAGATAAATATATATGATTTGATAATTTTATAGAACATATAGGAAGATGTCTATAGAAAGATATAATTTTCATACTTCTTAATCATTTACCAAGAATTAGCTGTAATCTTCTAATAAATACTATTATTTAATACAACATGATCTTTATCGTAAAAAAAATATAGGTATAATCTTATTTTTTTATTTTTTTAAAAATTCGGATAAAAACAAATAATTAGACACATATAGAACCAATTTGAACAAAAAAATTCGGAAAATAATGAGGACATTGGTAAAAAAATCATAAAATATAATTTTTGCTACGTGCCATGTACTATGTACCATGATCTATACTCCATCCGTTTCACAATAAGTGTCGTTTTAGCTCTTAACACAGTTTTTAAGAAAATCAATCATTCACTTTAAAACTTACAACTTTTTCTTAATCTTACCACTCATTACATTTTTTTGGCCAATGCATGAACAACTTTAGTCAACAAATACACATTCCAATAAAAATTATCATCATTCACCCCTATTAAATCACTTTGAAAACCTAAAACGACACATATTATGAAACAAATTTTAAGTGCTAAAACGACACTTATTATGAAACGGAGGGAGTATTTGCTAAAAAATAGTAAAATATGATTCGGAAAATATGATTTGATAAAATATGGTACGGGGGTAATTATTAAAGATAAACTTATTTGTTCAAAAGGAAACATGATCTTAATCCTTATTAAATAATAATAATACTTATTAAAGAACCAAGGACGATAAAATTCGGAAAATAAAGTTCTAAGATTATTTTTCGGATTTTTTTTATAATTTTGAAAAAAAATTCGGATTTTTTAAAACAAATAATTAGACCATAAATATATTTCCTAATTTCTCGCCTATTAAATTTAAGTTTAATAATCACATTAAACATATCTATATTAAATTGGATTTATAATCACATTACCCGTACATGATACTGAGGTTAAACTAGTTGGATAGAAAAATACATGATATTGCCTAGGTGATCAATAAGTTCCACAACGATAAGTATGTGTAACGACCGTCGGATTATATATTGAAAAGACCCAAACGGCTAATAAAAATCATGGAGTATTATCCAGAACTTAATGTCCTTATGAGGTTAAATCATCCAGAACTTAATGTCCTCATCCTCATGGATGTTTGAGGACGCTCTCTTGAATAGGAGAAACCCTAATTTTCACCTAATCAAAAAAATAAAAAATAAAATCATGGAGTATTATTTGAAAAACAAAATACATGAATTCTTATTGGATAGAAACAACAAATCAACAAGTTTCGATCGAGAAAAAAAAAAAAAACAAATAAGGCTTTTAACATCTAAAATCAAGCTACTGATCACGGTCTTCAACATTGGGACGTCGGCTTGGTATATATATACTCGTACGACAAGTGCAAGCCGAAGAGGGCAAAGGCCGAGCCCAAAAGGAGGGGCCCGAGGACCTGTGTGCGGGGGCTTGTGGGGAAGAGACGGGTCACAGAACCGCCCAACGAAGCCTCGTAGCCAAGGAATCTCAAGACTACTTCCCCTACATTCGGATATCGCGGCCTCCAATGCCCAAGTACTAGTCTGTTCAGGCCCGTCTCAAAGTTTGTGGGGGCCCTGTTCTATTTTAAAAATTAGACCCTTATGTATTATAAAATTTATGCAAATTTTAATATATATTGATATAAGATGTAAAGTTTTCGAAATTATTTAATTAAGTTAAAATATGATATTATATTTATGGAAGAGGGTTTGAATTTTGAAAATTGAAAAAATTGAAAACAAGTAAATTGCTAGCTTAAAAATAGGAAAGATTTAATTTTGATTGAGATTTAGGAGAGAGGGTGAGCTGTGTAATTAATTCTACATGGAAAATATGAGTAATCAATGCAAAGTTGAAAGAGGCGTGAGAGGAGTGGGAAGTTGTAGCATAATTTTCTCCCTTAATTAAGAAAATTAAGTAAAAAAATAAAAAAAAATTGGGCCCTTATATTTTTTGGGACTCTGTGCTATTGGGCTTTTTGCACACCCTCATCTACGGGCCTGAGTCTGTTGCTTGTAACTGTGCTTGATGTTGCACGCTTTGGATCCATTGTTTTGACTTCAAGGGAGAAGAGAACAAGGTTTTATAGGTTGACCGATAAAAAACATAATAATACGATGGGTACGTGGTAGGAGCCTATTCAATATATAGTGGACCATTAATGGTGGCTCATGAGTCATGTTCTACTCGTAATCTACTATATCACCTCCAAAAGATATTATAATATCGATATAATATCTTAACCCTCAAGCTATAATACGATGAGTACGTGGTAGGATTTTGCAGTATAATTGGATCACATATATATCTAAATGGAAAATGAAAATTATGTTAGCTAGAATCTCTTCTGTATATTTTTCGGAGTCAAGAGATTAACTACTTCCTACCAAGGATGAAAAATTATTAACCAATTAAGTTATGAAAAAATTATCTTTTACACAAATCTCATATAATTTATATCTTGTAATGTAAACGTTAAAAATATGAGGGTGAAAAATTATCTTTTACACACATCTCATATCTTCTATTTCTTTTAGTTATTAAAATAATCATCTATCTCATATGAGCATGCAAAGCTGACTTGGTCAACAAGATCGACATCAAGAGATTCAAATCATTACAAAGACATCAGCACACATAGAAATGGACACAAGACAAACACTAAAGATGCAGACTTGGAAGCCTAGCGAGCCTGTTTTTTTGTGCATTCAAGCCCTTCACATAGTTTATTTATTCTCACCTACATGATCTTGTTGAATACCTTATTTACCATATACCAATGTGGTGGATGCTGGCCGGATTAATCGCGCCACTAGTGCCACCTCAGTATTTTCCACCACCACAACCCCCTCCACAACCGCCCCCACAACCGCCACATCCACCGCTCTCAACAAGCGCTTCCGGTCTTCCACCGCCACAACCACCTCCACAGCCGCCCCCACAACCACCGCATCCACCGCCCTCAACCATGATTTCAAGTCTGCCACCACCACAGCCGCCCCCACAACCACCACAGCCACCACTCTCAACCATAGTTTTAGGTCTGCCACCACCACAACCGCTCCCACAACCACCACCACATCCACCACAACCTCCGCTCTCCAACACGATTTTCGGTCTGCCATCGCCATAACCTTCACTCTCGACTAGGTTCTTAGGCCTAACACCGCCACCACAGCCACCGCCACATCCTCCACATCCACCTCCTTTGTCCAAATTAAGAGGAACTCCCTCGGTAACCTCAGCTTTAGTCTCTGTAGTTGCAGCACTAGAATTCTTGATATCATCTTCATTCATTTCCACATTAGCTACCTTCTTCGTATTACCAGCGGGTACGAGACCTTTGGATCCCTCTGTCCTTCGGATATCAGACATTATAAAGGCTAATGTGATGCCAGGAAGCACAAACCATCCATTGTCTACCTGCTCACATATGTGTTCAATGCAGAGGGAGAAAGAGTGAGGCACTACGCTTGTGTAGATATATATAAAACATAAGTTATTATGATTCTACATAGACAAAATGGATTGTATATCGTCCTTCATGGTTGCGTACCGTCAAAGTTGCAGATCGTAGGTCAAACAAAGCCACTGCCTTTCCATATGGATATTCAGAGCAGAACTCAACTGCTGTGACGTAGTCCTTTTCGTTTCTCTGCTTCCCAGGTTGCATATATTCATATTCCAGCTTGCATCCAGGAAAGAGCTTCACCTACATCAATGGGTCAGACTTAGAATCATTGAAGAAGTATATTATTTACTGAAAATTAGTCCATAATGACAAGATTTATATAAATGATTGAAAGTATGTTCACCGCCTTCTAAGACCTTAGTTTAGTTGCATATGAGTGGTAGTTGGGCAGGACAGGTCTAATGAACATCCTTTTAGCACAATACATGCACGATTTGTAACCGTTTATTTCTAGATTATGATTATACAAAAAGATGTAGAAAAGATAATAAGGATGTCATCATTTACCATCTTCTCGCCTGTTAATTCAAAGATACTTTTGTCACTTCCAGAGCCTCTAAGAAGCTTATTAAAGGTGCTACAAAGTTCTCCAAAATTCCAGTTCTCTTTGTCAAACTCTGCAAGAGTACGTGTTTGACCATCCGATGTGATGCCAATAACTTCCTTCCTAGGAGGAACCTTGTTTTGCTTCCTGAAACATGCATAGTTTGTGTCTTTATTAGAAATAAGGATAATTCTAAGTGACATAACAAAAAAATCTTAGGTGCCCCATATAACACAAGATGCTATCTTGTGTGTATTTTTCATGAATGCAAATGTTTGCAACATAAATAAGACTGAAGATACCAAATACCTCATTTGAAGTGTAATGACATCATTTCCTTCATCATCAATGACAGAGGTCCAGGACTTTTCATGAGGAACCAGTCCACTGAGTACAGACAAGCAATGGCCTTCACAGACAGGCCGCAATCGCACCATATGAAGAATTTGGGGTGCTGGTGTAGGTGGTGTGTATGAAGCAGCAAATCGAAGGCATACTGGGCTAGGAACCAGCTCAACCCATCTCTCTACTGAGAGTGTAGAGACAGGGTGCAGCAATTCTTGCAAAGAAAGGGAAAAGGAGCCCAAAACTTTGGCTGCTTTCGGCACTGGTATTATGCTTGAAGGTGAGCCAGACATGACCTCGAAAATCAACTCTCCGGTAGGCTCACACTGAAATGCAGCAACCTGTTTGGCTCCGGATATGGATAGTATGCTCAGTCGTCTCTTGATGTTGAAGAACATATCAGGTTGTTTCTTACTGAATGAGACGTACAGACTTCCCTTATGACCTTCTGGTACATTTTTCACTGCTACAAACTCCAATGAAACCTGGAAAGCAAGAAACAGCAAAAACATTAACAGAATAACCAACCCGAAGAACAAGGTATACCTTAAATGCTTTCAGACATACATACCTCTATGACTTTGACTTCAGGGAGCTGAATAAGCCTCTGACTGTCGTCGGTCTTTCCCGCATCGAAAAAGAAAGGGGTATCGGTTACAGGATCAGGGGTGCTTCCCCTATACATGGCCCCTGCTTTCCAATACCTCCTCCCAAATGTCTCCTCCCACATCCGAGTGGTTCCGGAGAACCCAACATCAAGTTTCTTGCCTTTTCCCCGGTCAGAGTCTGTGTCATCATGCTCTAACACCTTGCCCAGTATTTCATTAAGGTCTTTACAATATGAAACAGGATGCAGTTGGTGGGTGTGCCAAATGAGGTCTATGTCATAAGTAGGGACCGTAAAGTGCTTCACTGACTTTTCCTTGTTTCTCTTAATTATGTACAGAAACCCTTTGTATCTGGCAATAGCTTCTTGAAGGAAGAGTGGATCACTCATATGGGGTCTTGATGCCTGTTAGTCTAACATTAGTCTTGGTTGAGCCTAACATTAGTCTTTTTACGGCGCTATATTATATTCTTACCTGATAAAAGAAAGCAGTTTGCCTTTGAACAGCTGAGACAAGATCATATTGGGTGAACTTGTCACTCTCAACCGATTCCGGCGATGCATCTTCACTAAAATCATTACTCAAGTCAAGCTCATACGGCTCTTCCGGGTACACCGAGCTCCATATCTGCTCGGTTTTCCTTGTACATTCTTGGACGGATGAACGAACATTGAAGTTGTCGAGAATTCTTCCAAACAGCTTCTCACAATCAGTTTTATACCTCACCTGAGAAGGAAGAGGGAGCCATTAAAGTACACAGAGGTGAGCAACTCTCTCAATCTAACCAACCAACAATTATTATTACAAGTAAGAAGAAACCTACAGGGTTGAGCCTGTGACAGTGCCAAATCCATTCACAGTCTAGAGGAACAACAAGCGAATCCTCACATAACGGCGTTTCAGTATGTTTGGCTAGCAAGGGAAGCCAAAACGCATTGTACCTTCAAAGTTAAGTATCAAAATTGTCAGGCAAATGAAAACTTGTCAGCCAATCACAAAAAGCTGATACCAGTACTTCCACCAGCAATTAAACTATAGGCAAATCTTAGCAGAGTCATCAAATTGAAGATCATGATTGCAACATACAAAGAGCCACCATCAGCAGTCTATGCAAAATAGTAACCCGTTTCAGGAGACATGCATAGAAATTGAAATAGGGCAGAAATTGAAAGACTGAAAGTAGGAGCTTGGAAGGAGAAGATCAATTGAGCGAATGATCAAACCTGTAGATCGCCCTTTTCAGAGGAAGGCCTTGGAGCAATTGGCGGTTGCGATCGACGGCGGCGAGGAAACGGAGATGGATTTGGGCGGAATTTAAGAGATCGTCAACGCTGACCACGATCTTCTGAGCTTCGGCCCACTCTCTCTCTTGTTCGATTTCCATAGATTCGGTCTAGCTAGAATTCAGCCTGTTGCAACAATTTGATCAAAGATAGAGCGTACGAAGTCAAGTTAGTCAATTCAAAGATTATGCATTGTTGATTGAGTATTCGGCATGAGAGAGGGAGCAGTGTGAGGAAATTTACCTGGAAATCGATTCAGCAAGTTGGTCGTCGTTTGCTCGATCGAACGATTGGACTGATGGAAATTTCAAGGCGAATGAATTGAATGATTTTGGAACAGTTCCTTGTTTGTTGTTTTTCCGTTTGGATAAGTGCGCCTCTGCTCACACTGATGTTGACTGATTACCGATTACATTTTTTTTGGGTCCATTTAAAATTTATAAACAATTTTCAAATTTACCAAAATTAGTACTCCGTAGTATTTGTTTATTCCGTTAACCTTATATAACTACTCGTAATACTTAGGTGAAAATCTATATGTATGATTTTTCTAATCTATGTGCTTAGAACATATGCTAAAAATAATTATTTGGAAGAATAAAGTACAGTTTTTAATTATTTAGAAAGAATCAAGTATAACTAAAGTACTTAGGTGAATAACCATGATACAATTTTAAACCTCCTATTAATTTGAGGTCCTTGTATGCTCCTACCTATGGCCTTGCTATAGTTTCTATAAAAAAGTACTTTTTTTATGAAAGTACTTTTTATTTGGCCAAAAAGTTGAAGAATTGCACAACTTTCAAGAGAAAAAATGGGTACTTTCTGCAAAAAAGTACTTTTTGTGGCCAACTATAGCAAGGCCATAGTCTTTCATCTAGGATGGAAGTCCTCTTGGCATTTTCTTCTTATAAAATTATTAAGGGAGGAATATCCCAGATTGATTATTACATAGCATTGACAATCAAATTTAGGGCTCAAACTCTCCCATCAATATTGAACAACATTTTCAAGTTTGTCTAGGTTACATGAACACATGAAGGAATGTGAAAGGAAAACAACCTGGTACACAAACCATGGATAAGAATGTTACAAACTCATGTACAACAAGTTTCATTTCTGAAGTTTGACCTGATGGGCTTTATAATGCATAATGGGAACAAAAATGAAGAATCTAATCAATCAAGCACACAAGTTTTATGCAGAAAATCATGTTATCATATTCATACTAGCGTATACCTATACCTATCCACTCGTGCTCATGCAGACGATCAACTTGGCCATTTAATATCACGCCTTGCTAGATCAGCTGGCAAGAATGACATCCCATGCCCACAGATCACAAGTTCATCCCTCATTTTAACAGTCAAAGTGTCTCCTATGAACCAAAAACATAAATAGAACAACTTGGCCATACAACAATACAAGCAATATATAGATCTCAACTCGCAACTGCACCCCCTTCTAGGAGTTACATATGCATTCCGGGAAGGGATTTTCATAAAATGATTCTTCAAATCTGAATCTTGCACGGCCCTTGATCCCGGGTGGTGGGCCAAACCTCTTCCTTGGAGCTCCTTGCCTGAGTCGATCAAATAGGCAAAGAGGCTCGTTTAGGAAATCATAAACCGATCCCTTGTTCAGACAGTATGTTAACTAATAAAGTGATTTCAGATTCATGAATCGAGTACGCTCCTGAAAGGAAAAAAAGAGGAGAGTTACCTATTTATGTGCATCTTCTTGATAATGTGTGATAGTGAAGTCCCCTCTTGTATTTCTCCTAATTCCAGTCTATCAAATATGGGAACAAGACCTTTTCTGTAGGATAAAGAAAAAGAGAACAGAATTAGGTACATTATATATATACATGACCAGGAATTAGCAGAAGCATGCATATTGATATGATTGACTTAATGGACAGAAATAAAAAAAAATATATGAGTACCTGTCAGGTGTAATAGTTTTTCTATGACCGAGGAATCTACGGTGTCCCTCAAGAGCCCTAGCCATGTTGCCTGAGTGAGTAGGTACAAACACATCGCTTTCTAAGGAAATAATGTAATCCAGTGCAGCAGTTTGGGTTGCATGCTTGGAAAAGACGTCTAATTCATCCTGGGTCGCCAAAGTTTCCTGCCAACAATTGAAGCAGTAATGATTTGTCATGAGATGTGTACACAAAGGCTGTTCCAAAGTTGGAGTTGAGTTACATAATTGCAACTGACCTTGAAAACCACGTTAGGAAAACGAGCTGTTAGCTCAGAAAGGTGAGTTTGACCACCATAAATTTCCCCAGCTGCAATGTAGATTAATGTTGTAGAAGGATAACCAAGAGCTTGAAGAAATATTCCAACCTCCTTGGGTGTAAGTGGGCAAAGGCCAGAATTTCTCTGCTCTACAGAGTTTATATTCTTTATCTTCCAGTGATTTGTCTTCTCCCTGACCGGAAAAAAAAACAGTTCAGCTATTAATGTGGGTAAAAGCAATAAATAGAAGCTGCTGACTTCTGACCATTCTAGCAATTTTACAATTTTTAATTCTAAGTCCCAGAAATGCAGATCTTACCTCATAATTCTCAATTCCTCAGCTTCTGTTGCAGAGAGACCATAGGTACATCCAGTGAAAGAAAGCATGTCCTTCTCATACCTAAGATGAAGAGAAATGTATCGTCCACTACGTGCTCTTAGTCGCTCCACTAGCCTCTGTTGTCATTGGCATGCTCTCAGAACCTAGTTTACAAAAGATCTCACAGTACCATTCTTTAAGTTTTAAGTCGCTCACACTTTAGAGTATGGGTACAATTGATATTTAATGCGAAGAGAAGGGAATTCCAATGGCTCAGTCTAATGGGTTTGAAATCTAGAACTTAATCATTGCAGATTCGGGTTTCAAAATCCAAACATTCTGGTTTTTTTTAAAGAACCGATCATCTAAATTCTTGATTTCTAAACCATGAGTTGCAGTGCGCTTGTAGTCACGAATGAGCAGATTATTGAGGCATAGGAGAAATTCTGTGCCCCTACCTATAGAAAGTAAACTGTAGATAATATTGTGCACCTACCAATAGGCTAGTATCAGGCATAGAAATTCTATTAATCCTCAAAATTGAGTCATGCTGGACAGTGGACACTATGTAAGAATCTTTGTCAAATAAAAGGAATAGTGAGAATAGCATGTCATGATAATGAAAAGATGTAATAAACTCAAGTTTTGTCAGTCTTCCAGCAAGTAGCTTCATACCTTTCCCAATTTTTCAATTGAAGGAGAGAAGCGGAGAGCAACATAAAGTGCACGGCATCTCAACCTCTGGATATCAAGCGGTAAATCATTGTTTGCGAGTCGAGAATCTGACTTAGCAACATGAATTATCTGCATACAACGGAAGGGTTTCCGTGAAGAGAACATAGTCATGACAGGAAAAAGGCTGAAGTAAGGGGAAATAAAACAAGTAATAATGCACATTTTGTAAAGCTCTTTGCATTATAGGATACAGACACAACAGAGGTGTTAAAAAAACTTACTTGATACTCTTTCCACAGCTGTGTCACATTAACGTAGTAGCTCATTGCAGCCCAGGATGTGAAGTGCTTTCGAGCTCGTGGAATAGATTCTAATTCTTTAGGCAGTTCCTTTACAATTCTGACATCTTGATGCAGGTTCTCAATGAAATGATTCTGATCAAATATATCTGAAAATGTACTATCAAGAAATTAAGAATCGGTAAGCAAACGTTAGACACAGTGGACAACAGAGAAGAGAGAAGGAATTCAAGGAGAGGGTATAAAACCTTGAATCTTGCCAAAATGAGCGTTTATCAAGCTGGGGAATCACTAGCGTAGCATTCAGTATACGTGCCACAGCTACCATATCAGCTATCTACCAAAGAAAATTTCCAATAGAGTTAACAGAATATATAAATCAAAGAAGCATGAAACCATCCGAAATGGATGCATAAGAAAGTGGAACACACAGACCCAAACAATTCCACATTCCCATAAATCTGTATGCTTATTATCAATATTTTACTATTGGATTTTTCTGATTTGATATGCTTGTTTCTGGACAATTTACAGTTGCGGTCTAAGACTAATCCCTAAGAAAAGAGGAAATGTATGTGCTTAGATCATTGTGTTGCAGAAATTAAGCACTTACACCAGTTCGCATTTGATTTAGTCCCCCATTACTTTTCACAGTTATGTAGTGACTAGATTCCTGGGCAGCTGAATATAAGAAAAATTAAGTCAAATTACACAAGCCCGACGTAGAACAGTAGAAGAAAACATACACTAAGATAAATAAGGCACACAACACCATTCCAAACAGCAAATGAGTCAAAGACTTCAAATTTAGCACAAAGTCTTACAAATAACCTTTATACTTGACAGTAGGCTTTATGCATGAATACAGACCATGACTGGAAGGCGGATCCCATAGCTTTCCCTTCGCAATCTACAACAAACGATGAGCGTGCAAAACAAAGAAACTATATGATCAAGTATTTCAGCAAAAACTCCTAAACATATTTAGAGTAGAGTAGGAACCAAAAAGGCAATTATCATGCTAGACCATGGATATAGTGCTTTGACAATGAGGAATTGAGTACACAGTTCAATATTGGACTAGAAATTAGGGCAATTCTCATTTTCGTGCTATGAACAACACAAGCTCCTAGAGAGTACAGTATAGATCCATCTTTCTTCCACTACATCAACATATAGTTCACCAACAGATTGTGCAGAAATTGGGGAAGACAACACATGAACTCATCAAAAGTGCAAATGGACGAAATCTGACATCTACATTCGATTTTTGAAAGATTCAAATCCCGGATTTGAAGCTCGAATTCAAATTCAACCTCGAATTGGATATAAAACAGCAACACAATTAGGGAAGGAATTGACATACAGGCTCGGATCTGTGAGCTTTAGGCTTGGAATCGTCGAAAAAGGGGCGCGTACGTTCGTCTTCCAACACGTCCTTGTAGTAAAAGAAGAATAGGAAGACGGATAAGCCGAAGAGAAAGATGGTGTAGAGAGACAGCGTCAATGGCGAGAGCTTTCGAGAGAGAAATCTCCCGGTCGGGGATACTCTGCCGAGGTTCGCCATGTCCGTAGCTGGCGCCTTCTTACCGAGCTTTATGGCGTGTGTGATTTCGCCTCTTCTGTCGAGCTGTTGCCACTGTCTGAATTCTGATTCTTCTCGATGGGTCTGGTTAGACCCGAACCGGTAAAAAAACAGTCGGTTTTGCAATCGAAACTAAACCGAACCAGTTAAACCGGTCCTCTTCCGGTCCGGTTTTGAGATGTTTCTGTGGAAGTGGTGGTAATTTCGAAACTCGCTAAATCCAGACCGGTTGATACATTATTTTAGCTTCAGCCTTCAGCGCACTCGTACGATTCGATCGAGTACACCAAGGCGATCGTCTCCGGCAGCCACCTACACGATTTGCAGGCAACTTCGTAACTCCATTACTTCACCAAGGTTCGGATGCTTCCTTGTCTTTTATCTCGATTTCACTTCCACAATTCGTTTCCTGTTCCGAGCTAGGGTTTTAGACCGAATTTGGTTTCTGGATGTTCAATAGAGATCTGTTTCGTTCGGGTGCCAATGCTTGGTCTGCAATGAAATTGTTGCTACATAATCAACGGAATTGCAAATATCGCATCTTCATTTACATTCTGACTATAATCAGCTTTAATTTATGGGCTTGGGGATTTAAATTGCGTTATCACTGTTCTTCTAATTTCTATGAACTAAGGGAATTGAAGAAATTGTATTGGAAGTTAGAGCTGTTGCGATCCGTCAGAGAACTGATGTCTGTCTTGAATTGAATGTCTTTATGTGATTTGCTGTGCTGATGATAAGATTAGGGCTGGTATTGGTGTTCATGAGTGAGCTTGGAATCTAATTAATGTCTAATATGTCAGTTGTAATGTGTTTGATTAGATTTGAGATAAGAGACGATGAGCGATGGCCGCAGAGGCAGTGGATGGACAAGAAAGGTGAGCAAGGTGAGGTCATTGTTTGGAAACATGATGGGAGGGTTGAGGGGAGGAAGCAATATTGCATCATGGGCAGTGGCCGCCTCGCTCGCCTATTATTTCTGGGTTAAACCTTCCCAGGATCTCAAGCGCCAACAGCTGGTTCGTTCTTGCATGATTATATGCACATAATTCAAGATTTTGATTGGGTTTTGTTTAATCGTATGATTCTGATTTGCTTAGGAAGGGATTCATAATCTGCATCTTTCTCGCATATTCTTTCCTCCGTTATGTATACAATTCAATGTTGCTCGGGTTTTGTGTATTCGTGTCCTGTCGTATGATTCTGATATGCTTAGGAAAGGATTGCTTATGTACAGTCTGCTTCTTTCTTGTATATTCCTTCCTTGGTTATGCATGCAACTCAGTCTTGCGCGGGTTTTGTTTAATCGTGTCCTGTCATATGATTCTGATTTGCTAGGAAAGGACTTCAGCTATACAATCTGCATCTTTCTTGCATATTCTTTCCGTGATTATGCATACAGTTCAATCTTGCTCGGGTTTTGATTAATCATGTCCCTATTATATGATTCTTATTTGCTAGGAAAGGATTGCTGCTGCGCAATCTGCTAAATCTCTTGACCTCAAAACTCAACCTCAGGTTTCATTCATTCTTCTCAACATCTTAGAGCATTAATCTTTGCATTAACTACTTTAATCATCTGTATAACTTTATTTGTATTTATTCTCAGGAAACTGAATCTGTTCACCAAGACAGTAACACTAAACCTGCAAGCTCTTAGAGGTTTCACTTCGATGTTTACAGCAATGCCTTCCTTATTGAAGAGTAAATCCCCTCGGGAACCCGATTCATATGCGCAACACCGAACCTAATAACTCCTACTACCAATCTGATTTGTTTTTGGTGTTGGTTTTCGAGATGTGTATATATATGAAGTGTTTGATGGAATGATGCTTTGTAAGGGTGCAATTCAGAAGTGTCTTGGCTGTTTGTGTGATGATTCAGAGTAGAATTTTCCTCTTCTAAGACTGTAGAATTTTCCTCTTTTAAGATAAACCCTTGAATTTTCAGCAATTTATCTCCATTTTTCCACAGAGAAGTTATGGCTATGCCCACCCCATTGAAAACTGGAATCACCTGGTGTGGACTCTAAGCATACATGAAACGTGAATGGCTTAATAATCTTTACCTTGGGTCTTTCTCAAATGATCAAAATCTAATATAGAGAGGAAGAAAAAATAAAGAACAAAAAAGATAATTGACTCTTTTGATTTGAATATGGAGTAACTAGCATTACGTGGCATTTTTCAATTGAGTGCACAAGATCTGTTTCATATTTACTTTCGCATGACCCACATGGATTGGGGTGTATAATGAATGATCGAACGAGGCCAATAACTTAGCTGCCACGAACTACCATTCAACCGACAGAGTTAAAACCTATACTTTTCCTGCCCCTTGCATAAAATGTGATTCTAGTTTTAGTAGCACTCATCATCTCTAACACAAAGACCATCCTTTCCGCAACTCATGGAAGGAAGCATGAAGAAGAAGAATGATGCGGAAGAGGGAGGAGAAAACTCCGAAGACCAACACAGACTCGGTCTTTTGAGAGCCTTCATTCGAACCCGAGATCCCTCATTTAAGGTTTGCTCCTCGAGTCTTAACCTCTCCATCTTTCTTGCATCGAAATTACCAATTGATCGGTAGATCATGTATGTGTGTGTATACATATGACATGGATCGGATCGGATCTGGTTGAAATGTATATAATGTGCATATGTAATTGCATGATGAAGGAGGACGCAGAGAGCATAGACGACCCGACTCTCAGAAGATTTCTGAGGGCGAGAGACTTGGATTTAGAGAAGGCAGGAGCAATGCTATGCAAGTGGCTCAACTGGAGACGTAGCTTCGCCCCAAAGGGCTACATATCGGAATCCGAGATACCAAATGAGATGGCTCAAAACAAGATGTTCCTTCAAGGCTGTGACAAGCGAGGCCGTCCAATCACCATCGTGCTCGCCGCTAGACATTTTTATCAAAAGCATGGTGGCGTCGACGAGTTCAAGCGTAAACCCTACTAACACCATCCATCCCTAGCTAGTGATCCTAATCGTTCGTCCTATATATACGTTCGTACATATTATCATCGATGACTTACATACATTGTTCTAAAAATCTCGTCTAGGCGCATTGCTAACAAATGTCAATTGATGTTAACTTGTCCATGTAAATTTGCAGGTTATGTGGTATATGGGCTTGACAAAATATGTGCAAGGTAATTACGTAACAAACTCAGCTACCTAACTACTAATCAAATTAGTTGCTCGATCTGATAAGTCATGCCAACCCCCAACCACCCTAGTTATAACTTGCATTAAATTTTGCAAGACGTACACAGTGTTATAGGTATTAAAAAGGTATGACATCAATTATTAATGAATGGATTGCGCCTTGATTAATGAATGATTATGATATGATGTAGGATACCAGTTGGGCATGATAATTTTGTGGCAATTGGAGATCTTCAAGGATGGGGCTACTCTAATAGTGACATTCGTGGCTATCTTGCATCTCTCTCCATTTTACAGGTACGTTTAATTGTCAAGTTAATATACTAATTAATCATAAGTGATCATTAATTAAAAGCCATACATGATGATGGTTAAAAATAGAAAGATGGCTTATATTTGATGTTTAGGTTAGTTATTGCAACTCATCCATCCCGTGATTGAATGGTGAGGCTAGGATTCGCAAATAACCCAAAAGTGGGGTTGTTTTTTGCTATTTTCCAAGATTTAATTATATCCAATCAATTAGTAATTAAATTATTGTATAGATTTGGTAAGATCGTATGGTATTTGCATGCATGCAGGACTGTTATCCAGAGAGGCTAGGGAAGTTGTTTATAGTGCACGCGCCCAGAATCTTCATGACGGTTTGGAAGATGGTTTATCCATTCATTGACACCAACACAAGATCCAAGGTTTGTCCTTAATTGATTAATCTAATTAAATACTCCATAATTAATTAATCCTAGTGATCTCTCTCACACACACACTAAAGTTGAGCTGATTATGCTATGCAGATAGTCTTTGTGGAGACCAAATCACTGAAATCAACTTTGCTCCAAGACATTGATGAGGAGCAGTTGCCTGAAATTTATGGAGGCAAACTACCATTAGTACCTATTCATGAGTGCTAATTAATTACTATCACGTGTGATTGTGGCCCATATTGTTACTTACCAGTTACCACCACAAAAGATATATCGATCTATAATGAAGACCTAGCTATTAAGTTATAAGGGGAGAGATTTGATCGAGTGGCAATTTCACCCACTAGTTCTCTTTAATCAGGGCGATGCATATATATATACGGTTATCACCTTGTAACCCTAAGTACGTACTCTTAGGTTCGTTTGATCCAAGAGATAATGTACGTATTAAATTGTATCATATATTCTTGCAATAAATTCAAGATTTAGTGCAAAATAATGTAAGATAATGCAATTTAGTTGTCTTTAGGGATTTAGACGAACCGAGTGAGCGTGCAAACAATATGTTATGGTCGTTTTGGATTCGGCAAAGAATAAACATAAGGCACTAAAATAAATTGAAGCAAGCAATAAACAAGTACTCGTGCGATAAACATAATGCTAGTATCGAGCCTACATCAATGTCTAACAAGAAGTGTGAGGCCATGGCAGATGCTTCAGGAAAGCAAAATCCAAGCCTAACGACAATCTCCCTAGCTCGTAATTAAGGTCGTGATGTGTACATGGCCAAGTGCATGCAACTGCTTGCGAAGCCTCGCATCCAACCAAATCCGCACAAAACAGGGCGAGCTAATTAATCTTGGCTGAACAAGTGAAAATTGTCGGGAAATGGCGGACCTAGAAATTTCAGGGGGCTAAATATACAAAATAAAGATTTTTTTGAGCAAGGCTATGGAGCAGCTCGGATTGTCAATCGAGTCGGTTGGGACGGGTTTGGATCCGGTTGGTTTGGGATTCGGGCTAATCCGGATTTTAGTCAAATATGAGTATTTTGGCAATCGGGTTGGACAAATTCGTGTCGGGTTTCCTTTAATCAGGTGAGTTTGGGTTTTTGAGTCAATTCCGATCGATTTATTTAGATTTCAGGTTGACTTGGATTTCGACTTTGACCATATATTTGAATGATGATTTTTGTCCTAGTCTAATTAACTTTAGCACTACAATATATAGTGTAATTAAGCTTAAATTCAACAAAAATAATTATAACAAATATTCATTATTATTAATTTATAGAATAAAATTTAAGTATATATATATAGTGTATCTAAATTATTTCTTAAAAGTGATATTGTATTTTTCTATAGATACATTACATCTGACTAGTTTTATGTAAATTTGGCCATTTAATTTGAAGTTAGAGATTATTTTGGGTCGAGTGTTTTTGAGTAGGGAGGCTTTATTTTTAAATGATATCGGGTTGGGAACTTGAAGTTTTTAGATAAATTAATATTGGGTAATTTCAAATATCGGTTTATATCGGATTAAAAACATTCATATATAATTAATTTAGGCTAAATTTTGGATTCGGACTAATGATAAAGAAAATAAATATTTTTAATTAAAATATTTTTACAAAAACTGAGTGGGGGATACAACCCTCACTAGGCGGGCCATAGGTCCACGCTTGTATATAATCCATAAGGTTTAGCTAGAATCACCACATTACATCACGTAGGATTTTTCCACATGTTGTCCTCGCATTTCGTCACCTAGAATTTTGAAACATGTCGGTCTATCATTGCTGCAATTCCTTATTATTTCATTTTTTATTAAACCACAACATATTTATTTATCTATGTCTTATATGCAAAAATTTTATCGTCAAATCTTGAACTTATCAAATTTATATGTTAGTTATTATATTGATTATTTATATTCTATTGCTAGAAAATGTATAAACTAATTATATAATTAAAGATTTTTATAATTTTTTTAAAAATAATTAATGAATTTTCTCTTAAGATTTTAGTCTAAAAAATGGATTTCTTATCCTATCCTATTGTTTCTATACACTTAGCGTACATATATCTATTATTAATGAATATATAATAATGTCTAGTAATTTATTTAATCTATTGATCTATATATATATATATGTACATTAAATTATATGTTAAATAATTATTTTCGAACAAAATCTAATTAAAATCTATACTATATATTAAAGTCGAGACTATCGATCGAACTCAATTTTGATGGTGTTGTTAACTCTTTTGGTGCTGCTACATTCGAGTTTATTTTCAAGAATGACTCTGGAGCACCTATCTTTCACGACGAAGAGTTCTTAGGTAACCGTTCTGTGTTGTTTTCAGAGGGTTATGCACTCCGTCAAGGGATTTTGGAGGCTTTCGATCGTGGCATTCTCCGCTTGATTATTGAAGGTGACAATCTGCAAGTAGTTAATGCGGTGTAAGGAAGTTGGAGCTGCTCGTGGGAAGTGGAGATGATACAGACGGACATTCTTGGGCTGCTAGGGAAACTTCAGAGCTGGACGACCTCACATGTTCCGCGTGAAGTGAATGCTGCTCCTGACTACGTTGTCAACTCCTTCCATTGCGTTTCGACTCAGCCTATTTGTTCTGATTTGGGTCTTCGAGACCTCATCCGTAAAGATGCTCTAGAATAATGTCTTTTCTATTGTAGTTGGTCTAGCCTAATCTCTTTCCTTATAAAATTTTTTTTTTACTTCATATTATAGTTATTCGTCACTTTAGTACTTATATATTATGTTATAATATTATAACTTGAATGCAAAGCCTTATCCTTTTCTTTGAGCAAGAATGCAAAGCTTAAGAGCTAACTATATGCTTTCGATTTAAATTTCCTCCAAAATGTTATAAAATAAAATAAAATAAGTAATCCCCACACAAGTTCATTCGGCTAAAAAACTTAATTGTAACAGAGAATTCATATTATCAAAAGAATTCTCATAAGAAATTAATTAAATAAAATTAATTTATAATTTATATTTATTTTATCTATTATTTTTGGACAATTTTAATACAAAATAGTTGCATAGTTTATTAATCAAACAAAATTGTGTCATTATAAAGATTATTATTTCACCTTCCAAAAAATACGGCGAAAGAAATGGTTCGTTGGTAGGACGGGCCAAGTTTTATAATATCTATAAATAATGATGATTTAACGGCCCTTTCATTTCAACGCACCCCTTATTTTTCATTCCAACACACCCCCTACCCATATATAAGAAAATCAAATTAAAATTACACCCCCACCCACATTTCCATCTCTCTCACGTCCACTCTCTTCTTCCATACCTTCTCTTCAACCTTAATCTCTCTTCTCTTAATCTCTTATCAAGATTCTAAAACTCCATAAAAGGGAATTGAATTATACTTTAAATCTATCAATAAGCTATTCTTTCTTCTCAGTTTTTACTTTACTTTTGGTAAAAATAGGTTAGTTTTAGGATTTATATTGTTGCAAACATAGGGTTTTAGGGTTTTTGAATCAAACTTAAATCCCACAATATTCTTATAACTCAAATCTTGTTAAGTTCACTCTATAATAGTATAATTTAAGTAGATTTAACGTTTTTGGATTGAAATTGTGGCAAAATCGGGTTAAAACCTTGAATGAGTTTAGCACAGTTATGGCCGAATGGGACGCGAGGTTGAAGATGATGGCTGTTAGCCGTTACGGCCGAATGGCCTTCGGCCGTTATGGCCAAATGGCTGTCCGCCGTTACGGCCAAATATCCTTCGGCCATTACGGCTTGTTGCAGAATGTCATTTTTGTCATAGTTGATGAAGAATGCCATGTTGTATTTTGAATCAGAAGATCATTCGGGCCGTTACGGCTCAGAAGCTCCCAGCCGTTACGGCTGAGGAGCTTTCATCCGTTACGGCCAGGAGCTTCTGAAGTCGAAAATCTATTGGTAAAATTGCCATAACTTTCTTCATACGTATCAGAATGGCCTAAAATTTTGAGGAATGAAACTAGACTCCTTTATCTACCATCAGGTAAAATTTCACTTGATTCCAAGCTCTAATTAATGGTTTATGAATTTTTGAATTGAGGACTCCGTTTAGCGTTATCCAACGTTACACGGTTTAATCGGGTGACCTTTGCCCTTTCTCTTGTCATTCCAAAGACAAAGTTGATTCATAAAACTAAGGAGAATTTCATAATCCATTTTATAAAATTTGCGGATATTACAACAATACCCCCTTAAAAATAGTTTCGACCCCGAAACTAGCAGAAGCTACCCTAGCATGCTTAAAAGGACTGAGTACATAAAGAATATCCGATCTTGAAGAGGAAGTACAAGTTGTAGTACCCCCTTAAATAGCTAGTGTCATCGTAGTCAAGTGATTAGAATGATGACGTAGATAAGGTGCTTCTCAGGCCCGAGTATATCGAGAAGACTTCGTTGTTATCACTTAAAAACGACAAAGGTAGTCTTCTCGATGACACTAATCTTCTCGATAACAACGTAGTCTTCTCGATATACTCGGGGCTGAGAAGCACCTTATCTACGTCATCATTCTAATCACTTGACTACGATGACACTAGCTATTTAAGGGGGTACTACAGCTTGTACTTCCTCTTCAAGATCGGATATTCTTTATGTACTCAGTCCTTTTAAGCATGCTAGGGTAGCCTCTGCTAGTTTCGGGGTCGAAACTATTTTTAAGGGGGTACTGTTGTAATATCCGCAAATTTTATAAAATGGATTATGAAATTCTCCTTAGTTTTATGAATCAACTTTGTCTTTGGAACAACAAGAGAAAGGGCAAAGGTCACCCGATTAAACCATGTAACGTTGGATAACGCTAAACGGAGTCCTCAATTCAAAAATTCATAAACCATTAATTAGAGCTCGGAATCAAGTGAAATTTTACCTGATGGTAGATAAAGGAGTCTAGTTTCATTCCTCAAAATTTTAGGCCATTCTGATAAGTATGAAGAAAGTTATGGCAATTTTACCAATAGATCTTCGACTTCAGAAGCTCATTGCCGTAACGGCTGAAAGCTCTTCAGCCGTAACTTCAGCCGTTACGGCTGAAACCTTTGAAACCGTAACGGCTGAAGAGCTTTCAGCCGTTACGGCAAGGAGCTTCTGAGCCATAACGGCACTAGGGTGCGCTGAGGTGAAAAGTAGGGGGTGCGCCGAGATGAAATGACTTTTTTTTTTTTTTATCAAACTATAAATAATGATGATAAATTTGTGAATTCGTGGTCTGAAAATGTAAGGAACGAGAATGAAACTCTAGTTGAAAACGCCGTCGTTTTGAGATCGGGCTGACCGGCTGACTCTACTTAACAACGTTGCTCTCTCATCTTCTTCCCACTTACCGATCGCCGCCTTTGTACATTAGTACCTCTCTCCCCCTCTTTCTCTCTAAAATCTGTATGCAAGCTCTTAACATCTGATTGTAAAGCAAAATGATGAGATCGATTGGTCTGAATTCTTTTTTCATGTCGAATTCTATCATATCGATAAATTGCCTTCAAAGTTCTCTGATTGCTTGTTTCATTGGTTTCGTGCAATTTTGGTATCTAGGGTTTGGAAAAGAGATGGGTTTTTGCACCACTTGATTGTAGATTGTTGTCAAATCCAATGAACAAGCTACACGAGCGTGGTGCTATAACAAATATATCTTCTTCTGCATTCTTACTTCTGGAATCTTGTTTATCATTTCCAGTCAACAGCTTGAGAAGAAACACAAGTTTTGAACTAAATGCACCAGTTAGCCCCTTGCTTCTTGAAGTTGAGATGCAAGGAACATTCGAGGGGGTATTGTGGGTGCTAAATTGAGTTGCTGGTCTCACAAATCTCTTTCTTATTTGGGAGCAACAATGGAATGAGTTGTTGCACTCTGCTCTGTGTGACTGCACATTTCTTCCTTCTTGTTTTACAGACAAAGCAATTGTTGAGAATCAATTTAATCAAAACTGTCTTATTCCAGTCCCTGTTGGAGCAGAAACAAAAGACCTAATAATAATAATTACAGACCATTGTAGAAACTTGAGGTTATGAGTTCCGAGCGGTTTAATCGGTTGGATTGGAGTAAACGCGGATCCGATTTCGGCCTTGGTCTGATCGCCCGTAGTTTCATCGAGGAAATGGTTTCGCCTTAATTTAAAGGTTTGAATCTGTGCTGAATTTTCAGTTCGTTTCCTTTATGTATTTGAATTGAATCTTTTTCATGGGGGGATTATGCCTTGAAGGTATTCGATGAAATGCCAAAGGTTAATTTGAGTTGGACATCTTTTGGGAGTGACATTGTCTTCCTCTTTGTTGGTCGATTTCTTGAGTTTTTTTTCTATTTGCACTTCCTGCTGTAGTTGCTGTCAATTTTGATAAGTTCGAAGTTGAAATTCAGGGATCTGGGGATTGCTGTGTTTTATTTGTTCAAGTACATTGTAGTCTCAACATAGAGTGATGGTGTACTCACAGGATCTGGTCGTTTTAGAACGGAAATTTGTGTCGGTGGGACAGATGAAGTGTTATATGAGGGAGAATCTAACAATTGTGATGAAGATGTCGATAGAGAAAGGCTAAAAAAGGACTTTACAGCTTATAGTTTGTGGTTTCAGACTGAAAAATGCATGATAAATTGGCAGGAGTTCAAGCTATTAGTTATGACTTCATTGAATTGTGCAAAACATAAAAGGTAAACAAGACATGATTCTGTATTGTACAGTCAATACTTTGTACATAAATTTCAGCCATCTTGTCGAAAGTATCTCCAAAATGATTGGACGACATCTGTATGGTTCATGTGACAATGCAGTATTGTAGATGTTGAGCTGATAACTGGAATTACAGCTACATCATGCTTTGAGAGTTTATTGGATTGTTTTGTGGTTGTATTGCAAAGCTGGTTGATTGCTCTTTGAAAATCTTTACCATTGTTGTGGTCTTGTGGTACCTGTTAAGGTAAACAAGTTATTCAGGCAGTGATCCTAAACTTCTAGATTATACAAATTCATAAACTTTTGAAATAGACGAAGGGGCTGGATTAGATCAAGTTTTGAATCTGAACAAGACAAGTTATTTTTTCTCATTGCTTGACTTGGAATGCAGTGCTGTAAGGTATCTGAGTCATGCCAATCTACACTAAGCACTTCAGAAGTTTTAATTCTTTCAATGATTTTTTCTTTTAGATTTAGGAAAGCAATTTAACTGGATCATCTTGCACATATGCTTCAAGAAAAGTCTTCAATAATATACAATTTGCTACAGTCAGCTGCAGATTTGCTTACTTTTTCCAATTTCATACTGTCTGATCAGGGTGACCCATTGATGGTGAAGGTAAACAAATTGACATCAATAAAGACTCAACTTCCTTACAAATACTACTCACTCTCATATTGTCGCCCAGACACCATAGTTGACAGTGCAGAAAATCTTGGGGAAGTTCTACGTGGCGATTGTATTGAAAACTCTCCTTATGTGGTGAGTTTAATGTAATGAGACACTGTTGATTTATATATTTAAAGTACATTTCTTGGATATCTTATAGGCTTATAGTGATTGACCAGTTTGTTTGTGGAATTTTTCATAGTTCAAAATGCGTGAAGCACAGAGTTGCAACATTAATTCTTTGTCGAATTACTCTTGATCCGAAAACAACAAAGGCTTTTAAAGAGAAAATTGATGATGAGTACCATGTTAACATGTATGTTGCATTCCTCGTATGTTTGATTTCCTTGGTAACTATTATAAACTTCTGGATTGTTTTCTATATGTTCAACCTATTCTGGAAGTGAAATAGGATACCTTGAAAGAATAATTTTTATTCTACAAAGAAGCAAATAAATAGACATGTAAGACCACTGATATCACAAAGCTAATAACAAGATGATTAGTTTGTATGTTTGGCTCTAGGATTTTGCTAATTCAGGTTCCATTTATGTTAGTTGCTTTCAATGCCATCTTAATTTACTGATTTGTTCTATGTTTGGCTCTTGGATTTTGCTCTCTTTGTGCGAATTGATTTTTCTTATTTCAGTTTTCTGATTCCCATTGTCGCACTCACTCTCAATAGATGGATTCACCTTTGAAGATGTTAAGAGTGGGGGAATAGATTTTGATATGATTAATGTGCTTATATTGCACAATTATTCTTAGTTTGAACTGAGCATTGTTTTAATGTTTTTGGTCTTGATGTTATTTGCCTGTGCTGAGGGGGTAGTACATTATTCTTGATTTATATGTTGCCAACATCAGTGATAACTTCATCCTGCCACGGTTTTTGATACAAGGGTTGGAAGTTAGAACTTGAATCCTGAACCACAATTATAGATCTTCTTTGAAGTTAGAACTCGAATCGTGAACATATATTTTAGCTCCACAGCTATAAAGTCTGTTCTCCTTTATCTAGCTAGATCTCTTAAGTACTTTATCAGCTATGCATGATAGGGGAATTATTGAATGATGTATTAACTAACCGACTATGTTTTATTTTCTCTTGTCTATTTGTCCTACATCGGTGGAGATTAACAAGGGGAATTTGCTTGATTCCGGGCTGATTAATGGTGCTTGACAATGGAAGGATGAAAATCTTTGTATTCATACCAATCTATCATCAAATAGTATGTTTGTGTCTGTTTTCTCTATAGTCAGTGGATATGCTTGTACTTAGAGGAGGAAAATACTTGTGATATATACCGTGTTTTTACTTTGATCAATCCTGCTTATGTTATCTTCAACAGTTGTTATGTGAATTAAGAAGGACATTTATATCTTTTGGTGCAGGGAAAAGTTTAGGATGAGAACTAGCCTATAGTTTTTGATACACTGTTATTGATTTGTAGTCGTTAAATGTTTATACATACATATATTAAGACATACATACTCAAGTAGGGCTCGGGCAACTACACAATATTAATACATCTATACCCGAGCAAGGCTCGGGAGCTACACTAGAACAATCCCTGCTTCTGCGATATCCAATTGATTTGAGAATGAGTGTGCAAAATATAATAAAAATGAGGGTATATTTTTATTTAACTTGAATGTGCTTAATCTATATCACATGGTGTTTGATCTTTTATGTGAATGTGCAGTGTGCTGGAATGTGCGCGATCTATTTTTACATTGTCTAGAATAGCGTGAGGACAAAGGGAACCAAAGATAAGGCCCAACAGGCCAACGGGGCCCAAATCAAGTAGACCGGTACAAACGTGGAAACAAACCCAAAAAACGCAGCTAGAACCGTGGCCACTCCAAATTGTACCAATCGAATGGCCACTGTGGGCACGAGTGCTCTCGAGAGAAGTCCAATCCAGATGCAAACAAATCCAATGCAAAGTGAAACCACGACAAGGTTTAGCAAGAGGGGGTTAAATATAACCTCAAGGGGTTGGTCTAGTGGAGCATGACAGGGCATCGGTCTGACAGGTTGCAGGTTCGATCCCCCATAGTCTCCTTGAGGTGAGGCATATGTAAATCCCCTTGTAAGAGCTCTTTGAGCCCTTGGGTCTTCCCTGCCCTTGGACTGGGGCACCATCCCCTCACCCTAAATTTGCTTGACCAAAAAAAAAAGAGGGGGTTAAATATAGTGTGCATGGACCGGTGATCACCGGGATTGCGAAGCCCAATATCGCCTTTCCAAGCTCATGCTTGTTGTACAATTCGATGACGCTACTGGACCAGCGATCAGAAGTGATTGGGCTTTGTTTGCATCTGGATTGGGCTTTGCCCATCGCGTTTATGTTGTGCACTAGTGGCAAGACATCGGTCGTATATATTACGCGTTTGTTATTCGTTGGTGTAAACGTGAGGTTTGACTCTATATCTGACTCGGGAGAAAAGTCGCCGTCGAAGAAGTGGTGGCCGGCGACGGGCTCGTGGAGGGGGTTGGCTCCGTTTCTGAGGTAGGCTCCCCGGACGGAGTCAGGGATTTTTCCGGCGACGGGGAAGTTGCCGGAGATTTGGACTATGGTGTTTCCGGTTTTGGGTGGCGGGAGGGCGACGAGGGCAGATTCGGCGAGGCCTAAGGCCACCGCCCCCGCCATCTGGAGTGGGGTCCACACCGGCGGACCCTCGGTATTGGAGATTTGGACTATGGTGTCCGGAGCGAACTCGCCGGAGATTGAGATAATGGTGTCCGGAGCGAAGTTGCCGGAGATTTGGACTATGAAATTAGGGGTTCTGTAATGGGGGGTGGAGTAGGTGGTGGAAGCTGGAGAAGATGAGATTTGGCATGGATCGAGAGATGAAGAAGCTGCCATGGCGGTTTAATTGAGCAATGGAGGGGTTCTGGGTATGTTAATTTGGTTGTGTGTGGGGAGTTGAGAGATGAAGAGTGATGGAGATTTTGTATTTATAGAGAAAGCCACGTGTAAGTTTGGTATATTCATGGAGAGGGAAAAAATAAATTCAAACTAAGGTATGTTGGGGAGAAAGCGACTTGTTAGTTTGGTATAAAGTTTGGTATAATCATGACCGGAGGGAAAAAATAAATTCAAGCTATAAGGTATGTTCATGGAGAGAAAGCGACTTGTTAGTTTGGGATATTCATGACCAAGAGGGAAAAAATAAATTCAAGCTATAAGGTATGTTCATGGAGAGAAAGCGACTTGTTAGTTTGCGATATTCATGACCAAGAGGGAAAAAATACATTCAAGCTATAAGGTATGTTCATGGAGAGAAAGCGACTTGTTAGTTTCATGGAGAGAAAGCGACTTGTTAGTTTGGGATATTCATGACCAAGAGGGAAAAAATACATTCAAGCTATAAGGTATGTTCATGGAGAGAAAGCGACTTGTTAGTTTGGTATATTCATGATCTGCTTATGAATCATAGTCCTACAATCCCTGTACATTTTGATCTCTTCAATCAAGAAGTCAATATACCATACTTCAATCTTTTATTTTTTGACAATGATCAATTTAGTATAAGGGCATGTTCCATGAAATTGCAGATCTTTGTTTCCCATTTTTCAGAACGCAACTTTATTCATTCAGGAAGTAGGAATTGTGGCCTACCACATATGTTGCGAAATTGAATTGATGTCATTTTCTGGCCTGTGGAAAATCACATTTCAGGATGTACCGTGAATCAATCTCATATTATAAGAAAGCATTGACGTTGTCAACCAGAAGCTTGAGCACTTCCTCAGGCCTTGTAGACACTTACCATCTACAGGTACATTGCATCAATCACTGAGACAGATAAATCCAGTCATAAAGTTCATATTTTGCTCTATCCATATTAATTTCTTTTTTTTGCAATCCATTCATACAGGGAGATTATTCTGCTGCAGTTATGTACTATCACAAGGTTTGTTTCCTTTGAGGCATAATTTCAACCTTTTTTCACCCTAATCTCTTCAACAAGTGCTAAAGAGGCCTGATGACGAGTCCTTTCAATTTCAACAAGCAGGCACCAGGGCTTAAACCTGATGATCAATTCTGCACAGAGATGTTAACCTTAGCTCTTGCTGACGAAAGCCGTTGCGGCCTTGATTCTACCCTAAATTTACCATTTGAGTAATTGAGGTACTGCTTTTCTGTGCATACTCACTGCATCATGTTTACCCTCCTCTTTTTCTAAATTCTAACTTCACTTCGCCGCATCCTTTAGGCGACTCGAAACAAGCAAAGCTCCAGAGGACACACAGAAAACCATTTAAGCTTAACAAGAAATTTAATCCCCAGCTACAAGATGGATATGATGAGCCTAATCCAAGATGCCATATATCTATAAGTTGTAAATCTCTGCAAAGAGCTATCCAGATCCTAGATTTTTATTTAAAATGTAAACACACAATTTATTTGTATCAATGTATATTATCACTCAAGATCAATGTAGTAGATGCAACGTCGGTTTTATTGGCTCTTGTAAACTCTTATAACGAGTAGTCCTACAGATTCATAGAACTTGAGTACATAAGACAAGATCTTAGTCGGATTTTTGCCTAGCAACACCGACAATATACCGATTCAAACGCTGCCTGAATACAGTGGTAGAGAAAGACTCGGCTACATGTTGTCGAGCTTGTAGGCCTAACCTATTCGCCATCTCGGTATCTTGAATAAGTTGGGACATAGCAAATGCAAACTCTTCTGGAGTGGGGTCACTTAGAAACCCTGTGAATCCATCTTTAACCGTTTCCTGGGTCCTCCACTGCTGCAAGCAATCACTGGTTTGTATGATGCCATTGCCTCTAGAGGTACAATGCCAAAATGTTCATCCTACAAAAAGGTATTTGGCGTCTTCTTTCCTCTTCTTATGATGCACGACACAGTTTTCTTATAACCGATCTCTTCTGCTACCGAGTTCGTTATTCTCTCGATCAATCAAGATTGTCCGTACATCAAATTCCCGCCTCATGAGAAAAAAGGACCCTCAGTCAGAGAATGGGCTAGCCGGAAAACCCCAAATGGGATCCCAATTTGGACTCTCCGTAGATATTGGATTAGCAGCAAGATAAGAAGACAAGCAAGTCTCGATTTTGAGTTGACAATCGAGTTTCGTTTTTAGAAATTTCTAATTTACTCTTTTAAAAGTTATCAATTTATTTTATACTCGTTTTTATTTGTATCTTTCGTCAAAAAAATTTAAACGCAAGAGCTTTTCTTTGCCATCACTAGTAAAAACAAAATGAAATACTCCTCTCCATCTCCATGACAAGAGCACGTACAATAAAGAAAAAGTTAATAAAATGAAACAAGTGGGTGGAGTAGGCAAATTGCAAGGAGCTGGATGGAGCAAAGAGAGACGCACAGCTTCTTTCTTCCCTAGCCAAAACACTTTGTCCACACTTTGTCCACCACAGCGTCTCTACACTTTCATAGTGCCTATCTTCATAAATAACTAGCTATGTTAGTCCCGTGCGTAGCACGGGATATGGTTGAATAATATTTTTTATTATAATTATTAAACTGAATAAAATTACCAATTACTCCGTATCTTTTTTTTAGACCACATTAAAATAATTAATTTATGTTTCAAAATATTCATCTTCAGATGAGTTTATTAATAAATTTTGATAATATTTTACTATATATATTGTTTTGTCAATTTTGTTTTATTTTTAACACTTTCTTTTGGGGTCTTAGCAAAAGAGTAGATATTCAAAACTCCAACAGAGTCAAACCCTCTTACTAAGACCCCAAAAGTGAAACTACAATTGGAATTCTAAACGTGCATTTAAGCAGTCAAAGGATTTACAAATGTCAGATGTACCTACAATAAGCATAGATGCCTAAAATCTCACGGTCAACTATTAGTTAAGTTTTAAGAGAAAGAGAACCATCTCAGATCAATCTCGCTCTGGGACATCTCCAACTTTTCCAGCACTGAAGTCACCAGGATGTGACCAGATCCGCTTGAACTCGATAGAGTGATGAGAGACTTGGATTCCGCACTATTCAATTTCTTGGTCTCTTCGTCTACAAACAGGAGATCATCAATTCTTGCCATGATATTGTAGGCCAAGCTCTCCATTACCCTTGAGTAGCTTTCAAGTATTGCCTGGCCCACAACCTGCAAAACAACAATTTTAACCATGAGGGATTCTCATATTACTGGCATAGAGACAATAAAATATAGGCCGGGTATGTTTGGACTACACTTAATAGTGTAAAATATCTGTACAAATGCACACTTCAGAATTAAGGTCTTACAACACAGCATTAAACACTTGACAAGACAATCAACCCAAAGATGTAAACTTCTAGAAAGACATTAAGTTAAACATGAAAATATGATGCATCAAGTTACCTTGTTTTACTGAATCTTGCTCATATCGAGTGTTGTCTGGGGTAAACCATGAAACCAAACCTTGAGACTCCTTAAAAGGGTTTCTGCAAGCTATGCAAGGATTTTCTCCTTGTCATGGTCAGCAACAAAGCCTTTAACTTTTCCACCCCACTTGGATCTCTTCGATTTTGAGTGACTTATGTACCTTTTATGATCTTTCTGTCTCCATATGTGTATAGAGGCCTCAATCCTGTTGGCAACTTCTAAAGTGTGATGCTCATGTGAAAGGTCTAGGCAATCCAGAAGGCACTCATGCGATAACTGATCATCTTTTATGTAGATGTAGCCAATAGATTATATTACCCAAACACTCTTTCCCCTTCTGCAATGCAAGCACATATACCCGATTGACATAAGAAACATAAATGTCAAATAAAAAAGGCATAAGAAACCAATGAATCCAACAAATTGATACAGACCCAAATATATATTATTATTAATTGTTGTTATTATTTTCTTATTTCCTTTTTCTGGTTTGTTTATCTGATTTTCCATATTTCTACTTTCTAAGCTTTAGGCAATTTCCCCACTTAAAAGATGATCAGCAGTATATTATTACTCTATTATGTTCAGCAGTATCTGAATGGTGAATATTAAGTTTTAATAGTTATTTTAATTCTCTATTATAAAAGGAGGAGACCAGTTTGCAAACGATGTAGACTTGACGAATGAAATGAATAAATTTGAGGACCCTCAAAATTGGCTGAATAGGCAAATGCTTGGTACCCCTTTTTTTGTTTCTACGTTTCTAGGACAAATTACATCAGTAAAGCATCTCTTGCACATACCTTTTTTAGGCTCTTGTCCCTGGCACCAGAACTGAAGATGCATCAGGGCTTTTCGCACGTCACCCTGGCAATACTGACACGAGAGATTATAATTAACTTACAAGCTTTAGGGTATTTAAATTTGACTTTTAACGATGCAAGCAAGTGCTCACTATTGCTGGTTAATATCATAGGCCGTTTTGTTGTCTGTGGGAGATGTTGTATGGTAGCAATAAAGTCACGATCTTCAAACACGGTTGCATTCACTTCCTCAAAAGAGTATTAAAGTTTTCGAGTCCCTGATATTAGTATCAGTGCAGAGGGATCTCTGCGACATCACATCAGCATCATTGGCGGCCTCATCATCTGGCATAGTGATCACTTCAACTGTGTCTTCATTGGCCTCATCAGCTTGAGACACTTAGAGGAGATTTTCTTTTAAGCATGCTTTGGAAGGCCTTAGGATTATCAAGTGACCTGAAATACAGGGATGGGCAAAATGAGTTGGAAAATATCTTAATAAATTGTAGTTTGAATTATTTTTTTTATGCATTTTAAACATAATATTTCATAAGGAGAACTACGAGTATCAGCTATGACTTCTTGAGCTTGTTGGGAGTCTCACCAGCACTACAATACAAGCTTCTATGGACAAACTATTTATACAGAATAAGAAGTTTACAAGTACTTTTCGAACGCATAGTGTTTAAAACCAATGCAATGGAAGTGCTTTAGAAATGAGAACAAATTAATGACCATCCAATAACTGTAATCTTCAATAGCATTGTTAGTTGGGATGAAAGCAACAACTACTCCAAACAATGGCATTTTATCAAACACCTTCAAGGCACAACTTAATATTAACTCAACAATCATCAATTTTCAGACTATAAAAGAACATATAGAATCCTAGAAAATATCCTTAAGGTAACAGAAATAGAAATGGATGGCATGAGCAGCAGAACCTTAGTGGTGGCTGGAAATTGGAGTCGAGATCGCAATGGCAGGAGCAGCAATTGGAAGAGAGTAGACCAATCCGAAATAGAGAGGAGGTAAAGTTATATTTATTCCAACACAATTGTTTGATTGATTTTTCTAAGGAGACACAAGAACTGTAACAGCAGCCAAACAATTCAAATATGTTGTAATGAAGTCATCATCATCATCCCACAGGAAGATGCTAATAGAAATGACAAGAGAAGAGGGCAAGAAGGGACACAAGAAAGAATTTGCTGTTCTTTGATTTGTATAGGGTGGTGGGTTTTATCCGAATTTGCTGTGTTTTAATTTGTTTCCATTGAGCAAAGTCCAGCATAAGCAATACAAGCAAGAACCAAATACAGAACCATAAGATAAAACTCATTACAAATATTGGCAACACACGGTTTAGCATTCAAAAAGTACACAAAATGCTTCAGCGAAAGAATTCAGCTATCCCATTACAAGCATAAACATCACTGTCAACCATCCTCTACTATTGAGAGCAAATTAATGAAAGTCCAAACAAATTCCAGATCACAAATTGCACCAAGTACACCAAACCGAAAGCAAAAATCTCTTAAATCACACTCATGCAAAGCCATGGATCAATCAATTGAGAGCAAATTAATGAAAGTCCAAACAAATTCCAGATCACAAATTGCACCAATTACACCAAACCGAAAGCAAAAATCTCTTAAATCACACTCATGCAAAGCCATGGATCAATCAATTGAGAGTTCAAACTCTTTACCCGGACACTGTCGTAGCCAGCGAGATGAAGAAGGCGAGAACGAAAGAAGGCAGTATTTAGTATTTATGATACGAGCGGTTGACGGATGGAGAACGTGGGTCGAGTTCAGAGCAGTTGAGGAGCAAATTATCATTGCGAAGAGAGGGCCGGAATTTTAGGGTAAGGTATGGAGAAAGTGGGTGCGGAAAGAGACGGTTGAATTGTTTGAAGAGAGAATTTTAGGCTGAAAAAAAAATTGGCTGAATTGTTTGACACCGTGGTGGAAGGATATGGCTTGAAGGGGATTTGTTTTAAAGATATAGTAGGATGTGCAGTGTGCGTATATCTATTTTTACATTGTCTAGAATAACGTGAGGGCAAAGGGAACCAAAGATAAGGCCCAACAGGCCCACGGGGCCCAAATCAAGTACCCCGGCACAAACGTGGAAACAAACCCAAAAAACGCAGCTAGAACCGTGGCCACTCCAAATTGTTCCAATCGAATGGCCACTGTGGGCACGAGTGCTCTCGAGAGAAGTCCAATCCAGATGCAAACAAATCCAATGCAAAGCGAAACCACAACGAGGTTTAGATATAGGGGGTTGGATATAGTGTGTATGGACAAAAGCCCGGTGATCACCGGGATTGCGAAGCCCAATATCGCCTTTCCAAGCTCATGTTTGTTGTACAATTCGATGACGCTACTGGACCAGCGATCAGCTGTAACCGTGAGGTTTGACTCTATATCTGACTCTGGAGAAAAGTCGCTAGTGCCGTCGGTTATGGCGTGGATCATCCCGTCGCCGTCGAAGAAGTGGTGGCCGGCGACGTGGAAGTTGCCGGAGATTTGGACTATGAACTCGCCGGTTTTGGGTAGCGGCAGGGTTTGCTCGTGGGCGACGAGGTGTTGCTCGAGGGCCATCCGGATCTGGAGTGGGGTCCACACCGGCGGACCCACGGTCTTGGAGATCTGGACTATGGTTTCCGGCGCGAACTCGCCGGAGATTGGGTTAATGGTGTCCTGAGCGAAGTTGCCGGAGATTTGGACTGTGGAATTAGGGATTCTGTAATGGGGGGTGGAGTAGGTGGTGGAAGCTGGAGAAGATGAGATTTGGCATGGATTGAGAGGTGAAGAAGCTTCCATGGCGATTTAATTAAGCAATGGCGGGATTCTGGGTATGTGTAGTTGGGTTTGTAGGGGGAGTTGAGAGAGATGATTAAATCAAGACTTTGTACTCCGTATTTATATAGACAGCCTTTTTTCGACCAAAAATATAGACAGCCTTTAGATCACAAAAAAAAAATATAGACAGCCACGTCTAAGTTTGGGTCGCGGTAAGAATACTACGCGTTTGTAAGTTTAGCGGCAGATCGATAATCAAATGAATTTACTGTTTTGGCCCTTTTGGGCATTGACTTTTTGTATTTGGGGCAAGGATGCAATTTATCTGTCAAAAAAGGATGCAATTTAGAGAAAACGAGGGGAGAACGGAAATGAATTCCGAAATGGTGGTGCGTCTCACAAATGCATTGGGGGGTCCTGCATTTAAGATGTAGGGGGAAGATTTGCACCCACAAAACACAATTTCGGAACACCATTTGGAAACAGAGGATTTGCATCGAAAATGAGGGTATTTTTGCCATTAGTAACTTTAACTGAGAGATGAAGAAGCTACCGCCGCCATCAGCCGAGCCCCCGTCGACAGCTGCCCAGGGCCGGCCCAGGGGGTGGGGCAGAGTGGGCGCATGCCCTGGGTCCATAATTTATAGGGGCCCAAAATTTTTAAAAGGTAGTATATAGACCTGTCAATCGGGTTCGGGTTGGGTCGTTCCAGGTTCGGGTCATTCCAGGTTCGGGTTGAGATCGGATCGGATCTTGACGGGTTATCGGGCGGGTTCGGGTTGACCGGTGGGTCAATTTTCTTTGAAACTGTACGAACTAAAATTTTGAAACTTTAAAGAAGACCACCAAGAAATACATGTTAAATAGTGTGGTATTGAGATTGATAAAAATATGGATATATATATATAGTATAAGGTTGTGGATATATATATATAAGTATATATATATATATATAAACAAAATTTTGAATATACTATATGACATGGGTAGAAATGAACTTCCTAGCTTCATTTGATTTTTTGTTATCAACTTCTTTTTTGTGAAAGAGGAGAAAGTTACAACTGGATTTAGCCATAAATCACTCATAATAAAAGCAATCAATCAAGCATTTAGAAACATACAAAAACATGCGAACTTATAAAAGTCCACAAACTGGTTTAATTTACTACTTCTAGTCATCTGTATACTTTCAATTCAATCAAGGATGACATATTTCGTAGTGGACACAAGCTTCACAAGTTAGAGATAAGCAATTCAATTAATTCAATCAAGGATGACATATTTCGTAGTGGACACAAGCTTCACAAGTTAGAGATAAGCAAAATGCAGCAAACAAGTTTAAAAAAAAAAAAACTGAATCACATCAAATAGAAATGCAACAAAAACCCGTCATTTTCAAATTTTAGAAAAAATTTCAAAATACATTTTGCGCCTAAAAATTTCATGACCCGCCGGGTTGGACCCGAACCTAACCCAAAAATTTCCGGGTTTACCGGGTCGGGTTGAAACTGGGTTTTGGGTTCAAATTACCGGTTTGAAACCCTGAAATTTTCAACCGGGTCGGGTCAGGTTTTCACAGGTCTAGTAGTGTATATAAAGAGTGTTTAAAATAAACATTAATGACAAATTGGTCTAGTAGAATCATGTTCTTACCTTTATTAAAAAGGTCTTGGGTTCAAATCTCATTACCTTAATCTATTATTTTTAAATAAGAATCATATTTTATACCTTTTATTTAATATATCTTTTTTCATTATTAATCAATTAGTGTATTCGTGTATTACTATAATTATTATAAATGAATGTTATTTATAGAATTTTATACATTGGTTACTTTTAATTAGATTTCAAAAATAGGGTATGTACATTTTTAAAAAAGTATATTTCTTTTATTCATAGAAATTAAGATACATGATAGCATCAAGTTTTATGTAGTAACAAAGTTAAATTTAAGTAAATTCTTTGTATCTTGATACTATAACAAAAAAAAATTATACAAAAGTATTATAAATTTTTAATAAAAATGCCTAAAAATTATATGGAAAATGATTTATTGTAATTCGCCCAGGGACATCTAAAATACCCGGACCGGCCCTACAGCCGCGGCCACGAGGAAGGCTCTCCCAACTGGTGATTTTGTGGCTTTTTAAACAATTTAGGGTTACACTATTGCTTAAATTGCTTCAATTAGACTGAGAGAATGCTGAATCTGAGCTTGATTGGGGAGGAATGGAGTTGAAGAAGGGCTTTGAGAACGGACTAAACAAGCTCTGAGACTGAGAGAATCCGTATCCGTCTTTTCATCTGAGACGATCGCTGCTGATCTGGATTGTAAAGGCTTCTCCCATTCTCTATAGCCTGAAGATTCCATCCAAATGAGTATCCATTAAGTTCAGTATTTACATTTTAAAGCAAGTTTGTTGTCCTCTCAATTCTTCCATCAGAACAGCTGGTCTATTCAGCTAATCGGGAAAATTTGCAGCAAGCAATATAACACCAGAAATTGAGGATTAGACAGCCCCATTAGATTAGGAGACGATTACAAATAATTAAGATCAACAGTGAATCATCTCCATACTTCAATCTTTCAACATTATTCCAATCTCTTTCAAATCAGTATCATGAGCTCATTGAGCTGAGAATCTATTAACTTCTTCAATCAAATTGAAAAATCCCACACTCAAAAGTTATAAACTACCGTAAATTTTGAAAGCAACATGATCTTCACTGAAGTTGCAGGGTTTTGAAGAGTCCAATGAATTACAATTTTCACCCACAAAAGAAATAAGACAAAACAAAAGAACATTTCTTGACCCATAGTGCCATACAATAAAGAGACACTGAAGATCAAATTTGTTAAACAAAAGATTTTTGAATTACTAAGAACCCTATCTTCAATTCTACTAAAAGCTGGATCGCGAAGAATACTGATTTAAATGAACCACGGAATTCACTTGTGTTGGGGAAAATTCAGCGGAAGCCCCGGATCGTTCCTGCAAATCAATGGATAGTAAGCGAACTAAGACAAAGACACGAGCAATTGTTGACCCAGTTCGTCACAAGGACTACGTCTGGGGGCACTACTAAGCCAGGGAATCTCCACTAGATTAGAGGACTCAATGGGTTACAAGGACACTGATCTTCAGATCTACCCTGATTAAGATTTTCCTAAGCCTAACCTCTCAATCTCGCTTTCAGGATTTTCTCTCAATGATAAAGCACACTATCAAAGTTGAGTATAAATAGGAAAACTAGAGCCACAAGATATCTTATTTCCCAAGAAATAATATCTCCCAAAAAAGGATAGAATCTTCGAAAAACGCGTCTCGCGAAATCGGCCCGGAAACTCGCCCAGGCCCAGAAACTCGCCCGCGTTCTGGCGTCCCTGCCCGCATTGTTGGAAATAATGTTTTAAAAACATTAATTAATTAATTTTATTTAAGCTGATATTTCTCAACTTAAAACTCCTTATTCCCCAAGTTTCTCCATGGTTGTTAAGAACAGTTTTAGGCCTATTTATTAGCCTAATTTCTGATTTTTGAGGAGAAAAAAACAGATGTTTATCTTGAAAACTCTCTGATTTCAAAACACATGAAGGATCTAAGAGTTCCACCTCTTTCGATTTGAGTGTACACTTCGATTGAGGGTAGAGTTAACCCTGGAGTGACCCGCCTTGCAAGATTTACACCAGGATCTAGGCGGTTTTTCGCTCAAGTGCAGTAGACTTTCTACGACTCTGCAATTCCTAAAATTCTTTTCAAATTCAGGTTTGATTTAATACGATTCTTCGGTTCTCTGACTAATTATTCCAACAATCTTGAGCGAAAAGGCATTATAAAGTTGGATTACTGGAGAATTTAAGGTATTTGAGTATTGAAAGGTGATTATAGATATGAAATTGTTTGGCAGTAATTGTATTGTATCAAATCTATTCCAATTTGATTTTGTCAATGAATTTTAATTCAGATGATTAAATCAAATTGTAATTCATAATTGACAGTTGTAAAGTAAAATTAGTTTATGCTCAATTAGGCTTTGATTTTGATTGCTTAGTTTTGAGTGTGCTTCAATTAGGCCTAAGAATGTTGAATTGAGTTGAATTAATCACGTATTTCAGTTGGGGAGAAGGTAGGTACGTACTGCTATGGATTTAAGTACTTGACTCAACCTTCTTTAGGCTTTTGATTGATTAATTTATATCTCTTAATTCAACCTTGGATGGGTTTAATTGGTGATTGTTGTTGTGGTGATTAGTCACGGATGTGCTGTGTATCATGCATATATAAATAATATATATGGGACGAAAACTAGTGATTAGTCTATATCTAGAAAATCTCATTCCACATTAAGGAAATGTGGGGGGCTATCATGTTAAAATTGAATGATCATGTTATTTATCTGATTATGAGATTATGCTTAAGATTTTAAGCTGTAAATTTCTAAATTAATACTGTGATTGCATACACTTGTATATGCTAACTAGTCATTTTGTGAGTTAACATATGGTTTTCCATGATCAAAATTGTAAGTGTATTTTCTGTGGGAATGTTATACAAGTTTTGAATGAAATTTTTTGTTGTATTATATATATACGGCTTCATTGTTATTTAACGTTAGACCTGTCCAAACACGGGTCGGCCCGCCCGGCCCGTCCGGCCCGCCCGCAAATAAGGGCGGGCTTGGACAAGGGTTCAGGCCTTGCGGGCCAGGCCCGGCCCGCCCATATTTAATCCGGGCCGGGTATGGACCGACGGTTTAGCCCATGCGGGCCGCTAGGCCCGGCCCATTACATTTTATAAAAATAATATATATCGAAATATATTTTATACACCCCATGCCTAATGAAATTAACTTAGTCTTCTAGACTCGATGCATCTCTCTATTCCCTTAGACTCTCGCTCATTTCCCCATCTCCCTCTCTAGGAGTCTATTCCCGATCTGCCTCTCTGTCCTCGCTCACGCCGTTCCCGATCTACTCTCTTATCGGTCGGCAGTCGCCATTCTCTTCCTGGTTCAACATTAGTCGGTCGGTAGTTTTCTTATTTGTTTCGGCGTTCCTAGTCTTCCCGGTCGCAATTCTTTTTTTGTACAGGTTTGCATATTGGCAAAAACAAATGTTAGATTTTTTGCGGGCCGGGTTGTCCATGGGCCAGCCCGGCCCGCAATGCCGGGCGGGCTTGGGCAGCATTTTCATCCCATTTATGCGGGCCGGGCTAGGCCCAGCCCGCACATACGGGCAAAAAAAAAGTTTTAGCCCGGCCCAGGCCCGGCCCAAGCCCGCATTTGGACAGGTCTATTTAACGTATACGGAAGTTTTTCTTACATGGAGAAAATATGGGGACAATCTTGTGTGTTACAACTGTATGATTATATGATAATCATGTGGTCATATTGAGATTGAATTTCAAAGATTTGTAAGTGGTAAATGTTATAAACTAGCATTGATGATAAGCAATTGCCCGATTGGTCTTCTTTGATTTATATAAGAAGATTATTTGAACTTGTTGGTTCATGTGATTAATAATTCCGAGATTACAGTGTTGGTCATTTGATAGTAGAATGTGTTCTCAATGAATATATGAAGCGCTAATCAATCCCAATGGGCATGGAAATAGACTTGTATTAAAGATTTATGAAATCTAATGTTTTGTTTGGAGGTGACAGATCTATATGATTGGTTTTGGGCACTGGACAAGTGTGTATTAATTTCCTCCTAAAGGGAAAATATTGCAATGAGTAATGACACATCTTAGACTGTGGAGGAATTGGTCCTTGACACATCTTAGATTGTGGAGGAAATGGTCCTTGACATAGTTTGTATTGTGGAGGAAATTGGTCCTTGACACAATTCGACAATAGTGTGATGGAAATTGTTCCTTGAAACAATGTTGAATATGAGACTAATGCATGCCTTATTGGATAGTTCGTTCCGGATACCCAACTAGGAAATCCGCCAACGGTCAATTCCTAGTTCAATGTGGTCAAACGAAGGTGCGAACAATATCTGATGATTGAAAGTCTCATGTATGTTGTCGATTGGAAGGTTGAGACAATTGGTCTCTTAATGAACTCATTCCTGTATGGGGGTGTGAGACAACACACACTTGATGAGTCACCTAAGTGAGTGTCAAAGGTTAGGTCGCCTACTATAAGAGCCTTTGGCAAGCTCCCTAGGACACTCATGATGTAGGGTAGAAGCACAAGACCTTATAAAGTGCTTGTCAGATCGCGGAACTCTTAGTAGATTTTTTTGTGTTGTTGTTGATTCAAGTCGAAAGACATCAACACATTATTTTTATGTTTTTAAACCATGTGGGGGATTGTTGGAAATAATGTTTTAAAAACATTAATTAATTAATTTTATTTGAGCTGATATTTCTCAACTTAAAACTCCTTATTCCCCAAGTTTCTCCATGGTTGTTTAGAACAGTTTTAGGCCTATTTATTAGCCTAATTTCTGATTTTTGAGGAGAAAAAAACAGATGTTTATCTTGAAAACTCTCTGATTTCAAAACACATGAAGGATCTAAGAGTTTCACCTCTTTCGATTTGAGTGTACACTTCGATTGAGGGCAGAGTTAACCCTGGAGTGACCCGCCTTGCAAGATTTACACCAGGATCTAGGCGGTTTTTCGCTCAAGTGCAGTAGACTTTCTACGACTCTGCAATTCCTAAAATTCTTTTCAAATTCAGGTTTGATTTAATACGATTCTTCGGTTCTCTGACTAATTATTCCAACACGCGTTTCTGGCGTTCCGTCTCTGTCTTGAAAACTCGCCCAGGCCTGTCAAAACTCGCCCGATTTTTCAAGCCCTTGCCCGAGTTTTCGCACCTGTACGTTCCCTCCGGTTTCCTCCGGTACGTCCCCTCCGGTGCGTCCCCTCCGGTTCCCTCCGGTGAGTTCCTTTCGACTTCTCTTCCTCATCTTTTGGTCTTGGCTCGTTCCGTCTTCTTCCGCCCAATCCGAATCAGGCAGTTGTACGGTCTTCTCCTTGCAAGCCTTCTCCTTCACCCTGTAAGCATCCTTTTCATGCGCAACCGAGCTCGTCTCCCTGTCTATGGCAACTCTCTTGCACATCTCCTGACTCTGAGACACTCCCGCATAACACTCCGGCTTACTCAACGTCAGATAGGAATTTGAAGGTGAATACCTATCTCGTTCTTCAATGATCTCCTGATCATCGGTCCGTGGATCTTCCTCCAAGGCCGCCTGCCTAATAGGAACCACTCTCTTGCTCCCACCTGGAGACTGATTCTATGTAATTGAATCTTCCAACGCTCAACAACTTGAACATATCCAAAAATATCAACTTCTTGCTCACTTCTCTTTAAACCATATAAAATTTTCAGATTCGTGCACACACATCCTTTCAATGATAAGAAAAGTAATAAAATTTGAGCCATGAAGGAAAGTGGAAAAAAAAGAAGAAGATTGACAACTAACTGCAAAAAGGACTTTACACCTTTATTAATGCTAGTTTTGCATTCCAATTACTCATTTCAATAGCTAACAGCGAAATCAGAGTTTGACAAAGAAATAAAAAAAGGATAGTTATTAGAATGTTTGTGCTTGACAAAATCATGTCAGATCAATAAACATGTCTCATAGAATGCTTGTGCTTGAGGGAAAATTCATTTTCAAATATTTTGAAACTCTCACTATACGCAGCCTAAGCTTTCGACAATGCAACAAACAGCAACAGAAATAGTGATAGTGCAGAGGTGCAAAATTTGATAATCAAAATGGTCAAGGCAATCTCTTCTCGACAGACTCAACGGAGCCGAAACACTGTAATACAGATTGTACGCGCCAAAAAAGTTTAAACTGCGAGCAGCTAATGCCTTATGGTTGGGCCGGCCCAATTCGGCTTTCTTGGAAAACTGGCCCAATGTTCTTTATTTCTTACTTACGATTCCTTTTCTTATTTTTTTTGGTCACAAGACAAATACTTTTGTGTGTTTGGTATGAACTAGCGTAATCCCCGTGCCCTGCACGGGATTGGATTGATATGAAATACTCTTACATAACATTATTTCAATCCGAGTCTTTTCTACATGAAAATCTCGTATTAGCTGTCATCATATAAAATGATAAGGCAGTTCGTAAAAAAGTTCGTACGATTTAAAATTTTGAAAAGAGATACAAACTAAATCAAATTTATGTTATATCAAAATGGTTGTTACAATTTAAGTCTAGATGTGTTTTTAGCAAAACATGATGCAAATTGTACAAATTTGATTTGTATATCAAAAGCTACCAAATAAGAACGATATGTGAGTCATGGATATATTAAATTTTTTTTAAATATTTGTTAGTTCAATCTCTACATGTGCTAATTATATTTGGCAGTTCTTTGTTAAAAAAGATTTTCTTTATTGAGAAGATTTGGTAGTTCTCTGCATATCATCTTTGTCTTTTTTAAGGAAAGATGAATTTGGTATATTAAAAGGAAGGGATTAATCATTTTTGAGAAGATTTAGTTAATTAGTTTTTTCTTTTAATTCTTCCCTATAATTATTTATGGTATATTAAAAGACATGTTCAAAGTCATGAACGTATATACTTGCTTGATAAGGAAAATTTTCATTCAATAAGGTTATGGATTATATTTGACAATGTATAATAATACTATTAGGTTTTTATGTGAAGATCTTGTTTGAAAGAAAATAAACAAACACAATCAAAAAATATAGTTAAGAAGATAATCCCCTAAAATTATTTTGTAAACTTTGTTTGTTATTAATGGGAAGTTTAAACTTTTCCAAAATCAAATGTAGATACGTTTCTAACTAATTAAGATAGAGTTGACTTGGTAAAAAGTATTAAAAATTGGAGAAAAAAATCTCAATCCTAAAAATCAAAAATACTGTTTAATTATGCTAACAATTGAACTTTGTTCTTCATTCTTATCTCCATTAATCCGAAGAAGATAATTCATCCCTTCTTAAGTTGTCACCGTCCTGAAATCATGCTTTGTCCACCATGCGAAGGCACATATCGAGCGCAAGTGATTGTTTTTAATTGAGATCGCTAATGGACACCTTGAATAGAGTCAAATCTTAGATCCCATTCCCAAACAAAGTCATGGCCTTGTCCGTCGGAAAATGATTTGAAGTTTCTAACAACTTAACCTTTTCAATTGATCAATGAAAAAATTACAACGATAATAGAGAGGAGTGTGGTGGTCATGGTGGAGGAGGAGAATGAAGATGATACAATAGAGGGTAGGAAAATATTTTTTTCTTAATTCTATTAATTGAAGTGTGTAAATCACATGGACTTTCTTAAAATCATAAGTATGATGTGTATATGACGTGGACAAATTTAATTGATGTGGCTTGATAAATTAATAAAAATAAATGACGTGGCTTCATGATATAACGACACATGGCAAAATCCTAGGTGGCACAACCTGCGATCGCCATGTGGAAAAATCTGAGGTGGCGCAATGTGGTGGCTCCAATCCTTACGGCTTTTATATATATATATAGATTCTAGTATGAAAATTCGTTCTACCAAATATTGTACCCTAATCTATATCCTTTTATTAAGGAAATATTTTCTTGTAGATATTATCATATCCTTTGTAACCCATATAGATAGATATCTTAGGCTCCAAGGAGGTCAATAATAAGTCATGTATAAATACATTCTCTAACAATGAATTAAGGACAAGAAAGAAAACCCTTCTCCATATACATTACAAATTCTTTTGTAACCTCATTTTCCCGTTTGGGAGCTATACAAGAGATGGTGCGTTTTTTACAACATACACAGGACCCCCGAGGAGATGAACTTGAGGTTCAATTACTTCAAGGAGAGCGCGATTCGAGTTCTTGAACATAACAAAAATTGCGACCAGACTCTTTATGGGCATCAGCTGTTCCGGTATTCTGACAAAACCGATGAGGAGAGGAGGATCATACCCCGAATTGTAATATCTCTACTACAAGGATAGCTAGCTGCCGTTCCCATCAGAAACTGTGGCCCATTAGGTGTTATTGATCTACTACTACACTACTATTATGTTTAATTTAGGAGAAAATTTGGTATGTAACCTATTTGGGGAGATTTGTGGAGGGGATAGGCGGGAACAAAAATAAAGGAGCTATCTAGTCGGTTTTCAAAAAATACCCCTGGTCAAAAAAAAAAAATTACACGCGTGCCACCGCGTTCCACCTAAAATCCTGTCATCCGAAACTCCTGTCACCGGAAGATTGAAAACAACTTGTCACCATGCATAAAAACTTGTCATCGCTTAGAAAAACTTGTCATTGCGTAAAAAACTTGTCATCCCTTACGAAAAACTTGTCATTGCGTAGAAAAACTTGTCATCGCGTTATTAAACTTGTCATTGCTTATAAAAAAATTTGTCATAGCGTACAAAAAAACTTGTCATAACGTACAAAAAACTTGTCATGGCGTACAAAAACGTGTCGTCGTGTATAAAAACTTGTCATCACTCAACCTATAGTCAATTACAAAAAACTTATCATCACGTACAAAACTTGTCATTACCCTAACTTGCCATCACGTATGCAACTTGTCATCAGAATTTATTAGTATGCCTATGTGGGATTTGAACTCACATTATTGTGCGTTAAGCACGTTGCTCTACCATTTGAGCTAAAAGGCCATATATAGACAAATTTAACAATGTAAAATAAATTCAACTTACCAACTTGTCATCACCAAAACTCTTAAAACAAACTGATTATCACCTAAACCCGTAAATAAATAAAAACTTGTCATCGATAAAACCCATAAACACAGAACCTGTCATCGACAGAACCATAAACACATAAATCTGTCATCGACGGAACACATAAACAAAAAAACCTGTAATTGATAAAACACTCATAGTCTGATAGGAACTTAACAAGATCGTAGCTATCACACATGGAGTCCCTACGGTATTCTTGTTCCTCCTATACTTTTAATTATAGGATCTAACACACACGCAAACACATGACAGTTTATGGTCTACAAGAAGTGGTATTGGACATGTCTAGATAGCTAAAATCATTCTGGACACTTATGAAATTTGAGCAGACGATGATAGCCAAGAACATGAAGAAGAATGAGTTTGAGGAAGACAAGAAACAAAAAATACAGCAATCTAATACAGTATTTCGGATAAACTCCAACAACATCATAAAAATACAACGCTTTCCAACAGAAGACGTCTTTCCAATTCAAAGCTTCCTCTAAATTCCTGATTCGCACATCAACTGAAACGATATACTAATTCAAAAGACGATCAAGAAACCAACATGCAGCAAGTCAACAACAACATACTTAGCCAATTCAAGAAACACACAAATCCTAGCCAATCCAACTCAAACATAAACCCAAATTCCCACGATCCGTTCACATCAAATCGAAAATCGCAACTCAAAGACAACCAATTTGGCACGAATTAAACTCAATTAAACAAAAATAAAAAAAAACAACTACAACTGATCAAGCTATGAGCACAAACCAGATTGATATTGCATCGAATCCCCTCCGCGTGCTCTCTTGTTCATGGTCCACGGCTTCGGCAACGACACCGGCTGGACCTTCCAATCGACCACCATCTTCCTCGCACAACAAGGCTTCGCCTGCTTCGCCCGCGACCTCCCCGGCCACGGCCGCTCCGCCGGCCTCCAGGCCTTCGTCCCAAACATCGACGCCGTCGTCGACAACTACATCGCCTACTTCGACTCCATCGGAAGCAGCTCGCCGGAGTATCGTAGCGTTCCCCGGTTCCTCTTCGGGGAGTCGATGGGAGGCGCCATCTGCCTGCTCATCCACCTCAAGGCTAAGCAGCGGAATCGGAAGGCCTATGATTTCGCCGCCTCCTTGATCGTCAATCTCCGGTGAGCACCACTCTTGAGCTCCGATTCTCCGGCGTCTCAAAGGTAGTTTCGTCTTCCTTGTAGTCGGCCTCGTCCTAACGGAGTAGATCTAGGTTTTTTTTTCTAGATCTAGGGAAATTAAGAGAGAGAGAGAGAGAGAGAGAGAGACGGGAGAGAGAAAAGGAGAGAGGGAAAAAATGGGAGGAGAGAGAAAATGAAGGAGAATTAGGACTTATATAGCGACTAGTTACTCACTTATTTGTAAAAGGCGACTAGTTACTCTCAAAATGTAGGAAAAGGAACTCCACCACCACCTTCCCTCTTAATTTAGAGGACGGAGAATATATTTTGATTTGTTATATTTTAGGATATTTGTTATTTTATCTAGATATTCAACGATTTTTTTATTTTTACTTGACTTGGGGTGCAAGTAAGGTTAGGAGCAGTTTTTTTTCTATAAATACCTATCAGAGGTTGTCTTTCTTGAGAATTTCTCTTTATCTTCTATATAATAAAAGTATTTTCTTTGGGTTTTATTGCTCTGCATCAATCCTACGTCTGAACCTTCTTGGCTCATTCTTGGTAATGCAATGTTTATATGTATATATATATCTAAACCTTCTTGGCTCATTCTTGGTAATGCAATGTTTATATGTATATATATATCCAGTGGCGGACCCAGGAAATTATCTCAGAGGGGGCGCATAACTTAGTTTAAGTATAGTCGTTAAAAAAGTTAGAAGTTTAATCAATGTGTTAATATTGGAGCATGGAATAAACCCGAAATAGCTTAATCCAAGTATAAAATTAGTCTTAATTTGAGTAAAGAACGTTACGCAAATTTAAGTTTTTATTAAACCCAAAGTGGATTTCAGGAAATATTATACACAAAAATTCATCTCTGTTTTAAAATTTTAGCTAATATTTAATATTTTTCACTAAACATACTTTTCACCGTCTTTTTCTTATAATTTGTTTTACGACCAACATAACTTCATTTCAATTAAGGTGTATGACTAATATATTTATTTTAATTATATGCTTTTAATATTCCATTCGTTATAAAATAGTTGTTCATAACACCAAAATTTGTTATTTTTACAATATTTATCTATTTCATATTTTTTCCCATCTCTTTACATATATACCCCTATTAATTAATTTTATCGTAATCATATACGTTTTCCATATTTCTACACTAATATAATTAATTCTAGATTGATATGGATAATATATGAAAATCATTTTTTTTCTTAATATATATACAAATCTTATTTAGACAATTATTTTGAAACAGGTTCAAATATATATATTAAAAAATTACAAAATTCCAGCGGGGGCACTTGCCCCCTCTTGTCCCCGTGTAAGTCCGCCCCTGTATATATCTAATATCCTAGCTTGTGAACTTTGGCGAATGTATTAAGCACTTTTTATATGTGATATGCATTATCCTAGTGAGTAGTGAACTTTGGTAACCGTATGAAATGAAACTAGCCTTTGGAGCGCTCTTGGATCATATCATGGATTTCTTTCTAACAACAGTAAGTGTGTGAGATATCTTTAAGGTTCAAGATTCATCTTGATTCTTGAGTGTCCATCATATGTTTGTCAAATCATTCTTATATATCAAGGCTCGATCGGTTGGTTAAGGAAATTGCAAGCAAGGTCCACACTGCCTAACATTCCAAACACAACTTCCCCTACAATTTTTGAAGTCCCTCTTATGCTCGCATCCATCGAACCAAAGTACAAGGTGTTACTCCATGGCGATGGTTTGAACCGAAACTCAGAAAATTTGCGAATGCTAATTCTTTTATTTCCCTTGTCGTTGTTCTTGTCCTTACAATGCACTTGTGCCTTCCTCTTCGACTCGATTTTGTAGTAGATTTGCTACCATTGCACCTCACGTGGCCTAGCACTAGTGCGAGGATGAGGTTGTGGCATAGGCCGGGTTAGACTCGATCACATTTGTCGTCGTCATATTGTGATGATCGAATGTGTTAATTCCGTAGACCTATTACCCGACCATATATAATTGTAACGTACAAGTAAGCTAACTAAATGCAGCTATGCCTTGTAGGGATGGACGATCAATCTTGTGAAAAGAAATGTGAAATCTTTTTTTATTACTTGTAATTAATTAATGGGAAATTCCTCTTGGTACCCCCGAGGTTTCAACAATTCCTTTTTGTGTTCCGACAATTCCTTTTGGTGTCCCACAGAAAAACGTTTTCCTTTTGGTACTCCTGTAGTTTACAAATATTCCTTTTTGTACCCAAAATTGTATATAAATCAATTTTCCATACAAAATTAACCATTTTTCGTATTAATTTTTTTTAATAAAACTACTTTATTTTATTACTCCTTTATTGCTAATGTATATACCATTATAACAGGAAAATTAGAAAAATAAAAATAAAAACAAGAAGATCGTAATCTGCTTGTTGATCTCTTTTTTAATCTACTTGTTGTTAATTTGCCATTATAAAATTTGCTTGTTGTTAATCTGGTTGTTGTTATTACTCTTTTTTAATGTGATTGTTGCTTGTTTTTTAATTTGAATCCACCTACGGTCTTCTTGGTTTTATTTTTTTTTTTCTAATTTTCCTTTTATAATGGTATATACATTAGTAATAAAAGAGTAATAGAATAAAGTAGTTTTATTTAACTTTTTTTTAAACGGAAAATGGTTATTTTTAGATGGAAAATTGTTTTATATACACTTTGGGGTACGAAAAGGAATATTTGTAAACTACAAGGGTACCAAGAGGAAAACAAAATTCCGTGGGACACCAAAAGGAATTGTCGAGACCTCGGGGGTATCAAGAGGAATTTCCCTTAATTAATTGTAAAATTAGAACACACAGAAATGTGAAGTCTTATAGCTGCTAGATGCCTCCAACCAAACTTCAATATTATTGGACGTTCTGCCAATTCTAGCCCATTGTAAGACTCTCTTTAGCACTTCTTTGGAAAAGGCACACTCAATATGTCGATAAGAAGACGTTATAGACTTATAGCAGTATAGCACATTATATTACTTTGACCTAACCTGTGCCAAAAGATAAGAAGAATATATTACATGATCAAAACAGTCTATATACAAAATTAATTATATATATATAAGGATAATATCCGAATACATGCATATACAAGGGAAGGGTTTTCAACTATTCCGATTAGATCATTAATTTGTAGTACGTAATGAACTCATTTATCACTACCTTTTCGTTATTTCTAAAAATAACATTCCCTAAGCTTATGTGATTCCGCTTCCACAAATTTTCAGCATTACCCACTCGACATGCAAAGTTCCCATCTAATTTTGTAATAAATATAGTAGTTAGTTATGATCAAAAAAAAATTTATAGTAGTTTTTTTGGTCGAAGGAGAGGCGGCACTCTCCGTGCCCTCTAGGGGCGTTTTATTAATAATTCAAAATGGGCTAAGTAGTACGCAAGTGGGGGATAGCCCGACCCCTAACATCATCAAACAACAAAGGAATAACACCCTCGGGAGGGTCAACCAATACATGAAAACCAGTTTGAAAAGAAAAAGCGTAAGTAGCAATAAAGTCAGCAGCGCTATTCGCCTCCCTAAAAACATGACGAAACTGGACATCCCAACCTCTACGAATCAAGCTTTGGCCCTTTCGGACCAAGCTGGCTAAAGGATGACTACCATCTATAGAGCGCCCTAAAAGTAAGATCACCAATTGCGAATCCACTTCTAGAGAGATCCTCCTGTAGCCCTTTTCCCACGCAAGTTGCAATCCCTGAATCACTCCCCACAATTCTGCCATAGGAACAGTGCATAAGCCGATATTATGAACGAATCCCACCTGCCACCTACCATCACAGTCGCGGATGAGTCCGCCAGCCGCCGCCATGCCGCTCTCCTGAACCGAGCCATCAGTGTTTAACTTGACCCACCCGATCCGAGGACGCGTCCAAGAGACTTCTACCACCTCCATTTGGCGTTGAGATTTAGTACCGCACAACTCTGACGCTTGCTTGTACTCCTTGGCGTAAGAAGTGACAAACGCCACCCTATCACCCGAAAAGGTCTCCTGCTGAAACACAAAAAGATTACGCCAGCGCCAAATCCACCATAAAGCTATAGTACAAAAGCCCAAACGAGTCCACCAGCAACTCGTTGAGTACAAGTAATATTCATACGAATCCACAAGGCAAAGTCGGAGTGGAAAAAGACTTCCCTAGCAAGAGGAGGGTGAAGATTATCCCAAAACCGAGAAGTAACATGACAATCTCGTAAAAGGTGAATCAACGACTCCTCCTCAGTGGAGCACTTCGAGCAGAGGGCATTAACAGCGATGTGGCACCTAACCCGCTCTTGATTCGTAAGAATAACACCCTTCAACGCCAATAATAGGAAGATCCGTTGACGCTCCGGGACGTGAAGCTTCCAAAGACCCTTGAAAACTTGAGTATCGAGAGAGTACGGCACACGGTCAGCAACAATAAATTGATACACGGAAGCCACCGAAAATGCGCCCGAGGCAGTAGCACTCCAGCTCAACACGTCAAGTTCAGCAGGGCTATCGGATAACGCAACAGCAGCCACCTTGAGAAGCAACTGCGCCGGCAATAAATGTGCAAAGATTTATACTCCCTCCGTTAAAAAATACTTGTCGTTTTAGGCTGATTGAGTTGTTAAGAAATACTTGTCATTCTAGATACTTTAACACCATTTTTCCAATATTATCCCCACCAATTGAAAATAATTACTTAAATCTATACTAGAAAATAAAAGATCTTCCTAAGATTGAGGGTATATAAGTCAATTCATTTGAGTTCTTAATTTTTAAGACAAATCCTAAAACGACATGTATTTCTTAACGGAGGGAGTAGTAGTTAGTTAATACTCCCTCCGTTTCACAATAAGTGACGTTTTAGCTCTTTACACATTTTTTAATAAAAGCAATCATTCACTTTAAAACTTACAAACTTTTTCTTAATCTTACCACTCATTACATTTTTTGGCCAATGAATGAACAACTTTAGTCAACAAATACACATTCCAATAAAAACTATCATTACTCACCCCTAATTAATCACTTTGAAAACCTAAAACGACACATAATATGAAGCAAATTTTAAGTGCTAAAACGACATTTATTGTGAAACAGAGGGAGTACCTTTTTCAGTTTTAATATAAATATACTAATTAAAGTATAGTTTATACTATAAAATAACAAATTTAGAAGATAGCTTCATCCACATGGGCGCATAGTCCGTGCGGGCAGAAGCAGAGCAAGCGTGAAAGCACAAGGAAGCGCACGTGCCAAAGGCGTGCAAGCAAACGCCACACAAAAATCTCCCTTCTCAACCACAAAACTCCCAAACTCCAAACGGTCCTTACCCCGCTGACATGTCAGCACCTGATTGGCCACTCCCCACCACGTCATCACCAAGTCATACAATCCACAATATATCCAAACAAAAAAAAATGTGGAAAAAATTGCATCAGGACATTCATTTCCCTCCACGTAAAAAATTCATGGCCTTGGAACCGAAAAGGATTGTTCTATCATCCATCTCTTAATGGAATGGATGATAATAAACCTTAAAATTGTTAAGCATTTCTCAGCTCTCACTTGGAGCTCATCAACAGTCAAGTTAATTTTGAGCTAATTAATATGCTCAGACTCAGTTTGTACTGCTCTGCAATCCCTGCAGGCTCTACAAAGATCAAGATCCAAACGAGCTATGGGTCTTGGATCATTCCGTGTTCCAAATCCAGAAAAGGGTCTCTTTCGGTTTCGGTTAAGGCTCTAAAAGGCGAGCCCAATGAGGGGATTGGCGGCGGCTTTCGGGGTCAGAGTTGGGATCCTGGATTGGAGATTGAGGTTCCATATGAACAACGCCCTGTAAGTAATGAATATAGTTTTGCAATGATGTATTGTTGAGCATATGAATTTATAGCTATGTGGCACCCGAAATGAGTTTTCGGGCCTATTAGATTTTCTGGGTAACATAGCTTATAGGTGCGCGAGCTAGATTCTAGTTGAATTTTAGACTAGAAATGAGTATTCGTGTTTCTAGCACGAAAGGGAGATACCGGGATAGGAAATGCTGTCGTATTAGAGTTTTCAGGTAACATATATAGTTTATAAGTACTCAAGTTTGATTTTTATGTGAATTCATGTTGCAAAGACATATTGTTGAGCATATGAGTTTATAGCTATGTGACACCCGAAATGAGTTTCCGGGCCTATTAGAGTTTCCGGGTAACATAGCTTATAGGTGCGCGAGCTAGATTCTAGTTGAATTTTAGACTAGAAATGAGTATTCGTGTTTCTAGCACGAAAGGGAGATACCGAGATAGGAAATGCTGTCGTATTAGAGTTTTCGGGTAACATATATAGTTTGTAAGTACTTAAGAAGTTAAGATAATCAATACTAAAGAGTCTCAGAGCCATTAATGTGTTGTAGAGCATTAGAAGTGGCTTTCACCTTAAGCCTTGTGTTTCGGCGGTGTATAGGTGAACGAGTATTCGTCTCTCAAGGATGAAACTCTGTATTCGTGGGGTGAGCTGAGTCCGGGCTCGTTCTTGATGCGCCTTGGAGGACTTTGGCTCGTTACCTTCACGGTTCTGGGAGTGCCGATTGCAGCCGCTAGCTTCAATCCATCAAGGGTATATATACAAATCTACAATCAAAGCCTTTTCTTACATTATAAGATTGAGAAGAAATGAAGTGGCAGTTTCCATTTTTTGAAATGATGATGTGTAGGAGCCTTTAAGATTTGCTCTGGCTGCTGGGACAGGAACACTTTTCCTGGTGTCACTCATTGTGCTGAGGATCTATTTGGTACTTCTTACTAGATCTTTTGACACTAACTATTGGTAATCACTTCCAAGACTCATAGTCCTTCACAATACAAACGTTTTCAGGGATGGAGTTATGTAGGCGATAGGCTGCTATCGGCGGTGGTGCCTTACGAAGAAAGCGGATGGTATGATGGTCAAATGTGGGTCAAGCCACCTGAGGTTAGTTTTCTTCTCCTTACAGGCAAGATTCATCATACTTAACTTTATAAAGTTTCACTTGAAAGTAAGCACTATATGTTGCCTATTGCAGGTCCTAGCTCGCGACAGACTGCTTGGCTCCTATAAGGTACATACTATATAGATTCTGAAGTACATCCCAGCAAATTGTATGCGATGCGCGCAACAAAGAAAAAGAACCAGTTTTTCGTTTTCATTTCCGTTTTCGTTTTCTGTCTCCTTTGCCCTTAATCATGTTTTTTCTGTGGGTCTTTAGGGTACATTCTGGCTTACTGAGTAATAATGGGTCATTAAACAATCCTATACAGATTCTTAATCTAATATAAACTTGACTGGGATATTCAAAAATTGCAACTTTTAGCTCTTAACTTCATGCTTTACAGGTTAAGCCAGTGATCAAGCTGCTGAAGCAAACACTTGTTGGAACCGGTGCACTTCTTGTCACAGCCGTTATGCTCTTCATTTTCGCTACGCCCGTAGAAGATTTTGTCAAGACCACTTTCGCATTAAAGCCGAACTCCTCAGAACTTTCAGCTTCAAAAATCAACGCCAAGTTCGACATAAGGTAAAGCTACAATCTTCGTAGCTCGAGAATTACATTAATTTTGGACCAAAGTTTCTGTCTTTTCCGTTACGTTTGCATCCCTAGAACTCCCGTTTTCCTTAAGCTGTTGTGCGTTTTATAGAAAAGAAGAGCTTCTAAGATTGCCGGTGGAGATAATGCAAGACGACGATCTGGCTGCGGCCGCGGCGGAGGCGGCTGAAGGGAGGCCGGTGTATTGTAGGGACAGGTATTACCGGGCACTTGCTGGTGGCCAATACTGCAAATGGGAGGATTTACTTAGATGAACAAAAATGATTGGAAAAAAGATGGATTGTATACTTTCAGATCATAAGAAGATGATGTAATTAAGCCACGGTTAAGATTGAGTTTTAAGAAGCAGATTTTGAGATTCTTGGAGACCAAAAAACAAAACTACGGTGGGAAGTAAGAACGTTTAGCATATACAATAGTGGAGCATTTTTTTTTTTTCCAATTTTTTTTTCATGACCAATTTCAATAAGAGTTTTGTTTATTTCAAAATGATGAAAAGTGATAAGTTTATACAATATTTTGAAATAAGAAAATAAATTAGGGACCAAATATATTACAAACAAGGGCTAAAGACTCGAATTATATAGATCTGGATTGTTCTAAGAGGTAATTTTTTTGACAAGTATATGTAAATATTACTGTTAAAAGTTAAACAATAGATCTCGTAGATGTGGAACAGTCGGATGACCACTTGAGCCGGTTTCTTTTGGGTTCAACAATATCAATCTTTTATTATAACAATACTTAGTAATTGGGCTAAAAAAAACAATACTTAGTAAGAAAAAAAATCATTTACTAATTCTTGCAAATATGAAATTTTAAAAAGAATTTATGCTATTTTTTATGTCATCTAAATAACAACCAAAAAAAAGGTTTTTTTTTTCCTAATCTAGGACATATACCTCCTTGATTCAAGTAAACATGCAGAGCATAATAACGTTGCAAATTTAAGGCTATGGAAAGGTTCATAGTTAAACTTGATCAAAAAGAAAAGGTTCATATTTAAAATAATGAAACATGATAGATCCCTTGGCCCCTGAAACTTTATTCGTAAAGAAGCTTGAAACCTTCAATAATTTAGTTAGAACAAAGTCCTTTCTAGCTTGGAGAAAGAAGAGTACATATCAGTTTGCTAGCACAAACAAGTCCTTCTACTTGAAAAGCTCTAATTCTAGAGCTGTGAAATCCTAAACTTAGTAACAGTCAACACATTAGCAAAGCTACAACCTACAACACGTACAAAGCATCAATCAACAGCATAACAACGAGCAACATGAATGATGATCACCAATCTGAGGGTGGTGGGCTTGGAAGCTGTTCCATCTGATCAAAAATATCAGAAGGAAGATCATCAAAAAACCCATCTGAGTTCAACGAGTTCTGATCGAAAACAATATCATCTCCTAACCCTCTTTCTTCAGGCTTGATCTCTCCGCCCGATTTTGGATCACTAAAGCTGGAATCTTGAAGAGGTCCAAGATAATCAGCCATCTCAGTAGATACCTGCATTAGCCCATGATCATCATTATCTTCACCAACAACGGTTCCTTCACTTGTAACGGCCTCTCCGGGTCTTGGAAACGCGCCCAAGAAGTCGAAATCAAGCAATTGAAGGTCGGATGGAGGCTCCGGAAAGGGCAGATTTTGTTGGTGCAAGATACTGCATTCTGTGTTGCTCTGCTGATCCACAGGAATTAGACTGAGGCTGCATGCATTCGGTGGCAATCCGAATTCGCTGGATTCTGCATTTGATGAAGACTCAATCGTTGGAGGATCACAATTAAGTCCCTGCATAAACAACAACAACATTTACCCAGCATATCCTGCATAAACAACGACAACATTTACCCAGCATATCTTGGAAGACCCAGGATCTGGGGGGTCAGGATGGGGACACTCCAGACCAAGATGCAATGCGCCCAATAAGACCCAAGAAGCCGAACTAACCACCAAAAACTAAAAGACCGATCACAACAAAAGAAAGAAGAAGAACTAGCCAACAAGCTGGAAAAAAGGTGATAAATTGACAAAGGCCAACAAAGGGTAAGTAATAAATTCTGTGAGTGTGGATTAATTACCTGAGAAGAGAGGGATTTGGTGTGTTTGGATTTGGTATTCTGCTGTTGAGAATTAAGCAGAAGTCTAGCAAGCCTTTTCTGGCGACTACTCCAGAAGTTCTTAACATCATTATCAGTTCTACCAGGCAAGTAAGTAGCAATCTTGGCCCATTTGTTACCAAGTTGAGACTGCAACTCAATCACAATCCTTTCTTCATCGCCAGAAAACTTGCACCCACTACATTTCATCAAAAACCCACAAAAACCCACATCACAGAATCATCAAACACCATCAGAAAAACGAACCCATCAAATGACTAAAGACGCATACTTTTTCAAGTCGGGGCGGAGCTTGTTGACCCAACGAAGGCGACACGATTTGCCGGTCCGTTGAAGAAGGCCTTTGGAAAGAAGGGAGCTCCAGTCACGAGGGCCACATTTGCTGACATGTTTCAAGAGAACTTGGTCTTCATCAGCCTTCCATGGACCCTTTCTTATGACCATCTCTCCTTCCACTTCTCCTGAGGAGGAGGAGGAAGATGTTGGTGTAAAAACTCTCTTTGAACGTCTTTTCATTCTCATCCTTTGATGAAGGATGAGTGCTCTTCTTTTTTTACTTTGTCTGTGAATGGGGAAGAAGGGAAGAAACAAATTGAGAGAGAAATGACGGTTAAAAGAAATGACGGTTATTAAGGAAGGGAAGTCTCCCACTACCCATGCACTTTGCCCGCATTTCTCTGTAATTTAATAATTTAACCGTCATTTTGTATACTAGGTCAGGCTCAAAAATAAAATTCTAGTCTTTTGTATTCGGTGATGTGTGTTGAAAGGAGCAATGCTTGGATTCCATACAGAGCAATTATGTTTACAATTTTAAGATAGTTTTGTTTGAATACTAGCTGGTTTGATTTTATAATTGTCTTGTGTTAACAGAGATACTACTTTAGTGACGTGAAGTGTTACGGCTCAAACTGACGAAGCAGCCCAGTCATCAAGACCGGCGAGGACGAGACGTCTTCCGAGTCGTTTTAACGACTATTATCATTAGCTTAGGTTGTTATTTTATTTTATTTTATTTAATGTAATTTTTATAAACTAGAGCTTGCTCTCTTCCTGGGTTTCTTTACGGTTCTTTCCCCGGGACGCCTTTTATTGAACCGTTAGGGCTAGGTATAAATACCTTGTTAATCACCAAAATCAATAACAAGAAAATAGTTAGCCCTAATCTCCTTCGTCTGCCTCCTTCCCTCGGTCTACATCTCCCTCGCAGGATCTCCCTGCATTCCTCTACTTCCTTGGTTCGTTTGGTGCTCGAATTTGGTTACTTGGGTTGCAAGTTAGGTTTAGCTTGTAACAACTGGTGCTTTCATCCCGGAACTTCGATGGAATCACATTCCTCCGACGCTAATCCGTCTTTGACAGCCGCCATTGATCGCCTCGCGTCGTTACTCACAGCATCCCACGCGCAACTGGCGGAGAGCTTCAACACCTCGTTGACTACTTCGCACGAGCGGCTTGAGACATCTTTGGCCGCCTCGATGAACGCTTCTCAAGACCGCGCCAACGCCACCGTTGTCCCGCTTCTCGAGGGGGTTCAGTCCAGCCTTCAGCAACTGATGGCGACGGCCGGACAACACCACGTAGATCTCGCGCGCGGCCGTCAGGAGATTGCGACCGGCGCGAATCTCCAACCTCTTGGGCCGCCACAGCAGCAGGCCCTTCCGCAAGGCGTCGTGCCGAACGCCAGGGGCAATGGTTTACTTCCTGTCGAGCCGGAGCGTGCGTTGGGGGTTCCCGCCTTCCTCCGGCCAACCCAGCGGATCCCTTCGCACCTCTACCGGCGCCTCCGCCCGTCCAGATTCGTGCCCCGCCCGGACACGAAACCCTCCCACGTCTCCATGTTGACGCGCCGCGGTTCAACGGAACCGATCCTCAGGGATGCGTTCACAAAATTCAAGCCTATTATAATTATCATCATACTGCTGATTTTGACCACTTGAATCTTGTAGGGTTACTCATTGACTACCCGGCGTCGGATTGGTTTCGCTACTATGAGCTTAACAATGTCGGCGCGACTTGGCAACATTTCCTCCAAAGTGTTCGTCAACGTTTTGATCCTTAGTATTACAAGGATTACGTCAGTCTTGCTTCTCGACTTCAGCAGCACACTACGGTTCTTGCTTATCAGACTGAATTCGAACGCTTACTGAATCGGGTTACAGGGCTAACAGAGCCAACTCTTATCTCTTTCTTCAAAGGAGGATTGAAACAGCCTATTCAGCGGGAGTTGAACATGAGGAACCCGCAAACTCTGGCTCAGGCTTTTGCTATGGCTCGTGAGTTAGCCGCCACATATGAGGACACGGTGAGCGCGCCGTATAGTAACCGTCGTTGGACGTCTAACCCGTCACGGGCCACCACGGCAGCGGCCCCTAACACCGGCGCCACATCGTCCACCGAGCCCACCGGGTCTCAACCGAACCCAACTACAAACCCTAGCGGTAATTTTCCGTCTCGTCCTATTAAACGTCTTACATTAGCTGAACGTGAAGAGAGATCTAAAAAGGGTTTGTGTTATAATTGTGACGAGCGCTTCACTCGAGGCCATCGTTGCAAACACAGGTTCTTGATATTGGGTTGCGAGGAGTCGGATGATGACAACCCGGCCGAGGAGATTGAGCAGGAACCCGTGATCACGGGGGATGTGTCGAGCATTAATTCTATGGAGGGCATGCCTAGCCCGAAGTCCCTTAAAATCCTCGGCTCGATCCAGGGCTCAGGCGTACACGTGCTGATTGACGGCGGTAGTACCCACAATTTCATTCACCCAAACGTCGTCGGGAAATTGTCGTTACCGATTTCAGATATTCCGCCATTTCGGGTCTTCGTCGGCAATGGAGCGTTTATTCTTTGCTCGCATCAGTGCGCTGACACACATGTCACATTACAGGGCCACACGTTTCCTATTGATCTATACGTCCTACAGGTGCATGGGCCATAGGTTGTTCTCGGTGTTCAGTGGCTCCAAACGTTGGGCAAGGTTTCTCATGACTACGCCCAACTCACTATGGAATTCGCATGGAATGGCGGTATGGTTTTATTACAGGGCGAGCGTCAGGCACCGAAACAGGTTTCTATTCAGGCCCTTCAGTCTCTTTGCTGCTCGGATGAGGTCACTGAGTTTTTCGAGATTGTTGCTATCCCACCCGACGAGCCGACCACTGAGACGTCGGCCTTTATTCCGGCCGACCTGCCCGAGATTTTGCAGGAAACATTGCAGCGGCATAATTCAGTCTTTCAGGTACCGAGCGGTCTTCCTCCTGAGCGGGCGTGGGACCACCGTATTCACCTGCATGCTGGGTCTCGCCCGGTGAATGTCCGTCCTTACAGGTACCCGTACTTTCAGAAATCTGAGATCGAAAGGCAGGTTCGGGATATGCTAGAGCAGGGTATCATTCGTCATAGTACGAGTCCGTTCTCTTCTCCAGCCTTATTGGTAAAGAAGAAAGACGGCAGCTTCCGGTTCTGTATTGATTATCGTGCACTGAACGCAGTTACAGTTGCTGACAAGTTTCCCATCCCAACAGCTGAAGAACTATTTGATGAGTTGGGCAGTGCAGTGATCTTTTCTAAGCTTGATTTGCGTTCGGGTTACCATCAGATTCGGATGCATACGTCGGATATCTACAAAACCGCGTTCCGTACTCATGATGGGCATTTCGAGTTTTTGGTTATGCCATTCGGCTTAACCAATGCTCCATCCACTTTCCAGGCAGCTATGAATCAGATTTTTGCTCAGTTTCTCCGGCAATTCGTGATCGTATTTTTTGACGACATTCTCGTCTATAGCGCCTCATTGGAGGATCACGCCCGGCACTTAGATATCGTCCTGCGCACCCTTCAGGAGAATCACTTCTTTATTAAGGGGAATAAATGCGCGTTTGGGACGTCTCGGGTGGAGTACCTGGGACATATTGTCACCAGCGGCCAGCTAGTAGCCGACCCGGCTAAACTCGCCGCAATGTCCGATTGGCCGGTACCGAAAACGGTGAAGCAATTGCGGGGTTTTCTGGGCTTGACTGGGTATTACCGGAAATTCATTCGCCACTATGCAGTGTTGGCTGCCCCTCTCACTACTTTATTGCAGAAGGACAAGTTCGTATGGACTCCGGCAGCCACGGACGCTTTCAACCGGATGAAAGAGACAATGATGCGTCCGCCTGTCCTTCAGCTTCCGGATTTCACTCTTCCGTTTGTGGTCGAAACTGACGCTTCTGATGAGGGGATTGGCGCAGTGTTATTACAGCAGGAGAAGCCGATTTCTTTCTTTAGTAAGGTTCTTGGTGTTTGGCGCAAAGGCTCCTTTGCCTATCACCGGGAAATTTTTGCTATTGTGTCCGCCGTGCAGAAGTGGAGACAATACCTTCTAGGCCGCGAATTTCTGATCCGGACCGACCAAAAGAGTTTGAAAGAGCTCCTATCCCAGGTGATACAGACTCCGGATCAACAATTCTTCATTCGGAAGCTCATGGGGTACAAATTCCGAATTGAGTATAAGACCGGCGCGAGTAACAAAGTTGCGGATGCTCTCTCACGTTGTATGATTGATGATGATCCCGCGGCTGTCCAGTTTTTGAGCTTATCGTCTCCACTGCCCGATCTATTACAGAAAGTCCGTGAAGAAAACTCTCGTATGGCGGACCTTCTTGCTTTTCATGAGGCGGCCAGCAAGGGGACGTTGCAAGCCCCGTTTCAGGTGCACGCCGGCACACTTTATTATGGGCATCGACTTGTGCTAAGTAAGTCGTCGGATCTCAAGGCCGAAATTTTGCGGGAATTTCATGCATCTCCGACCGCAGGGCATCCGGGTGTCGACCGGACATTTCGCCGAGTAGCGGAAGTATTCTATTGGCCCGGGATGCGTAAAGATGTCCGCACATTCGTGGAGGCATGTTCCATCTGCCAAGCTACGAAGTACGAGACCAAAAAACCCGCCGGATTGCTACAACCGCTGCCCATTCCACAACAAGTGTGGGATGACGTCTCTATGGATTTCATCACACACCTACCGCCATCACACGGCCAAACCACCATATTGGTCGTCGTTGATCGTCTTTCCAAGTACGCCCACTTTGGTACTTTGGGGGCCTCGTATGATGCGGAGAAAGTAGCAGCCTTGTTTGTTGAGATAGTGGTCCGCCATCATGGCATCCCGGCCTCCATCGTCTCCGACCGTGACGTTATTTTCACAAGTTCCTTTTGGAAAGAAGTGCATCGGTTGAGCGGAACGACCCTTCGCCACAGCACGGCGTATCATCCGCAAACCGACGGTCAAACCGAGGTGAAAAACCGGGGGCTCGAGCAGTACTTACGAGCTTTTACGCAGGGACAGCCGAAATGGTGGTCGGAATTTTTGCCCTGGGCTGAATTGTCTCTCAACTGCGCTTATCATGAAGGGATCCAGTCTACACCCTTCAAGGTCCTCTATGGGCGAGACCCGCCGCCAATCTGCCGCCTAACACAGCCCTCTTCACTTCCCTCACCGGCACTCGCTAACATTCAGGAACGAGAGAGCGCCCTTGAGCTGATTCGTGACAGCTTGCACAAGGCTCAGCAGCGTATGACAGCACAAGCCAACTCCCACCGGCGCGACTTGGAATTCCAAGTCGGTGATCTTATCTGGCTCAAGCTCCGCCCCTACCGTCAACACTCGGTGGCTCGGCCGCTTTCCACAAAGCTCGGTCGCCGGTTTTATGGTCCTTTTGCGGTGTTGGAACGAATCGGGGCTGTAGCTTATCGTCTTGAGTTGCCTGCGCATGCCAAGATACACAATGTATTTCATGTGTCCCTCCTCAAGCCTTTCGTTCCGACTGACGCGGCCCCGACAACGCCCTCATTTCCGGACTAGTTCCTTCATGATCGGCCCATCTCTCGGCCTATTCGAGCCATCGCTGCCCGCCAGGTTCTCCACAATGGCCAAGCTCGCACCGAATGGCTCGTGGTATGGGACGACGACGACGTCAATGCCGCTACTTGGGAGCCCGTCGACCAACTCCAGCTCTCCTTTCCTTCTTTGCGGCTTGAGGACAAGCCGTTGCTCAACGGGGGAGAGAATGTTACGGCCCAAACTGACGAAGCAGCCCAGTCATCAAGACCGGCGAGGACGAGACGTCTTCCGAGTCGTTTTAACGACTATTATCATTAGCTTAGGTTGTTATTTTATTTTATTTAATTTAATGTAATTTTTATAAACTAGAGCTTGCTCTCTTCCTGGGTTTCTTTACGGTTCTTTCCCCGGGACGCCTTTTACTGAACCGTTAGGGCTAGGTATAAATACCTTGTTATATCACCAAAATCAATAACAAGAAAATAGTTAGCCCTAATCTCCTTCGTCTGCCTCCTTCCCTCGGTCTACATCTCCCTCGCAGGATCTCCCTGCATTCCTCTACTTCCTTGGTTCGTTTGGTGCTCGAGTTTGGTTACTTGGGTTGCAAGTTAGGTTTAGCTTGTAACATGAAGCTACAAGAAGGGATTGAAAGCTTGGATAGGGCCGCAAGCTTAGGGCACAAGACAACGACTTATGTGTTGGGTCTTATCTTGTTATGTTGCGGGTTGATGGATGAGAAGCACGCGGGTATGAAACTCATCAATGGCCTCAAGGCTTGCATGGGCGAAGGGATTGTCGATTGTCGAATTAGGACAAGAGTCTCTCTTAGACACATGTGGCTTCGGAATGAGCTTGTTCGCAGGTGCAAACCGATTAGCTTACCTAAGGAGGGAACACAAGGGCATGATCGGTGTCGAAGGAGGAATCCTTGGAAAGGCAAATTTAGTGAGGGCGTCGGCGACCATGTTCGCTTCCCTGAAGACGTAGTAGAGTCAGACCTCCCAAGGCCAACTAAGTAAATCTTTACACCGCTTGAATGGACAAAAAAGCGGATGAGTGGTGTTGACTCCCTTGTGAATCAGGTGGACGACCAAACTGGAGTCAGATTCAACATGCTAGGACCTTCCGATGACCAAGCTCCCAGGCAAGAGAGAGCCCATCCAAGATGCCCCGAAGCTCCGCCTTCGGAACGGAGCAACGCCCTAAATTGTGAGCAAAGCCGCCCACCCAATTACCGTTATCATCCTGAATAGCCCCAACAGCAGAGGAGCGACCTTCAACGTCCTTAGTGCCATCCGTGTTCACTTTGACAAACCCGACATGCGGGATATGCCAAGCAATCAGCTCTTCCGTTCCCTTGAAACCGCTCGCCACCACCTTGCAATTACTCCACGCTTTGCTGTTTTCCTTGGCTTTCGAAAGAATGAAACCGACAGCATCACAGTTCAGATTCGTTGCCGAAGACACGCTCATTCCTCCACTTCCAAGTCCACCAAAAGCTCGTCGCAAAGATCTCCGCCCATCCCAGCTCCTCGTTGTACTTCCTTTTGCAAAGAATGTTGGTGTGAAGCCAACCTGCAAATTCAATACAGAAAAAAATCAGAGCACATAAGAAGCGGATTGAATTTGGTCCAAGTATGTTTGATGGCGTTACAATCCCGGAACAAGTGTATAAGGTCTTCGTCCGCAGGGCCCATACGTAAAGAAAAAAAAATTGAATACGCCTACTACCATCTTAAAGTACTCCTTTCGACCAAAAAAATCTTAAAGTACTCCTTCAATATACGTAAGTGCTTCAATGTGCGCAAGTGCGTCAAAGCTTCAATGTGCGTAAGTGCTTCAAAGTACCCCTATACAGTATAATAAAGCTAATAAACTAAGTTTAACCAGAAAATAAAGGTAACAAATTAAGCTATACATAAGACATACATGATTCAACCAAAAAAAAAAAGACATACATGATTTATTAATGGTAAGTTATTTTTAGAAGATTTGTAGGTAGATATTAAATAGATTTCCAAATGTTATTCTAGTTATACACTAAATGATTTTTTGTCAAATTTAGATTAGGGGTTTTATGGTAAAGAAATTGGTAAGGTGTGAAGGGCAAAAAAAAAAAAAGGCGCTGATGTTTTTGCAGCTATGAAACAATTTTTATTATTTTATGGGTAGAATTATTTAATTTTGACCAAAATTTGAGAGTTTTCAACTTAACCGAAACAGGGCCCATACGTAATCTTTGTACCAAGTTTCATTGGCGGGCACACAATTCCACTGTATTTCTCCGCTCTCTACGGTGTCTACACTAGTTTTTATTATAGTGAATGCTAATTTTTAGGGAGATGCTATACATCACATATTTTTACTAAACATCACACTATAAATTTACCTTAATAGCCTTTGTAAAAAAATTGTAAAAAAAACATATTAAGATTTTGTAGGATGCCTTAATTAACCCCAATTCTATGTAACCCTCCTTTTATATCTATTTGATTTAAATATATCGATTTTATATATGTTAACCCTATTGGTCCCTAAACCAAAAAAGTCATTAACATTGAATTGCACTTTCATGATATATAGTTATATACGTACACTCATGAAGGACCGAGGCACCCCTAACTACTTGATTAGTAGTTTCGGTAATGCTTATAAAATCCATTACCACCAAGCAGTGATTAATTTGATGTTGAAGATAAAACAATACTACGTAATAATTTTACAACCTTTTTAAAGCAATTCTCATTCTTAAAGAGTATTTGATAAAATATTTATGTGAAATTGTTTAACTTAAAATTTATAATTTTGGATCATGATTATTTATAAGACACTTTTCTCAATAAAAATGATACCCACTAATGGCTATGTAAAAGTGACAATTTTCTCAATGTATTTCTTCAAAACATATTCTTAAAGTTTATTAGAGTTGTTAAAATAGGAAAAAAAATCTCGCTATATAAAGGAAGTTATTTTAGTGTAAAGATTTTGCTTAACTATACAAATAATTTGGTTATTTAGGTAAATAATTTTCCATAATTAATCTAAGGGCTTTATTGTCAAAAAAATAAAAAAGTGTGAAGGATTTGAAAATTTGGTGTGATGTTTAGTAGTTGTGAATTTTTATGTTATCTAAATAAAAAGTGTTTTTTTCCCTAATCTTGGACGCATACCTCCTTGATTCAAGTAAACATTTCTATCATCTATCACTTTCGTAGCATGCAGAGCATAATAACGTTGCAAATTTAAGGCTATGGAAAACCAGGTGTTCTAGTGTACGTTCTACCGAAAACCAGTAATCATAGAGCAGGACCACCTTTATTTATTGTCAGTGGCGGATCCAGAACCGAACGGATGGGTGGGCGAACTTTAAACAAGTTTAATAAAACAAAATTTACAACGACAAAGTAAACTAGTTAAAAGATCACAATAGTGCATAAAAATTACATTATAAATAGTTTGAAATAAACAAAAGACTATATATGTCTATCAAACTACACGAGACTCCTTGGTGCGAGATAATTGACACCTACGAGTATCTAAACTTTGAAAACGATTCAAAATAGGTTCGTTTTCAATAGTTGCAAACACTTCTCTCTCAATAAATACCACCAAACTATCATTTAACCATTCATCTCCCATTCTGTTTCTCAAATCACTCTTCACATATTTCATGCCTGAAAACACCCTCTCAACAGATGCTGTAGCAACCGGTAGGAGTAAAGCTAATTCAACCAAACGATAGATGAGTGGAAAGATTCTATCTTTTGCAGTTTCCTTCATTTTCTTTGCAAGACTTCCGAGGTCCTCCACATCAGAAAATCTTTCATCCCTTCTTATATCAACCAGAAATGATTCGAATTCTTGTGGCATCAATGAACAATCTATACTTGAGAAATCACTTGGATAAAAATGAGTAAGATGAACGAGCTTCTCCTCATCAAAATTAGAGAATCCATTCTTCGGATCAAGACATGCAAAACCATTAAGTAAATCTGTGCTTGCTTCAGAGAACCGGTGATCAAACTCAGTTAGAATTGAATCAACAACCTAGTATTTAAAGAGTAGTTGTAAAATTAGTAAGCACCCAACTTTAAGTAAGATATATGCAATAAAACTATAATAATTGTTAATTACCTCGGAAAAGACTTCAACCTTGTAATGGTGATAATTGGTGGTGATTTGTCCATCTCTCTTCACACGAACCAACCTTGGAACTGTCTGTTTCATATCAATGACCTCGATATCATTTTCTTGACAAAATGCCTCCACTGCTTGTACTAAGCCTTCCCATCCATTATTTCTATAATTTCGCAACTCGTTCTTCACAGCTCTAATCTGATTAATAGCATTTAACATGTTTTGGTCTCTTTCTTGCAAAGCCATAGATAATGCATTTGTCAGACCCAACAAACGCTTCATCAAAAACATAGGAAAGACAAACTCATAGCTTTGCATTTGGCGAAGCACACCTCTAACTTGGGCCCGAGATTCACGATCAGTGCCATCTACAAACACAGCTTCAAGAACTTCTGCAACTGAAGACCACATCTCTTTGAGACGAACTATAGTAATGAAGTGTGATCCCCATCGTGTATCACCAGGCCTCTTTAAAGAAGTTTCTTGATTTTTTCCAGTCCCAGATGAAATTTTTCCATTTTCAAGCTCTGTTACCTTTCTAGCATGCTCCAATTGTCGAAGATTATCAGCTCTCTTACATGAAGATCCACATACATTCACAATTATTCCAAGATAATTGAAGAAGTCACAAACATATCGATTCACCTTGCATACAGCAACAATTACCAATTGGAGTTGATGTGCAAAACAATGCACATACCAAGCACTAGGATTTTCCTTCAAAATAAGAGTCTTCAAGCCATTAAACTCACCTCTCATATTCGATGCGCCATCATATCCCTGACCTCTTAATCTCGATAAAGATAACCCATGTTTTGCAAATAGAGAATCAATACCCTCCTTCAAACATTTTGATGTTGTCTCCTTTACATGAACCAAACCTAGAAGTCGTTCAACCACTAGCCCATGTTTGTTTACATATCTAATCAGAATTGCCATTTGTTCCTTTAAAGAGCAATCGCGAGACTCATCAACTAGAATAGAAAATAATCTATCACCAAGGTCAGTCAATATTGCAAAAGTGGTCTCAACTGCACAAGAATGAACCATGTCTTTTTGCACTGACGGCGCTATCATTTGGTTATTTCCAGGTGCATTCTTGAAAACAACCTTACCAATCTCATGATTTCGTAGGCTATACCATGTTAACAACTCTAAGAAAATACCCCGATTTAAGGACGTAGCTGATTCATCATGTCCTCTCATAGGCAAACCTTGACACAGAATAAATCGAATGACATCAAGAGTAGCCGTCAGACGAATGCGATAGGCTTCTTCTCTTCTCAAATTACTTCCTTGAACAATATAACTCAGACTCTGTTTTTGATTTTTGAAATTATCCAACTCAATTCTCGCTTTGTTATGTGGACTACCAGCTGAACCAACATGTTCTCTGAATTTTTGCATTGCATTTTTCCAATTATCAAACCCATTCTTCGTAAATACTTCATTCCCCGGGTTGTAAACTTTGGACTTGAAAAGAAAGCACCAAAAACAAAATGCGGCATCTTTTTGAACACTATACTCCAACCAATCGAAATCATCAAACCAAATATCTCTAAAAGCTCTCTTATCTTTCCCATATGTCTTTCTAGGAAAATCATGACCTTTGGGCTGACAAGGACCTTTGGCTACGTATTCTCTTCGTATACGATCTCTAATATTAATATCAAAACTCTCAATAGGCTTACGTAGTCCAGGATCAGCAACAATATCAGTCTCGTCAATCTCAACTTCATCGATTTCAATATCATCTAAATTAGATTCCAATTCAACATTCGTACTTAAAATATTGGGATTTGAACTTTGTGGTTGCTCAGAAACTCTAGGTCTTTTTGAAAAATATCTCTCCATTATAATCAACACACAAACCTATGAATTTAAAAAAATCATAAGTATTATTCTAACTAAATTTAATATAGTAATATCATTATGGCATCCACTAACACATAATACTATATAATTAAAAAATCTAATGAAGTATAATTCATAATCAACAAACAAACAAAACTCCACAGTCCACATATACGTATATCAATAATATTTAACAAATTAAATTAAGTAGTTAACTATCTAATTAGTCTAATTAACCAAATACATACCGAATTGCACCTGTCAAGTGATCAAATCTGCCCCCGACCCTCGTTGCCGAATGCCGAACGAAATTGTTAACTTGCAGAATTGGTTTGCACAATTGAATGGGGAAAATCATTAAATAGGAGGTTTATTTGGGCCTTTTTTTAAGTAGGTTTGGGCCTTCTATCTTTTATCCTAATGGGCCTATCTGATTTTTATTTTTTTACTAAAAAAAGCCCAAAACCCATCTTCTTCCTCCTCCAATATGACGATTGACGAATCCATCGACGGCTGCCCGGACTCCGACTGCAATTTCGCATCGCTCCCGGCCACAGTCCCACTACTCCTCTGCTATTCCGCCCTGCTCCGCCCCGCTCCCACCCCGATCCCGCCCCGATCCGCTCAGCCACGTCGCCCCGCTCTCACTACACCTTACTACTATTCCGGCGCCGATGGGGGGGCAGCCGCCCACCCCCGCCATCCCCTGGATCCGCCACTGTTTATTGTTATAGCTTTGATTATAATTGTCAAACGGGTCGGTTTAGTCGGATTCGTGTTCATTTAATTCGAGTTTGGGTTGAGTGTAAGTTCAGGTCAATCGGGTTCCGGATCAACTCTGGTCGAGTTATGACATCTTATCACATGGGTTCGAGTTGGTCAATGGACGACGAGCCCAAGATATCAATTTTTTATAATTATTAAAATAATATATGACTAAATAATATCAATAAAGCATATTATAATAGTAAGAATAGTTTTATTTATTTCATAAATATAATGAATTATGAATCTAGTGAACCCGACAAGTCTTGCGTCCAATCTCACTCAATTTATTTTGGGTTTTGGGTTTAAATTTTCGGATTTCAATCCTAAAATTTCGGGTTGGATTGAGTTTTCACGACTCTAGCTTCAATACTTTAATAATTTGAAAAAATTAATTCCAGCATTCATGTAACGTTAGGTATAGCTCCACGTTCTACGTTTATGAGTAAACCACACATATTAAACATCTTTCTCCATCACGTAGACCAACTATATATAAATGCCGGCCCTAACAATTGACCAACCGAATAATTAGGACCAGTACGTGCATTCCTTGACCACCGAATCATTAACCGTTTGGTTTGATTCCCTGAGAATGAGGAATGAGAATCAGGAATAAATGATTCCAGTATATATGCTGTTTGGTAGAGAAAATTCTGGAATCGATTTTCATTCCCAGGAATGGCTCATTCCAAGACTGCAGGCTAATTTGATTTCATCCGAAAATGGCAGGTATCATCCATTCCAAGAATTGTAATCGCTCATCTTGAATCCAAAAACTCCAGAACCTTAAATTATAATTTCTAAAAGTCATAAACCCTTAAAATCATAATTACGAACCCTAAATCTTAAGAATTTTTAACCATAATTATTATGAATGGCTCATTCCGATAACATACCAAACAACATGTCTTTGAAATGATTCATTCTGATTCCTGATTCCAATCCGATTCCGACCGTGTTACCAAACGGGGCCTAATTGCTACTACTAAATTAACATCAAGTTGCAGAAATTACTACATGCATCCATCTGACCATCGGCTTATCTAATTCTTTAGTACTTTGGGCTTGCTATACTACGTACATGAGAAATTTGATTGAATATATTCTTGGCCTCTAAAAATTAAGAAAATCCAAATTGGCAAAGGAAATTGATTATCAAGTATAATTAATATATATTTTATTTATCATAAAATATACTTCGTGCATTTAACTAAACCAACTTGTTTAGCATTAGGTTATCTAGGACATAAATCACGTAATCAATTGTCATTCTTATTCAAGGGACGTAGTAGAATGTTCTGTTTATTAGAAAGTTTGTTAAAAGTAATTCAAACCATCCGCAACCACCACGTCGATATGAAGTGTGATTATAGAGAAATTGAATATAACTTATATCATCTACGGAGTATTAAATTGAGCAATATTGATTATTGACTTTATGTATATATACTATTGGGCCTGTGGGCCGGTTTTTAGGATGAAAAGAAGGCGAAATTGCAAGGATGCCCCAATATAAGTTGGAAAAACAAAATGTACCCCTTTTTAAGCTATATAGCAATGGATGCCCTTTTGGACATTTTTTGCAATATCTACTTGTACATTTTTACTTTCTTTTATCTTAACAAAAAATTACTTAATTAGTTTTCAAGAAAAGAAATGCAATTTAAAATCCATTAAATAAAACAAACAATATAACGTCTGCTTCTTTAGATCGATGGCATCGAAATTCAAGTAGTTTTAACCCTTCTCTCTACAATATATACTGATGTTTCACTGTTAATTCTTATCACCAATCAGGTAGATCTCCACCCAATTCTCACTACAACACTAGTTTTATAGACTACAGAGATGAATTGATTTTTCCAATCGAGCAAATATCATATGCAATGTTACTCTTTCCCTAAAACAATCCGATGATCAGAGCTTTCCTTGGAAATGCAATGTTCTATTATGGATCTAGTAGGGACGTAATTACACAGTATCAACCCAATTTATACCGAATCGATCCCGTCGGAATGATAAAAAAACCTAGAACATGCAATTCGAAATTCAAAATTCGAATTTCATCTGATTATCGGCTAGAGCATAAAAACACACAGAGAAGAATTCATCTGATTGTGAGAAATGACCTAGCAAGGGAGGAAACGGAGCCGTTGGAGTGCTTGGAAGCGTTGGATCATTCAGGATGGCTGATGTTCCGGTGGAGAGAGACGACGTGGAGGTCAGAATTGGAAGTGGAGGATGAAGAAGACGACTGTTGGGTGGTGGGTCGGAATGAGCGCTTTTACAGCCCCCAGACTTTGGGTTCCGATTGGGGCTTCTCGTCTCCAATTCACACGCACTCTCTGAAGAAACATGTACAAAATAGTTTTAAAATTAAATTACTTTTTTTTATTAAAAATCCAAAAGCGGAGGGATTTGGGCAGTCTTTACAATTAAAGTGGGCATTGATACAAATGTTAAAAAATAGAGGCATTTTTACCATTTTAAAGTTATTTTGGGGTATGGGCTGCTATAAAGACTGAAAAGAATACCGTTATATTTAGAAGCTAAAATCTATAAAAGATGGAGTAATTTATAAACCCAACTAAAAATTTCAAATTACCTTTCAGCAAAGAAAATTAAATAACCATATTTGATGGAATATTTTTTTAAAATATTTTCTTTCCATATAGAGCTTTGATATATAATATCCGAAATTAGAGTACACATATACGGTAACTTTGCTACAATTGATCATATATATATATATGCTCTAGATTTATAGGTCAAAACTCAAAACACGTTAATCAACTACTAAAACTTTTTAGTATCTGAAATCTGAAACTGCATACATAGTAACTTTCCTAATGTACAAATTCACACTCTTTTATATTGTCTAATCTATACATTGCTTTCTACCAAAAACAAATCTATTACAATATATTCTACCAAAAATTATCTATTACAGAAACATCATATTGTATTAATTATACCACATCACCTATTTTTGTAAAATAGTACATTAAACTTATTTTTTCTCCCACAATTGTAAAATCCCCGCAAAAATATATCTATCTATTTTGATTTCTCTATCTATCAATCCACCAATTATTATATACTACATGATTTATCTATCTTTTTAACCTAAATATATCAATGGCAATATGTCTATAATATATTGTTAAATAGACAAAATAAATTCTTAATTGAAATCACGTAAGATAATAGTATTAATTTTATAACTTCACCCACCGGTCCCAAATTAGCTAGGTGTAATCTATCTAATACAACGTTGTCTATCGATCAAAAAACAAACAAAACAAAAAGGAAATCATTGGCTTGTTTTGGTGGTAAAGGATACGAATTGAACAACCCAGTAATCTTCTCAGTTCTGCTAAAAAAGTGTTTGTACTTTCAATGGCATTGGATAAAAGTTGCAAGGAGCGAAATCAGAAAACCTTGGAAGCTACAACAATGGCGAAGAAGAGAAGTTTCAAAAAGACAAAAAGAGCAAAGGCTATTGCAAATAACAACATGGCGGGGTCAAATTTTGTAGAGTTGCTTCCAAGTGATCTGATTGCAGAAGTGATTTCTAAAGTTGCCTCTTCTTCAGTGACCGATTTTGCTAACTGCAAACTCAGGTAATTAATCAAATCAAGTGTTTTTGTCTCTTTTTAAATTTTGGTTTAGATTGTATTGACTCACACTATTAATGACATATATTGCTAAGAATATTGTACCAATACGATTTCAATTCGTTGATTTTTTGTTGTTGTTCAACAAGGTTTAATGAATCTTTTAGGTACTCTCGTTCATGATTGTGTGCGTACATAACAGCTACAATAATTGATTCAATGCCTAGTTTAGAATTGTATAACATATATATAGTGTGTAATTGCTATAAGTGTTTAACACTATCCTGTTATAAGGTTCTAACCTAAATAGTGAATTTGTTTGCCATGCATATTTTACGATCAATCTTCTATGGAGTTTACTCAAGGTATTGTATTTGGTATAGTTGTTTTGGAATGTATTACTTTTTCGATCACATTGCTTTTGAAGATTGATCGTAAATCAAATTGTATAGGTACCTTGTGATCAAGTTTTTAAATTTCAGTAGGAATTTTTTATTTGCCTAATTAGCTAGTGATCGATCGATTTAATGATATATAATTTTCTCTTCTGACTAGAATCATCTTTACGTAAGTATATATGGCATAGCTGACAAACCTACTTTTGATTCTATATAACTCGATCAGATCGAGTTGAACTTGTGCATGTTCTAGGGCGGGCTCATTTCAATCTTGTGGAATTTTGTTCTCTTCTTTGATCGAGCGTTTTTTCTTGTGAAATCTTATTAGCATGCTTTGTGAAATCTTCTATGCATATGCTTTTGGAATTTGTTGTGTATTAATGACATGAATTGTACGTTGGAGTTAGTTGCAAGACGTTGGACCAAATTGGGAAGGAGAAGTATGTGATTCGACATGTCGGGGTCGAAGAATTCCATATCTCGCACCGTAGTTGGCGCCACATAAACGACGCCCTTGCCTACTCACAGCTATGTGCCGATTGTGGTAATCCCGGAGCATTATTCCTACAAGGAATGGTAACTCACTCAACTCCTTATATATATCTTCTATTTTAAGATATTTAATTTGTTTGAATACCAACGCGCGCGTTGGTTTGATCTTATTGTCGTGTGTTAACAGATACAATACTTTAGTAACGTGAAGCTACAAGAAGGGATTGAAAGCTTGGATAGGGCAGCAAGCTTAGGGCACAAGACGGCAGCTTATGTGTTGGGTCTTATCTTATTATGCTGCGGGTCGGTGGATGAGAAGCACATGGGTATGAAACTCATCAATGGCCTCAAGGCTTGCATGGGGAAAGGGATTGTCGATTGTCGAATTAGGACAAGAGAGTCTCTTAGACACATGTGGCTTCGCAATAAGCTTGTTCGCGAGTGCAAACCGATTAGCTTTCCTAAGGAGGAATCCTTGGGTGGCGGATGCGTATCTTTTGAAAGACGAGGATGATGCGCTCTTCTGTGAGGCTTGTACGTGCGTATTTGAATCCAAGTTCTTTTGTTGGTTGTTCTAGCTCTAGATAGATATTCGTGTTGATGAAAAGTATACTAAGTTAAAGAGATTATATATATTACGACCTGCATATATATATATATGTATATTTAAGCGTTTTCCATGTGCAATTAAATTGAATGTTGGATGATATGAATGATACGGAGGAAACAAAATCTATGAATGATACAGATGAGAAGTATGGGAGCTCAATCAGTAATTAATAAATTAACCTCAAATTGCAGAAATCTACTACTCCCTCCGTCCCCGAAAGATCGCCCGTCTTTCCTTTTCGGTCGTCCCCAATAGTTCGTCCAACTCTATTTTCTTTCCATTTATATCACATGCTTTTACAATCTTACCCTCATACAATCTCATATATTACACCCGACCATTATCCAACGTTCGCATCAACTTTATCACTTTTTCCTATAAAATTATCTCCAACCAATCTTATATATTACTCCTTTTTATTACCCTTTTCATCAACTTTATCACCTTTTCCCATCACTTATCAAAATTTTCCACTTTTCATTAATTCGCATGCAAATGTGCTTTATGGACAAACTTTAGGGGACGGAGGGAGTATAATACAGTATAAAGGTAGAACCCATGTCTGTGTAAAAAATTGTGCCACATCATCAAGTCTGAATAAAATAATGATTTTATTTTTTTACATTATATTTTCTTAAAATAACTCATATAATTACTTGGCATCTTTCCTTATATCTACTTGATATTTTACTCAATTTTTGATATAATAAGATTTTTTCCTATTATGATTTTTTAAACAAATTATCCATATATGAATAAAAATATTGTAGTGATTTTTTTGATATCTTAATAGTTTTTCCTTATTAATTAGCATACGTTTTTGTCATTATCAAATCTTGAAGAATAGTGAAAAACAATTTACATAAGTCAATATTATATTAAATAAAAATATACACATGAAAATTTGAATAGAATTATTTTAAAAACTAACATTGTATTAATAAAAGTACATATATATAGATTGATAGGTTCGGACTCCGGTCTATCAAGTTTGGGTTGCAAAATCTTGAATTAAAAAGAGTTTCGTATCAAAATTCGATCTCGAATCAGTTAATTCAAGTTTATATAATTACATTACCCGTATATGGTACAGGATTTGTACTAATTAATTACTACAGGCCTCCATCGGCTTATCTAATTCTTTAGTACTTTGGGCTTGCTATACTACATACATGAGAAATTTGATTGAATATATTCATTCATGGCCTCTATAAATTAAGAAACTCAAATTGGCAAAGGAGAGTGATTATCGAGTGTAACTAATATGTATTTGATTTCACATGATTTTATTTATCATAAAATATACTTCTCGCGTTTAACTCGAGTGTGACTAATATGTATTTCATTTCACATGATTTTATTTATCATAAAATATATTTCCAGCGTTTAACTAATTAAACCAACACTTGTTTAACATTAGCTTTTTCTAGGACATAAATCACGTAATTAATTGTCATTCTTATTCAGCCTAGTAGAATGTTCTGTTTATTATAAAGTTTGCTAAAAGTAATTCAAACCATCCGCAACCACCACGTCGATATGAAGTGTGATTGTAGAGAAATTGAATATAACTAATTATATCATCTATTAAAATTCAGCAATATTGATAATTGACTTTATGAAATATATATGCAGTATAGTTTAAAAGCCGTTGTACGCGGTACACATGCATGTTTTTTCCTTAGATGTTCTAATTAATTTTCTTTCTTCAAATTGTATTTTGATACGCCCGTATATGAAAAGGTGACATGCACAATAGTATACATTAGAGGCAAGATTCATGAAGAAGGATTTGAAGATTCATGGAGCTGACGATGAATGAATTTTGACTTTATCCCATTGCAATAAATTAATATTGACATTGTAATGTAATTGTACTTGGTGAACATCCATTCCAGAAGCTTATAATGTAATGTACATTCCATATACATTAATTAGTGAGGCGCGCAAGATTATGTTCATGGATTATTTGAAATTTCAAATTTTCATCAAAAATGAAATTGGTACGTGGAGGATTTGAGTATTCAAATTTTCACCAAAATTAAATTCGACCTTATCCTTTGCAAGAAGTAAAATACTATTTCCTTATAGAAAAGTTTAACATATTTGAGTAAACGTTAAAATTACTGATAAAAATACAGAAAAAATCGCCCTTCAAATCCCTTAATCTGCACAAAAATACGCATGACAAATGTGAAATTTTGCTAAATAACATGATGGAATGATAAATCTTGTTTAGGGCTTGTTTCACTTTAAAGTGAAAATAATTTTTTGATTAAAAAATAAAATTTTTGGTAAAAAAATTTATATTGAGAAACGTGAAATTAAAAATAAAATAGAATATTAAAAAAAGGTAAAATAAATTTTTTAAATGAAAAAATTGTTCGAGATTGAAAAAGAACAAGCCCTTGACGTTACTACAGTAAAACAATTTATTTTGTATGGGTGAAATTATTTAATTTTGAACAAAATTTGAGCGTTTTCAACGTAACCGAAACAGGGCCCATACGTAATTGGTACCAAATTTCATTGGCGGGCACACAAATCCACTGTATTTCTCCGCTCTCTCTATACACAGAATGTCCCCCCTCCCTTATTAGCAGTACCTTTCTCCTATTGAACGCCATTTTCTCCGCCGTATTCTCCTCTCTTCACCCTCGTATATATACCCAAAAACACCCCCCATTCTGCATATCCCAAACAGAATCACAATTACCACTCCTCTGAAAACCCTCCCTTCCTCAATTCACTCCATCCGCCACCAAATTCCTCCGCCGAATCGCAAATCCGGTTCGAAAATGTCGAATTCCTCCGAGATCGGAAGACTCAACCACCACAATTGCTCATCGCATTCCGGAGACGAGGAGGAATCGCTCTCTCTCTGCGACCTCCCTCTCGAAGGAGGAGCAGAGCGAGAGATCGAGATCGAGATCGAAACCGAAATCGGCGGCGAGGATCAATCGGCGGCGAGAAATCCGAAGAGCAGAGCGAGCTCGGACTTCGATTTCGGCTCGCTAGCGGCCTCGCTCTCCGCCTTGGAGTCGGAGATGTGCGCGGCCGACGAGGTCTTCTTCCGCGGCCAGATCCGGCCGTTCCGCCACTCTATCAGCTCCGCAACCGCCTCAAACGCGACCAGGAGCCTCTCGAGGTCGGAGTCCATGGACCGGAACGCCGGATCTGGACTCCGGAGCTCGAGCACCAGCCGGAGCTCGAGCACCAGGAGCAGTAGCATCAACAGCACCGCCTCGGCCGGGAAACCGCCTTCGGTCAAGATCCGGAACCAGTTCCACTCGTTTCCGAGCCCCAAGCCCTACGCACGCGCCGCCAACGCGCCTCGCTCGTCGTTCAGTAACAAGAGATCGTCGTCCGCCGCGGTTTGGGAGGTTTTCCGGCTAGGTCTGGTACGGACGCCGGAGATTGAGTTGGAAGATCTCAAGATCCGGTGTGGTAAGTATCAGAGCGCCGGCGGAGGGAGATCCGGCGAGGAGGATGGGGAGAGTGTGAGGAATGGGAGGAAGCAGAGGAGGAGGAGGAGGAATGGCGGTGGAGGAGGGATGAGTTTGCTGAGCTGTAAGTGCTCGGCTGAGGCGGTTGAGCCGGAAAAGGTGGGGAAACGGATGGCGGTTGAGAATAATAAGCAGGCGGAGGGGAAGGAAAGGAAGCATGAGGTGTCGACACGTCATCACAGGACGTTTGAATGGTTGAGAGAGCTTTCGCAGCCTGTTGTGCTCAACGACGTCCCTTCCACCTAAGATTTTTTTATTACTTTTTTAAAATTATGTAATTATCGAAATTAATAAGATTTGTGGTGAGTAGAGTCTAGAAGGATGATCGGGAAAGGGGCGAAAAAAACTCGTATTTATGGAGCTTCATATGGAATGCAATACATAGGTCTCTAGTATATTCGTTACTATTTGAACTCGTACACTTATCCCATTAAGAAAATAACAATGTTTTTAGATTTTTAGAAAAATCACAATGTTTTTTATTAGTTATCTTATTTTCACTTTGACTTCATTTAGTGCTAATTGAAAACATTTCAATTGATACCGTAAGGTTAACCAATTTTCTTGTTAGCGTCTATGAAATTTTAAGTTTTATTGTTGACGTCGATGAAATATCGAGTTGTCTATCTTCAAATGAAATTAATTTTATATTTTGTCACTTAAATTATTATATTCATGTCATAGTACTTCAATATGAATGTCTAAACCATCTTCTAAACTTAAGATATAAAGCATATAAAAATAGTTTTAGAGCTTTTACATGAAAAAAGTCCCTCACCTTTACAAACTTTTAAGGACATTGAAGGGTACTCTTAATAATACTTAGAAAAGTAATACAATTGGTGAGAGATCCAAACCAATGGAGGTGTTCTTAGAACAAACATGTTTTAAGTATTTACTTGAATTTTTATTTGGACTATTGTCATTTTGAATTTAGAAGTACCATTTGAAATTCAATTGTCTAATCCCAGTCTCCCTAAATACGTGTACTTTCATATTCCACTAAAAATAAATGATCATTAATTTTCAAACTCCACCAAAATACACTTGATGGATTTATTTTCAAAATGAATAAAAACACTCATCCGTTAATACATACAAACCCATCACAAAAAAAGATTAAATAAATCAAAACTTAAGATCTGAAAATTCTTTCCATTTGTAACATTCTCCAAAATTCTTGGAACTTTGCTTAGCCAAAAAAACATTCAAGATTAGTATAACTCTTTTCAAATCTGAATTAACCAAATTAAAATACGAGACCTTTGGTGAAATGGGAAATTTTGAGCTACAAATAAAAAGCAGTTAATTGAAGTCGGACGTGGAAAGGGTTTTGACGTCAGAGTTGCTAGCGGTAGAGCATTGAGCATAGTATTCGTTCCGTGCATGGCATGCCGACTGAATAATTACACTTTTACGTACTTTTTGTTCGTCCTTTAATTTGAATCTAATCATATGTTTAAAGATAATGGGCAACTACCAACAATGTAGTATCTCCCTGGCTTAGGATTGGTATCAATTCTTCTCAAAAACAAAAACGAAGATTGGTATAATTTGTCTTTTCGCAACGTGGTTAGTTCTCAACTTAACTATTACTACTCCATATGGTCAAGAAGGCCAATTTTTTTTATCAACAAACAGAGTGGAGGTTATTAGAAAATCTATATCTCATTGTTTTCAAGTTCCAACAGGGGAATTCCCTTCTCACCAACCTCGCTCAACCTATATTAATGAAATGGGTACATTTTTGTAATTCAGGTCTTTATACTTTGAAATATTCAAATTTAAACTTTACGTTTTTTTGTCTTTTAAAAACTCGATGTTGATTTGACTAATTGTGTTCAACTCACGTTCGTAATTATGCCTTTAGGTCAACATTCACATCTTTTTAATCTTAGGTAGAATCAAATAAAGGCTATCAAACATATAAAAAAAAGGCGAATATTGGCCTCTTCGTTAATCTTTATTTAATTACACGTAAGATTAACAAAAGACGAGTATTGACCTAAACGCGCAATTACGAACATGAGTTGAATGCGATTAGCTAAAAGTGCTTAAAAGACCGGAAAATGTAATTTTTAGGAATCTATTTGAATATTTCAAAGTACATGAACTTGACCGACTAAAACGCACAAGTTCAAGAAGCCGTAGATATATTTTGCCTTAATGAAATTCTGCCTCTCAGTCTCTTTCATACTCATTCTACTCATGTACGTACTAATTAATTAATCATAGATAATAATTATAATAATTAAAAAAACAGTATTTAAATATTCTAAGGAGGAAAATGGAGGGTAGACTGTAGACATGATGGATGGAGGTGGATGGTTTCCATTGAAGCAAAATAAAGCACAACTTATGAGGCGTGACAAAATAAGTGGATTATATAAGGCTATGGTTTTTAGTGATCGATGACCCTCATCATTATAAAGTCTTTTTATTTTATTATTGTGGAATTGTTTTGACTGTTATTAGAGTTTGTGTATTGGTGGGGAGAAGATTGTTGGGCAATGCATATGCATGCTTAAATTGCTTTGTGTTGTGAAGTTTGGATTCTCGTGACAACTCGAATGGAAAAGCCAAACATAATAATACTACAACACTACGATCGAATTCATTTTTACGTATACCAGAAACAATTATTACTATATATAATCATGAAAAGGTAATAAAGAAGTGGGCGTGGCGTGGGAAGCATAAAAGGCGAAAAAAAAAACACACAACTGTTCGGATGGGGCATGATTCATGAGCAATCACAATAGTACAATACTTTATAACTCTTTTTTTGTAACGAAAATAAACTAGCTATATACATATATGAGGGAAAAGTTTTTGGGAGGAATTGATATTTTTAACAAGTTGACTTTTGAAGAAAATACAATAGGTCATTCATTAGGGTACCACTACTTTGCACAAAATGAGATCAAGGTAGTATTATATACTCCATCATATCAAGAATGAAATCTATCATTTGATTCATATATAGTTTTTATGGGATAAGTTATTAGAAATAGTATCTTATCTTTATTATGTTATTATGTTAGGATAGAAAGATTGTCTTGATATCCATAATATTATCTTGTTAACCTTAGGTAAGATATTATTTTTTATATTAGGTTAGCTTATATTATGTTTTAAATATTTACTTGCTATATAATCTGTGTATAAACATAACAATGACAAACGCTAACCTTAATTGTGGACATGGCTTATGCCCACAACTTCTATCAAGTTACGAGTTTGAGTGACTCCCTTTGTCATCAATTGGTTTTAGTGTGGACCGTATGAGTTTATTATGTAGTTGGCTTACCGCGCATATGTACATGAACCAACGTGTGAACACCACGTTGGATATGACCCACCGAATTTAACAGAGATTCTCACCAAAAATGAGCTCCTAGCTTGATGATATAACAATCCAAATACGAAAAAAGTTAATGTTGGATTTTAATTATTTAGAAAGTTTTAGACATTATTCTTTATAGAAATGGGGGTTTATATATTGTTTAGAGTAACAAGTTTCATAAACGAAAGTCTTGGTGTTTAGAGTAACAATTAGAAGGATTGAACCTTATATAATATGTTACGGAGTATAATTGTTGTTGTCATCGACCGATTCGATTCTTGAGTTATAGATAGTCTTCTGAACCAAAAAAAAGAGTGACAATTAGAAGGATTGAATAGTACGTTATAGTTGTTGTTGCACTGCAGTGAAAATCTTAGATTTGGAATAATTCTTTCTCTAAGATTGAATCATCAACTAAAACCAAATGTGGGGAGAAGATTGATTAATGACTGTATAGGTAAATGGATAAAAAAGAGACCTACGGAGTATAAGAATAATGATTACACAATTAATGGCCACAGAAGCTATCAATGACAATCAATGTGTTGCAAATGGCAAAAAACTTGAACTACCAAATGCTTATAATGTTCAACACTCACCTAGATATGAACCCAATTGATCAATATACCGCATATAATAACCCTAAGAACAATGACACCTTGGCAACCGGCCAGCGTAGCCCTCTATATGGATTTAATTCAGACTTCTGTTTATGTTATTGTAAGAATAAATGTGAAACTTGAAGGCCCTTGAAGCACATAGCTCAGTAGCCAAATATAAGATGGAACTAGTTTATTTAACTGTTAACCTTATTGAGTGGATAATGAGTTTGAGGTTTTCTTGAAAAAGGACCACATAAAATATTTTTATGAACTTGACTGACATAGTGTCATTTGAACGATGAAGTATTGTAACTACTGGGTCATATTCAAGATTAAGGTTAGTTTGATTTGGGATCAACTATTTTGGGCTAGATGGAATAGTGTCATTAGGGCTTAGGGTATAAAGTCTGTGAACCATGACAAAATTGCACATAAAAATGGCCCTTCGTGCCATACTTGTAAAACGAGGTGGTGATTTTATTTGGGCTTACCAAGTCATTCCACCGATCCACTATGCATATACTTTTCGGCCCAACCTCTTACTAGTGCACTTGGCACTTTGGCAGTGCTTTCAGGTCACACTGCGTAGTGTGTCCAAAAGGCCTTGTGTTTAACAACTATGCATAAGCTTACATTCTCTTCCAATACAGAGCATAACAATCAAGGCTCCTAATTGAATTCTTTCTTCTTTTTTTCGGTTGCCCACTGGTTCACCGGAGTTTCGTCTTGACTACATCCAGCTCGACCCGGGTCGCGCACCTGGATTTGGTTGGTGAGTCTCCCAAAGGGAATTTCCTAATAAAATCTCACACATACCACATCCAACAACTTCGTTTGGTGTCCATATCGGATATGAGTACGAATACGTGACTTATACCGGTGTATGCAAAAAATAAGAGTCTGTCAGACAACCATGCGACCACCTTGAACCCAAGAGGGCCGAGGACGATCCTCTACAGCTGGACCATGGCAAGAGCCATGGGGTGGCCGTTAATCACGCTGAGGTCACATGGCCACGTGTCATCCACCAGACTTGGTTTCCTGTCTCCTTAGGAATCAAGGATACAGAGGTACGAGCCTATAGAACTAATCCTGTTCAAGTAAGGTCGTGCCCATCTTCCCAAACTTTGTGCTTTTATACTAGTTCTCTTCCTTGTTCATGTTACGATGTGGGAAAGGTACAAAGGAGAGTGTGAATGTGTGATTGGACCTTCACACTACTTAATGGGCTTCATTATGGGCCGAATTTGTTGTTTAACTAGTTTGATCACCCTCCAAAGTGCATCTTTTTATCTTCTGAACTTTACATATATTCAAATGTCTTCATATTTTTTTAAAGAAAAGGGTCTTCAAATTTATATTTGACATATATACTCAAATGATGGATCCAACATTGACTTCACTTCTTCCAGATGTAGACAGTATAGTCCTAAGTCACAAACAATGTCAATAATATTAGGTGTTCGAAAATGAAATAAAACTTAATAAAATAAATTAAACATAGTTTTTTTTAGCAAATTAAATTAATAAAGATGCATATTTTTGTTACTATATAAAGTTAAAAATAACAATTATTATGAAACGGGTGTTGTTATTGTATGAATTAATTAATTGATCATAAACTTGAGGGCTTGACTTATAAACACCACAATGCACATAATAACACACACAACATAAAACCATTGAGCTGAGATAATAATTATTATCGCGACATTATACCACTGAAAGAGACCGATCAATCTTGTTGGTCAACTATTTTAAGCCATACGTTCGTACATAAGAAGGCAAATTGCACATGACGAAAAGGACGTCTCGGTCTTTTGTCAAACAAGCATAACTTCCATGAAATTTCCAAGCAAAGTTAGCCCACTGAAGGATCATTGACAATTTGACATTACATTAACAGACCCAATAATTTAAACAACGACATTCCATGATTCTACTTACGCTAGCTAGCTAGCTAGCCACATTTATTTCATGAAAAATAAAAAACATTCATCCATTCCACCAAACTTCACATCTACTACACTAATTAAGACCCCATGCACCCACATGTGTGCGTGGTTTCTTCCTTAGCTTGAACCACTTAAACCACGTCCCTCCGGCCACCACCAACACCCGGGCTCCAACGGGGCAGGCCCGGGCTGAAATGGGCCGACAAAACCCGACCGTCGAGCAACTCCACGATCGGCAAGAAGCTCACGCACCTCGGCACCTTGTACTGGTTAATGGACGCCCCTCTTGAGATCGCGTAGTCCATGAGCTCCTCGAACGTTCCAGGGCTCACGATCCGGATCTCAAGCGGGCCCACCGACCCGTCCGCGACCCGACACTGCCTATACACCGAGTTGAGAGACTCCTCCATCTCAAGGCAACACCTCCTCAATAGCTCGTCACTCGGCCACCCGCCGTTGACGTCATTTGGCACCATGAGCTCCATGTAGATGACGTAATGCCCCGGGGTGGTTTTGGCGTCAGCATAGCTAGTGTATTCGGCTATGGAGGCATCGGAGCCTTCTTGGAGGAGAACGGAGGCGTTGTCAACCGCCTTTTGGAGCTCGGACTCGTCGGTCTTGTCTGAGTCGATGCTAAGGAGGACGTTCTTGCGTCGGATGAAGCGGAACTCGGGGGCCGAGTTGTGGAAGCCGGTCACGCGGAGGACGTCGCCTACGCGGTATCGGTAGAGCCCGGCGTACGTGGTGACGACGAGCTCATAATCCCGGCCTACTTCCACGCTGGCCAGGTCCACTGGAGTAGTGGTGGTACTAGAGCCTGATGATGACGGCTCAAGAGGAATGAACTCGAAGTAGCCCATGTTGGGCATGATGGTGTAGGTGACCTCGGACGGGTCGGCCATGGGCTTTAGGTTAAGCCCGAAGTAGCACTCGGAAGAGGCGTACATGGTGCACGCCTTGGGCAGGCTGTCGCTATAGTAGTCGAGCGTCGGAATGTATTGGGCCATGGCACCCGTCACGATCACCTCGAGGTATTTGGTGTTGGGCCAGATCCGCTTGATGATCCCGGCCTCCCAATTCTCCCTCGAGCACTCGCTTTCGATGACACGGGCCAAGTCCGGGTCGGGCCTCATGATCCCGGCCATGGCGTTTCGGATCGAGGGGTCGGTGATCTTGGGGCTGAGGGTGCCTGTGGCTATGTCGTGGCAGAGGTCCTGGTAGTTGAGGTGGAGGAAGCGGATGGCCCGGAGGAGGCCCGAGGCAAAGACGGCTCCGACCCGAAGGACGTCGAGGCGCTGATAGAGTCCCGAAATCATCTGGGAGTACATGCTTTGGAAGGAGTCGAGGCAGAGGATGGACTCGGTCGGGCTCGTGTACTGGTTGTACGGGTCGAAAGGACGGTTCTTGAAGTTGTCGCTCTTGTAGTAGCTGGTCAGGACGGGCCGGGCCACCAGCCCGCCCGGAGTCTTTGTCTCCGCCTTTATAAAAAGGAAGCAAAGTGCCTTTCCTTTGTCCATCCCGGGAACATATCTGTTTGTTTATCATTAAAAAAACAATCAATATTTTTTGTCCTCGTCAATTCGAAAGACATTTTACTATAATTATATTCTAAAGATAGCTATATTTCATTAAAAATCTCTGCTATGTTGGTTGAAAATAATGAATATTTTATTTGTTTAATGCTAGCTAGCTAGCTAGGTTGTTGCAAATTGCAAAATGAAAGAGTGAGAATTTGGATGGCTGATCTTCACGTGTTTAATTCATCAAAACAGATGAATGGACCACAAGCTAATACATCTGACTTTGAGACGTCTATGAAAGTGAATAGTCATGGCATAGATATATGCGCTAATTGACGTAATATAAACAAGATAATATGTGCAACTAATATAGAGTACACCAAGTTGATCAAGGCAACTAAATATCACAAAAATATACAAAACTGATTTGAAAGCTTCAACAGTAGTCAAAAGAAGAATTACGTACAAGTTCATGACGGGCATTAGAAGGCTGTAAAGAAGCTGTCTTCTGTCCAACTCCTCCCGTATCGTCGGCATCAGTTTCCGTTCACCTCCCGACGTCCCCGAACTACAACACCAACATACAAAAACGAATAAATACGCGTCATCGAGTCGTTTCTTTAAAACCTAAAACTATATAGTGCTCCTTCTGTCCCACAATATATGTCCTTTTCCTTCACAAATTACAAAGGAAAAGGGGTGGTATATATCAACAGAAGTTGTCGCGAGTATGTAAGAATGTATTTTACCTAGTGAGGAACTCAGAGATGGGGTGGGACGACAGGATAGGAGAGAAGTCCCCGTTGGCGATACGCTGGATATCCGGCTGGATATCCTCGTACGTCACCACGGGGACCCGGCTCTTGAAGGAGGGGCGGTCGGTCCGCCCCTCCAGACGGTGTCGCTCGAGGTACTCGGTGTTGGCGTTGCGCCCGAGTATCTCGGCGAGCACCCTCTCTTGCACGGCGTCGCAGTTCTTGGTCACCTCCTCGATGAACTCGATCGCCTTCCCATCGCCGCTGATGTCCTTCACAACTCTCTCCACAGCCATTTTTGTGTGTGTTTTTGTGGTTTCTTGTGTTTGTGTTGTGGTGAAAGAGAAGGGTGACAAGGAGGGTTTATATAGGAGGGATGGGGGAGTGGGATGACGTGGCGGTGACGCATCACGGGCCACGTAGGCGGAGTAGGACGACGTGGCAATAGGGCTAGGGGGACAAGAGGGGGACAGCCGGATGAAACGGATATTTAGGGTGGGGATTTGTGTAGGGGTGAGAGGGGGACAGGGTGGGCCCACCTGCGGGCTGAAGAGGGGACAGGTGGGGTCCACGTGGCAGGGCTCTCGAGCTGAGTCTAGTTGGAGTTACGTGAGTGAGTTGGAGTGGTGCATGGCACAAAGAGACAAATACCTGAAAATGGTCAGGGCGCAGAATGAGAGGGTCAGAGACGGTTCAAATTTACCGAGTAATTAAAGGCCTATTTGTTTATTAATTACAGTATGTGATAATGGTCTGATGAATAGTGCAACAAAGTTTGAATTCCATGTCACTGTTTTTATGGTTTTCTTCACTACATGTCACTGTTCTTGTGGTTTTCTTCACCAGAATTGAGTTACACTACTCCATATGGTTGCTGTTTTTGTGTTTGTTACAATACAGTATTTTGTGTGTTTTTTTTTCTCGTTTTTCTTGTTTTTTGTGATTGTTGATTTTTTAATTTCACAATTTAGTAAGCCTGTCTGATATATTAATTAAATTATTTCTTTATAAAAAATCACACTAGTTATGAAGTACAGTATGTTGTAATTATTGGGCTTATCATTGTTACATATACTGTACAACATTTTATAACATTGTCATTTATTATTTGTGAAGATTGATTATGTATAACATCAACCTTTATGTAATACTACATATATATGATCAACTTCTAAGGATTAAAAATTTACGAATCATCGTCGATGGTATAATTAACCTATAGAGCTATTGCGATTCGCCTTAAGTGGTTGGGCCTATTTTACTAAAATCACAACTTTTTTATACTCCAATATATGTTCTTGTATTACATTTGAAACTCATGCATTGAAAGCATTTTAGTGGCTATCATGGACAGCATTTTGCTAAAAATCATGCATTGAAATTAAGCATTTTCCAATGTTGTTCCAATTTCATGTGCTGATTGTTTAATAAATTGAAACATGCAAGGTGGAATATATGAAGATTCCACTTATAATTTTTTTTTAAATCAAACTTAATTCGGGTGTATGCTGTATATTCTGTTTTTGTAATAATGGGTTATGCATGTTGTGATAAAATTACAATACAAGTTGGTATTTTGATCGATTTTATATTTTGATTGCTTATATAGTAAATGGAAACATGCAAGGTGCGTCATCTGGATCGGAGATGAGCTCATAAGATGCAAGAACATAATGTGTATCTGGCATTTGAATTCCCCCTTCCAATAAAATAGTGAGGTCTGAATAGATAATTAACTTTGCAAGTTTAGAGACCTTAGTTTATAAAAATATTGTTTTCCCCAATTAATTTGTTAGTGTTACGTACGTAAGATAGACTGCTAAACGTAATGTTGTATGCATACTATAACACTGGGTTGTTATCTAGCTAGCTAGTACGTGGGTCTAGTGGGAGCGAGATATTTAGTCTTTTACGCGTATGTTCATGAGGTTCGCACCTTATATTGTTTATAAAAAAATAATATTTGACCCAAAACATTAATATTGTGTAGTATTATACATATTTTAGATTTTTTTTATTTTAAATGATCAAAATAATATTCGACCCAAAATATTAATGATAATAATAATTAAAAAATATTAAAAAATAATTTATAGATACGAGAAATAAGATAATTTAAGTTTTGCATTACTTGCATATATAAAAAAAATATTCATCATTTATCATATGTGTGTATATATGAATTGGCATATTTAATTAGTTTGACAAAATGTCGAGCATGTTGGATTTGTTTGAATTATTTGTGTTGATTAAACATCAGATAATATTTCTTTTTGATAAAAAAAACATCAGATAATATTGATTATTGTAATCGTAAAATCAATCCATCTATATACTTTTTAAAATAAATGAAGTTTTCAAAGTCATAGGCGCAAGCTAATCCTCGATGTTGTTAGGCATCAATACCTTCTAATGTTTGGTTTCCGTATAACATGACAATACTTTAATTGTCAAAGACGTTACTTAATTTGATATGTCCTTTTATATACATCAGTGTCATCGTGCACATCATTTTAGAAATTGTATAATTTTAGTTTGACTTGAATTCTCCGCTAAATATTCTCGACGTACGCCTCGAGTAGGTTGACCATTTCTTTTATGTTAAGCAAATTGCAATTCACATCTCAAAGTTTAAGAGTATTACGTTTGGTGAGTCTGAAAAGAAATTAGCCTAGTTTTAAAAATAATTCATGTTAATGAGTAACTATTCATTGTTTGAAAAATAAAAACTATATAGATCGATGAAATTTTGTTGGAGAGAAAAGTGTCCCACATCGGACATGGTAAAGTCCCTGTCAATTGGCTTAAGCTTTTGGGTTGAAAAGTGAATTCCGACTCTATATATGAAATAGTTAGATTTACCCACGTTGCCCAGTTTTTTCGGCCCACTGGAAATCCAACACATTTTTACTGAGCAAGGATAACAGACTGGAGTCCCTAGCCTGCACAATGGTCCCTGATCGATCTTGTACAAACAAAACAACCCATCAATCTCTCTATCCCTGAAACCATCCATAGCTATAGCTCCATGCCACCCCATGCCATTTATTTAACTATATCATCTAATCCATTTCTTTAATCCAAAATTTATAAATTAGTCCATTTCTATTATCGGAGTATAAATTAAGTAATATCATGCTAATATATAGAAACTCCCACCAAAGACTTAATTTGTTTACAAAATAATCTGTCTCGTATAGTACAACTTTTCTAGATTTGTTGAGAGTTGTACCGAGTGCATGATGATGGTACGTAAGAAAATTCAAAATTGACGAAATGAGCCCCGACATACAAATCCTATGCCGACGGAAGCAACAATGACTTGTGAAGTTGGATGAGAGAAAGGCAAAAATTACATGCAATCTTTCTCGATGGCCAAAAAATCAGAATTATTGACTCTTCTTAGCTTAGAATTCTAAGGGCTTCATTAAAGGATAAGATTTTATTTGACTATGTACACTTACCCATCTAACAGAACTAAGTCATTTTTTTGGGGGGTAGGTTAGATTATAGGATAAAGGTTTAAATTAGAGAAATATAGGGTGAAAATTATACATAACAAAAAAGTGGGGAAATCAAAGTTAAAAGACCAAAATATGACCAAAAAAAGAGTTAAAAGACCAAAAAAAGAAGTATGAGATCGATAGGAAAATGAAAAAAGGAAGTAGTGTTTAATCGAATATATATGAACGCTCTAAAGGAGGACACTTTAAGCATCCCATATTAACATTTGTATGAGATTAACTTAACAATATATACAGGAAAGTTTGGCTTGTAATATTGTATTGTATTTGTATGTATAAGTGAAAGAAAGATTTTCCAACATTCAAAAAGGAAGCTAGCTAGACAAAAGAAGATATGATGATGGCTTTGAGAAGTGGAAGGTCACATCTCTAATTTTATCTTCTCCCCCTTTGTATATCATTAGAAAGTGTGTTTACAAATTACAAGTGCAAGTACTTAAAAATTAGTTTTTTCTAAGTAATGGCAGTTTATTTGAGTATTAAGTTTTAAGTATGTTTACAAGTATAAAATCAGCCCATTTCTTTATCTAGTTTAAAAGAAAAGCTATAATGATTTTTGTTACTAGCTAGCTTCTAAGTTAAACTACTTTAAAAGCAATAACAATTCTTCATTTTCATAAAAAAGTAAAAAGATAAAATGTGACAACACTTGAATTAAAACTTGTTTTTATTATTAGTTAATGTATACAAAGATTTATGTTTTTTAAAATACTATAACTCTTTTATAATATAATTTTTAAACTATCACTTTATAAAAAATTCAACTAATTTTTCAATTAAGTGTACAAACATATATACCCTATATTTATACACAAAGATGGAGTGATTGTTGTTTCTTATATAATAGGCTTTGAAGCATTTCTAAGGAAGTGTCTACATACATTTCATTCCTCGGTGTACAACTACTTTTTGCCAAGATTGCAACCTATTGATATTGAACGTCTATTTTCAAACAACTCTTTATATTGTCGGCCTCATGGCTCCGACTAATTTCCCATCCTTTAACAACTTCATATTGGTGGATTTTTTTATACTTTATATCTAAACTGTTAACAATACCTTCTCTATTGTTTTTTTTTTTTTTAGATGTGCCCTTCTCTATTGTTAGAATCCAAGGATTTTATAACTTTTAACGACTTGTCACAAATGCAAGTCAGTATTTTAACTATTTAATACAAAACTTCTAAACATAAGGCATTAATGTTTTTCAATATATAGCATGGAAAAAGTAATTTGCCTTTCTTTAAATTGTACAACATGGGGAAAAACGAGAAAAACAATAATTATTATACATATATTATAGTTTAAGCCTGTTTTAACTTCCGTGTAAAATGAGAAAAACTCTTAAATTGTTAAACAAAGGGAATAAGTGAAAGGTAAATAAAAAGTCGATTGTTTTAAAAGTATGTAAAGTTTAATCATCAGAATTGATATGATGTTTCGATTTGTGCTCGTTTAATTATCTAGTAAGGGTTCATTTCATATTGATGTCTTAAATATCGGATATCAGATATCAAAATGCAAGATCTTGTTAGGATGGAGTTGGAAAAATAGTTCTACGTAGAGTTTTGTAAAATCTCAGCCTTTGATTAATACCCATTGTGTAAGATTTAGAAATAATTAAAAAATCATATCACTTTTTTTCCCACTCGTCCTCTTTGTTCCAATCTAGAAGAACTTGGCCAAGGTACGATTCATTTAGCAATAATCATAGTATTATCAGTCATATCCTCTTGACAAAACGATTCGGATTGTTTGTTATGGGCACTTGTAAAAATACAAAAGTACACAACTTTAATGAAAGCATTTTTCAATTATATGTCCTAAGGGCACACCTTTAGAATAACAAGCTAATATTGGAAAATTTTGATAAATCAAATTTGGGATTTAAAAGTTTTTTAATGAAGGTATAACAATTTCTTCTCTAGGGCTTAACTTCTATATTTAGTATGTTCATAATGTATTCACAATAAATTAATCGCTAATAAAAATGCATTGCTCCGAACCATCTTGATTTACACCCAGTAACCCTAACCCTAGCCTATCTAATTCCAGATTTTCATGACACACTTCTTCCACAAATGGATCAAATTAATCTAACAATGTCCAACATAAATTGATACATGTAATTTGATTAATTTTATACACGTCATCCAGTCTTCTCGGTCCACTAGAATTTTACACTCTTTCTAACATTACCCTTTTACTTGCAAAGCTTTTAAAACATGTAACATTACCAATTTGATAAACCATGTATAAGTTTTAGGAGAAAACCTCGACATGATAACTTAAAACCAACATGCATTGAATTCAAAATTGCTTTAAAACTTAAAGTTTCATCAAGTCTTTTGCTTTAAAAAAGTGTGGAAGTAACGAAACAATTGATCGAAAAGATTCATCTGATACTAATTAACCCGGCCATCAAATTAAATTATTGGTTCATAAAAGGTAGCTTTTTGTGACAAGACTTTGTTTGTAACACTAGTTCTTGCCGGCCGTAGAGCATTCCAGCATGTATGAGACAAGGTGAGACATTTCACAATGGAGATGAAAGAATATCATTATGTTCCTCTCGTACTTGGATTGTATTAGGTCAGCTGTTGTACTTCTTCTCATATTTGAATGAGTACAATAATTCACCACAACGTTCATCACGAGGTAAGATGAATGTAATAGTTGAAGTCCGCTGAGTCAAGAGTCACTTGGCAATAGACGTGGGGTAATACACGTCCGTGTATACGACGTGATAGACCTAACACATAATTTGATAGGTTTTATCCTAAAATTAATTGATAATAGAAGAAATAAATCATGTTCTAGTATTATAGGCACTTTATGTTTTCATTTCCAATATGGGAAGAGTTGTATCTCTCCACATGGCCAACAATCTTAATCGCAATATGTTCGGTTACACTTGATGTCATGCCTTAAGGACACGTTGTCCAACAATAGACGTGGAAGTCGGGACTCGTATCGAATAGACTTTGATATTAAATTAACGTCCAATAAGACAGAAATGGGGGGTTTCACATGCAGTGCCACATGTCGGGCCATGGCATGCTACATGAAAGGTCGTATTTTAAAGCGTATGAGTGAAGCAGTTTCGGGTCGGGTACCGCGATATGCGAGTCGCGTGCCCACCTACCACAGTAACGGGTTGGTGACGAACAAGACAGATATCGTGATAAATCAATCCGAACACAAACAAATTTAGACTCGATATGATTCATTTACAACTCTATGCTTAAACTCCCTTTGGGCTTTGATATATACGTATTAAGGGAACATTTTTGTACATATTCTACCCTGCCTTTTAACGTAGAAGTTCACCTTCGTTAAAAAAGATATGCTGGGTGCAAAATGATTACTGGAAGATTGCTTTTTGTATACGAAAGAGTCAAAAAGGCAGGATGAAATGTCTCTTTCGGTGAAAATTCACAAGGCTTATTATGAGTCACGAGGCTACCACAATTAGAGGACAGAGTAACTAATTTGTGTTTTATAAATTGGAAAAAAAATTGGCATGAAAATCAAAAATAGATTTTTTTTTATATTTGTTTGAAAAAATAAAATATTTTTAAAATTTTTAAATATTATCTCCAATTTGAAAATACAAAGAGGGAAAAAAAGATTTTAAAGGTAATCATAGTAAGATTGAGAGTGTATCTACTATTTTCGATTAAAAGAGAAAAATAGTAAAACACAAGTCATGAGAACACAATTACTTATAGACAAACCACGCACCAATCAACTACTCGAATTGGAAGAAATTAAAATGATCTACTTTTATAAATATTTAGAAATACTACTATTACAACACTTTAGACTTCTTTGTTCCTATAGCAACCACTTAATTAATTCATTTTTTTTTTATCAAAACCACTTAATTCATATTAGCACAACCTAATCTCCCTATAATCTAAAATCCATTTCAACCAATATAAGACAAATGAACCTTCTAACAAAGTAATCTTGTTGCATTTCTTTTGCTCTATGATCCTATATACTTTACCTTCAACGTCCCAGATCGCTCGAACGCATTTATGAAAAGAAAGAAAAGTGGCTTGTCCATTGTCCCTTCCATGAGCATACCCTAATCTTATCATGATTAGCTACGTAATCAACATTATTAGCCTCAAGATGATGTGATCAAAAGCATCAATTTTTGATAGACTCACTCATGTATAGTACTACGTTATGGCGCCTTTTGGTAGAAAACAGTGACTTGTCTTTCTCTTTTTGTTGCTTGCAAAGACAAAAGAGACGGGATTGACAGCAACTGTACAAGGATGAGCACATGTTAATTAAACTAGCCCAAAAGAAATTTGCTCCCTTCCCCTTTCTCCCTAACCTGCGACCCACCTTCCACTTTACTAATCTGGAACCCTAAAACTCGAACCCCTGCCAAGATCGGCCCTGTAATCCGCATCCTCCCTCTAATCCTCGCTTTGGTGGGGATTATGTCTACCCATATCCCTCTCAGAAACCCTTACTTTGAAAACCGCGAGTCGATTTGGCTCGTCTTTCACTCGAAGATTTGGAGAAAAACTAGAGAAACAAACTCTAATCGAAGGATTAACGAAAAGCAACCAGTGAAGCCACAAAGGGTTCGATTGGGCAATAAACCCAATACCAAATCTTGGAGGCGACAAGGGAAACAACGGGGTACGATGCTCCAGATCAGGGCTTCGTTCTCTTGCCTAAGACAAAGCATCAAGTATTACTACTACGGTTCAAATCAGGAAGGAGGGTCGGGAGCCAAGAAGGCACGGTTCGGTGAGCGGATTCCTGGCTATTCTCGGATAGAAGGATGGAGCGGCGATAGTGGAGGCCTCTCCGACGACGTATTTTCAGAAATGGGGCAAACAACTAAACACGCTAAGTCATCTCCTTTCTCTTATGAAATTTGGATTCCTAGAATTTATGAACAATTGCTTATATGCTTACTTGATATGTACTCACTGAACACTATGAGGTATGGAAAGGGCAATTGCTTGCTCTTTTCCCTACCTCCTATGAAATTTCTTAATGAACCATTATATATTGAACAAACTTCATGGTTGAAGTCCTTTGAACAATTTGAACCCAAGGCCACTATGGTTGAGGAGACCATAAATAGTGGTGCCAAAATGAACAAAGAACAAGTGATTTCCGTTGCAACTGTGGAAGGCAAACTCTTGAGCACCAGTGTAAGCCACGAGGACCTCTATTGGAAGTCTTCTCTGAATGAAATTGTTAGCAAGTTCTGCGTTGATAAAGAAAATTTGGAAACACTTATAGTGTATTGTATCCTGATGAGCATATCTATGCGAAATATCAAGCCTATCTCTGCTATTGATGATGATGATCGTCGTTTAGACTTGAACCATGTTGGTATGATGGCCCTCTTAGGGAAGCTTTATGGTGAGAATTGTAATAGCACCTGCGTATTGTGTATAATTTGTCATGACCTAGAAAACTGGAAAACCCTAACACTGGACAAAGATTCTTACATTGAATCCAACTCATTCTTAATAACAAATTCATGCAAATTTGTCTTTGATATTATAGCTATGTATGATGTTATTAGGAACTTTTGGCTGAAAACTAGTGTATACGGCACTATAGAGATTTCAGATGCTTATAAGAACAGCCTTATCATGCTTGAAATAACTGCAATTTTTGATCAGGTGGCAGATGTGAATAAGACCCGACAGCAAGACAATTCATCCTTGGTATGCCGGTCGAAAAGAGGATTCAACAGTAAAGAAAAAACAGCTGAAACTAATCATGATATGAAAACTCATGTGGTCAAGTTAACTGTGATCAATATGGATCCTTTCCACCTTAGAGAAACTGTGTTATGTATATTATATTTGATGAATGCCTCGGAAAACAATGATGAAAATCAGTTTATTGCTTGCACCCACATCATTTACCTGCATCTGCATTACAACTCCGGGACAAATCCAAGAGATGATTTTGTTGTATATATAAATGATCCTAGTAGAAAATATTATCTTGGTCATTGTTGTGTGTCTCAAGAAAGGCCAAGGACACAAGAAAGGCCAAAATACGTGTCATGCACGTTTAGTAGAATTGACTTGAACCATTCCTCTAAACACTTCAGCTCGTTATTCTCCCAGAACACACAAGTCACTAGCAAGATTGACTCTTTATTAAAATACATAGGTTTCTATTCGTGGCCACAAGTAAAGAAAAAGAAAACCGATCTTATACAAGTGAAATTTCGAAATTGTACTTATAAAACACTTAGTTATTATGAAGATCAGTATTTGGAATAGTCGAGGGATCGGACGGAAGTCCTTTTGGCCAGAGGTAGACTCCTTTTGTAAATTAGAAAAAATACAAATAATGGCGATCGTCGAAACAAAAACAGAAAAAGAACCAACCGATCAAGCATGGAGGCGCTCTGGATTTGACAATTTCTTATGGTCTCCCGCTGTGGGTAGAGCCGGAGGAATTTGTGTTTTATGGAAAGAACACCAACTTATTAATGAAACAATAGAAGTTATGATTCAAAAACCCCGGTACGTAATTCTAAAATACACACATCTCTCGACCAGATATATAATTGGAATCTGCTTAGTGTATGCACCACCAAATGAAAACGACAAGGATGACTTTTGGAAGGATTTAACCCTGGAAATACAAAACCTACATATCCCAACAATAGTTATGGGCGATCTTAATGAAATACAAGAACCCAATGATAAGAATGGTGGGGTGTACCCCAAGGCCAATAGATTTGAGCGATTAACAAAATTCAAAGATGACTGCCATCTTTTAGACATACCTACAACCGGAAATAAATACACCTGGAGAAAAAATAAAACAGAGATAGATAATACATATGAAAAACTAGATAGAACATTGGTTCATAATCAAATAATACAATGGTTCCCAAATATTTCGACAAAAAATTATGCCTTCACTTCCTCTGACCATTGTAAAATAGCAATTGAACTAAATAATGGACAAATGTTTAAAGCTCAACCCTTTAAATTTGAAAAAATGTGGATGCAGAGAAAAGACTTCAAAAACGTGGTAAAGCAAGCTTGGAGAGTTGACTACACGGGCTCCTATATGTTCCAACTAGTTAAAAAAACACAGTTATTTAAGAACCATGCCAAGCAATGGAATAAGCGAACACTCGGAAACACCTTTGAACAACTACAAATCTTGGAAAATGAACTTCTAAAAATTCAAATCCTAATCCAAAACTCACCACAACCAGCAATGATTCAAAAACAATTAAGATTGATAAATAAGAAGGAATGTATATTAAATTATCATAAAACATATTGGAAACAACGAGCTAAAACAAAACATATCAAATTCTCTGACACAAATGCCGGATACTTCCACAAAGTTGCAAGCGGCCGTCGAAACAGGAAAATAATAAGGGAAATAAGAACTAATGAGGGTACACAAATATTTGGAGAGAACAATATAAGGAATGAAATCCAACTTGATTTCAAAAAACGGTTTTCCAAAGAACAAATCAATAACGACACTTTAAATGAATACTTAAAACTAATAACATACGAGATATCCCCTGTAGAAAATTATGAGCTAACTAAGGCAGTTTCCAATGAAGAAATAAAAAATGCACTCATGCAGATCGGTTCAGAAAAATCTCCAGGGCCTGATGGAATGTCAGCTGATTTCTACAAAAAATATTGGGATATTGTGGGACCATCAGTTATCAAAGCTGTTAAAAGTTTCTTTCATTCGGGAAGAATGCTGAAACAAATTAATCACACCTTTGTTTCGCTATTATCAAAACGTGATAACCCGGTATCAACGAACCACTATAGACCGATTAGTTTGTGCTCAACAATATATAAAATAATTGCTAAAATTATCACAGAAAGACTAAAGAAAGTTATGAACAAGATTATCCACCCCCTCCAAGGAGCCTTCATCGCCAAAAGATCCATACAAGACAATGTCCTCATAGCACACGAAATTTTCCACTCCTTTAAAGTAAAAAAGGATAAGGATGGATGGATGGCGATAAAACTAGACATGGAAAAAGCCTATGACAGGCTTGACTGGGATTTCCTCTTTGCGGTTATGAAGAAATTCGGGTTTGATGACAGATTTATTAACTGGATAAAAGAATGTGTTAAAACAGTATCATTTTCTATCCTAGTAAACAACAATCCAACTGACCCTTTCATACCAGAAAGGGGGTTGCGCCAAGGAGACCCTCTATCCCCCTATTTGTTCATAATTGGGGCAGAAATCCTAGCTAGGAAACTACAACAAACTAGCATAGACACAAACAAAACAATCGGGTTTCCCATGACACGAAATGGAACAAGGATCCCATTTCTCTCTTTTGCAGATGACATCATTATTTATGCTAAAGCAACCCAAAATGCTACTGTAACAATAAAGAGAATAATTGACGAATATTGTGCAATATCAGGACAAAAAGTTAATTTTCACAAATCTGCATTCCAAACCTCTAAATTGGTATCAAACCAACAAAAGAGAACCATTCAACAAACACTCAACATCTCAACAATGACTAACTTAGAAAAATATCTGGGTTGCCCTATCATCAATGGCAAAGTAAACAAAGAAACTTTTGAAGAAACGATAGGTAAGACGAAAACCCAACTAGCTAAATGGAAAGCTCACTCCCTGTCACAGGAAGGACGAACAGTCCTCATTAGATCCAATCTTGCAACAAAACCTAACTATCTAATGCAGAACTTTATGCTTCCTACAAACGTTCATGAAGAATTGGATAGAATCAATAGATGCTTCTTTTGGAATAAAGACCGACACTACAAGCCGCTCATAGGATGGGACAAAATTTGCAGGCCTAAATCCCAAGGAGGCCTTGATCTCCGTAAAGCTGAACACATGAATAAAGCACTCCAAATGAAACTTTTATGGAAAATATTGTTTGAACCAGACAATATTTGGGTTCAAATTATAAAAGAAAAATATTTGAAGGGAGATAATTTATTTGAATATAGAGCAAAGTCGAGCACATCATGGCAATGGCGTAAACTAATAAGACTACGAAACCAATTTGAAGAAGGATTAATATGGCAAGTAGGTAACGGGCAGACCATTCGATTTTGGACTGACAGATGGGTATCACAGGAACCTCTAGAAAAGTATGCTACTTCCTCAGCGATAATTGACAAAGATCAAAAAATCAAAGACTATATATCAACCAATAAAACATGGAAAGAAGACGAATTGAGAAGAAACCTACCAACAAATATAGTAGAGTCGATTATGTCAACCCCCATCCCAGATAACGAAATCCATGATAGATTATATTGGGCCCCTAGTAAAAATGGCTGGTACTCAACATCATCTGCAATGGCCCACATAACAAAAGTACACTCGTACCAGAGAAACGATAATAGATGGATTTGGAAACTAGATACTATTCCAAAGGTAAAAAATTTCTTATGGAAAATGATCAATAATGGATTACCAACAAAAACTCGTCGACGCGATAAACAAATCTCGGTTCCAGGTGGTTGCCTACTGTGTACTTGTACACATGAAGACACTATACACTTATTCATTGATTGCAAACATACGAAAGATGTCATAAGACAAATCAACACAAAAACGTTGCAGATTCTTCAGCAAATAAATACAAATTCACAAAGCCCAAGATTAATTATTGATGAACTACGACAACAACTGACAACGGAGGAGTTTTCAGAACTGGCCACAATATGGTGGGCAATTTGGCATCAACGAAACAAACTTGTGTTCCAACAAGAAACAACCGACATAATTCAAGACTTAGCAAAATACATAAAAACACAAATGCATAATTGGGATCAAGCAAAACAATGGAACGAGGAGGAGATTCTTCAAAAAAATAAGAACAGACAACCTCACCGACGACAAAAGAAAAACAAAACTTGGCAAAAACCGAGGTATGGATGTTGTAAGATAAATGTAGATGGATCAAGGTTAGCAAATGGAACGGCAGTATCTGGCTCCATAATAAGAGGAACTATAGGGGAGGTTATTGATATATCAACAACCAAATACCAACAAGTATCGGCTCTAAAAATAGAAGCATTAGCATTACGAGACGGAATTAGAAGGGCCTTACAACTTGGAATTAAGAAAATTGAGATAGAAGGTGACAACCTAACCGTAATTCAAGCTGTCAAAAATATAGGGAGATGCCCTTGGGAAATAGAAATGCTAAGATCCGATATAATGGTCTCATTGCTTAAATTCGAAACTGTTAGGATTTCTCATGTAGGTAGATGTTGTAATACTGTGGCCGACCTTTTTGCAAAAATGGGCCATAGTCTCCCAAGCACTACCATTTCAACACTTCCAGAACTTCTCGTTCTCATCCGAAAGGATGCTCTAGGGCGCCCCCCGTAAGGGGCGGTCCCCTAATTATTACCTTTTCAAAAAAAAAAAAAAAAAAAAAAAAAAAAAAAAAAAACTAGCCCAAAAGAGATTAAGTGGTGGACCTCATGACTACGTACGTACAAGATATGTATACATGCATGATTGAGTAATTAAGGAGATACTGATTAACAAAACCATTATGACTACGTTACGTACGTACTACTAATAGGGCCGGGTCAAGTATACCATACGTACGGAACAGTAGAGTGGTAACTTAACTCGATCCGGCCACCATCAAGCCTAGTTGATACTAAAGGGAGTTGGCTCAAGTGGTAAGCGACCTGCTTTACATCCATGAGGTCTGTGGTTCAACTCTAGTGGATGTCAAAAAATTCCCTTTGGGAGACTCACCCACCAAAGCTAGGTGCGCGACCCAAATCGAGCTGGATGTAGCCAAGACGAAACTCTGGTGAACCAGTGGGCAACCGAAGAAAAAAAATCAAGCCTAGTTGATTGATAAAGGGAGGGGTTTGAAATTGAATGTGTTAGTGACGTGGAGGGTTACACACACGTCATGGACCACGTAAGCAGGAGCAGGTCAACGTGGCCACTATTTATAAAACTAGTGGGCCCTCCAGGAGTGGGCTTTGGAAGACAGGGAGGGGACATGGGCGGGCCCACCCATGAAGCGGAAGGCGTTAGCTGTCACGGACTCGGGAGAGGCCATGCATGGGCTACCTAGCTACATATATTAGTATGTGATAATTGGTGATGATGATCGATCGCTCCATGTCATAACTATTTTGTTTTTGGTCAGATGATGACTTGATTACTAGTACTACCATATCATAATGGCAAAAATGAAGCCCGTTTTGAGCTCAAAGTGGATGTTGTATGTACTGTATTACTTAGGTAAAAGGATATAATACAACGGGTTTTGAGGTCATTTTTGATGGCTTAATACATATAAAGGTTTTTGAGCTTGTATCTAGTACTCATTTAATACTTTGTACTTTTATAATTTTAACACCTCAATTTGATTTTTGTGAATTTTAAACCGTTAATGTTTGATGTGGCCGGCTAGGGGCGTATAAGTTGTAAAAAATAATGACCGGCAAATTGAGTTCAATAGTCAATAAAGTGTTACAACATTTTTTAGTGATTATCCGTTGCAACATGAACATCGTTAGATGTTGATATTTATTACCATTAATAAAACCTATGTATAGGTTACATCCGTAACATTTTAATGTGCCTATACTTCTATGTTTATTACTCTTTCGTCCGATTTAGAAAAAGAGAATTAAAATGGGACGGAGGAAATAATTACTTAACAACATCATTTGTTATCATTTTTAGAAGTTTCTTTCAGAAAAGTTGTATGGATATGATATATGGTTGTTAAACATTGTAAAAAAACACCAACAAACTTCGTACAAATATGTTTGGTATATATTAGACTAGCTAATAGAAGTATATAAATATTGGCTTTTTAGTAGCATGATATAGTATAAATTTTCTTAAAAATGTTCTTAAAAAATGGTTAGTGAATTTACCGGTATTACATTAGCTAGATGAGGCTTAAAGCTTGCCTCTTTACATTGAAAAGTCAAAAAGGGCAGAGGTAGACGTCCTCGTCTATGACATGAACATTCTCACATGGTTCATGCCTTCCTTAATAGACTAGGGGCTCTACCAAAATTCCACTCTCAAATTCGTTCGCAATGAGAATAATTAGGTTACGTTACTTGCTCCTTTCGAATCTTGAAATTTTAGCCACTTGTCCCTCAACATAGCAACATTCAACAAGAATAGAGACACCCTATAACTTACCAACTTCTTTTTTTCCTTTATCTCCTAATAGAATCTTCTTTAATTAATGCACTATTAGGAACATTTTATAAGATTTTATTGACATTTGCGGTTTATCTTGTTTGATAGTTCTCTCAAAAAAAAAATCTTGTTTGATAGTGTTTTTCCTAATGTACGTAGGCAATTGCGGTCTAACAAAAAAAGATTCTTTTAAGGTACAATATTTTTTCTTAAGTTTGACTAACTATTACCCACTAATACATGCCATATATCAAGGGTAACCGCTAGAGTTGTAACAACATAACCGAAATCCACTTTTGACTAGCATGTATAGTACTCATGCCCAACTCAACTTGATATACAACCGGATTGAATCTAAAACCACTTTTGACTAGCATTTATAGTACTCATACCCAACTCAACTTGATATACAACCGGATTGACCTATAACACATACATAACTTGAATCTAAAATGACCGAGCTCAAACCGGACCACAGAAACTCAATTGACATAATTCTGTGAGAACTTGCTACCAGCCAGTTGTATAACCTTTTTCCCATGAAAATAGTAGGATTTGAATCCGTGACAAAGGGTTCTATGCATAGCTTAGCTTAACAAAACAAAGCTTCACTTGCTATATAATGACTCAATTGACTCATCATGGGGCTCCTTCACCTGGTCGGTATAGGTTATATGAATAGCTTAACAAGAGAGAATAATAAAACTTGGCATTGTAGAGGATTTGTCCAAAGCCAAGTCCAGACCTGTTGGAAATGGAGCAAAACTAGCTGAAAACGGCCCCAATAAAGGCTAATTACATATAGACTAATAAAACCATAAAAGCATGTTCCGGGCTTGCATTTGCAGGCAGAAAGCAAAGCAAATCAAGCAAGTCTGACATGGTCAGTAGAGAGGTTCACAGAACCATTAGGGTAGCTAAAAGAGTTTAAGACGAAGCTAGACAGGGCGGCCAAACATAAGCCAAGTCAACAAAACTGTACCTAACCATAGACCAGTAGTTGTCATTCAGCAGAGTTTTAAACAAAAGGAGACATCCTACTAGAAATTTACTTGCACTTCAGCAAAAGAACATGGAGCTCGACACAGTTGGGTTGAGCTTGGGCAGCGGTGTAACAGGAGCAGCATTAGCAGCAGTCATGCTGCCATGGCCAGAGGACGTCTCGGAAACATCTTCAAACTTAATCCACTGAGCCATCTGGGTAGCCGCAAGATGGGCATAGCAGACGGGAGACACTATAAAAGAAGCAAAAGACAGATCAGGCTCCTCTGATATGTAATTGCCAAATTAGCACAAAGATACAGAGTCATTAGGCTCAAAGTACTTACCCACAGATATGGCAGTAGTGCTCCTCTGATAGCTGCAAATTAACCAAACCAATTAATCATCAGTCCAAGAATCTAGGTCAGTGAGATTAATAAATCAGAAAAAGCCACAAGAGTTGTTCTACTTACACATAGGAAAGGTTGTGCACAAGCTCTTGCAGATCATCTGGTGAAATACCAATCTCATCGTGAAGGATATGGTAGTGAGTTGGTCTTGTGGTCCCCTGCCATAGGACACACGTATGTATATATTAAATGACTAAGAAATGGAATGAATTTAGGAAAAGTTGAAGCAGAGGTTCAGTTAAAACTCACTATCATCCCCGCATGAGCACACAGGTAAAAGTCATAGTTTCGCGGGTGGCACACTTTGTTGTCAATTATGGTTCCTGACATCCGAGAAAATAATAAGCATAATATCATGGGAAAGATGATGCAAAAGAAGAGCTTAAGATAAGTCTGATAAATTTACCAGGAGGAACGTTGTCAGGGTTGCCAGGTTGAAAGAATTTAGTGTGATGATTCTTCTGAGCAATAATCACCACAAATTTGGGCTCCCACTTTTCATCCAGGAACTTGCAAGCCTGCAGGTTTGCAATATTGTAAATTATTCGTGAAATCTATTAAAAGAAACCAATTCAAAAATCAGTCAGCAAAGGAACCTCTATGATTTGATCCAGCTCAATGTTCAAAACTTGGTTGAACTGAGATTCACTGACACCATCCCTGCAAGATTCAATAGAACAGTAGAATTAAAAGGGAGCAGAAAATGTAACCTTAACTACAAAAGGAAGGGAACAAACACATCTTATTTCTACAGATGAGATCAACAGCATGAAAGAGAAATCAACTGCTGTTAAAAAATGTCACACCTGAATATGATGATCTGGTCAGGCTTCCTCTTTCCAGAACTTGTGTAAAAATCAATCAAAAGCTCCCTGAAATCAACAGCAATGACACAATAATGAAAAAAAAAATTGCCTCACATAATGATAGTAATTGCAATCTACAGGATGGATTCACAAATCCTGACAAAATTAACTGCAGTACTCAATGTAGAAATCTCACCTCATTATCCCCTCATCCTCAGTGTCAGACACACGTTTGAACAAATTGTCAATCATTTCCACCTTGGAGGACTGCGTCCTCACACATGCCCTGTAACGGGAAATTGATGGCCATGCTCTTGAGCTCACAACCTACAAGTTACAATCAAACAAACTTGATTTCACCAGGAGATGACCAAAACAAGCTAATACTTTAATGCACACAGAATTAGTAAACCAATATTACCGCTGCAATAGAAGGAACATCAGAGCGCCCTGGAGATCCATGGGACACATCCATACCAAGTATCAGTGTTGGAACCTTTGAAACCAGAGGCATGGCCGGCGTACGCTCAATAACTAGCATGGAATTAAGGCCCCCAAGCTGTACAGAAGGACGATCAAAGGCTAAGATATAGTGTCTAGAGGCAAGAACTATAAAATCAAAAAATATCTTGTTACCTTTGCATTGATTTTCAGAAGCAAATTAGTCAGATACTGATCATTGACCCTTGTTGGAGCCATGCACTGAGTCACAACACCTAAATCAGAGAGGCATCTCTTTTTCCAAGGCCCTGAAAAGTAGGAGAGACATATAAAAACTTATGGATTGATGAGATATATTGGTCAGATATGAAGGGCAAAGAATTTACCATAAATATCACAGTTCTTCCTTTCAGGCAGAATGCACAGAAGAAACTGAGGAGCTCCAGGGAGCTTGGATTGTATATGCTCAAGCATTTTCTCGACTCTAACCACAGGCGGAGCTCTTCGGAATTGTGAATTCTCGTCAAAAACCTCGGGAAATGGGTCAGCAATTTTCTGACAGATACAATGGGTACACATCAGTCGTTAATCAATAGCAAAATAACACAAAAGAAGATAAAACTAAATACAATACAGCATTCACTTACAACTCCCTTCATGTTACCAACTTTAATCAGGTCCCGGATAATACTCTTCGGATCACAGCGGGCAGAAAAGTTGACAACAGCCCAGCGTTCTATCTTGGTAGGATCCACAAGTCTCTACAAAACATAATTAGAGATGTGAAACACGGCAACATAAAGAAGCTTCCAAAATTTTTGAGAAAAATAACCTTGTTGTTGAAGTTCCAACGGCCGTTTCTTGGAAAGAAGTCCTCACTTCCAGATTTAAGCTGAAATCAAATAAAAACCAGTCAGGACAAAACCTATAATATTTAGTGATAGTTATCATGAAACAACAATAAACAACACAAGTTCACAGAAGAAAATGCCAAAACAAACCTTAGGAGCAGGCAAAACGCGACCTTCAATTTGAACAAAATCCTTGCTGATCGAGATCCCACAGGATTTTAGCATTGGATCCGCATCGTAGTTACTGGTTCTCAAAGCCTGTGAATAAACAAACACAAAGTTAAAGAACAACATTCAGCCTCATACAGTAATAGTAGTGGTAGGTGCTTTACATTGCTCAAAACACTCATCCTCTCTTGTGGCTTCTGCCTGGACTTCTCGACAAGAGATGCCCTTTGAAGGTTGGTTAAAGCCTTGGTGTAGCGCTGAAGTGAGACAAGTGTACAAAGCTGCACAAGAAACAGACATATATCAACAAACTGGCAAAAACACCTTTTACCCATTCAATAGTAGATTAACAACCTCCACAGGTACGAAATTAGGACGCTTTGGTTTGCCAACATTGATGCATGGCAATTCTTTAGAGTACTGCAGTTGTACTTTGCGGATATTGGTAAAATAGTCATAGACTGTGATTTCAGTTTCTTCAGGATCACCACCACTTCCATCCCTGTTTCTCTGCCTCAACGAAAATCTGCATCAACAAGCAACATTAAATCCACATCCATCTAATAGAACATAAGGACATCAGACCAAGCAAGAGTAGTTTAAAAAGTACAACAGGAAATACATACGTCTGCTGATCGCATGGAAGATCGCTCAAGCCAGTTATCTTGAACTCTTGGTTTGATGTAGTTGTCTTAATTCTCAAGTTCTTCAGAGTTCTCTTAGCCTGAATTTAAGAAGACAACAAAAATGAATGTGAGAACATGTATTCAGAGGGTTTCACCCCTTTCAATCATATAACCCCCTTACCTTAGCCCAGTCAATGGTAAATGGATCCTTAACATTCTGGCTTGAAATAAGAAAATCCACAAGAGGTCCAGGCTGGACTATCATGGTTGTTGAAACGTCTACACACAATCAAATGAACAATTATAAGCATAATAGTATTTGAGTGGATATAACATATAGGAGTACGGGTATGAAGCATAAACCAACCAATGTTCAAGGACAAGCCAGCTTGAGTCCCTCGAAAACTAGAATGGAAACCCCTGCATCCTAGAACTCCAAGCCCTACATCAGCAAAGTTCTTGGGATCATTGAAGAAAAACGATTGACGCACAAGAAGACAACCCCTGCATAAAACAACAATCTCCAGTTATAGAAATCACAAAACATTTAAGGCATTAACCAATAAACATTCATTAAACTCACTGTTTGGCAGCATGCTGCCTCAGAACAATGTCAAGAACTCTTAATGCTTCTTGGGTGTTTTCATTCTCTTGTCCCTTGATAACATTGGCTATAGCCTGCATTGGGATCTTAGCAGCAAAGCTGAGTTCAACCTTGTACTGCTTAGAATGGTAGGGCCTCCTCACTCTTTTCCTGTCCGAGTCATTTGGTGCATCATGCGTAGGGCTGGCATTCCCATTGTTCCTGCAGGTAGAGTAGGAGTCAGTACAAGCAAATAGAAATAGGTAATAAAGAGCAAAATAATGATTGAAGCAATGTATGGATTGCATGCATACAACAAAAGAAATTCAGCACTTTTACCTGCTTGAGACCACATCTTCTAGCACAACCATGAACTCCAGCTTGTTGTTTGGCAGTTGCCCAAGAGTGAACAAACTCTTCTCTCCATCATATGCGAAGTCCTTGCCTCCTAGCTCAGTATCATAGGTCTCTTTCACCCTGTCTAGAATTTTCCTTCCAACACCCTTTGCCTCAAAAGGGGTCCCATCCTCATAACAGAGATTGACCTGTCATTAAAATTTTTGAACTCTAGTCAGTTACACACTTAAAACATAATGAAAGTGAAATCAGATGAACAAAAATACTTACACTGTAGTGAAAGAAGTGCCCATCAGTTTTGCCAATGTTCACTTTAAAATGATTGCTCAGCAATGGGATCTTCTGGCCCTTGGTTCCCAATCCTGTCCTAGCTATTGGGAGCCTCTTCTTCTTTGGTTCTGTATCCACTTTTAGAGGCACGACATTTGGTGGGATTTCAGGTGGTGGAGGTGGAAGAGCATCAGCAGCTGACCCATTACCTTCCTGAGGATCCATGTTTCAGGCCTGACAAGTACATGACCAAAGTCAGCAAGACTAATCTTCTTAGAGTAATCATCTTTCAGACCAAAGTCAATGCCCTGGATTACAAATCATGACCGCAAACAAAGCAGGAAAACATCACCAAAGCATATAAAGGAAAAAAGGGGTTGTAGTGGGCGTTATCTCTGCAAATTAACCTCAAAACATGCAGTGGCAGTGAAAACTAAGAGCAAAATAAGTAACATAAGCATATTATAAGGCAATAAGAAATTAGGGTATGGACAAAGCTAACAGGTGTCTAAAGGGGCTCTATTCTACCATGAGAATTAACTAAATCGCACAAAGGAAAGGGAAAACACAGTCAGTATACTATAAACGTTTAAACTAAAAGTCAAACTAGCAAACTGTGAAAAGATCAACCATGAAAATAAAAAGACAAAGTCAAAGAATCGACATGCATCACACAAGGGGCTGAAAGATGGATCCTCAAGAAGCTAATAACAGGCATAAGGCACAACATGTAATGTCTTAGAAGCTAATAACAGACATAAGGCACAACATGTAATGTCTTAGAAGCTAATAACAGGTATAAGGCACAACATGTAATGTCTTAGAAGCTAATAACAGGCATAAGGCACAGCATTCGGTGGGATTCATATTTCTGCAAATTAACCTCAAAACATGCAGGGGCAGACAAAATTAAGAGCAAAATAAGTAACATAAGCATACTATAAGGCATAAAGAAATCAGGGTATGGACAAAGCTAACAGGTGTCTAAAGGGGCTCTATTCTACCATGAGAATTAACTAAATAACACAAAGGAAAGGGAAAACACAGTCAGTATACTATAATCGTTTAAACTAAAAGTCAAACTAGCAAACTGTGAAAAGATCAACCATGAAAATCAGAAGACAAAGCCAAGGAATCGACATGCAAGGACCAATTGAGCAGAGCCCGTAAATCTAATCCAACCCAGGTAAGAAAACACGAGCCAAAGGGACTGTAAAGTCTAATAAACCCCAAAATCACCGGAGTAAAACAAAATAGGGAAGCAAAACACGATAAAAGGGAAACCAGAAGAAATATACTCAAAAGCGATCGATTTTCCAAACACAGAGAACGGAACGCATGAGAATAGAAAACAACAGCGATGACCTAAAATAAACAAGTTCTTACCGAAAAAACCCCTAAAATCACCCACGGAAACCGAAAACCTAAAATCCGATAACGTACAAAAAAAACCCTAGAAATCAGCCCACTACAAGAGAACACAAGAGATTTCCTCAACGAGAAACCAAAACAGGAGAAAAATCACACGGATCAAGTCAGGAACGAAGCCCAGAGTGACGATCCTCCGTACAATAAACGAAATCAACCAGTTTTACACAACGAATTCAAACATCCGTCTCAAAAAAATCGAATTCGAGCGAAACAACGAGAAATTTCCTCAAAAACCCACCGGAATTTAGTCAAACCGACCGAAAACGAGCCGAAACACAGAGATCAAACCAACATTGCGACAGATCTCAACCAAATTCCGTCAAAAACAAACCATAGACATGCAATAGTCAAAACCAGAACAAGAGAGCCTTAACAGAGGCGGAAATCAACATACCAAGCGGAAGAGAAAGGGACAGGAAGAGAGGGTTTGGAGAGTGGAGTGAATGAGAACGAGGGTTTTACCCGAATTTATATGGGATCCCTTCTTCTGGATAAAGGGTAAATGCGTTGTATGGGCAAGTGTATTTTACAAATGAGTCCCTGAACTCTCGTTATTTCTAATTAGTCCCCCTTTCTTGAGCTTATTTACATAGGATACCCTTCCCTATAAACTTTCGAGTCATAAGCCGTTACACTTGCACGTCATTTAATATGGATGACACCATCATATCATATCTTTGAAATCTTCTTTCTTTTACTATATCATCTACCACTTCGTCATCCTACCTTTTACCTTTTTTTACTCTTACCTCATACAAAAATTCAGAATCAAAATCTCCATGCTAGTTTTGAAATCAACAAAACCAACCCACACCTAATTTTGTGGACATGATCAAGAACCCATTTGGATTTTTTTGTCCTTTGAAAACTTAGGTCTTGATATTTTTATATACAAAATATTTTTTCTTAGTACTTAACTTTTGTATCGACCAAAAAAAGTACCCAACTTTTGTATTGCTGAATTTAGGTCCAATTGAAATGTAGTTCCAATTTGACCAAAAAAAAAAAAAGAAATGTAGTTCCAAAATGTACACATGTGATTCAAGATGGATACACTTGGTAAGTTCAACTGCAAGACTTTTAGTAGCTCAGTTTTGTATTGCTAAATTTAGGTCCGGTTGAAATATGACACTGATTTTTCTTACTACTATGCAATGAAGAGAGATGAAGTGAGAGGAGAGGCAAAGAAGCTCAAAATATACACATGTGATGTGACACCTCATTCAAAATGGATTAACCACAAGACTATCATCGGTGGTTGACCGAATCAGATCTTGTTTGGTTCACCTTGGGAATTTACTTTTCGAAAATGAATAGAAAAAATGGTAAAAAAAATGCAAGTGAAAGCATAGAATAGGAACTTTTTTTTGCCAAGGGTATTAAAGTGTTGAATCAGAGATTTTTAGGTATTATCATAAGGGCTTAAAAGATTGATTTTTTTAGGTATTGTCATAAAGACTTAACTTATTGATGTTTTTTTAGGTATTATCGTAACGACTTACCTTGTTCGTTAGTAGCGGAGAAATGGAGCTGAATCGGAATCGCCAACTTTCCGCTACATGGATGGGTGTTCGGCGAGCAACGTGCGGAGTAGTTGGAGATGAATTCCCCTCCCGAATTCAGCGATCCATTGTCCCCTTCTATCCCCAAGGGGACAACGGAATGGTAGCGTTTCCACCCTTTTTCTTCTGCTCTTTTTGCCCCTTTTTCCTCGCACTACCCATCGTTCTCATATTAGAAATCTGGCAGGAGCGAATCCGAGGGTCTCCCGCTTGTGCAGCCTCGTCTTCAAAGAAGGTGTTCGCCCTACTTGGTTCTCATTCAATTTTGGTTTCCATCTCACTCCCTACCCTTTGTTCCTCGCTCTCGCTCTATGGCCTTTCCTCTTCGTTTCCGCTACAAATTCTCAGATCTAGCGCCCCGACGACGATGATCAAGAGTCGGGCACTTCAACACCAAGTCTGGCGGAGTGTTGTTTGGGGTAGATTTGACCTCAGCACCGACGGAGTGCTCTTCGAGTCGAGGCCGCAATGGATCTGGAGAGGCGAGAGACCGCGGCGATGACAGTCACAACCACATAGACGACGGCGAGAGATCTCGAGGGTGAGGATATTCGATGAAACACAGGGCAACCGGTGTGGTGCTCGGGCAAGTGTGGAAATGGGGTGGGAGGTAACACATTTGGGGACAAGGGAGGATACACGCGAAAGTCACGTGTTTGTTAAAATGAAAAGTATTTTTTAATGAATTCGGGGTATTTTGGTCATTTGCTAGGGGAGTTTTCGGGATTTAACTAGTTACCTTCCCGAACGCTCATTTTAATTTGTACTTAATTCCGCTAGTAATTCAGTTTCAGTTACTTTTCAGATTTGGCTTTAAGCTTCAGTTTCAATTACGATTACCGAACGAAGCCTTAATTGATTGATTTAGGCGAAAGGCATAGGAACCTTTTTTTTGGACCTTATTAAAACAAGGATTAGTATTCTTAGTACCTAACTTATGTATCGACCAAAAAAAAGTAAAAATAATGCAAATGAATGCATAGGATAGGAACTTATTTTTGTGAAGGGTACTAAAGAGTCGAATTAGAGATCATTAAGTATTATCATAAAGACCTAACTGATTGGTTCTTTTAGGTATTATCATAAAGACTTAGCTGATTATTTTTTTTTAGGTATTATCATAAAGATTTACTCATTCGTTAGTAGTGAAGAAGCGGGGCTGGAGTGAAATCGCCAACTTTCCGGTACTTGGATGGGTGTTCGGCGACCAACGTGCGGAGTAGTTGGAGATGAATTCCGCTCCCGAATTTAGCGATCCGATGTCCCCTCCTACCCCCTAGGGGACAACGGAATGGTAGCGTTTCCACCCTTTTTCGTCTACTCCTTTTGCCCCCTTTCCCTAACACTATCCCTCGTTCTCACATTACGTATCTGGAAGAAGCGAATTCGAAGGTCTCCCTCTTGCGCAACCTTGCACCTCGAAGAAGGTGTTCACCCTACTTGGTTCTCATTCAATTTTGGTTTCAATATCACTCCTTGCTCTTTAATCCTCGCTCTCGCTCCCTGCCCTTTCCCCTTCGCTCCCATTGTAAATTCTCAAATTTGGCAGCCCTGATGATGAAGATCTAGAATCGTGCCCTTCAACGTCAAGTCCGGCGGAGTGTTGTTTGGGGCAGATCTGACCTCACTCCTTGGCGCCGGCGGAGTGCTGTTCAGGTCGGGGCCGCAATGGATCTAGTGAGGGGCGAGAGACCGCGGGCAACGACGGTCACAATCACATAGACGACGACAAGAGATCTCGAGGGTGAGGATACTCAATGAAACATAGGGCAACCGGTGTGGTGCTCGAGCAAGTGTGGAAATGTTGGTGGAAGGCAACACATATGGGAACGAGGGGAATACACGTGAAAGTCACATGTGTGTTAAAATGAAAAGTATTTTTTATGAATTTGGGGTATTTTGGTCATTTGTTAGGGGGGTGCTTTCGAGATTCATCATGCTACCTTCATGAACGCTCATTTTAATTTATACTTAATTTCTCTAGTAATTAAGTTTCAGTTACTTTTCGGATTCAGCTTTAAATTTCAGTTTCAATTACGATTACCGAACGAAGCCTTAATTGATTGATTTAGTGGCGGAAGGCATAAGACCCTTTTTTTGGACCTTATTAATTAAAACAAGGAAAAATGACTTTAAATAATATCAAGTATCAACTTTGAACCAATAATAATACCAACTTTAAAATTCCTAAAAAGCTATACAAACTATTCAAGTATTAACCAAAAACGATACCGGACTACTTTCCGTCACAATTTCCGGCAGCCCGGCTGACGTGGCAACCGGAAAAATGACATGGCACCTCTAGAATTTACACCTTTTTTTAACTTTATTTTTAAATGCCAACTCATTATTATTCTTAAAAAAACAAAAGCTCATTAAACTCAAATTGAGCACCATATTCGTACACTTACGTTTACCCAAATCAAATTAAACAAAACCCAATTTAACATATCAAACCCAATTAATTTAGAGGACCAACAGAAGATTGGAAAGGAAGAACAAGAAGAACACTAGCTCCACCACGCGCAATCGAAATCGACGTCTGCAATTGAGCAATCGACGATGCCCCATCACCAACTCCATCTCGCGCGACCCGGGAGGGATGTAAGGTTGTGGAATCCAAAGCTCGTATGCCAGTTCCAGTCCGTGAAGAAGAGTTCGCGAATCGTCAACTCCAAAGTGCTTCCATGGCCTCCCTGTAGATTCACTAAAAATTTCGGGAAGAAGTTCTACGTGTGTCCATTATGGAAGGCAAAGCTTTAGATTTGCTAATTAGATTCTTCAATTTCGGGTTTAGGGTTTCTAAATTAGGGATTTGTCAATTTCGGATCTAGGGTTTTTGAATTAGGAACTCTTCAATTTTAGGGGCTTTGAGTAATTGTGTTAATTGGATTTGTGATCGGTCACTTTGGGATCGAAATTGAGAACTAAAACCCTATAATTACAATACTTAACTTGTTGCGTTCGAATTTGACAATCGAAATATACAAGGTCTCTACTTGTGATCCTGTTCTCTTGTACGTGTTCTTCAGTTCGTTGTCTCCAATTTTTTTGTTCGTCTTCAGTCATAATTAATTGGGTTTGATATGTTAAATTGGATTTTGTTTAATTTGATGTGGGTACACGTAAGTGTAGAGTATGGTGTTCAATTTGAGTTTAATGAGCTTTTGTTTTTTTTTAGAATAATAATGAGTTGACATTTTAAAAAAAGTTAATAAAAGGCATAAATTCTAGAGTTGCCATGTCATTTTTCCGGTTGCCACGTCAGTCGGGCTATCGGAAATTGTGACGGAAAGTAGTTTGGTATCGTTTTTGGTTAATACTTGAATAGTTTGTATAGCTTTTTAGGATTTTTAAAGTTGGTATTATTATTGGTTCAATGTTGATACTTGGTATTATTTAAAGTCATTTTTCCTTAAAACAAAGGATTAGTATAGAAAAGAGAAAATGTTAGGGACCATTAATGTAATTTACACTTGTAAAAGTTAGAAACGTTCTTGCGTTTAGCAACCTCTTTTTTCACTACACATAAACCTTTTTAGTCCAAAAGTTTTGAAGTGGATAGAAAATTCAAAATTTAGAAGGAAAAAAAGAATTCAAGTTTTGAAGGCTCCCATCCAACGTTTATGGAAGATTTAAATTGAAATTAAAAAAAAAAATTGAAAACTTTGCTCAAAAAAAAAAAAATACAATACAATTGTACCAAATCTTAAATGTAAAGTATCCAAATTTCTTGATAGAGAATTTAGAACATTATAATGTCAAACTCTTTTTAAAAGAAACGTGGAAAGGAGTAAACAAAAAAGCAATAACAAATCAACAAACACTGGGCATGCCTTTATAGTTCATACAGGTCTGTTGGCCCATTCAGTTATGTGGGCTTGTCTACTTGTCTACTTGTCTAGTTCATCGGCCCAAACAAAGGTTGATTCAACCCAAAGATTGGTAACTGTTCTATTTTGCCAGCATCAACATGGTACTAGTAGTACTTGGCATCATCATGAAAAAAGATCTACAGACTCTACACAATGTAGGCAACAAAGCCAAAATGACACCAGAACAGGTTCCATGTACAATCAAAGTCAATTAAGAAATACTTATTGATTTAAACACTAAGCAAAACTAAGTCAAGAGATGATTTTTTTAATGATCTAAATGAAGATACCCATGAAACATCCCTGACATCATGCTCAAACACCATGAGAACAGCACTTAATGGGTGCTTAATTTCTTGCAACTGAGCCGGCTCAAGTACCTAAGCCACATCAAAACACTCCACCATTAGATTCATAAAAAATTGATACAAGCTGATGATGCATTTGGTATTGCAATAGCTACAACTTCCATTAAAAATATAAGTAGAAAGCTAAAGGTAGGCAACAAAAGGCAAAGCTCCACCATTGATGACTACAGCAAATTTAGAGGAACAGGAATCTTCAGCAAGAGCATAACAATTGAAATTCTAAGACCTTAAAAAGCTAAAACCATAACATTTCTCAGTACAAAGGCAGCATATAAAAGTGCAAAAACTACTTAGAGTCATAACTTGATAGATGATTCAACCTCCTATTTCATTAACAAAAAGCTATAATCAAGTCCATATCAACTGTTCGTGTACCTTAAAGGATAAGCCACCAATACAAGCTGATGATGCATTTGGTATTGCAATAGCTACAACTTCCATTAAAAATATAAGTAGAAAGCTAGAGGTAGGCAGCAAAAGGAAAAACTCCACCATTGATGACTACAGCAATTGTAGAGGAACGGAAATGTTCAGCAAGAGCATAACAATTGAAATTGTAAGACCTTACAAAGCTAAAACCATAACATTTCTCAGGAGAAAGACAGCATACAGTACACAAGTGCACAAACTACTTAAATCATAGCTTGATAGTTGATTCAACCTCCTATTTTATCAACTCAACAAAAAGCTATAATTAAGTCCAGAATCCAGATCAACAAAGTCCGTCTAATTTTGACACAGATGAAACAAAGACTTCAATCAGCAGAGGCAGAAATTAGGAATTTAGCACATGAAAGCAGGATTATGAGTGAATGAAATTGTAAGACCTTACAAAGCTAAAACCATAACATTTCTCAGAACAAAGGCAGCATACAGTACACAAGTGCACAAACTACTTAAATTCATAGCTTGATAGTTGATTCAACCTCCTATTTCATCATCAAAAAGCTATAACCAATACAAAAGCATTGAATCATCTTATATCAATAAAGTCCGTCTAATTTTTGACACAAATGCAGCAATTAGGGATTTAGCACATGAAAGCAGGATTATGAGTGAATGAACAGCCAATCAATCAATTGATGAAGACAAATTGACAGCAAGATCAACATTCAAAGAGACAGACTCACTATGAGGAAAGAACAACAGGAAAGAGAAAACTAGCGATCTGGACAAGTTCGACGGAAGGTACCCTGAGAGAGCTCGCAAAAGGCGCGGACGTCAACGACGGCGTAAGAGGTCAGGCGAGTGCTCGACGACGATCTGAGCATCGGCAGCATAGACGGAATGCATCCGAGCTCCGTCAATGTCCTGTCCGAACAAAGATTCCACGAATTCAGAGGTGAAATTGAAGGAAAATGCGAAGAAACTTTGAGTGATTCTCTCTTGCTTGTAGGCTACCTGAGATTGGTGAATTGGAGGCGGCGAGGAGGTCGGAGATGAGAAGGTCGGAGACGAGGGGCGGCGGAGGCGTTGGTGGCGGAACGGAGAGAAGCAGATCTAGCGGAGTTGAGGAGAGTCCGAGAGAAGGATGAACTTCGCCACGCCATTTTTTCCGGTGTCGAGAGTCTGGGGAGGAGCTAGGGTTTGGGATGGTGCGCGTTGATGCCGATTTCTGAGAATCGGAAACGGCGTCGTTTGAAGCTGTTTTGATCCATCGTTCGTTCGGCCTTTATGGAGTCCAAAAGCATATGTAACCGGGCACACCAATGCACCATCGGTCCATCATGCATTGTTTCTTACTTTTTTTAGGTAAAATGTTACTTATTTTTACAAATAAGTACCTAAAACTTTAAGTTGTTCAATACCTTGGACACTTATAAGAGTATCATTTAACTTATTTTAACAAAAAAGCTATTTATTTTAACTTTACCGAACTCACTCTAAATGTTTGAAATATTCATAACAAGGGGGATGCTTTGGTGATACACGTTAATTTTAAGGTCTCGATAATTACAAAATGAGATCATAAAACTAATGCTTATAAACAATTTGTCCGCGATCTAGCTCGCCGGATAATTTTACTTGGAATAACTTCAAAAAAAATTATAAGATTACATTTGTATTGAGATTTCACTGGATGGGTTTGGTCTCATCATTGATGGACACCTAGTGAGTTTAGGAAGGGCATGCTTGCCCGGTACCACCATGACTCTATCAAGCAACCTTGTTATAGACTTATAGGTTACAGACATCCTTCATCGAATAAGGTTCTAAGTCAAGCTCGAACGTCCTGCTCTAGTTACGGTAATCGATGCTCTTCCATTGCACTTCTTCTTTTAGAAATCATCTAAATCACAACATTGCCTAAAAATCATGTTATCTACTAATATAAATAAACATATCAAATTGCAAAAAAAATCTCACTAGAGTGGTTCTTATTACATCTATGTTGGTTTTCATACTTGGAATTTCTCTAAAAATCAAGAGATTTGATTGCGATATTCGAATCTATTAAGAGGGCTAAATATGTCTTTTCATAATTCATTTATTTAGATATTTTCTTTTTGAAAAGGACATAGATGTCAACCTAATTGGGTGAATTAATAATGCTCAACTGGTAATTTTGTGTTATTTCATATTTTAATGGGCAATTTAATGTACAAGAGTGAGTACTTTTATTTTAAAAGAAAGATATCCATATTTTAAAAAAAGAAATAAATTTAGGTATTTAATTAAGACATATGTAAGAAAAATTGTATATATTCTAGCTGAAGCTTAAATTGTAATGGTAATTAAAGAAGTAGATGGAAAAAAGTTGGGGTTGATAAAATAAACTAATTTATGTTTGTATGAACAAAAACAAGTTGAGACTTAAATAAAGATATAATATATGTTGATATTATTAGCAACCCTAAAAATATAGGGAAAATATAAACTTTTAAAATCAAAATAAACTAGAACTACTTGAAACTCTAGATTTAAACTACTTTTTAGACTATAAACTAGTTTAAATTGGACATGTAAACACGTCTAGACTTACAAATTACAATATCAATACTTTTAGGGTGCTCGAGTGAGAATGAGTCTTTAAATAAGAAATAAGAATAAATCTCAACAATTAGTTACACACATGAGAGTCACGTGATGTGCAAGTTATTTTTTTTACTTTTCAAAATATAAGATCCGGACATGACTATATAGTCTCATACAGCGTGACTACATTTCATATATAATGGCTATGTATGAAAAGTTGACAATTTTAAAGAATGTTTATATATTTTCACAAATTGTACATTATAAAGTCATATACAATTAGATATAGACATACATAGTCGTTCTAAATGCAAATACACATCCATGGTAAATAAAAATACACAGTAATATTATTTGAAAAAGACACAATATAATCATTCGTCACTTATACACTTATAGGAAAAACAAATCATGCACAATAAGATAAAAGAGCATGCACAACCACTTTATATGAAAAGGCACGATTATATTATTTTTAAAAGCATAGCCATGTTAAGTGAAAATACATAGTCATTTTTATCACATTTTGCACTCTCATTATATACTCATACGAAGGAATTAAACAAGATGCGATACAAAGTATGTACATTCATATTAACCGTAAGTACACAATCATGTTAAAATGTTATTTGAAAAGACAAAGTTAAGTTAAGTGAAAATACACAGTCATTTTCATTATATTTTGCACACTCATTAATCAATATACACCCACATGAAAAAAATCACACAAGGTGATTCAGAACATTCAAATTCTTTTTACCATATTTGGGGTTGATCCATAATTTTTTTTTGTATTGTATAAAAATATCGGTTTGACTAAGTCAAACGGGCCAACAGACCGACCCGCAAAACCAGTTAACCCGTTGCAGGTTGGGTTGCGGGTCACTCTATTTTTTTGCAGATCCACCCGACCCGACCCGTTGACGGCTCAACTTGTTTCTAGGCTCTCATCTAGCTTTATGTAATAAGTAGATTGATAATAATAATAATAATAAATAGATTGAGTTATTAAATAATTAATTTATACTGTATCTAAATGGAGTAATTAAAATAATTTTTGATGCCCAAATTTTTTTTTTTGAAGCATCAGCCTATTCATAAAATGAAGGACAGGCAGTTACACAGAAAAATCCCATCACGATGGAAACAGAAAATCCACACACGTACTATCTAAGCCATACATACACAGAGAGAGATCTTTCAAGACTTATCTTCTTCCTCTGCCATTGCTTTGCACCACAAATCTCCTCCACCCAAATTCATAATCCATTTCATTACAAACCGAACCCCATAAAACTCAAAACAAATATTTTTCAAAAAAAAAAGAACCAATCTTTCCCCCTCCCATTCTCTCAAACCACTCCAATTCTCCCCCCAGGAATTCTTGATCTGAATTCCTTCCCACTCATCCATGGCGACCGCCGTGACTGCTGCCGTCTCCTTCCCTTTCACCTCCAAATCAACCTCACTCTCAAGCCGACCCACCATCGTTTTACCAGAGAAGAAGGTCTGCATTCCAATTTTGTCCTCAATTCCCATCATGGGCATTCTAGGGTTTTGCTAATTTTTTCCCCCTTTGTGGGTTTTGATGGATGCAGCTAGCTTTAAACTACAACAGGAAAAATGGGTGTGTTGGGGTCATCAGAGCTCAGATCACAACGGAGGCGGTGACACCATCACCACCAGCAAAGGCTGAGAAGCATTCAAAGAAGATGGAAGAAGGGGTTGTGACCAACAAGTACAGGCCCAAGGAGCCTTACACTGCCAGGTGCTTGCTCAACACCAAGATCACTGGCGATGATGCCCCTGGTGAAACCTGGCACATGGTCTTCAGCACTGAGGGTATTTTGGGGATTTGCATGCACTATCATACCTTGTGTTGTTGTCTACAGTTTTCTGTGTGTGTACTGTAGTGATATTGGTTTTGATGGTGGTTTATTAGGAGAGATCCCTTACAGAGAAGGGCAGTCTGTGGGAGTTATTCCTGATGGTACTGACCCTAAAAATGGGAAGCCTCACAAGGTCAGGTTGTATTCAATTGCCAGCAGTGCACTTGGGGACTTTGGTGACTCTAAGACTGTGAGTTTCAAGTTGCATTATACTTTGATCCAATGGAGTTTAGCTGGTTTTAGTGCTAGTTTTATAAGTGGCAATAGTAATTTGTACAATTTGGTCTCTGGCTTGTAGGTTTCCTTGTGTGTGAAAAGGCTTGTGTACACCAATGATCAGGGTGAAGAGGTGAAGGGAGTCTGCTCAAACTTCTTGTGTAAGAGCTTGTTTGATTGTTTCTTTAGTTGGGTTAAAGCATCTTTAATGGTGTGATATTATTTTTGATTTATAAGAGTTGACCCAGAAAAACAAAATGGCTTTTACAAGTTTCTGTGTGATGGCTTTAATGTTAGTGACTCTTAAATTTGTTGCCTGGGAATTTATAGGTGACTTGAAGCCTGGTAATGAAGTGAAGTTAACTGGACCTGTGGGCAAGGAAATGCTTATGCCCAAGGACCCTAATGCCACTATCATAATGGTCAGTTGCATCTTCAAGCTTCTTTGTGTTTGTCTCTTAATTGAAGGGAAATTATACTAATCTGGCTCTGTGCAATTGTTGTTATCACCTTGCAGCTTGGAACTGGTACTGGAATTGCTCCATTCCGCTCTTTCTTGTGGAAAATGTTCTTTGAAAAGCACGATGACTACAAGGTGGGTGCATCTTCTTAGCCTTGCTCTTTTTAGGCATTTTATTCGGGCTAAGAACTACTTGTTTTGTATATAATAAAGGATTTTGTTCTATCAGACAAATAGTCAGAAGTATATTGATTGTTGTTTGCTATAGCTATGCTTAAGGATGGAGTCACATTCTTAGTTCTAAACTCTGATCATATCTCCCATGTACATATATATTTGCTTGGTTGACAAAAGCTACTGTATTTCAATTATGTTTTCTCAGTTCAATGGTTTGGCATGGCTCTTCTTGGGTGTCCCAACAAGTAGCTCTTTACTCTACAAAGAGGTAAAAGCTGAATCCTCAATTTAAGCTTATGTTTTTCATTCATAAAATGTAAGATGATGGTCTTAAATGTGGTTACAACAACAGGAATTCGAGAAGATGAAGGAGAAGGCCCCTGATAACTTCAGGCTAGATTTCGCCGTGAGCAGAGAGCAAACAAACGAGAAGGGTGAGAAGATGTACATCCAAACACGTATGGCTCAGTACGCGGCTGAGCTATGGGAGTTACTCAAGAAAGACAACACGTACGTCTACATGTGTGGGCTCAAAGGAATGGAGAAGGGTATTGATGACATCATGGTCTCTTTGGCTGCGGCTGATGGTAATTAGCCAAAACATGTTTCAGTCCCTTTTGATAGTGATCAATAGTTTGCATTGAGATTTTAGTATGCTTATGAGTTTGGTTTGTGAATTATTAGGAATCGACTGGCTCGACTACAGGAAGCAGTTGAAGAAGCAAGAGCAGTGGAATGTGGAGGTCTATTGATCAACTTGTAAAGAAATATCTTCCTTTTTTTTCAAACCTCACTTGGAATTGAAGCTGCTATCCTACTGTTCTTGTATCTCTGCACTTTGTTTCCAGATGGGTGAGCTTCAATTTTTCATCATTATATATACTTGTAATTCTTCATGTAACTCAAGTCCAAATATATCTCATTTTGCCTCAGTAGAAATCTAGCTACTTTTTGAGGACTACTCATCATGCAATATATTGTGCAAATCCAATGGTCTTTTTTGCCCCCTGTAAGAGTTAATTAATCTGGGTTGTGTTTGGATGACTGTGTTTAGTACATTAAGCTTTCTTAAACTGTCATTTTAATGCATTTAGTGTGGCAATCGTGTAGTCAGGTAGTTTTGGTTATGAACAGCCTCATTGCTTAATCGTGTAGTTAGGTTTTCAGCAATGGAAAATCTCAACAAAAAATTGACTGAAGCTGCCTAAGATTTCTTTAATTAATCCAAACACTAAAGCTTCAAGTAGTGAACAACTCTATTTCTCAACTGCCCTCGCCTAATCTAAAAGTTTTGAAAAAAGTTATACTAAAAGTAGATGTTTAGAAGACAACCAACGGATCTAACTTAGTTCAATTAACGTGCAACGATTACCATCCTCAGCTACCATAAATCTACAATACTTTTTACAAGCCAACTTTTCTTCCTTACATCTCGTATAAGAACTATCATCTTCTTCTACCACTACATCACTCTCATTTTCCCTTCTCTCGCGCTCTTGAGTCTTGAGTCATCGTTTGCGAAAGAATTGCAATGGCGTCAAATGGCAACCAAGAAAAGGCAGATGGGGTTGTAGGCTACACTACTCTTGTATCAGTGAACGGCAAGAAAAGGGAGAAGCTTGCGCTTAGAGTTCTCAGAATTGTGGCCATTTTCGCTACACTTTCGGCTACCATTGTCATGGCTCTTAACAAGGAAACCAAAACCATTGTGGTTGCAACAATTGGGACTACTCCCATCAAAGTCACCCTCGTCGCCAAGTTTCAGCACACCCCGGCTAACATGTGAGTAACTAAATTAGATTCAATACAAAGTTAGAAGCTGTGGAAATAACTTTCCAAATCGGAAGATGGGTAGGTTTTCTGGTGAAAGTCAACTAGGCTTATGTGTTAGGCTTATCGCACATATGTCACTAATGGACAAGTCCCCGGTCATATGATATTACGGTCCATATAGAGCTAAGATTAACCTATTTGGTCTTGTAGAGTCAGAACCAACTTTTAATTGAAACATGTCCTACATTTTACTCTCCATTCCCTAAAAATAACAATCCCACTCCTCTTCCACTACTTTGATCATATCTGTCAATATGCTAACATGTATTAATTTGTTTAGAAAATGATTATGTAGTCAAATTTCATCAAATAAACTACCAACTATCTGGTACTGTATGTGTGCAGCTTCTTTGTGGTTGCAAATGGGTTGGCTACGCTGCACAACGTTCTGGTGCTTATAGTTGAGGCCCTAGGATGCAAGCTCGACACGAAAGGGTTCCGGTTCGTCGCAGTGCCCATCTTAGACACGGTAATAAGTTATCAAGTTTCTGACACGAAATAAAAAACAAAAAAACAGAAAACGCTTTCCTATTAGGGCCCGCGATTAATGATCACAACTCGATTTTCGCTATCTTTGAATGCGTGTGTAGGTGATGTTGGCTTTGGTGTCAGCTGGGGCGACTTCAGCAGCGTTCATGTCGGACTTGGCAAAGCACGGGAACTCACACGCGCAATGGAACAAGATTTGTGACAAATTCGACAAGTTTTGCAGCCATGGAGGCGGCGCTATGATTGCCTCTTTCATTGGAGTCGCGATCCTGTTGGCTATATGCATCTTGCCGAAGCTCGAAGTCCCGAAAGAAAACCGCTCTGGCTCCGCCCTAGAGGCTTAAGTATTGAAGCATCATGTCATGTTTGATGAATGTGTACGTAGTATGTTGTTAGTGTTCGATCATCTTTGACATATATGGTGGTACACGTTTGTTTTTGTGGGATTGTTCAATTAAGACTATCATATTCTCATACTTCATCTGTACTTGTGCTTTCTCATGTATCGTAACATATACTCTAGTGCAAAACCATGTTGTAGATTTTATTTTTAAAAATTTACAAGGGTATTGCCTCAAAATTGCTCAAAGAGGAAAGTGGAAAGATGGCGGTTTCTAGTCCAAATCCGAAGAGAAATAATCTCGGTTTGCAGTTTGAGGCCTAGTATCATTTGGGCTTGGTCTAGTATAGCTGAAGATCACCTAGCCCAAACAGGCCCTTAGTTAGTATTCAACATCTTGTTTCTTTATAAACCAGTCATGAATTAATGGAGGCTAAAGTGGGTGGGTTTGGATTACCAAGCTTAATTAAGGTCATATTCTATTGAGATGCCTTCATATACCTTGATTTTGGTAGCTCCTAATCAGTTTGATTTGTAGTTGTCCTTGAGAAGAAATGAACTACATTGGTGATTTAGGTTGTCACGATGATATCAATGCAATAACTCTCTTACAAAAATTTCTCCATTTTGGAGAAATAGACGAAGATGTTCTTGTAGAGCAAGTCTTCATAAAACGTATTTATTCGTACTTATAAGATGTTTTCGTAAAACTCAGTCGTTGTTGCTTCTTCATTTTCCGTTCGGATAACACAAAGTAAAAGATAATTATGTTTGATAGTTTTAAACACGCGCTTCAATCTTGTGCGCTCACTTCTTGTGTGTATCAGACTATCAGTCGTTTGGACATCCATTTGGATAGAACATTCGGTTCTACGTACCTTTTTGGAAATTCAAAGACATAAAAATATGTACGAAGATCATCTTTTTGGCTAAAGATACTCCGGTATATTGAAAAGACAGAGAACTTTGAGATTGCTTTGCAATTTTAGTATTTGCTTACGTACTTGATATGATGCACATAATGACAGGATATATATATTCAAGTTGGGTATCATTGTCTGGGTTGGAGCCTAAATTTCTTAAATGCATCAATGAAGGTCTTTTATTGCAAATAAATGCAATTTTAAATGATGGAATCTTATTGTTGACTCGTATTCTTCTATGTTTTTGTTATTAAATGGAGTAATTATTTCTTATGAAAATAAATCTATATATACTGATCTATATATATTAAAGTCGAGATCTTTCAAACTTCTACATTAAGATCTTTTCCTCTTTCGCTATACACATAATAAGTAAAGTTTTTGTTTTTACGTACCAATGTATTCTTATAAATAAATGAACTAATCTCGTTTCATTGCTGGATTGGATGCGACTTGTGAGTAGATATGGTCGGGAACTAGGGGTTAAAGGGCCACTGTGTAGGTCCGCCCCTAAATTTATATCATTTGTTAATTGAAAATATCACTTAATTTTACGGACTTATTTTATTTCAACTACGGAAATATAATCAGAAAAGAACAAATGCAATCCAATTAATGTTATGATGCATCATCAGTAGATTATACTTTCTGTTTTGATAAAGGATTCATCTTACTAGCTCCATAGTAGTACGTATTCTTTTGAAAAACATTCTAACACAGCGTAAGTAGAGACAAAATCTGCTCAAAAGACGACATGAACATTTTACCATGTCTTATTGCTAACTTAAAAGGTTATTGTAAAGGGCCACTTTTAGTAATTATTCAATAATTAATTATAATATAATAATGTGAAGCGAAAAAAATGTGATGCAAAAAGCGTCCCGAGTGAGCCGAACTATAAATACGCTCTCACCGTCTTCACCGTTTCAAAACACAACAGAGTGAGAGAGTGAGAATTGAGAAATTGACCTTCTTCTTGCAATCAATCAATGGATCTTTTCATTTCCAACGGATACTTGTCTCTTCTCTTCTCCATCGCCATTTTCTTCACCTTCATCGGTACTAAAAGCTTTCCCCTTATTTCATACAGTTGTTTCTAACTAATTAATTTGTAGCTCTGTTTGATGAATCAATCCAAGCAGGTCTCTCGATTCCGGCGACAACATTCACGTTCGAGAACAACTGCGACTACACAATCTGGCCGGGAATTCTCGCCGGCGCCGGAAGCCCCGATCTGGGCTCCACCGGCTTCAATCTCGCCGCCGGCGCCTCCCGCTCCTTCGAAGCCCCTCCGGGCTGGTCGGGCCGCTTCTGGGCCCGAACGGGCTGCGAGTTCGACGCCGCCGGCAAGGGCTCCTGCTCCACCGCCGACTGCGGCTCCGGCGGGGTCGAGTGCAACGGCGCCGGCGCCGTCCCGCCGGCCACCCTCGCCGAGATCACCCTCGGCGGGGCGAGGGACTTCTACGACGTCAGCCTCGTCGACGGCTTCAACCTCCCGGTGGCCCTGCAGCCCTCCGGCGGTGGATGCGCCGCCGCGGGGTGCTCGGCCGACATCGGGAGGTTGTGCCCGGAGGAGTTGAGGGTGCCGGGCACACGCGCGTGTAAGAGCGCGTGCCTCGCCTTCGGGCTGCCCGAGTATTGTTGTAGGGGCGCGTATGGCTCGCCCGCCACTTGTAAGCCCTCGGTTTACTCGAAGGTGTTCAAGAGCGCGTGCCCCAACGCGTATAGCTACGCCTTCGATGATCCTACCAGCACCTTCACTTGCTCCGGCGTTGATTATGCCGTCACGTTTTGCCCCAATTCTCCAAGGTATAATCATTCGATTACTCATCTGATTTAACTACCTTGTACGTTTCTTTCGTGAGTTTTCATGCTATATTTGAAAATTGAAACTAGGTTTCGGTTACATAAAGATAGTTATCATCAAGAGTTACATGTTATGATGGAGTTCAAAGGTAGGCTTGTTCTTGATCTTTTGATGGAGTCTATAAGATTGCTCCTTAGAATCTCAAAAAAGTTTTCCATACAAAAGTACTAACAAACATTTATAATTGACCGTTACGCTTGCTTCACGACTTATTCGGTTTTTCCGTTCACTCAAAATCTCACAGGTTTTCCGCGCAAAATGAAACGCTAACGAACTTGTGTAATTGATTGATAATTATGTTACTTACCGACTTATTTCGTTACTTTTTTTTTCTCAAAATCTCACAAGTTTCCTGCGCAAAATTAAACTCTAACGAACTTGTGTAATTGATTGATCGTTTGTTACTTACCGACTTATTCCGTTTCTTGTTTTTTTTTTCTCCTCAAAATCTCACAAGTTTCCCGCGCAAAAAAGCTAACGAACTTATGTAATTGATTGTCGCAGTTATTTACCGACTTATTCGGTTAATTGTTTTCATTCGGGTCCACCCGATACACTAATAAATGTAACAAGATTACACAATAAGAAAGTTAGAAATTGAACATAATTTGCTACTTCTTAGTTCTTACTAAGTTTGGCAACTATTCAAGTTTATAAAGAGTGTTATATAGGCACACCTAGTAAGTACGTAACAAGGCAGAAAGGGTTTTGAGTTGTCTATAGCTATGTTTTGAACATCTATCTATGTTCCACAGACACACACTAGTAGAAAAGTACATACAACTATTCAACGTTGTCATATAAGGATTTCTGAGTAACATAAGCCTAGAGCGAAGATGGATTATATTATATGTACGCTACTAATCAACTCTTGCTCATTTTTGCATATGTATATATAGAATCTGATTGATTTGAGTGCTTTCATCTTGGCTTTCAAGCAGTCTGAAGTCGTCAATGATGAACTCATCGTCAGCCGGATTAGGACCCGAGTCCGGGTCGGGAATTGTGGGCGTAGCAGACGGGTCACCGGAAGGAAACATGGCAACAGCAGATTCAATCATCTTAAGAAGCCCATCTATTGTTCTCCAATTTGCAATGTTTTTTCTACTGATCGATAATTAGTTTAAGCTCTCTATTTCCTTGAACAGTTCTAAAAAGTGAAAATGTAGAAAGAGAGGTTGAGATTCTTGTCTTGTTGAAGCTAATGCATGCGAGAAATATGAGATGTACCAACTTTTTCTTTTTACTGGATTGGATGCTTACCTTTTTAGAAGAATCAAAATTGTCATTTTCATGACTTTCATCTCATCTTAAATGCATGCATAATTGCATATCCCTTTTGACCCTCTCATCTTGCTTTCTAGTTGTGCCATCATAAGTAGTGAACATAAATGATTTCACACAAGGATGCCAGATCAGCAACTAATGCTAATTAGGAACCTAAATCATGTATTGACAATATATGACTGTATTTTATTTTTTCAAAATATAAACTCTTCAATTGCTACTACTTTTTTCTTCTTCTTGTGATCTTATCTTCAAATAAAAATGTGCCAAAAGAAAATATGGATTTAACTTATTGAGGTCTTTAAACCTATATAGTTTAATAGGCTAAATACATGAGTAGTACCTTGAACTTGCGCCTAATAGTCATTTAGGATCTCGAACTTTAAAATTTGCTAATTTGACACTACAACTCAACATTCGCGACCAATTAAACACATAATTTATGACATGCACAAAAAAATGCCACATTGATAGATTTAAAACATCATACTGTAATAGTTTATTTATAAAATTTACCTTTTTGTTATAGTTTTTTCTCGATGATACTCCATCCGTTTCAAAATACATGACCATTTGGACATTGCACATATATTAAGAAAAAAATGTTATTCCTATATTACCCCTATCAAATGTAGAGTTAATTATTTGCTTGGAGAAATATGGAAAAGTGCAATGATTATGATAAAGATAATTATTAGGGGTATAACCGGAAAGGGAAGGGAAAAAATATGAAATGGTCAAGTATTATGAAACAAGCAAAAGTGAGCATATGGTCATGTATTTTGAAACGGAGGGAGTATAAGATGTTGTGCTAAATAGACATAAAACAAGGTGATTAAGTAAAAAGCATAAAAGTTAGGGGTTGTTAAGTGAAAACAAATGCCTAAAAAAATACAATGAGCGCACTTTCACTTGGACCGGTATTAATTTTTTCCAGTTTCCAAGGAACAGCGTTTGATTGAAAGAAGATTTGAATCGATTATGGACTCCTCGTCTTCCCGAACGTTTGATTTTCAATATAAATACAAAGTCGCCCACTTCCACTTCCATAGTTAATCTGAACGCCATTTGCGAACGGGCGAAAGAATTTGGACTCGACTCGGGTATTTCCTCTGCAGATCAATTCGTCTATCATCCATCTCAATGTTATTTGGTTTGATCACAATCCGAGTTCTTTTGTGTAATTTGAGATCTCATTTCAAGTTTCCTCATAATTTGTTTCTTGTAAATAATAACATTGTTTGACCAAACTTATGCATAATCGTCATACGTGTATTAGTATTAGTGGTAGTTTTGTTTCTCTTCAATTCATGTATGCTATATTTAATACAACTTCTTCAAACAACAGGGTGAACCCACTTCCACTATTTGCAGCTCTGAGATGACGGATCAGGTTTTGGAGACAGTAGAATGGTAAAAATACTAACCAGAAAGTCAGAATGTTGGTGTATATATAGTTCATGAATGAATTAATATATGCATGGAATGTTGAGTTAATTCCTTGTTGTATCTAAAGCAATGCGCCTTGTTTTTGAAGGTTATTGGATGGTCTTACTCCTGAGCATATTGATCTCTGTTGTGTGGCCATTGCGGCGTGCACGAAATCAGCCGGAATCCTCAAGGTCTGGTACTCTTGAGTATTTAAGTTTCCAGCTTGGCTAGTATACTTTGACTACCCACTTGACTTGACCGATTTCGGCTTCGAGTGTAGGGTGTTGTGTCACTGGTGTATAATAGGACAGTTCTCGAGCCGACAATGTGCCCCCTCTATGTCCAATTATGTTCAAAACTTGATTTGAGACTTGGTGCATTTCCACCTGATGAGGAAGCTAATGGAAAAGAAATTAGTTTCAAGCGACTTCTTATAGACAAGTGCCAGAAGTTTTTCGAAAGTGATGGCGAATTGTGTGCTGAAATAGAGCAGATGACCGCTCTGGATCTGCAGCCCAGTGATAAACAAAGATTAGTTAAGCTCGGGAATGTTCGTCTTATCAGCGAGCTTTGGAAGCAAAAGATGTTACCTGACGGATCTTTGGATAGTGTTATATATACAGGTCCAATATATTTTTCCATCTTTGATGAAGAGTCCTTTGTTCTGATGCATGTGTTCTGATCGAGCTTTCTTCATCTGCATTGCAGAAACTGCTTGGAATGGATGGGGGGAGCTGCCCTACTCTTCAAAATGTGGAGGCAATATCGCAACTCTTGCAGACTATTGGTAAGGAATTTGACAGGAGGCCTACTTTAAGGCCAAGAATGGATGTGTACTTCAAAAGATTGAAAGAAGTGGCCATGGACTCAGTCAGTGCTCTTCACGTCGTGTTTTCCCTGGTTCTTCTGAGATCTAGCAATTGGGAGCCTTTTCCTTCTCTAGGGGTACACGCATATATATATATATATATATATATATATATATATATGCGTTTTCAATTTGAATTGAAGTGTGTATGAATACTTTGGTATGGTCTACAGCCACTCATTCGCGGATAGACCTAGGAGGTCGTCCGATGAGGTTAATAGGAGAAGTAACTTAAATATCTATATGTATATGATATGCTGGACTTTCTTTCTTTATAGTTCAGCTATGGGAAAGCTTCATATTCCAACAATCATCATTCTTTGCCACCTTTGAATCTCACAGGTAGAGGCTGAAATTCAGTTAGAACTTGAAGAGAAATCCAATGACACTTTTTACAACCAGCTGGATGAAGATTTTGATGATAAACTTGAGATGATGGCAATAACTGATCATCTGTTGGAGCAGGATTTGAAAGAGAGTCGAAATGTGGGCAACCCATCGAACCACGACCGGCTTCTTAGGATGTTGATTTTGAAGGAATTGTGTCCTTTAATAAAAGTTGCAATTACCGAACATGGAATAGGACAGTTGATAGAGAGATTCAATCCGGTTATTTTAGGAGTCGTAATGTTTTGCTAGAAACCAACTACGATTAATGGATTAAATAGTTTAATCCATAGCTATTATAATTGGGTCCTATGAGGTCACACACATTGAGTTGACGGGCTGGATCAGCGGGCTGAAAGTTAGCCCAATAAGAAAAGGATATATTTATTTGGAGAAATAAATATATAAGGCCTTGACAGGAAAGAAGAGAGCAAGGGTTTTATAACTTTTACGTAAAACAGAAAAAACTCTCTTCTCCTCTTTTCTTCTAGTCTTTGGCACTTCGATCTAGCAATCGAAAGCGAAGGAGATCCAGATCCCGTGCTCGTGTGGACTGATTAGAGAAGTCACAATTGAGGCTTTATCTCTCGAAAGAAGAACCCTAATCACGCATCAAGAGGTATTCTACTAACCCTAATTTTGTGTCTGATCAAGAATGCTTTAGATCCATGTTTAGGTGCAAGAAATTGTTTCTGAAATTCCGCTTATACGCATCTAAAACCTTTCAGTGGTATCAGAGCCTTAAGCATCTCTTGATTGGATCAAAGATTTAGGTTTTTGTTCTTGATGCGAATTATGATTCAAATCGATGAAACTGATATATAATTTTTGTGCTTTGATTAAAATAGAGATTTTGATAAATTGGACTTAAGCGTATTCGAAATAGGTAATTGAAATTAGTTTCAGTTATACGAATTTGCACCGTGTGTGTGAATTTGTGATGCATACGTAACCGGCCTAAAATTGAAATTGAATTTCATTGGCTTGTACGTACACTGTAAAATTGAAATTGGATTTCATTGGCTTGTACGTACACTGTAAAATTGAAATTGGATTTCATTGGCTTGTACGTACACTGTAAATCGCAATGGGTAAATTGAAATTGGATTTCAATTCTCTAGTACAGGCTGTACAGTACGCCTATTGATTCGTGATTATGCCGTGTACAGTGTCTCGTGTAGATTGTCTCCAGAAACACTGTTGTACGTAATTTTTTGTGTTTTTCTTCTTGGTTGAAGTCTACCCAATGCGTATCGTACACGGGACGAGTTTTTGGCGTACATGATCGGATCATGAAATTGAAATCGGTAATGCTACACAATTAATTTGAATTGTGCCGTTCACGATCAAGAGAGTTCGTACGGTGAAAATCTTAACAAAATTGAAATTCGATTTCGATTTGTTTTGGTATACTTTTGTCTTAATTAATGAGAATAACTTGTATAATGTATACAATTATTTTGTTTTATTATAATTTGTGATCATGAAATTAGATTTTGTGATCTAGTGTTCTCTAAATATTATGTGTACAATTGAATAAATTAATTGTTAATTTTATCTTTTGTCTCATGACTCATGTTAATTTGGATATTGACTAGGTCATGATCCGATCTAAGAAAAAGTAAAATTTCCATAATACATGTTAAGATAAGATCTTATCGGTATATTAGATAATATTGTGATATTATCAAATGATAATTTCCTAAGGAGTTAGGAAATCCCACTAAAATAAGATAAAATATTTGATATTATATCTTGTTCATACAATTTTGTCCAATTAAATGCACATTGATGATTAATGTTGATTAATATTATATATTCATTTCTTTTGAATCAAGATTTTCATGATAGATTTTCCATGAGATGGATTGTCTAAAAGTTATATGCTTGTTTTATAATATGATTTTAATTCTTGCATATATGAATGTTTTATAATATGATTTTAATTCTTACATATGAATGGTTCATAATATAATTTTCATGAGATGAATTATTTAAGTTTTGCATAAGTTATTTATTATGTTTTTATCACTAGTAATAAATAACCATTGCATGCTTAAGTTCCCAAAAGAATATTGGGGCAATGTCTTTCCATATCATAACCCATGATGTTTATTGGTTTTGGTTGGATGGGTTTCGCAAAAGCGAGGGTGTCCTTCTTAAACATTAAACTAGTGAGGGTGGATCTATACGGGGGTTCATAAACTTTGATATGGTTGTACCCAACAAGAGACCAAAAGGCAAAGTTTTGGATCTTGAGACATGGTAGTGGATCTTACATTGGATGTGAACCACTAACCAAGAATTATAAGGAGTTATAATTAGCAATTGTTGCTTACCTTGAACACACAAGATTTAAGGCAGTGCAAAAGTACGTTGAGTCTTGTCTGGAATAGAATCTTGGAATCATTTTATTCATTGGGAACATAAATTGTTTATTTGAATAAAATGTGCATTTACTTGTTTTAAAGCGAGTTTAATATTAAGTATTTGCATGTCAAACATGAACTTTTGTTTTGTTATTTCCTTTTGTAGAAAGCATGTCTAGCGATAATTTGAAATTCACTCTGTGCTCAATTGTTGAGAGAAACAAGCTCAATGTAGCGAATTTTCCTGATTGTGATCAGAATTCGAGAATAGTTCTCAAACCCAAAGGACGTGAGAATGTCTCAGCAATCTTAATTCTTGTTCTGACTGATGCCTCAAATGTTGAGGAAAAGACAGCAGAAGAATCATATCCAAGGGAAAGGCAAATAAGTTGCAAAACTCAAGGAAGATGAAAAGCCAAAGGTGGCTTCTGACCATGATTACTTCTACTACAAGGATAAAGAACCCTAGAAGAGGAATTGTCCCAAGCACTTGTAGGACAAGAAGAATGGAACTGTGAGTTCTAGTTCAAGTATTAATGTTGTTGAAATTTAACAACCAATGCTACTACTTGGGTATTAGATACCGGATGTGGTTCTCACATTATTTCGAATGTGGATGGACTAAGAAGTAGGAGGTAGTTGGAGAAAGGAGAAATAGACCTACGCGTTGGAAATGGAGCAAGGGTTGCTGCGTTTACCGTAGGAGATTTTAGTCTATTTCTGCCTTCTGGTTTACTTTTAGAACTGAATAATTGTTATTTTGTTTCTACTATTACTAAAACCTTGTTTCAGTTTCAAGTTTATATTCTGAAGGATTTGAGTTTGATATCAAGAATGGAAGTATATCTATTTTAAGAAATGGAATCTTCTATGCTTGTATCTCAATGGTTAATGAACTATTATATTGGATCTCAAATCAGAATCGTATAACATTAATACCAAAAGGCAAAAATCAAATTGTTTGAGTGAGCCCTATCTATGGCATTGTCGTTTAGGTCACATTAGCTTGAATCACATAAAAAAGCTCCATAAAGATGGAATTCTAAAAGATATGGATTGTGTATCTATTGATTTATGTGAATCATGCTTGATGGGCAAGATGACGAGGTCACCTTTCAAAGGAACAAATGAAAGGGCTAATGAACTTTTGGCCATAATACATACTGATGTATGCGGGCCTATGAGTACAGAAGCTAGAGGTGGCTATAGATATTTCACATTTACTGATGACATGAGCAGATATGGTTATATTTATCTTATGTCACATAAAACTGAAGCCTTTGAAAAGTTTAAGGGATTTCAATATGAAGTAGAGACTCAAACTGGCAAAAGGATAAAAGCACTTCGATCTGATCGTAGTGGTGAATACTTAAGCCATGGATTTGATCATCATTTGAAAAAATTGTGGGATTGTAACACAATTACCTACTCCAAGGACACCACAATTGAATGGTTTGCCTGAAAGGAGAAACAGGACCTTGTTGGACATGGTTCGATCTATGATGAGTTTTGCTAACCTTCCGGTATCCTTTTGGGGATATGCACTCACTATTGTTGTATTTATGTAACACCCCTATTTTGAAACCATGGGTATTACATGCCAGTGACCTCGGATTTTTCCATCCATTATCATCTGAGTTGTATTCGAATAAAGCCTCGTTCTCCAAAATATATCACACTCTCACCTCAAAAGAACCTGATTGTCGTGCATCGCTCAACTCCCTTTGGACCTTGATGCCGACATACTTAGCCTTTTTAAGAACCTAGTCATATTCTACCGCTTGCTTAGTCTCGCGTTAGACTAATACCACTTTCTTTTCTTCCCGACATTGGTCGGCTGGTATTTCTTGCTTTTATGGAAATATCAGGAAGTAAAGACAGGCTTGTCAGAGACCAAGGACGAAGACTCGAGGATTTAAAGGAATGAAGATTTTCAAGAGGTTTCAAGTTATTTTAAATATTTTGGAGTTTCCTATTTTGTTTTTGTGAAGAATCTTTTAACCGTCATTTTATTTCCGCTGCAAAATGATTTATATGTCTTCTTCACTCGAACATTATTATTTTGTATCATTGAGCATTGTTTCTTAATCATGTATCCAGATGCTGAGTCACTTTTGATGTAATATAAGTTCGTTATTTCGTTTTATATGAATCGAGTTATGTTACCTACCGCCTTGGGTGGCTTTGGATGGAAAAATCCGAGGTCACTGGCATGTAATACCCATGGTTTCAAAATAGGGGTGTTACAGTTATGGTATCAGAGCCGAACGTTTTGTTTTCAAACCAAAAACATTTCTCGTAAGACTCTTCTAAACTCAAAGCGGAATTTCTTTTCATCTTCTTGTAATAGAACTTAAGAAGGTGACTTTTATCAAAACCTCTTGTAATAGAATTCAAGGAGTTGATTTCTATCAAATCTTCTTGTAGTGGAATTCAAGGCGTTATCTTTTATTAAACTTCTTTTAAATAGATGTGATTTTTTTTTTAAAACCCAAATACCATTCTTAAGGGAATTTTCAATTCATAAATCTCTTCTCTAATAACTTCAAACTCAAGTACTAATTGATTTTGAAGAAAATTCTAACTAGATCTTATTCCTTAGTGATCTTCAATTCTCTTTTGTAAGTCAGACTAGGATATTTTCCTTCTCATAACTTGAAGAAAATTTCAAGCCTTCAGGAAATCATTTGGAATTGTTTTTATCACAAGTAATAACGATTTTGAAATAAGGATCCCGTATTTCTATACATGAAATATTTATAGGGAGATAAGAAGATTTAAATTACTTTGTTGGAAATCGTTATAGATTCAAAATGATAAACTTAAAGGAGAGTTTCGTTAACAACCCTTATAGGGAAATATTCGAACTTTTGAAATCTTGAGAAGCATAACTCAAAGAATAGTCTCAATTATAAATTACGTATTTTGAAAATTTCAGTATTTGTTTAACCTCCCGTCAAGAATTATTTTCTTCGAAGAAATACAGAATTGATTTCTAAAGCTTCCTTCGAATCTTCGTCTTCGAATATAGGATTACAGAAATTCTATATAAGTGTCTGACTCTCCTTCCCCAATAAAAAATAGCGGCCGCAATAAGTTGTTCTTGCGAACCTTTACAGAACATGGTTTGCACAAGACGTCAGACTATGGCCCTAGAAAGAGCTAAGGAGCTTAACGCTCGTTTCAAGTCGGTTGTTGAATTACTGTTAACCAAGTAGTAGTTATCTTATTATCGGTGAACTCCTATCCTTGTTTTATCTGCGTAGCATCGTAATCCTTGTCGTGTTCCACTAAACGAAGTTGTCTCAACCATCATCTTGTACTACTAGAGTGGTTGAGTCGATTATAAGAGCGTTAAGTTCCTCGTATTTTGTAATCATCCTTCGTAAGGAGCAACTGTAATGTGACTCTAGTCTTTCTGAGGTGCCTTAACAAATAGTTGACTTTTGATTCATTGGAAGTTGTGCTCATTCCATGCCTTATAGAAAGGGTGGACAAGACGAGGTTGAGTTTGGGACTGGAGGCCAAGGGGACAACCATGGGCCAGATCCCGCTCGAACGATAGCGCTTGATGTTGCAACCTTAGAGGCTATAAGGGACATGTTTCAACAAATGATACAAGCAACAAATCCTCCAATTTCGCCTGCTCAACCCAACGTCATTAGAGCCGACCCACCTTTGGGCGGAAGGGAGAATGACAATCATGCCTAGGGTGATGGGTCGAACTATTCTAAGGCGCTTAATGCCTTTGCCTCGCAGAAGTCGGAAACTTATAACGGTCTTGGAGATCTAGCTAAAATCGCCTATTGTTTCACTCATATCGAGAGGTTGCCGAGGAACGTTCGATGAACTAAAGCTAAGAAGGTGCACATCACAGCTCTCCAATTAAGGGATGAAGCTGGTGAGTGGTGGGAGAACTCTTGATTGTCTGACCACTCGATGCTAAGTTGGGACGTGTTCAAGAACAAGATGATGTCTCGCTACCTCTCCGAGTCCATGAGGTACAAGAAGCAAGAGGAGCTTCTGTACCCGAAAGTTGAGGGATTGATTGCACTAGAGAGAGAGGCACCAAGTTCATCCAACTATTACAGTATGCGGGACCAGAGGTGTCCACTGAGGCTCAAAGGGTTCGTCGTTTTCATAAGTGGGTTGGACTCCACTGGAGAATAAATTCATCAAATTCAATCGCACCTTAGCCTAAACTACACTAACTAAGGAGATCTTGAGTAAATCATCGTCGGAGTGAGAAGCTCGTATATACAATAGCCAGGTGCTAATAGAATAGTCACCTTAATCAAAATAAAATAATTGAATTAAGCATTCTCTTTCTCAATAAACCTTATCTCCAATCTTAGATCAATGGTACATACCCCAAGTGTTTAAACCGTTTATAATTTTATATGTTGCTGAACTTCTATATTTGAGCTGATCCAGGCCATACTCTTTTTCCAAGTATGCATAATATAAGTAATATCTCGCAAAATAGCTTCCATTCTAAATAAGATATTAGTAAAACCTCGTATAAAGAAAAAAAAAAGAGAGAGTCAAAGTAAAAGATGTGCTTAGCAAGATAAATTCGAAAGTCATATAGGAAGGGTATATCAATGCTACCCTTTGAAATTTGATCAACTACAACGTAAAATAGTTATTATCAAAAAGGAACGTGGAAGCGAAATTATTTTGTTACCAAGAAAAAAAAATGTTTCTTTTGTATTGTTTCGAAATTCTTTTCTTGATAAATAAAAGAGCACCATAAGAAAGAGTTCATGTTGAAAGTTTTTCTGTGTTTTGAAGTGCTCGATTATTTTTCTAATCTAAAGTTGAACATAATTTTTGTATTGAATCTGAACCCTTAATATTGAGATCTTAGATTTTAAAAGTCTTTTATATGATAAAAGTAATTATTATCATAAGGATTTTGTGTTGGGTTTCGAAAAAAAGAAAATAAATAAATAATAATAATAATAAAACAAAGGAATGATCTCGAATTTGATGGATTTCGATCTTACTAATCATTTGTGTTATACTACCAATATTGTGATTTCTATCCTACAGCTGGCTATTTGCATATGTCAACTAAAGATACAATTTCATGTATTAAGTATTTCTAAGTGAGGAACATTTGAAATCATACTATAGTTTTGTTTGAAGATAATTATGAATTTGGTAATGCTCCAACATGACTGACGAATTGTATTTCTATTTTTAAAAGTCATTTAAGAGTGTTTATACTCTATGATAATCGCCTTTTTATTCCAATATGTCTTAGATGTAGACTCTAATGGTCAATAAAGATTTTATCTTATGATCATTTACCTACGTTTGTAAAGTTACTATACGTCATTTTGGTTTGTGATTTTCATGACACTATTGAGATATAAGTGGCAATCCGCGTTAAACTTTTCCTATATTAAGTTTCTACTGTATATAAAGGGTCAAAATCGTATTATAGTTTTGCTATGCTGGATAAAGGTGTTATTCTTATAACTCCTTCCGAAATTCCTTTAAAAAGATAAAACGATTTATTTCCAGTTTGTTCATGAGATTTCGAATTAAACTTTCCTACAGTTTTCATGGTGGTGAGTAGGAATGTGTTTTGTCTTCCATCCTGATCACATGGTAAGGCAAACTCACATGTCTTATTCCCATGAAAATGTTGTAAAGGATTATGTTGATTTTACCCCCCATCTTGATCACATGGCGGGATAAGATCATATAATTCCTTAAGGACAAGTTTGGAAACCAAATTTCAAAAAGTTGTGTTTTGATGTATTACAATTCTAAGCTTGAAATTTTGGGAGTATTAACATTTTGTGTTAAAAGTTGGAAGTAAGCAAAAATTTTCGTTTAAAGCAATTCAAAGGAATTTGAGTCTGTGTTATGATAATCATATATTTTTACGAACCTCGATTAGTTTTGTTTTTGGACAAAATGTATTTGGACAATCATTTATTTATACTCTGTGAGCAAGTTTGTATAAAGTTTGAAAGACAATGTTATTTGCCAATAAATGGATTGTTTCATTCAATATCCTTAAACTTTTTGGGTTTAGATAAGTCTCATATTTTAAATCATAAAGGAAAAAGAAATTCTTGTAAATTTTAAATGATATGTTAGTAATTGTGATTGTAGTCATAATAGCAAGATGCTCTTATGGCAATTTCTTCTAATATATCAAAATAGAATTTTTGACTTGATTATGCAAAAGTGTTTAAACTAAGTACTTATATCTTCAATAGATCAATTACCATTGGACAAAGATCTTTTTGTGTATAGGTACACATCGTAAGGGTGTTCTATAAAACTTGTTTTATAATTTACAACTTTGAAAGTTTTATATACTTTCAATTTGATGTACTTCTAAGGACAAGTTTTATCAAGGATTGTGTCTAAGACCATTATGTCAATTTATTTTTAAGGGGGTACTTAAAGGATAAAGTATTATTTCATACGACGAAAGTTCATGAGCTTATTCTTTTCTAGTTCAAGGCAACCCTAGTTCTCCCTAGTTTCGAGGACGAAACTAATTTTAAGGGGGTACTATTGTAATAACCGCTATTTTTTTATTTTTTTATTTTATAGAAAATATTATATTATATTGAAAGTGTAAAAATACATTCTCATGAATTCGTTTTCTTGACGATAAACGAAAACTTTTAAGAAGTAATCGTATTTATTACAATATAATTCAAAATATAAAATAGAAGTTTATAATCTAAAAATAAAAATAAGTATGTCCACTTATAAATAAATTTACAAATCGAGTTATTTTAAAAGAGGCAAATTAAAAAATGTAGTTTAAGAAGATTAATAAGAATTAATCGAGTTGGGTTAATTGCTATTTTTATTAAATTCAAAGAAGAGATCGGGCTTAGTCTTAATTAGGCCCGAAACCCAACCCAACACCGGATCTGTGTAATAAAAAGAAAATGGAAGATTATAGCCATCCAAATTCGAACCCTGACTTCTCTAAAACCCTTTCCCTTCATGTACCAGCTAGGCTACGAAAGTTTCTTATTTTATTAAGGGAAAGTATTTTACTTAAACCCGAAATGGACATTTGACCAAATATTTGACCGAGATTTTACCCGTCCTTCTTCGCCGTTTCACACGCAGGACGCAATCGAGCATCTGTCCAAAAGAATCCGCCGAGATTTTCCCCACTCATTACCCCCTACCCCTTATCTCTACAATCTGATTTTTTCCCTGTACAAAATCTGTACAATCCAATCCTTTTTCTGTGCAAAATTTGACATGTGGACACAAGTTTTCATATAAATCAAGGGGCTGTCATGGAGGTTTTTCACCGCAAATTTCAGCCCTTTAACCTCCGAAAATCAACCTCCAAATTCAGCCCTTACCCTCAGCAAACCAAGTCCGAAAAATTCAGTCTTTAATCCCAGAAATCTTGTCCCAAAAATCAGCCTTAAAAAAAAAAAAAAAACAGGATTTTTCCAGATTTTCGAGCTCAAATTGGGCTATAAATAAGTGTCGATTCGGACAACAAAATTCATATTCAAACTCCCCTAAACCTCCTCTACAACTTTCGTTCAAAGTCCGAGCCGAATCGATTCCGTTTTCAACCTCCGAAAAATACCCGATCGGGCCTTGTTGCTCGTCAATCCTCACCACCGACCGCCGTACGTCGCCGAGACCACAGCCAGGAGATCCGCCGGAGCGAGCCGAGCCATCCACCGTCGTTACAAGCCGCCGGGAGCCGCCGGTCGTGGTCGGGGTCCTGCTCGCCGGCGTACTGCAGAAACGGAGGAAGGCGGCCGGACTGTGCAGCCTCGTGAAGAAGAAGAAGACCAATTGAGAGGTGGGCCTTCGTATGAAAAACAATTGTTTTGTTAATTAAGCCCATTAACTAATTAAAAAGCTCATTAGTCTAATTAATTAGAATCATGATTGAAATGGATCTAATTGTATTTTTATATTAAGGAGATGGTGTTAAATAAATTTTAAACTGATACCCATCAATACTCCGTATAATATTATCGTGCTCACATAAATCTTGGGCTTATAAAATCGGTGTCATCATTTTTATAAAGTAATAAAATTGATGAGTGTGACTAAAGGTATTATTTTTGACCCATGTCATTAAGTTAACCTTCTTATAATATATATGTGAACCATTTCTTAATTAGGGCCTATAATACTAAGATATTATTTTGTTAAGAATTAATGAATTTTAATGGGGTACTTATTCAAATCCCGTTAGTGAACGTTTTATAAATAAAGTTTACAAGGAATATTCGTAAACGGATGACTTTACAAAAAAATCCTAAACCCGTTCTAACATTTTAATAAGTTGAAAGCTTGAAGTTATAAATTATTAAAGGATAACAATTTATATTAGCCTTACAAATTATTATACGAGGATAATAATTTGAGAAGTTCCTAGGATCAGAAATAAATCAAATATTAATTTGATTCGTGTTCGCTCGTCTTGAAAACCGCGCCTGATTCAGGTCGAGTACTCGAATCGTCGTAAGCTCGCGAAACGAACCCGTCAGATCTCGAGATTTAAAGGCAAGTGGATGGTTCTCCCTTACTACTCGATATTTGTGAATTCCTTTTCCTCCGTTATCATATCCATTTTTGTTGGGAACACCTTGTTTGCTAAATAAAATGAACTTAGGGTTATCTGCTGTTTAGAAATAATGACCCCGTTGTTACTATACTACGCTAGCCCATGGACTTAGGACCGATGATTGTGGCCTCTGATTGTTTCAAGTCTCTTTTCGAGACTTTGCTATGGACTAGGATAGTCATTAGGGGTGAGAGACTCGTCTCTGCTACACCTCTTAAAAAGATGTATTAGGATGTACCTATACCCTAATACTGGGTCATGACTCTGCCTGCTCTACAAGTGTAGAGAGGTGACAACACCCTAGCTAGGTGTTAAGGACTCCGTCCTTCCTTGATGTGGCCCTTGACCCGTTTTGGGTTGCTGCATCTAAAAATCGATAACTGATTGCACTGTTTTGTCATTAATGCAAGATAAGTGCCCTATGCACAATAATTAATGAACAAGGAATGTATTGGGTGTGGTCCTTGACTCTTATGAGTTGCCACATCCGGAAATCGTTACAATAAAATGTATTGTTGTATTACTCAGAGAAGATAAGTCGGTGTAAGTTTCTACTAAACCTTGATGTGTATTAATAAGTTCCCAACAAAATCTTAATCATTTTTCGTTCCCAGGAATCACCTTCTTGTGATTTCATATTCTCAAAAGAAAGCTTGTTACTCACCTCCCTTCGGATTTGTTCCTTTCATTATCATCTGAGTTGTATTCGAATAAAGCCTCGTTCTCCAAAATATATCACACTCTCACCTCAAAAGAACCTGATTGTCGTGCATCGCTCAACTCCCTTTGGACCTTGATGCCGACATACTTAGCCTTTTTAAGAACCTAGTCATATTCTACCACTTGCTTAGTCTCGCGTTAGACTAATACCACTTTCTTTTCTTCCCGACATTGGTCGGCTGGTATTTCTTGCTTTTATGGAAATATCAGGAAGTAAAGACAGGCTTGTCAGAGACCAAGGACGAAGACTCGATGATTTAAAGGAATGAAGATTTTCAAGAGGTTTCAAGTTATTTTAAATATTTTGGAGTTTCCTATTTTGTTTTTGTGAAGAATCTTTTAACCGTCATTTTATTTCCGCTGCAAAATGATTTATATGTCTTCTTCACTCGAACATTATTATTTTGTATCATTGAGCATTGTTTCTTAATCATGTATCCAGATGCTGAGTCACTTTTGATGTAATATAAGTTCGTTATTTCGTTTTATATGAATCGAGTTATGTTACCTACCGCCTTGGGTGGCTTTGGATGGAAAAATCCGAGGTCACTGGCATGTAATACCCATGGTTTCAAAATAGGGGTGTTACAATTTACACTAAACAGGACTCCGTCAAGGACTGTAGACAAGACTCTATATGAGATATGGACTGGAAAAGTTCCAAAGTTGTCTTTTCTGAAAATATGGGGATGCGAAGCTTATGTAAAGTGTTTACAAACTCATAAGCTTGAACCTAAATCAGACAAATGCTATTTTATAGGATATCCTAAAGGTAGTTTTGGATATTATTTCTACAATTCCACTGCACAAAAGGTGTTTGTTGCAAGGAATAGTGTCTTTTTGGAAACAGAGTTTATTTCCAAAAAGTCAAGTGGGAGAAATATTCATCTTGAACCGGTTCTTGATGAAAAGCAACAAACACAACAACAAGATGACATAGTTGATGTCGAGGATGAGATGGATTTGTTTAAAGGCCAAGGATCTGATGTTATCCAAGAACCTGAACAAATTCCTCAAGAAGCAGATCCACAAATAGTTGTGGAACATGCTGAAATCTCAGTTGTTGAAACAGTTGAACTCCTACGTAGATCAAACAGGCAAAGGTTTCAACCAAGACGATATGATGATTTCATCTTGACCGAAGACCTTGATGTTCTAATGTTAGAACATGGTGAGCCTGCTACCTATAAACAAGCAACGACGGGTCCAGACTCCAAGAAATGGCTTGAGGCCATGAAATCTGAAATGGATTCCATGTTTTAAAATCAAGTCTGGGACTTGACAGATTTGCCAGATGGGGTAAACCCATAGGATGCAAATGGGTTTCAAACTTAAGACTGACAAAATGGAAATGTATCTGTATACAAAGCAAGATTAGTTGCTAAAGCTATTAAACAGATTCATGGTATTGACTATGATGAAACATTTCGCCAGTTGTCATGATTAGATCCATAAGGATAATTCTAGCTATTGCTGATTATTATGATTATGAGATTTGGCAAATGGATGTTAAAACCGTTTTTCTGAATGGTATTTTGGAAAAGGATGTGTATATGACACAACCAGAGGGTTTTGAGGATCCTGATCATGTTGGGAAGGTATGTAAGCTTAAGAGATCTATCTATGGGCTTAAGTATCTAGGAGTTGGAATCTTCGTTTTGATGAAAAGATCAAAGAGTTTGACTGTATCATATGTGAAGAAGATCCTTGTGTATATAAGAAGTTTAGTTGGAGTAAGGTGGTTCTCTTAGTCTTGTATGTGGATGACATACTACTTATTGGGAATAACATTCCAATGTTAGAGTCCATTAAGGAATGGCTGAAGAAATGTTTTTCACTGAAAGACTTGGGAAAGGCAGAGTATATACTTGAAATAAAAGTCTATAAGGATAGATCTAAGAGATTGCTAGTACTATGTCAGGATCTTATATGGATAAGATTCTTGATAAGTTCAATATGCAAAATTCAAGTTTCAAATCTAGACATGTTATGAGGAAGTATCATCTTACTCAACAAATAGTTGTTGAAGGTAACATCAAGATGTGTAAGGTGCATACAAAAGACAATATTGCAGATTCTTTGACTAAGCTTATGCCTAGGGCTAAGCATGATAGTCACACTAAGGCTAAGGATCTCAAACACATTGGTGAATGGTTGTGAGATTGCCTTGTATTACATTATTTCTACTTAGTGTTGGACACTTGTTATGTTTGACTTTCTGATAATATATGATATTTCATTCTTATTTATATATTATACTGATTAATATTGAATAATATGTCCGAATAATTCATAGTTCGTAAATGGGCTCACCTTAAGTGTTTTGGTGAATGAAACCCGATTAAGTGACTACAGTTATGAATTATTGCACGTCCATAGTTTGAATCATTAAATAGGACATAGATGATTTCATTTATAACTATATTGTACATTGACTGATAGCTCAAGGTTTCATGTGCTATGGGGACATAGAGATGTCCAGTCAATTACATAGATATGTATGGATGATACATATCGGACAGACCAACCTTAAGACTCTCCAAAAGGGATTGTGGAGTTTTAAGTTGACCATGATTGGTGGATTCCTTAAACATGAGTATGTTATGTTTCCTAGTTGATGATTGATATGTCTTTGATATTGTTAAACGCTCTCCGTAAAAGGGGGTTATAAAAGCAATTATTGGGATTGCCAAAAGTTGAGTGGGAGCCATAGTCATACAAGATTGAAATTGTCCTCCTTATTCATGTATACATTGATGCATGAAGAAGGAAAGGTGTCTAGGCCACTTGAAGAGCTAGAACTAGAAAATGCATGACCATGCTCGAATGGATTAATCGTAATCATTCGTTATTTGATAGTTCGAACTCAGGTATTCAAGAAACATATTTGATGGGAGATATGAATGTCAGCATATCATCAAATAAGACATTAAGAGACAAAGGTATCTTAAAATTGCACACTTGTTTTCAAGGACAAGTGGGAGATTGAAGGAATTGTGTCCTTTAATAAAAGTTGCAATTACCGAACATGGAATAGGACAGTTGATAGAGAGATTCAATCCGGTTATTTTAGGAGTCGTAATGTTTTGCTAGAAACCAACTACGATTAATGGATTAAATAGTTTAATCCATAGCTATTATAATTGGGTCCTATGAGGTCACACACATTGAGTTGACGGGCTGGATCAGCGGGCTGAAAGTTAGCCCAATAAGAAAAGGATATATTTATTTGGAGAAATAAATATATAAGGCCTTGACAGGAAAGAAGAGAGCAAGGGTTTTATAACTTTTACGTAAAACAGAAAAAGCTCTCTTCTCCTCTTTTCTTCTAGTCTTTGGCACTTCGATCTAGCAATCGAAAGCGAAGGAGATCCAGATCCCGTGCTCGTGTGGACTGATTAGAGAAGTCACAATTGAGGCTTTATCTCTCGAAAAAAGAACCCTAATCACGAATCAAGAGGTATTCTACTAACCCTAATTTTGTCTCTGATCAAGAATGCTTTAGATCCATGTTTAGGTGCAAGAAATTGTTTCTGAAATTCCGCTTAAACGCATCTAAAACCTTTCAGATTTCTACGGGTCTGAAGACAAGCCCTCCATGCACTAATCGGGTGTCAGAGCTGCTTGAACACCATCTTGCCAAGAAATCCATCACAGTCGTCAAGGATGTGGCAGACGGATGCGTATCGTATGGACATATGATGAGTTTTCTTGGCACTTATAATCCTAGAGCCCCCCATGAGTTCGGGGAGATCATGGGCCGGGGAAGCTGGTTTTGGTGGCGGGATTGGACTTTAGTGTGGTGAAGGACGTGCTGGAGGCGATCACACGGTGTGACTCGTTCAGGAAGATGGTGTTTAGTGCAATGATTCGTGTCGTTGGGAGCTCCCCTTCTTCTAAGAACGTGCTGGCTGCGCAGGCTTCCGAGATCAAGGCATGCAGGTTCTGCTGTGGCCTTCTGTAGCCATGTTTGTTTATATATGTCTTGTGTTCGCTTGGCGCAGAGAGATAGCTAGTATGCTTTGCTAAGCAAAGCATACTAGCTATTGACGAGAGGCCTTTGGCAGTACGCCAGTACTTACGCTTGTCTTAACACTTAATATCTAGTACGTATTGAACCGTATGTAATTAATTTTGAAGTCCGAGAGACTGGCTTTTGGGCCTTTGGCAGTACGCCAGTACTTACGCTTTGTTGTTTTGCATGACTTGACCCATATATATGTTGCGGAAAACCGAGAGACCGATGAACATTCAAAGATTATATGATGACATGTATACCCTTATACTAGGCTCATTTTTTTCTACTGAACACCGATATTTTATTCATTAATAACTTTATATGCTAGATTATCATGAGATTACAAAGAGACCCGTATGTAAGACCCGATATTTTCTAAGGAGTGATAATTCGGTATTGTTTTTTTAATCCGATGATTCGGTATTGTGCTAGGGTGATTCGTGATCGTATTTAAGGCTAAACTTGGTATTAATTTTTTCCTCTTAAATATACAAATATATATATATATATACATATATATATATATTTAAAAGTTGTAATTTAGGATTATCCTCCAAAAGAATTAGTTGAAATCTTAAACTACTTATATAAGCAAAAAAAAGTTAGGGAAATTCTGCCCGGTAACCACGAGGTTTTGCAAATTCACCCAAAGGTTTTCGGTATTCCGTGTGGTAACCACGAGGTTTTACAGATTCCGCGTGGTGACCTTGGTCTATTATAAAAAGTTAAAGTTATATAAAAACTTACCCATCCTTTCTACTTAATTACACAAATCACCCTATCTTTAGTTTTTTTTAAACTATCTAATCTATTTTATAAATCAACTAACTTTATAATTTTAATATTATATATATCTTTTTTAATTTAATCTTTTTCCATGACATTTTATATTATTATTTTACAAAATCTTATAGTTTTTAATTATTAAAAAAAGAACCACATTTTTCAAATTTGTATTAAAAAATTAAAATAGATTTGATAGGTTTGTTGAAAAAATAAAAAACAATTTATTATACCTAATTTGAAGTATCATTTAAATAGGTTTTTTTAACAAAACTATCAAATCTATTTTCTTAAAATACTTAGTGAGAACTATTACTTAATACATATTTTATTTTTAAATGTTAATTTATTATAAATACAAAAAATTGCCTAAAGTTGTACATGTCGTAAAAAACCTATAATGTTTACACATTTTTAATGTCATGATATATGTACATTATGTTAAGAAAAAAACAATTTTATTTTATTTTAAAAACAAATTACTTGAACTAATGCACCAACTTTTAAAGTTCACTCTCTTAAAGGATCAACTATTAACAAAGTTCAAGTTTATATTTTGTTAATAAGAAATGGTAGTTTTTTAAAAATTAGTTATGCTTTTGTTAATTTGAAAAAGAGAACTATTTTTTTATACAAATTTGAAAAATGTGGTTCTTTTTATAATAATTAAAAATATAAGATTTTGTAAAATAACAATATATAGTTTCATGGAAAAAGAGTAAATAAAAAAATACAATACTAAAATTATGAAGTTAGGTGTTTTATAAAAATAGATTAGATATTTTAAAAAAAAAAACTTAAAAAAGGGTGATTTGTATAATTAAATAGAAAGGATGGGTAAGTTTTTATATAATTTTAACTTTTTTATAATAGACCAAGCTGGTTACCACGCGGAATCTGCAAAACCTCGTGGTTACCACACGGAATACCGAAAACCTTTGGGTACCACACGGAATTTGCAAAACCTCATGGTTACCGGGCTGAATTTCCTAAAAAGTTATAAATGCTAATACTAAGTATTGGGTTAATTAGATTTAGTAGTTCTAGTGATTGATCAAGGTTAAGTTTAGCCAAACGGCCCAATCTATTCATCCGTTTGTGAGTAGTTGATGAGAGCCCAATTCATAATCTCTTCCCAACCGAAAGATACTTAAGAGTTAAGATTCCTTTTTTTGGGGTTGAAAAAAGATAAAGATTCGTTCTTTTTATCTCCTACACAGTCAAAAACATGAACTGTGTGCTGGCACACGTACATGCACATCATTTGTGGAAAGTAAAGCTTGGCGCCCACCTTGTGCCCCTCCTTTCCCTTGTCATATAGAAAGATAATCGCATTCTCAAAATAGGGGTTAGTTTAGTTGGATCTAGCTAGTTCCGTCCTAAAATCAGCCCCAGCCGAGGTCCAAGTTCAGCCATTCGTCAAAGTTTCTTCCATCGATCACCTTGAATATTACAGATCTGGTGTCGATCGTTCATCAATTCGGGCTTCTTGACCACATGGACTGAATCCGTCTACCTTGAGAGTATGTGTACGTGTTCCTTTCCGCTTAATCTAGTCTCTAAAATTTTGAAGTATTTGTCATGTCATGGCTCCTTGAAGGAAAAAAATGGGAATATAAGTCAATTTGAAATATCGGTTCGAGTTGAATTGAAAGTAGTCAAAGCAATTAATTCGTTTGCTTAAGCAGAAGTTGAATTCAAAAGTGGGTGTTGAGAAATTATTTATGATCGATCACGTTGAATCATAGTACATTCTATTACTATATATATACAGTTACTATTATATACTCTCTCCGTTTCAAAATACATGACCGTATGTTCAATTTTCTTGTTTCATAATACTTGTCTATTTCACATTTTTTTTCCATCTCTTTCCATTTATACCCCTAATGATTATCTTTATCATAATCATTACATTTTTTCATATTTCTCTACACAAATAATTAACTCTATATGAGATAGGGGTAATATAGGAATAACATTTTTTCCTTAATATATGTGCAATATTCAAATGGTCAATTATTTTGAAACGGAGTGAGTATATTTGTATATAAACTTGCATGTTCTGGAATGCTCTGATGAGATGTCCCTAATTAAATTCTAATCACCTCATAGTAGGTCTTCACCGGCCACCTTGCTATACCAAGATTTTCTTTTGAGTCGACATCAATATTGAGAGCTAACCAACCAACCATCTTAGTCTTGATTAGCTCAACTTAATTAACTTCCTCTGGGACCGTTAATCTGAACGCCATGTGCAAACAGGCGAAAGAATTTGGACTCGACGACGACTGAGCATTGTGGACTCGGGTATTTCCTCTGCAGATCAATTCGTCTATCATCCATCTCAGTGTTAATAGGTTTGACCACAATCCGTGTTCTTGTGTGTAATTTGAGATCTCAATATTGTTTCCTCATAATTAATTTGTTTCTTGTAGATGGCATTGTTTGACTAAGCCTACAGATGCATATATAATCGTCATACATATATTACTGGTAGTTTCTCTTCATGTATGCTTTATTTAATATATGTTCTTCAAACAACAGGCCGGATTAACCCACGTCCACCATTTTCAGCTCTGAGATGGCGTATCCAGTTTTGGAGACAGTAGAGCGGTAAAAAAAAAGAAAAAAAACTAACCAGAAAGTTAGAATGTTGATGTATTATAGTTCATGAATGAATATATGGAATGTTGAGTTAATTCCTTGTTGTATCTAAAAACAATGTGCCTTCTTTTTGAAGGTTATTGGATAATCTTTTTCCTGAGAATGTTGGTCTCCGTGGCATGGAGATTGCGTCTTGTACGGAATCAGCTAGCATCCTCAAGGTCTACCCCTTTGCACATACATGTAGCTAATATCATTGTTGCTCCTTGATTAACCTTGAGTTTAATCTCTGAATTTGCTTGGAGTGTAGGGTGTTGTGTCATTAGTGTATAATAGGGCGGTTCTTAAGCCGACAATGTGCCCCCTCTATGCCCAATTATGTTCAGAACTTGATACGAGACTTGCTGCATTTCCATCTGAGGAAGCTTTTGGAGAAGAAATTAAATTCAAGAGACTTCTTATAAACAAGTGCCAGAAGGTTTTTGAAAGGGATGGCGAATGGTGTGCTGAAATAGAGCAGATGACCGCTCTTGATCAGGAGTTGCAGCCCATTGATAAACAAACATTAGTTAAACTTGGGAATGTTCGTCTTATCTGCGAGCTTTGGAAGCAAAGCATGTTAACTGACGGAATTTTGCATAGAGTTATAAAGGTCCAATATATTTTCTTTTCCGCGCGCCTTAATTTGATGCTCCATTTAAGAGCCCTTTGTTCTTCATTCTGATCAAGCTTTCTTAATTCCTCTGTATTGCAGAAACTGCTTGGAATGGACAAGGAGGGTTGCCCCACTCTTGAAAATGTGGAGGCAATATCGCAACTCCTGCAGACTGTTGGCAAGCAAATTGACGAGAGGCCTGCTCAAAGGAAACTGATGGATGTATACTTTCAAAGATTGGATGAAGTGGCAAGAGCAGCAGAGAGTGCTGTTCGCGTGGTGTCTACCTTGGTTCATCTGCGATCTAACAATTGGGAGCCTTCTCCTCCTCCACCTCTTCTAGAGGTGCATGCATATATCACTCCCTCCTATATGCTTTTCCCATTTGAATTGAAGTGTGTTTCAATGCTTTGGTATGGTCAACACGTACTCCCAGTGACGGATGCAGAACGAAATTAAAGGGGGGCACAATTTCTCTAGGAGATTCGATGAATCAAGAATAACCGATAAATTAATAAAACAGGAATTGAACCTTGGTGGGATGAAAACAAAATTGAACCATAGACCATCTAGACTAGTGAGAGCACCCATGCGCTTATGGACCTAGGACGTAGTCCGTTGAGTAACTTAAGGATTTGTACATGCTAGACATTCTTTCTTTATATTTCAGATATGGGGAGGGTTTCATATATATTCCAACAATATTTATCATTCTTTGCCACCTTTGAATCACACAGGCCGCGACTGAAATTCACCAGTTGGAGGAACTTGAAGAGAAATCCAGTGACACTAATAACAACCAGGATGATGATTTTGAGGATGCACTTGAGAGGACGACAATAACTGAGCATCTGTCGGAGGAGGATTTGAGCGAGAGAAACATGGGCAACTCATCGAACCACAACGGGCTCCTTAGTATAGTGATTTCTATGGGTCTGAAGAAAAGCCCTCCATGCACTAACCGGGTCTCAGAGCTCCTTGAACACCTTCTTGCCAAGAAATTCATCACAGTCAAGGATGTGGCAAACGGATGCGTATCGTATGGACGTATGCTGAATTTTCTTGGCACTTATAATCCTAGAGCCCCCCATGAGTTCGGGGAGATCATGGGGAAGCTGGTTTTGGTGGCGGGACTGGACTTTGGTGTGGTGAAGGAGGTGTTGGAGGCGATCACACGATGTGACTCGATCAGGAAGATGGTGTTTAATGCAACGATTCGTGTCGTTGGGAGCTCCCCTTCTTCTAAGCACGTGTTGGCTGCGCAGGCTTCCGAGATCAAGGCCTGCAGGCTCTGCTGTGGCCTTCTGTAGCCATGTTTGTTTATATATGTCTTGTGTTCGCTTGGCGCAGAGAGATAGCTAGTATGCTTTGCTTGTCTTAACACTTAATATCTAGTACGTATTGAACCGTATTAATTTTGAAGTCCGAGAGACTGGCTTTTGGGCCTTTGGCAGTACGCTAGTGATGAAATAATTAGGAAGAGTACGTATTTTGTGGGTCGAATTTCCCTTGTACCTCTCATTCTCATTAGGAGTGTTTATATACTAAGCATAAAGCTCATTACAGCACAGCACATCAAATGCGCTACTAATTATGTCGGGCATTAAGCCTTTGCCGATCATATTGTTTATACAGCCACATGCTCTACTAATTATGTCGGGCAATAAGCTAAGCCATGATCGCATATTGTTTATACAGCACAATAAACACTCCTAATATAATATCATATCTAATACTCCCCCTCAAGTTGGCGTATGAAGATCAAGAATGCCCAACTTGGAAAGAAGAAATGCAAATTGCTGGCGTCCTAAGGGTTTAGTGAACAAATCTGCTGGCTGATTAGACGTATGAATATAGGAAGTGACCACATTTCCAGATTGTAACTGATCTCGAACAAAATGACAATCAATCTCTATATGCTTAGTGCGCTCATGAAAAACCGGATTGGCAGCAATATGAAGAGCAGCTTGACTATCACAGTGAAGACGCATAGGTGTCTCATGGCTTACACGGAGAGATCGTAAAAAGGACTTCAACCAGATTAGTTCAGCACAAGTAGAAGCCATAGCCCTGTATTCAGCCTCAGCAGAAGAACGAGAAACAGTGTGTTGTTTCTTAGTCTTCCAAGAAATAGGAGAGGAACCAAGAAACACCATGAACCCTGTAACAGATCTCCTTGTCAAGGGGCATGATGCCCAATTTGAGTCACAATATGCAGAAAGTTGCAACAAGCTGGAGGAAGACAACAAAATACCCTGACCAGGATGCCCCTTAAGGTAGCGCAAAACACGGGTAGCGGCTTGCCAATGATCAACCCGAGGAGACTGGAGAAACTGAGCCAATATATGAACCGCAAAACTGATGTCAGGACGAGTGATAGTGAGATAGATAAGACGACCAACTAACCGGCGGTATTGATCAGGATACTCAAACAATGTACTATCAGATGTCGCCAATTTTTGGTTCTGCTCCATGGGAAAGTCACACGGTTTGCCAGCCAGAAAACCGGTTTCAGAAAGAATATCCAGAGCATATTTCCGTTGAGAAAGAAAAATCCCTTCAGCAGAACGAGCAACCTCGATGCCTAGAAAATACTTGAGATGCCCTAAATCCTTCATGTATAGTTCTTAAATTTACCAATAGTAGAAGAATCATTTCTTGCAATAATCATGTCATCCACATAGACAAGAACATGGAGATGAACAGAACCCCGAGCAAAAGTAAACAGAGAATAATCAGCATAACTCTGTTGAAAACCAAAAACTCGTAGAGCAGCAGCAAGCTTAGCAAACCAGTTGCGAGGGGCTTGTCGAAGACCATAAATGGACTTTTTAAGGTGACAAACCTGACCCGGAAGTGCACCTGAGAAACCTGGTGGAAGTTTCATGTACACTTGTTCCTGTAAATCACCATGTAAAAAAGCATTATGAACATCCATTTGATGCAACTCCCAACCCTTAATAGCAGCGACAGAGAGGAAAACACGGACAGACACCATCTTAGCAACTGGAGCAAAAGTTTCATGATAATCAATGCCTTCGACCTGTCTATTACCCAAAACAACAAGACGAGCTTTATGTCGCTCTACAACCATCAGACTTATACTTAATGCGGTACACCCATTTGCAACCTATCGGTTTCTTTCCCAGAGGAAGATCAGACAACACCCATGTATTATTTCTTTCAAGTGCTGAAATCTCAGCAGCCATAGCTTGTCTCCAAGAAGCGTCATTGACAGCTTCAGCATATGTGCTCGGTTCATGACCCGAAGTGATGGCGGCCAAGAACCGAGAATGCAATGGAGAGAACTTAGAAGACGAAACATACGCAGCAATGGGATAGAGTGTACCTGAGGAGGGTGATGACTCGAAGGCAGGTGTAGATGAAGCAACGGGGGGGTCTTGAAGTCGAGAACTGCTACAAACATAATCTTGGAGACGGGCTGGAGGACGCCTATCCCGAGAGCTATGACGAGTAGCTACCGGCTGTGGAGGAAAACTCTCCCTGTCGTCAACAACCGGAGGAGCTGTAGTGGGCACAATTGACGGCAAAGTGTCAAAGCTCAATTCATCATAAATGGCAGGAGAAAGGTCCGAGACAGGCACTGAAGAGGGAGTTGTAGATGGCTCAGCAAACGGAAAACACTCCTCATAAAATACCACATCCCGACTTACAAATATCTCATGAGACTCCAAATCATACAAGCGCCATCCTTGTTTGCTGTTAGAATAACCAACTAGAATACATTTTCTGCTCCGAGAAGCAAATTTGTCCCTTTCCCTCGGAATCTTAGAAACATAGCATAGACAACCAAATATATGAATAAAGTTGTAGTTAGGCGTCTTGTGATATAGAATTTCGTATGGAGTTTTACCATTCAACAACTTAGAAGGCGTCTGGTTGATAAGATAACAAGCAGTGAGTACGCACTCTCCCCAAAACTCAAGAGGAAGATGAGCTTGAAACCGAAGTGCCCTTGCAACATTTAGAAGATGACGGTGTTTGCGTTCAACACGCCCATTCTGTTGTGGAGTGTATGCGCAAGACCGCTCAAAAATAATCCCATGAGCAGCAAAATAAGGAATAAGAGGTAAAAATTCAGCTCCATTGTCGGATCGGACTCTCTTAACAGGCTTATCAAACTGAGTCTTAACCATTGTGCAAAACTGTTCAATCAACTTGGAACTTTCTGACTTATGCTTCATCAAATACACCCATACACCTCTAGAGCAATCATCAACAATAGTAAGGAAATAAAAGGCTCCAGAATGTGAAGGAGTGCTATAAGGACCCCACACATCGCAATGAAGTAATTCAAACACAACATCAGCTTTATTGAGACTGTCAGGAAACGAACTTCTTGTTTGCTTAGCTTGAAAACAAATATCACATGGTTCGTCAGGAGAAGGAACAGACTTGTTTTTTTCGATCAAAGAAGGAACAGACTTGTTAATCATAGGTAAATAAGATAAAACAGAGTGCGACAGATGCCCTAAACATTTGTGCCAATATGAAAGAGAATCCGAAGCAGAAGTACGACAGACCCGAGCTGCAGAACGGAAAGCACGAAGCCAATAGACCCCTCCCCGTTGCTCACCTGCTCCAATCACACTCCTCGAATTTGGATCCTGTAATACACATAATCGAGGAGTCAAAGTAACCACACACTTGAAATCCTTCAACAGCTGAGCAAAGGATAATAGATTGCAAGTCAGATTGGGGATATACAGCACATTAGAAACACAAACATCAGCAAACTGTATGGTTCCGGCACGATCAGTAGTAGAGATTGAACCATCGGGCAACACAATATTAACGGGCTGAATGCGTACCAGATTTTGCAAAATACCAAAATTACCAGTCATGTGATAGGATGCTCCTGTATCTAGTATCCAAGAAAGAGAATTTGTACCGAGAGTTGTGTCAGAAGATGGAGCATTCATACTACTGAAAAGTTGGAGAACCGAAGCCCACTGATCGGCAGTGAAGTTCGGTCCAAGAGAAGCACGATCTTGTGCTGAAGGCTGAACGGAGTTGGACACACCAATAGAGGGCTGCTGAACTGAGTAGACAGCGGGTTGTGCAGAAAAGAGCACCGGTTTTAGGGTGGCGATTGGGGCTGCGTGAGAAAGTTCGGCACCGGTCTCAACCATGGTGGCGGGGGATACCGGCGAGGAGGTAAAGTATACGGCGGAAGCAAGGTCTAAAAAAAAAAAAATTAGGTTTTGATCTTTGGCTCTGATGCCATGATGAAATAATTAGGAAGAGTACGTATTTTGTGGGTCGAATTTCCCTTGTACCTCTCATTCTCATTAGGAGTGTTTATATACTAAGCATAAAGCTCATTACAGCACAGCACATCAAATGCGCTACTAATTATGTCGGGCATTAAGCCTTTGCCGATCATATTGTTTATACAGCCACATGCTCTACTAATTATGTCGGGCATTAAGCTAAGCCACGATCGCATATTGTTTATACAGCACAATAAACACTCCTAATATAATATCATATCTAATAGCTAGTACTTACGCTTTTGTTGTTTTGCATGACTTGACCCATATATATGTTGCGGAGAACCGAGAGACCGATGAACATTCAAAGATTATACGATGACATGTAAACCCTTATACTTGGCTCATTTTTTTCTATTGAACACCGATATTTTATTCATTTATAACTTTATATGCTAGATTATCATGAGATTACAAAGAGACCCGTGTTAAGACCCGATATTTTCTAAGGAGTGATAATTCGGTACTGTTTTTTCTTTTATCCGATGATTCGGTATTGTGCTATCGTGATTTGTGATCGAATTTAAGGCTAAACTTGGTATTAATTTAATTTTTCCTCTTAAATATATAAATATATATATATTTAAAAGTTGTAATTTAGGATTATCCTCCAAAAGAATTAGTTGAAATCTTAAACTACTTATATAAGCAAAAAAAAGTTAGGGAAATTCCGCCCGGTAACCACGAGGTTTTGCAAATTCACCCAAAGGTTTTCGGTATTCCGTGTGGTAACCACGAGGTTTTACAGATTCCGCGTGGTGACCTTGGTCTATTATAAAAAGTTAAAGTTATATAAAAACTTACCCATCCTTTCTACTTAATTACACAAATCACCCTATCTTTAGTTTTTTTTAAACTATCTAATCTATTTTATAAATCAACTAACTTTATAATTTTAATATTATATATATCTTTTTTAATTTAATCTTTTTCCATGACATTTTATATTATTATTTTACAAAATCTTATAGTTTTTAATTATTAAAAAAAGAACCACATTTTTCAAATTTGTATTAAAAAATTAAAATAGATTTGATAGGTTTGTTGAAAAAATAAAAAACAATTTATTATACCTAATTTGAAGTATCATTTAAATAGGTTTTTTCAACAAAACTATCAAATCTATTTTCTTAAAATACTTAGTGAGAACTATTACTTAATACATATTTTATTTTTAAATGTTAATTTATTATAAATACAAAAAATTGCCTAAAGTTGTACATGTCGTAAAAAACCTATAATGTTTACACATTTTTAATGTCATGATATATGTACATTATGTTAAGAAAAAAACAATATTATTTTATTTTAAAAACAAATTACTTGAACTAATGCACCAACTTTTAAAGTTCACTCTCTTAAAGGATCAACTATTAACAAAGTTCAAGTTTATATTTTGTTAATAAGAAATGGTAGTTTTTTAAAAATTAGTTATGCTTTTGTTAATTTGAAAAAGAGAACTATTTTTTTATACAAATTTGAAAAATGTGGTTCTTTTTATAATAATTAAAAATATAAGATTTTGTAAAATAACAATATATAGTTTCATGGAAAAAGAGTAAATAAAAAAATATAATACTAAAATTATGAAGTTAGGTGTTTTATAAAAATAGCTTAGATAGTTTTTTTTTAAAAAACTTAAAAAAGGGTGATTTGTATAATTAAATAGAAAGGATGGGTAAGTTTTTATATAATTTTAACTTTTTTATAATAGACCAAGGTTACCACGCGGAATCTGCAAAACCTCGTGGTTACCACACGGAATACCGAAAACCTTTGGGTACCACGCGGAATTTGCAAAACCTCGTGGTTACCGGGCTGAATTTCCTAAAAAGTTATAAATGCTAATACTAAGTATATCCCTAATGATTATCTTTATCATAATCATTACATTTTTTCATATTTCTCTACACAAATAATTAACTCTATATGAGATAGGGGTAATATAGGAATAACATTTTTTCCTTAATATATGTGCAATATTCAAATGGTCAATTATTTTGAAACGGAGTGAGTATATTTGTATATAAACTTGCATGTTCTGGAATGCTCTGATGAGATGTCCCTAATTAAATTCTAATCACCTCATAGTAGGTCTTCACCGGCCACCTTGCTATACCAAGATTTTCTTTTGAGTCGACATCAATATTGAGAGCTAACCAACCAACCATCTTAGTCTTGATTAGCTCAACTTAATTAACTTCCTCTGGGACCGTTAATCTGAACGCCATGTGCAAACAGGCGAAAGAATTTGGACTCGACGACGACTGAGCATTGTGGACTCGGGTATTTCCTCTGCAGATCAATTCGTCTATCATCCATCTCAGTGTTAATAGGTTTGACCACAATCCGTGTTCTTGTGTGTAATTTGAGATCTCAATATTGTTTCCTCATAATTAATTTGTTTCTTGTAGATGGCATTGTTTGACTAAGCCTACAGATGCATATATAATCGTCATACATATATTACTGGTAGTTTCTCTTCATGTATGCTTTATTTAATATATGTTCTTCAAACAACAGGCCGGATTAACCCACGTCCACCATTTTCAGCTCTGAGATGGCGTATCCAGTTTTGGAGACAGTAGAGCGGTAAAAAAAAAGAAAAAAAACTAACCAGAAAGTTAGAATGTTGATGTATTATAGTTCATGAATGAATATATGGAATGTTGAGTTAATTCCTTGTTGTATCTAAAAACAATGTGCCTTCTTTTTGAAGGTTATTGGATAATCTTTTTCCTGAGAATGTTGGTCTCCGTGGCATGGAGATTGCGTCTTGTACGGAATCAGCTAGCATCCTCAAGGTCCACTCCCCCTTTAATTGCACATACATGTAGCTAGCTAGTAGCATTGTTGTTCCTTGATTATCTTGAGTCTCACTCACTTAGGGTCCGTTTGGGAGTTATAGCTGGAACTGGAACTGGAACTGGATTCCGTAGCGGGAGTGGGAGCTGACACGGGATTCGGTATGGGGACGGGAGCTGGAATGGGTAGCCGAGTGTTTCAAAAAACGCTAATAATAGTGTTTGGTATCACTAGATGGGGAAATTAATAAATATGGCAAAATTACACAAATACCCTTAGAATAAGGGAATCACGTGCGTTTCACACCACTTGGGAATATGGTTTCAGTTTGTGTTGTTGTTTTGCCTGCTGCAAATTTTGATCAAAAAAAACCTGCTGCAAATTTATGTGGCTACTCAAGTGTGCTTGAAATCTCCAGACACTCAAAATTTTAGTTAATACAGTAGCAAATACAACAAAAAGAGATAACTCATCCAACAAGGAGGAAATAAATAGACTTATAAATGCATAAACATATAATATAATTACAGCAGCAAAAAGTGGAGTTGCCAATGTCCAACATCAAGGTTCATTACAGCAAGAAAATCAGGGAAAACTTGTTCGTTTAACGAGCTTCGTGCTTACATACATCAGCTCCAACAACCAAAATCATACATACAGCAAGTTTAATGCTTCCACAAGTCTTATGATCCAGCCAAAAACACATTCATATCAAAGAACAACATACTAGTACAGTCACGGTTCTACACGATGGATACGACAATTTCAACATTGGAAGATACAAATCAATACTGCTAAAGCGAGAATGCAGGTGCATACAGTCCATTGTCGGCACACGCTTCACAGCATTGTCTCGATCCATATCACTTACTCGTTGTGCTAGTTCATCGGACTTGACTGGGAGCTTTGCAACACGGCCCTTCTCCTTCATCAGATCAGCCTCAATATGGAAAGCATGAGGCTTATGTCCTACGACTACCTTCTATAAAGAGTTGAAAGTGGAGCAATTGGAGGCCGGGTACATGAGTTCCTCATCCGCTTGCCAACAGTCCTGAACACCACACACACACATCCACATCTTTTCATGAGTTCTGGATTTTTCTTCCATGAAACAACAAGCAAATTATATACCTCAGAGCTCACATCTTGAAAATTCGGTGAACGAGATTCCACGTCGTCGGAGTCCCATTGATATTGGCCAGTCCGGCGCAATTCCATCAGATTCATGCAAAGACCCGGTGAGATACCATTGATTCTACCCAAGTGAGTTTAGTGCTCGACTCCTAGTGCATTGCAGCCATGACAAATGAAATACAGAGATGGTAAGTTTCTTCCATTCAGTTGGGAGACATGGATTCATGTAGGGATTGACGACAAATCAGACCGAGAAAACAAACCTACAATCACAAAAGTGGATGGCATAGCTTCAAATCGACGATCTCTGCACACACAAAATCCCCAAAATTTAGGGTTTCTGAAGACAACAACAAATCGAACTACAATTCACAAATCGAACGCAAAAAATCCCCTAAAAGGAGATGAGCGAACAATACACCTTCTTACCTTCTCAATCCGCGTACGATGCTTCTTTGAAGAGGAGATGAGCGACGAGAGTGATTTCCAGATCTGGGGAGATGGAGAACTGTAGAATACGCAAACTCGATCGAGGAGACCCAGGGGTATCGGGCGGAAAAATCATGAAAAAAGCCCGTTGATTCATGGACGCTAGATGAAGAAATCGGGGAAGCTGGGGGGGAGGAGAGGGTGAAAACCAGCGTCATCCCGCTTCGATGGCAAGCTCCTGCTACTGGACACGCTGGTTGCCAAACATAGAAAGACCAGTGGACGAAAAGTTGAAACGCTTGTAGACGTTACCGAAACCCTACTCCCAAACGGACCCTTAATCTCTCAGTTTGCTTGGAGTGTAGGGTGTTGTGTCATTAGTGTATAATAGGGCGGTTCTTGAGCCGACAATGTGCCCCCTCTATGCCCAATTATGTTCAGAACTTGATACGAGACTTGCTGCATTTCCATCTGAGGAAGCTTTTGGAGAAGAAATTAAATTCAAGAGACTTCTTATAAACAAGTGCCAGAAGGTCTTTGAAAGTGATGGCGGATGGTGTGCTGAAATAGAGCAGATGACCGCTCTTGATCAGGAGTTGCAGCCCATTTATAAACAAACATCAGTTAAATATGGGAATGTTCGTCTTTTCTGCGAGCTTTGGAAGCAAAACATGTTAACAGACAGAATTTTGCTTAGTGTTATACAGGTCCAATATATTTTAATTTCCGCGCGCTTTAATTTGATGATCGAAGAGCCCTTCATTCTTCTGATCAAGCTCTCTTAATTCATTTGCATTGCAGAAACTGCTTGGAATGGATAAGGAGGGTTGTCGTCCCACTCTTGAAAATGTGGAGGCAATATCGCAACTCCTGCACACTGTTGGCAAGCAAATTGACGAGAGGCCTGCTCAAAGGAAACTGATGGATGTATACTTTCAAAGATTGGATGAAGTGGCAAGAGCAGCAGAGAGTGCTGTTCGCGTGGTGTCTACCTTGTTTGATCTGCGATCTGACAATTGGGAGCCTTCTTCTCCTCCTCTTCTAGAGGTGCATGCATATATATACAGAATTAGGATCTGGTGATATAGCTAGTTATAGTGCAACTAGTGCAAAAATAAGAGCCATTAGATTTTAGAAAATAGACGGACTAGATTTGCCCATTGGTACCTGTATTTGGTGAATTACACCGGATCAAATCCATCAAGGTACGTTCTCTCTCCAAATCTAGTATTATCTTCTTAAAAAAAAATTTAAAAAAGCCAATCCTCTCTTTTAATATGGTAAAAGAATCCTGCAACCAATATTTTCAATCCTGAAAAGCCTGCACATTTCTTATCAACTTTTGAACTCCTTCTACTCAAGTTCCTCTTTCTACTCAAAAACCCAATTTCAAGATCCGTTCTCTCCCCTTCCATTATCTCCTCCATTTTTGATTACACCAGATCCATTCCTATTAACCTCTATTGCACTGTCAAAAACCCAATTTCAATTGACCGTAAACCAGGTTTTGCTCTAAAAATCCCCCGCTCTCTTGTTCTTCGATTTCATTACTTGCTAGGTATCGATTCTTAATGGGGTGTTGGTTGGGGTTGGGTGTCTCGGCGGGAGGGGTGGGCTCCGAGAGGGGGGCGGGGGAGGGGTCGAAGAGCTTGCTCTCGGCGGGATGTGGGGACTGGGGGATTTACGCTTGCTGTACGGCGGGGGGGTGTTGGGGACTGGGGGATGATGAAGAAGGGTTTCGTAGGAGGGTGGTCATGGGGAGTGGGGAGGATCGAAGAGAGGCTGGGATTTTCCCCATTTTGGATAGAAGGTTTTGGCCTTTGGGCGTAATTTACTCGTTTCTATTCAAAATCATTTTAGGCTTTTCCGATTCCATAGAACAAGCATTTTCGGATTCGTTTTATTTGATATAGACTTGTATAAAGGTATAATACTTTAAGACCTCTTGGTTTCTGTGTTTGGCCGATTTTAGTAGCATGTAAATGACGAAACGTATTTAGTGTTGAATTTATAGCATCACCTTGAATAGCATGTTGTAATAAATATGTGTATTTGTTATGTATGATTGTTTTGAATGTACGTGATATATTTTTTTGTTTGGTGTGAATGATCCTAGCGAATGACTATATTGAATATCATGTTATAAACTTTGAAAATGAAATTGTATTAATGTGAATACTTTTAATGTTGTGAATGCAGATATTTTTAGTACTTCGAAAGCGTGGACGACTACATGAAAGCCTTCGGGATTAGCTACTTCATGGAGGCCTACAAGATTAATATTCCGTACAACTACTAAAAGCTAAAATCGTATATAACAGATATAAATTCACCACAACCAATAGGAGAAATTAAAGACATCCATACATGAACATGATGTAATAGACTTGGAACATGACGTTGTAAAATTTGAACACAACATGAAAATATTAGAACATGAACATGAAGTGATAGAATTGGAACATGACTTAGTATAATTTGAACATGACTTGGAAAAATTCGAACATAAACATGACCTAGTAAAATTGGAACATGATGTAGTATAATTTGAACACAACTTGCAAATATTAGAACATGAACATGATATAGTAGAATTGGAACGTGATGTAGTATAATTTAAACACGACTTGAAAATATTAGAACATGAACATGACATAGTAGAATTGGAATACGACAAAACAATATTAGAATATTATACTTTATTGTGTGAATATGAAACCTGTCGTACTATCTTGATCAAAACATTCAAACAAGACGATGTAATTTTCGATCATAGAAATACTAAAAGCTAAAATTCGTGTATAGCACATACAAATTCGCCACAACCAATAAGAGGAATTAAAGGCATTCGTGCATGAACACGATGTAAAAGAATTGGAACATGACGTTGTAAAATTTGAACATAACATGGAAATATTTAAGTATGAACATGGAGTGATAGAACTGGAACATGACATAGTAAAATTTGAACATGACTTGAAAATATTCGAACATGAACATGACATAGTAGAATTGGAGCACGACGAAGTAATATTAGAATATTTTACTTTAGTGTGTGAATATGAAACCTATCGTAATGTCTTTATCAAAATATTCAAACAAAACAATGTAATATTTGACACAAAGCATTTAACTCCTCCAAAAAAATCCAATATTTAACGAAGCCGATCGTAACAAGAATACATATTTGATTCAAATTCATGAATTGATGGAGAATAGTGTGGCCGTATTTGTTTAGCGTAATTTTAGTGCATCGGTTGTTTTAATTTTTTTTAGCACCGGCTGTTTTTAATTTTAATTAGGAAACAAATCCCTAGTTTGTAGGATATTCCAATAATGTGAATAACTTCATCTAATGGAATATATTCAGCCCACAATTACGAATATGCTCCCTCAATCATGACCCTTAATCTGTAGTGATCCAACGCTCCTAATTTGTTCACTCATTTCACTATAACAAGTGTTTTACCTGAACCTTATATATATATATATCACTCCCTCCTATATGCTTTTCCAATTTGAATTGAAGTGTGTTTCAATGCGTTTTAATGCTTTGGTACGGTCAACACGTACTGCGGACGCAGAACGAAATTAAAGGGGGCACAGTTTCTCTAGGACATTCGATGAATCAAGAATAACTGATAAATTAATAAAACTAGTGGAACAGGCCCGTGCTATCGCACGGGACATGAGTTTTATATGTTATAATTAAGACATGTTAATCAACTCGGAATATAGAGTCTAAAAAGAAAACATATAAGGAGAGGGCATAGACTCCTTGATAAGTGGGACTTGATTTGCCTTGGTAAAAAGACTTGTTGCTATTTTCTGATTAAAAACGGTCATGCAAATTACCTTTTCTCATTAAAAACAAAAAAAGGACTTGATCAACTATGTATATGTTCAATTTATATAGTTATATAATGTTTTTACATTTACTGAAATGCCAAGTGACTAAATTGGTCAATAAAAGAAATCCATTCGTTTAAAGATGTTAGTTACTGAAGTTGAGATTGTTCATATATAACAATTTCTTGATCAAGCTTAAACTCATATACTATAAAATATATTCAAAGGAAAACCCAACTGGGTCATTGATTGGCTTTTTTGTTATATATTTGAAAAAAATGGTTACCGGACTACTATTTTTATAAGCAACTATAGTACTTGCAATTAGGAAATTTACACTGGAAGGTAATTCAAAAGTGAAAAAACTAAGCAACTAATCCACCCAAATCAATGACCATGGTGCTTGAGTCCTCATACGATCCTCTCTTTTGACGGACAACTCGACAATCTCTTTAGAAGCTCGAGCTAGATTCGACCCGTTTTTTTTGTGCCACAAAAGGATTCTCCTTCTTGCTACATCACAAGCCTCTTTGTTTGTTCTCACATCCCATAATCTGTCTATGGCTAGGATTATTAAGTCGTCGTCTTTTGCCCTTGGGACGAACATCACATCCGGGTCCGCTACTACACATCGCTTGAAGTACTCGTCACCTAAATCAGACAAAAAAATGAATGATAAGAACATAGCCAATCTGAAGTAATAATATCACGGATGTTGTGCAAAGAATTTACAACAATACAACAAAGTAGAAAATTTCACCTGCTGATCAAGAAGGTCTAAACCAATTACTTAATATATGCTGTCATTCACATATGCAATATTGGTTTGAACAGTAGGTCGAATTTGATATATATGTTGGATATTAGAGGCTAATTCTCTTTTCCACTACCTCTTGGTTAGTAATCTGCAGAGCAAATGCACAATTAGATGACTAAGACTTAACTAAACTGCAATTTGTGACACAAATGACAAATCTACATACCTTATCCCAAACACCATCGGAAGCCAATATCACGAACCGAAAATCCTGTTCAATTGCAAGACACTTCGTTCCTGGTTCAGCTGTTATCCATTGCTTAAGGTGCTTATCACCCATCGATCGATCTCGAAACGTTATCGCCAATTGCAAGACACTAAACGATATCACCGCATCCGAGGGGGTAATGTGAGCACTCATTTCTAGGCATGGCTCTATTTATAGATGGACAATATGCTGTTGTAAATTTGCCAATTAATGTCATTGAAAATGAAAATTTCCTCTATAATTATCATTATGTAGGCAATCAAGAGATGGTAACGGCTGGGTCAAGGGAACATGATTGAGGATGTAAGACCACATACATTCCCTCACGTACTTCTAACTAAATGGAGGATTAATATTGTCTAATAGGCAAGAATTTATTGAGCTAAATTATAGGACTTCATTCTACCGTTTCTAATAAGATCATTATCCAAAACGGTTATATTAAAGCACAACCTTCGTTTCTTCACATTTTGAACCAGCATTAAAAGGGTCCTTTGACCGGCATATCCTTCATGTCAGTCTTGTGTTATTATATGTATTACTTTGGTAATATATATGAACTAATTTTTAAGTATCAATTGGAAACCAAGTTTTGAACAATTTGAATAAGCAAACAGAAGATGTACGTAAATTTGAATTATGCAAATATAAGACGTAGAAAGTGCGAAGGAAACGTTACACTTATAATACTAATGAATGCTAATTAGATGGGAATCACAATAGCTTATCAAATTATTGTTTTCAACGGTTTTTTTTTGGTCAAATTAAGACATACAATTTTTTTTTGAAACGCTACACTTATCAAGTTGTAATACTAATTAAAGTTTTCAACGGTTTTTGATTCCATGCATTTAATCCATTGAATTGCCTAACTTGTACATTTTTTGCGGATAGTAAGTAGTAGACAAAACTATGTAAATATCAAAAGAGGATTACTATATTGTTTTATTAGCACCAATATTGTTAACTAATCATTAAGAATATAGTATACAAGGATTAAAATTCTAACTAATTACCATCTTAATATTTTGTGATATGTTATATGTCTATATTACAATGTAAACGTTGTAGTACATAAAATGGCATGGTGTTAAGTAACCATGGATATAAAAAAAGATGGGAATGAGATTTGAACCATGGATCTAAATGACATGTGAAATGGGCTTAACCACTATGCTAGTGTGATATTGTTGACAATATGTATATCTACTACAATACAAGTATAATATGTATTACGTGCATTAAATGCACTTCGTACACAACTTTTTAATGTATTATATAGACATGAATTGAACCTCGATGGGATGAAAACAAAATTGAACCATAGACCACCTAGACTATTTGAATTTCATGTTATGTTAATGCAAATTAATTTAAGCTATATTCATGTTTAACCTAAAATTCAATATAAATACCGATAATAAACCCGACAGGAGGGGGGCACGGGCCCACGCATGCCCCCTGGGTCCGTCGGTACTCCTAGTGAGAGAACCCATGCGCTTATGGACCTAGGACGTAGTCCGTTGAGTAACTTAAGGATTTGTACATGCTAGGCATTCTTTCTAATTTATATATATTTCAGATATGGGAAGTATATTCCAACAATATTTATCATTCTTTGCCACCTTTGAATCACACAGGCAGCGACCGAAATTCATCCGTTGGAGGAACTTGAAGAGAAATCCAGTGACACTAATAACAACCAGGATGATGATGATGATGATGAACTTGATCAGAGGAAGGCAATAACTGAGCATCTGTTGGAGGAGGATTTGAGAGAGAGTCGAAACGTGGGCAACTCATCGAACAACAACGGGCTCCTCAGTACAGTGATTTCTATGGGTTTGAAGACAAGCCCTCCATGCACTACTCGGGTCTCAGAGCTCCTTGAACAGCTTCTTGCCAAGAAATTCATCACAGTCAAGGATGTGGCAGACGGATGCGTATCGTATGGGCGCACGTTGAATGTTGTTGGCACTGATAATCCTAGCGCCCCCCATGAGTTTGGTGAGATCATGGGGAAGCTGGTTTTGGTGGCGGTGTTGGACTTTGGTGTGGTGAAGGAGGTGTTGGAGGCCACACGATGTGACTTGTTCAGGAAGGCCGTGTTTAATTCAACGGTTTGTGCGGTTGCGCTCTCCCCTTCTTCTCAGACCGTGTTGGCTGCCCAGGCTTCTGAGATTAAGGCGTGCAGCCTCTGTTGTGGCCTTCTCTAGCCATGTTTGTTTATATATGGCTCGTGTTCGATCGCCTGCCGCAGATATAGCTATTATGCTTTGCTTGTTTACACACTTGATTTCTAGTACGTGTTGAAACATAGTGTGAAATTTTCAAGTCCAAGAGACTGGCTTTTGGGCCTTTGGCAGTACCTACGCTTTCTTGCATGTTTTGCATATATGTGCATGTGATTTGACCCATATATATTGCATAAAACCGATCATGTACAGTAGTATTCAGTCGTCATTTTTACAGGCCGGTACAAATGGACAAAGGTAGGGCTCTGCATCCGGTCCGGTCCGGTGGACCGGGAATTTTCATAAACAAGGACCGGGGGCCGGATCGGACCTGGAAGTCCGGTCCCGGTCCGGTCCGGGTTTGGATTGGCTCGGATAGGTTTTATTTTTTTAATATAATATATTTAATTTTAAATTATTTATTGATTTTTTAATTAAATAAATCATTTTATTTTTTCAATAGGTTTATATATAATTTAAATACAATTTATAAATAAAATTTATTTAAAATAATCAATAATCTTATAAATATATATATTTTTATTAATAATAATATATCCCGGTCCATTCCGGTCCGGACCGGAAAATTCCGAATTTGGACCGGACCGGAACACGGAATCCGGGAAATTGATGGACCGAAATGGACCCGGTCCGAGTCCGGTCCGGGTTTTTCCGGTCCGGTCTCAAAATGCACAGCCCTACAAAGGGTAGCGTGAAATTGCCGATTAATGAAATTCTGACAATCTATATAGCTAACATATAAAATGATACTTGATTTTATGTGAGTATCATAATATACAATGAGAGAAAGAACGTGCATCCATTATACCATCACATGAATAAGTTCCTACAAGAATGCGATGAACGTTTCGACCCTAAAAAAATAAGAATGCGATGAACGTGACATAACGCCACAAAACAGGAAATTAAGAAAAAAAACGGTCAGGTCAATCAGCACCTAACTGGCTAATCTCAATCTACAACTAGGACTAATCAACACTTCTAATCACTAATTCCAATCTGCACTCATAATATAAACTTCGATCGCCCATAATTCAACAATTAATTAAACAAATGGCGACGTCTCTCACATTAGAATCCTTCAATCTTCTCCCTCTCCGGTACCGGAGACTCGATTCGTCTTTCTTCTGCCTCCCATCCACCACCACCACCGCCGACTCTGCCTCCGCCTCCACGACCGTCGTCTTTCTCCGTCGCCTTGTCGTACCTTTCCTCTTACTCGCCTCCGTCGCCTTCCTCTATGGCTCCACCTTCCTCCCCTTCTCTTCTTATTCTTCTTCTTTGAGGGATTTGGTTTTCTCATCCGGCTCCGCCACACATGAGGTGAGCATCGATCTCTTGCTTTCTTTCTTTCTTTTGGTAAAAGGAGAGACGACACTCTTGCTTTCTTTCTAGATGTACGTGTTTAAATCGAAACTTGGATTTGGGTTTTCGTAAAAAATAATTTTCCAACTAACAAGTTAACTTTAAAAACTTATAGGATATATATTTATAATTTCCCCCCCACACATATGTATCTATTTTTAATTTTATGGTTTAGTTTCTACACCGGTCTTATCCAAATACATTGATGTCGATCTATGTTTTTAGAGTTGGTGTCATTTCCGTTTGGAGGCCTATCATATGAGGTAGATATATTTATGTTTTCTATATATGTTTTGCTTCTTATGGTATATATAGAACGAAGTACCCAGCCTTGAAAGTACATTGAAAAACGCTGCCACAAATGATAAAACCGTCATCATAACAACTTTGAATGAAGCCTGGGCTGCTCCAAACTCAGTGTTCGATGTCTTCCTAGAGAGCTTCCGAATCGGAAACGACACCAAGCACCTTCTGAGCCATTTGGTGGTTGTAGCCATGGATGACAAGGCCTTCAACCGATGCTCACTCTTACACCCACATTGCTTTGCTCTTGTAACTTACGACACCGATTTCTCCGAGGAGGCGGACTTCATGACCCCCGATTACCTAAAGATGATGTGGAGACGGATCGATTTTCTTCGCTCCGTCCTCGAGATGGGCTATAGCTTCGTGTTCACGGTACAATTAACTACCACATTCTTGTCCTTAAGTTGTGTTTAATTTGGTCTTAACATCCAATTCTTGTGTGTTAATGTGCCTTGAATCTGAATCACACTGCGACAGGTAGCACGGGGGTCTCATAATTATAACTAGGGTTCCTTGAGTCACTATATAAGCTCTCGAAAAACCTATATCTTAGAAATCCGAATTCAGTCTTCCATAATAATATATTGTTTCTCTGCCCGTGAACGTAGGTAACACACCGTTACCGAACCACGTTAATCTGTGTGTGTCGTTCTTGTTTATTGTTCTCGTTCGATCTCTCATTACAACATTGTGCATATATTATATAGGATACAGACATCATGTGGTTTAGGAGCCCATTTCAGCGGTTTCATCCGGATGCAGATTTTCAGATTGCTTGTGACTACTTCTCGGGCAACTCATCCGATCTAGAAAACATGCCCAATGGAGGTTTCACTTACGTCAAATCCAATAACAAATCCGTCGCATTTTAGAAGTTTTGGCTCTCGTCTCAGCATAGGTTTCCGGGTTACCATGATCAGGACGTCCTTAATTTCATCAAACACGACCCCTTCATTTCTGAGATTGGGCTGAGGATCAGATTCCTTGATACCGCTTACTTTGGTGGCATTTGTCAGCCTAGCAAAGATCTTAATCTAGTGTGCACAATGCATGCGAATTGTTGCATTGGGATGGATCGGAAAGTGATTGATCTTGGAGTCATGCTTCAAGATTGGAGAGATTATATGGCTTTGACGCCCACTTTGAAGACAACGTCGGAACATCATTGGAGCGTTCCTAAGAATTGCAGGTAATTAAACTCTATCATACGTACTGATCATGTTAATTATAGCTCTAACTCCGGCCCTTTCTTATTATTGTAAATGTGTTCTTAATCTGTTCTATTGGTTTCTTGCAGTTTCGACCCTGTTCATCACACCAAGCACAACTTTAGATAACAAAGAAGAAGATGCAAGTTAATTTAATTTAATTTGTTGTAAAACCAACTTAATTAATTCGTAGAATCATAATTGTACGTATGTAGTTAGTTGTACGTATTATGTTATGTTTGTGTTTCAATGTTTCTAACATCTTTTTACGTTACGTTTTCAAACTAAGATCGAGTGGAAACATTTGCAAACCCATGTACAAGTCGCTAGCTTAATTTGGTTAGTCCTAGTGTACGTACGTACGTATTCATTATACTTTGCTTCTGTTGGATTATAATCCATATATCCAAAACATATTTTGGGTTAAAAGAGCCCAAAAAGAGACGAGGCCCAAGAGTTGGAAATGTGGAGATTGTTGTAGAATCTACTAGAATAAGTGGGAGTTTTTGGCAATTAGTAGAAAATTAAGAAAAATTCTAGAGAATAGGAGAAAGTTAGGACTAGAATTCTCTAAGCAAATATCTACTTTAAAAGTTGTAATGTTTGGCTCTAGAATATTCCTACAACATGTATAAATAGGAGATGAGGTAGGCTAACTAGGCATCGATCAAAAGAATAGATCGAGTGTCTGTTGTGTGTGTGTGTGAGGTCGAGTGAAGTCTCCCACATAATAAAGAGTCTCGAGTCACCCGTATAAATTAGTCTTGTACATTTCCACTATACAGTATAATACAAAGTCACTTTTGTATATTGTGTCTTTGTCTCGGTTGGGTTTGGATGGGTGTACAAGAGTCTTTGGAGGGATCGATTTCCCAACAGCTTCAAGCTCTTTTTGCTTATATCTCTCTCTAACAGGATGGCAACAACCTTCAATTAATATATATAGATTGTGAGTTGGTGGAAACCCTTGAATTTAGGAGGTAATCATCCATCCATTACATTAATAGTACTCCTTGTTGGTATTTTTATTTGTGATTGTAAAAGGATTTGACAACTCCAAATAGTTTTTAACCTTATTCGATCAAGCTAAGCCTATACCTAAATTAATCAATTAACGTAATAGCCCCTTACTTTTGATCTTAAATTAACCTTGAACCAAGTATTTAAGCAGGATGGGGTTTCATTCCTTTTTTTTTCATAGCAATCTCTCTATCTAATCCATTTCTTTCTTGTTAAATTCTCTTCGTCTTTATCATTAGCTACGTACTTAGCCAGTTTCGAAAAAGGCATTCAAAATGCTTCAGTTTTTATTTTTCTGGCCATCTTTTGTTTTTGCTTTTAGATTTCCCTGGTTTATCCTATAACCAGTTTGAAAGTTGACACATTGACAAAAAAAATTAGAAAAATACAAATCCTAGATCAAATAATATGATAGATAACTCCCTCCACCTCGAATAGTTAGTTATTAAATAATTACAGCACTTTTCTTATACAGATAGTCAAATACATTCAAAATGCACCTAGTAATATAGCCTCTTTTTGAAGTTATGTTGCTAATACTTGCTATACGTTCACCATGCCAATTCAAATTTATATAGTTATGGCCATATATGTACGTGGTTGAAATCTAATTAGAGCCTGGTGTATACACACATTTGGACAGGGTGTGTAAATTTCGAAGCTATATCATTTGCAACAATGGAAAGAGGTCCTCAATATATGGAAGAATTCTACGAGACAAGACTAGAGTTGATGGTGGTATATATATTAGGGCATGCAAGCCTATTCAAATGTATAATTATGGGCATGCAAGCTTAATAATTGGCATATATATTTTGTGTTGCATCACAAACGTTGTACTTGATTAGCTACTATAGTGTAATTATTTATTTTAATTATCAATATATAAGTCTTGAACAATGTATAGATAATTTATAATATTTTTATTTTTGTTTTCATATGTTTAATTTGGATGTTATCTTGATTATCTACTACGGAGTATATTATACTTATTTATTTGATTTCCGGTATAATAATATCAGATTAATTCATAGATTAACAAATTTAAAGACTATCAATTTTGTTAAATTTGTAAATAAATTAAATTCAGATTTCGCTGTCATTGAGTGTCGAAATGGAGACCTCGAGGTCCTCCTCCACTTGGTTTCTAGTTCCTTCTCGGTATAAAATTCTCTCAAAAGAAAGAAAGGCGAAACAATAACAAAAAATCGATATCCGCCTACTCGAACACACTCCAGTTCTCCCATCTCTTCTCGCTCTTGAATTCTCGGAGTTCGATCATCGGCAACAATGGTGCTCGAGGTGTGTAAACTCATCTCTTCTTCTTTCTACGCAATCCTTGCTTAAGAATTAGGGATTCCAACTTCTGATCGTTGAATTATTGGTTGGAATACAGGCGACCATGATCTGTATCGACAATTCGGAATGGATGCGAAACGGGGACTACAATCCGAACCGGTTTCAAGCCCAAGCAGACGCTGTCAATATCATCTGCGGTGCCAAAACACAGGTTTCGATTCTCTTCCTTTCCCTCTCAATTTCTGTTGCCCGAAACCCTAGCCGATGAGTTCGTTCGTTAGCTTCGAGTAATTGATAATTCGTGCTTGTTCGGCAGTCTAATCCGGAGAACACGGTTGGTATATTGACGATGGCTGGCAAAGGTGTCCGCGTTTTGGTTACTCCGACAAGTGATCTTGGAAAGATCTTGGCCTGCATGCACGGTTATTTTTTCTTGATTTTACCATCTAGATAGTTTTCCTGGTTGAATTTCAGTGTTCTTGCTATTCTGAATGATGATGCAATTGTTTTGAGTATGAGAAGCCTAGTACATCCTGAGAATTCAATGATGATGCAATTTTAGTTTTCCTGGTGGAATTTTAGTGTTCTTGCTATTGTGAATGATGATGCAATTGTTTTGAGTAGAAGCCTAGTACATCCTGAGAATTGAATGATGATGCAATATTAGTTTTCCTGGTGGAATTCTAGTGTTCTTGCTATTGTGAATGATGATGCAATTGTTTTGAGTATGAGAAGCCTAGTACATCCTGAGAGTTGAATGATGATGCAATTTTAGTTTTCCTGGTGGAATTTTAGTGTTCTTGCTATTGTGAATGATGATGCAATTGTTTTGAGTATGAGAAGCCTAGTACATCCTGAGAATTGAATGTCTTGAGTTTGTGACAAACATGATCTATTTAGGCTGTTGTTTGACTTATTTTTAAGGAAAGAAGGTGGGATTAAAGGTTGTGATTGTTTTTCACTGATTTAGGCTTGGAAATGGGAGGTGAAATGAACTTGGCTTCTGGGATCCAAGTGGCTCAGTTGGCTCTTAAACATCGTCAAAACAAAAAGCAGCAGCAGAGGATTATAGTCTTTGCTGGAAGGTTATATAGCTTTGTGATACTGGACATATGTTTTCTAAATCATCTGGTATAATTTTCAGATTGTGCATCCTTATTGAAACTGTGTTGTTGCTTGTAGTCCTGTTAAATATGAGAAGAAGACCTTGGAGTTGATTGGCCGGAAGCTAAAAAAGAACAGTGTAGCAATTGATGTTGTCAGTTTTGGTGAGGATGAAGAGGGCAAGACGGAGAAACTTGAGGCTTTGGTAGCGGCTGTTAATAATAGTGATAGCAGCCACTTTATCCATGTCCCTCCTGGCCCTACTGCTCTGTGTGATGTACTTATAAGGTAGATTTGTGAAATAAACATCTGTTTATGAAGTTTCTTGAGTGTGGACTATATTAATCACTCTTTTTGGCGTTCACAGTTCTCCCATCTTCAGTGGAGATGGAGAAGGAAGTGGTTTTGCAGCAGCAGCTGCAGCTGCTGCAGCTGGCAGTGTTTCTGGATTCGATTTTGGAGTGGATCCTAACATGGATCCTGAACTAGCGATGGCGCTCAGAGTATCAATGGAAGAAGAGCGTGCTAGGCAAGAAGCAGCTGCAAAAAAGGCTGAAGAGGATGCTTCTGGACAGGACAATGCTGAGAAGGGTTCCACTTCAAAAGATGTACCTATGTCAGAGAGTACTAGTGCTACAGAAACTGATAAAGGCAAGGGAAAAGATCTGACGGTAAGTGCAGGAATACTTCTGAATAGGCATACTCCGTTTGGTGCTCATTTGGCCCATACATCATCATAGATTATAAGGACACTATACATGATGAGGAGGCATTGCCATATGACCATAAATTTTTTTTATAATAAAGGAATAAGATAGTGGTATCAGCAAACTTCTTTACTTGAACCTCTCTTGTAAATCCCTCATCCATGTCAATGAATGACCCTCCTTTGGCTGTCATCTTCTTAACAGGATGATGAGAATGCATTATTACAGCAAGCTCTTGCCATGTCCATGGATGAGCCCAGTGCTACTGCTGCAGTGCAAGACACAGATATGTCTGATGCAGCTGTTGATCAAGATTTGCAACTTGGTAAGCACATATTTGCTCTTACTATTGGTTTTGCACTATTGGCTGTTTCTAATAAAATGATGATTAATACTATTGGTCATACTTGTTGATTTAATTTGTTGTATGAAACCCCTTAGTCTTAATAGGAGCAGCCATTGAAGCAACGTTGGTTTTTTCTATTAGTACTTAGTCTTAATACGAACAGCTATTGAAGCAACATTGGTATTTTCTGCTAATGCCTACCCAACTCCGCCCTTCCCTCTCAAGCTATGTTGAATGGGCAGAAGTGGTGCTTGTGAATCCACGGGGATATCAAATTATCAACTTCTCAAAAAGGAAGTAGAAAGTCTTCCATTACTTGTTTCAACCCATGATTTAGCTAGATAAAAAGGAAGTAGAAAGTCATTCATTAAACTATGTAAATGCTATACTCTCATAACATCTGCTTTCTTAATATACCAAATCCTTTCAACTTCTTTCCACCATTCGGTTTATCTGTGCTGCATATCTGTTTTTCTCTTTTCTCTTAGCTGATATGATCTACGTCTTTTTGGTACACGCTTACCAATGTTGCTTCTTCTTTTACATTACATAAACATGTTTACTGTCATTCACTTTGTGTTTGTGTGCAGCTCTGCAATTGTCTGTGGATGATAGCACAAAGGATTCAACAAGTCAGACAGATATGAGTAAAATGTTGGCTGATCAGTCTTTTGTGTCATCAATTCTTGCCTCGGTAAAGCACTGTTCCTGATCTTTCTGACACTTGACTTCCACATGTTAGTTATTCTGTGAAAATTTGGTAATAGGATTTAGTTACTAGAAATATATACAAGACTGAATAAGCACATCCATTGCATCAGCCTTTCTGACTGCCTTATGATCTAATTTATCCACGTGTATGATGCTTTAACTCGTGAGTATTTGCATTTTGCAGCTTCCTGGTGTTGATCCAAATGATCCTTCAGTTAAAGACTTGCTTGCTTCCATGCAAAATGAGGTATGTATTTCCTTATTATGACCTGTTTCTGTAGAATAATCCTTTGTATATTGGTTCTCGCCAGAAGATGTTATGCAAGAGCAAGCCATCCAAAAGTTAAATCATTAGTTAAGCGTAGGTTGAAGATAGATTGCAATCATTGCATAGGGTTCCTCTACTTTGAAAGATGAGCCCTCAAATGGGCTTCTTTTTTAACTTTTTTTATTTAAATATTAGCTCTATGCACTTTAATGTGTAGAGCAACTATAGGTGGAATGTAGATAGAGCTCTAATGTAAGATTGACAGTACCATACATGCCAACAATTTTTTGGCCTTTAATACAAACTAAAGAATATAGACCCATGCATTGAATTCACTTATTCTTAAGGAAGCAATTTCCTCTTATTCTAAAAGATTGTGATTTCACAAGTTCCAAACTCATGCAATTAGCAATTGTTAATAACTATTTGGTTCTGCCAGCACCTTTGCATCTGCTGTTTTGTAGTTCTGAGTAGGTTTTATGTTGGTGCTATGATGTGAGGCTACTTTTTATAGTTCAAATTGGCAGGAGGTACTCACCACCCTTCTAGTTTTGTAGCTTGCATATGGGTTAGCAGCAGACTTGCTTGTGTTTTGGTGATATGGTAGATCACTAGGTGATTTTGGTAAATTTTTTCCCTCTGAAGTGAAACATTACCGATTTCTTTGAGGCTGCAATAGGCATGTTAAACTAAAAGCTATGTATGTATCTTCGCAAGGAAAATATGCAGTAATGAATGATATTAGGTCATCCACATCTCTTTGGTTTCGCATTGTCATGCATCTACTGAAATGTTATCTTACGGAACCTTTTTATTTTATTTTTTCCAGGCAAAGGAAAAGAAGGACGAAGACAAGCCTCCTGAGGATGAGAAGAAATGATGTTGTTACATGCGATTCTCAGCAGTAGCTAATTTTCAAGAAAACTGAAAACACCAATGTCCTGATGTACCCACACTTTGACACCAAGGAAACTGCAGTTGGCATATGAATGAAGAATCTTAGCAGTTATGACCTTGAATTTTGTTTTGTTCTACTCTATAATGGATTAAAATCATGTTCTTTTCTTGACCTTATATTTTATTTTAATTGGTAGTTTTAGCATACACACACAAAAAAAACATATAGAATCACCTAATGTAATGAAAAGGAAGCACCATCAACATGTGAGCACTGAGCAGTAATGTCACTAGGGATCTCCTCAGAGAAAATCCTGCAGACAGTTACAAACCAGAAGTACAAGTTAAGAATAAGAAACGTCTCTAGGACAGGCAATTAACAAAATCACCTTGTGTTCAGTTGGTCTTGGGGAGTTTATAGCCCTACTTGAATGGGTCTCATGAGCTCGTTTGGATGCCGTTTTAGCGTGCCTTGACTCTCGTTTGGATGCGGTTTTAGCGTGACTTGACTCATGAGACATTTAGGAAGCATTGGACGACCACAAATATCTTTTTTTTTTTTTTTTGAGCTCACAAATATCTTTTAAACATTAGAGATGGCAACATAATTACATAAAAATACCAGTTAATAATAACAAAAACCAACGGGTCCGATTGTCGAGTGTGACGGTGCCATTGGGAAGAGGGGAATCGTAGTTTACAAGTAAAAGCGCGGGAGAAGGACCTGGGTCGAAGACAGTTACTTTTCAAAACCCAAGGGCCTTGACCAAGACCACCCATTCTTCCTCGCTCTGTTATTCCTGTTTCTTTCGATAGCTCCGTACCTCTTCGGCTCTTCCGTCTCCCACACACTTTCTGCAACACCATTTCCATGGCGTTTCAAGATCCTCGCAACCGTCGGCCTTCTCTCTACCCCACCGTCGATCAATCCAACCCTAATCCCACTCCCACCGTCATCCCTCCCTCCTCTTCTCCTCTCTACCCTCCCATCCCCATGGAAGATCTCGTCGTCAACCACTTCGCCTCTGATCCCCTAAATCAGACTCCCAATTTCACCTCCCCTTCCGCCCCGCCCCTATACACCTCCCGTGAAGAAACCCTAATTTCCATCCCGGGCGCCATCCTCCACTTGATCGACAACCAGTACAGCGTCGAGCTCGCCTACGGAGTCTTTTCCGTCGTCCGCCTCTGCCAGGGCGACGAGATCGTCGCCGTTCTCGCCCGCGTTTCCGACGACGTCCAGTGGCCGCTCTTGAGCCACGAGGCCGCCGTCAAAGTCGACCTTTCTCACTATTTCTTCTCGCTCCCGCCCCCGTCCGATGCCGGATCCGGATCCGACTCCGACTCCGACGGGAAGATGGTACGGCTCTATGTATGTCGTTGATTGATTGATTTTTTCATTGATTGATTGACAATAATAGACTATATATATATACCCAAGCCCTAGATGGTTCAAACAAAGCCACTGAGGAATGAAAACTTGAGAAAGAGAGATTTATCCGTAGTTTATAAAATGACAATATATATGAGAAATTTACTAGGCTCCGTTCGGTAATGGGTAGATGAAGATGAAAGTGGGAGATGAAAGATGAATCGGCCACTTTGAGGCGCGTTCGGAAAAGATGATTCAGCTTGATGAATATGACAATTTTGCCTAAATTTAGCTAGATGGCTCTATTTTCAGCCCCTACCCCCAAGCTTGTAGCTTTTAGATGAAGCTTGTTGTTTTTATTCATCTTCATCTACCCATTACCGAACGTAGCCTAATTAAAAATAATTGTGCTGTATTAACAGAAGAAGGCAAAGCGGAAGGGGAAAGGGAAGAGGAATCTGGATTCGGATGACGATCCGTTGAACTACGGGCTGAGCTTTGCCTCCAAGGGCCAGGAGAGGCTTCTGGAAGAGCTGGATAGGGTTCTGGAGGTGTATTGTGCGTTTTCTGTGCATGAGGTGTCTGTGAGTGAGGGAGAGGTGTTAGATGGCTCCATGGCGAGGGAGATCTCGCCGGAGGAGTTGCAGGCAGAGGGGAAGAGGCATCAGATGGAGGAGAGGTGTGGGGCGTATTGGACGACGTTGGCTCCCAATGTGGAGGATTACAGTGGGAAGGCGGCCAAGCTGATTGCCGGCGGGTCCGGGCAGCTCATCAAGGGGATCCTCTGGTGTGGGGATGTCACTGTGGATAGGCTGAAGTGGGGAAATGAGGCTCTCAAGAAGAGGATGGCCTCTTCTGATAAGGCTGCTGAGATTAGTCCCAAGACTATGAAGAGGATTAGAAGGTTTGGCTATGTTCTTACTGATTTAGGTGAATGCTCATTTGGTGGTGTTTGAGAATTTGATGGTGTTATGGTTGTCTTTCTATGCTGATCAGTTTGTCCTTGCTAGTAAGATTTGTGAGTATGAATGTGAAAGTATAGCATTTAATTTCTGTAGGCTTTAGTTGGAGAGTGAATGAGGTCACAAACTTAGTGATGAGCAAATACTGGTTATTGTAAATCCACTTTCTGTTGAACCAGATGAGATGAGTAACTTGACTTAAAATGGGGCATGTTTGGATTAATGTGGGCCTTTTTGTACTTCATCAGGGCAAAGAGGGTGACAAAGACGACGCAGAAAGTTGCTACTGGAGTACTCTCTGGGGTTCTTAAGGTCTCAGGATATGTAATGACTTCATTTGCAAACTCAAAAGCTGGGAAGAAGTTCTTCAACATGTTACCTGGGGAAATTCTGTTGGCCTCTTTGGATGGTTTCAGTATGTTTCTCTTTCTGTTTATTGATTCTCATATTATACATTGGCTTTCAAGTCTCAAGTGTATCTTTACTGTCTTATCCCATTGCATAAAGAAGTGAAGTAATCCAGTTGATAAACCTCACATGTTGCCAAGCTAGCGTATATGGTTTTGTAATTGGCAATGTGCTTGAGTGAAGGAAAACAAGCAGTTGCCAATAGAATCTAGAGTGTCTGTTGAGATGGTCAATAAGGTCTATACAGGATTGCTCAATTGTAGCTACCTTTTATGTTAGTAAGCACCTGAAATCTCTGAAAATTAAATATCCAACGCTATCAGTATCTTGACTATCTTCTGTGTACACTTATCTGTTTTATACTTTGGTTCGTAATTTGTAATTTTCCCGTTTGGCTCGCTAATGGATCTCCTGGCTTGAACAGATAAAATATGTGATGCTGCGGAAGTAGCAGGGAAAAATGTACTGTCAACATCATATGATGTGACAACCGACCTAGTTACCCACAAGTACTGCACTTGATTGCAATGCTAATCTAGTTCACATTTCATTCTCAATAGAGTCTTAGTTCAAGAACGAGTTGGTTGTGCTGTGTTGCAATGCAGGTATGGAGAAGAAGCAGGGAAGGCAACAGACGAAAGCCTGGATGCAGCAGGGCACGCGTTTGGGACAGCATGGGCTGCGTTCAAGATCCGAAAAGCATTAAATCCTAAAAACGCTGTAAAGGCGTCTTCCTTGGCAAAATCTGCTGCTAAATCAGCAGCTGCTGATTACAAAGCCAGAAAAGCCTCCAAGTAACAACTCCTTGGGGCACCTGTGTTAGATAGCAGGATCTGAACACTAGAAACAAGTTTTTGGTTTCTGACACCAACTGGAAATGGGGGACATCTTTTCTTTCCCAAACCCATTACACATTGTTTCAAAAAAATAGGGAGGTTGATTTCCTGTTAGGATTGACACATGAAAAGCGTAGTGTAGATCCATTTATACAAGGAGCTTTTCCTATGGGCATCTATTTTTCAGCCTTGATTTCTCAAACATTGTGCCATCTGTTCATTCTGTTGTAATATCAGTGACTTTTGTCCCCTCTGTTTTAGATTGCTCATTAGGGAGAGTGATTTCCTCCATGTAACAATTTGTTTGATTATGAATCAAGATTCTTTATACCATGCGTAGTTTGTCACTTTGTTGTTTATCTGTACAGTATATATATCTAGGTCCAAAAAACAAAAAAAATATGGCCCATGCAGGTCTCGAACCTGCGACCTTCGCGTTATTAGCACGACGCTCTAACCTACTGAGCTAATGGGCCGTTTTGAGAATTTTCTACTGCATGATTATGTGACCTATATTATATTTCCAAACTTACTATGACTTAATATAATGTGTAGGTTAAGGTTTAATACTTTTTTCTGTCTAGTAGTCGTGTTAAAAATGAATGCGTATAATTTATATAATTTCAATTTCAATCAACTCTAGAAGGGAGCCTAAAATCATAACACTACATTTAAGTCAAAAAAGAACTTAATATCCCATGTTACTAGAAGGATAACAACGACTTAGACATCAACTATAAATTACACTCTTTGACTTCAAAACAGAGAAAAAAAAAACTATTGTTTGGTGTGAGGGTGAAAATGAATTTTTTATTTTCAGATTTAGCATATTAGATGAGAGTAGACACTAATGTCAAGATGAATGTAAGAATCGGAATCGATTGCTACTCTTACAAGTCGTCAATTTGAATATTGTCTCTTAGTAATGGGATAGATTTTATTTCCCCCCCTGATATTTAAATTTTCACATTTTAGAAATTATGATACGGAGTATTTGATTAAACATAACAAATAGTTCAAATGCAATAATTAAATATATACAAAATAATACAACATGTTAAAAAGTATACATATATAACTATTTGATAAGAAGGTAGAAAGATTTATTAATGTATTGTACTTTTTTCATGTTTTCTATATGATACAAAGATTTATTACTTTATTTTATTTTAGATTAAGGGAATTTGAAATCATTAGAAGGAGATGAATAGTCAATTATAAATATTTATTTATTCCCTATAAACATGTCTTCGTACACTTGTTGTAATAGACAAGGCATTTACTTTTGCGAAGAGGAAATCTATCTATAACTAGTAATCAGGCCCGTGCATACGCACGGGTCCTTCGTTATATCAAAATGCAGACTTATATTTCATACTATTTTGAAGTCTTTTCACAACAAATGTGACATTATATATTTTTTGTGCATTTTAAGTATAATGACTAAGTATAAGTGTAATTGTAACTTTTTTTTATCAATGAAAGATGAAATATTTGACATATTAAAATCAAAATTAAAAGAAATATCAAAGTATGTAAACCTGATTAAATAAGTTGTTATATATTGGTGATTTTGCTAATAAGTGGGTCTTGATTAAGAATTTATCATTAGTGATAGATATATATTGTACAAAGAATTCATGTGAAATATGGGGAAGTAGATGAAATACGTCATTTCAACCGGAAATCAAAAGGAATGTGTAAATTGATTAAATTAGAATGAGTAATATTAGAAATCTATGAACGACTACTCATTGCTCAACTTAGGTAGCTCTAATCAATCAATTTCTGATGCTAAGAAATCACGAAGAAACAAAAGTAACTAAGATTTAATGGTTGGTAAGCTAATACTCCACAATTATGCCATGAATCTTATCATTCTGGAACTTATTCCAAATGCAACATAAGAAAGCAGCTATAAGCACGGAATTTATCAATTGAACCACGAACGATTAAACAAAAGACATGTGATTCGAGGGAAGAGATTACAATCTGGATAAAGGGCATTGACCAAATTAAGAAAAGGGAGCAACTTGAATTTGAGATCAAAAACATGCTCTCTCTGCCTTTTCCATTTTCTCCTATTTAAAATCTGCCCACCAAGTGTAGTTGAGGTACACATTCGACATGCATATAAATAGGAAGAGGAAAGGAATATGCTTAGGGTGGATAGTTTGAAATTGAGTGAATGTGTTGTAACGGTGGCAATAAATATCAATACACATTCAACTTAATTAATTATCCATGCTAATTTTGTGAGGGTTGTTTAGAAATGAAATGTAACCGTATCATTTATTTTCAAATGGGTGATTATGGATCATTATAGCATCAATTGATTATGGATGCTAATTTTGTTGGGGTGTTTAGATTTGAACCTGTAAATTATGAATGGAGACATTTTCAATTTGCTAGGGATGATACATTGTTTTCAATTTGAAAAATAATGAGTTGCAAACTTTATCTAACAACAATATATACATACAAATACCTCATCATTCTACGTTTGAATGCAATATTTCGTCCAAAAAGAAATGTTCTAATGCAATATGTATGTAGCTCTTTATAGGGGAAAAAATTTTAATTGGTATATATTTCTAATATAATACATTTTTCTCTTAAATGATCATGTTTTCTAATTTAATACGGTTTCCTTTTAAGTGATAACTGTTTTTTTAATAGTTTTTTATATATTCATGTCTAATATAATAGCTATATCCCATTTTTAATACAGTAGTTTTGTTCGTATACATTTATAATATAATAGTTTTATTAAATGATCACATATATGGTTATCTCTAAATGCTAAATGCTATTCATTTCTGATATAATAGTTTTCCCTCTTAAATCATAACCCCTTTTTTTTAATTTTTTTATGCTCATTTCTAATACAATGGTTGAAATGATCACATATATTCTTATTTCTAAATGCTAAATGCTATTCATTTCTAATATGGTGGTCACAAAATAATTAATGTGTGATGAGGGCATTAAATAGCTCTCATGTACACAAAATTATATAGATAGTATAGATACTATAAACTACAGTCGGAATCCGCAATGAATGCTCATCATTTTATCACTATCCTAAGGTTTTCATGTGGTTTGCGTTTAATTTTATTTAGATAATGGATTTTCTATATACCCTGTTTAATACCATTGACGAGGCCGAATGCATAGAGTTGCTAATTGCTATATTATTAATTACAACTCAATTAATTTTTTCGGTAAAGGTACACCTCAATTAATTTGATGACTAATCAATATGCCTAATTTACTTTTGGCGTTTTTCTTTTCTCCTCCTCGGGGCCGCAAAATCCCAATCGATGCCCACATCCGCTCCCAAAATTCCAATCGTTGAAGACGGACGGACGGAGGTTTTCTTCAATTAAAATCTCAAATCTCTGATTTCATCTCCCTGCTCTCCACCTCTCTTTTCTGCAGAAGAAATTCGACGAGGATGACGCCCCGAAGAGCTTCCAGAGCTTAGGATTGGTGATCGGCGTGACCGGAATCGTCGGAAACAGCCTCGCCGAGATCCTCCCTCTCTCCGACACCCCGGGCGGTCCATGGAAGGTCTACGGCGTCGCTCGCTGTCCCCGGCCGTCGTGGAACTCTGACTACCCGATCGAGTACCTTCAGTGCGGCGTCTCCGACGAGGAAGACGCGATCGCGAAGCTCTCGCCTCTCACCGACGGCACACATGTCTTCTACGTCACCTGGAATAACAACGGATCGGACGAGGCCAATTGCCAGGCCAACACGTCTTTCTACCTCTGTGCACTTGAAACTCCTGGACTTTTAAGGCCGAGCTTTGTAATTCAAGGGGATTTCAAGGTTTTCCAATTGCAAATTTAAGGTTTTGTTGTATGCTCTGGCATGAAACCCTACTTCCCCATTGGAGGATGTAAAGGTGTAGCCTATATGGGTTTGGGGGAACTTGATAACACCGTTCCTTATTTTTTTTCGTGCTATTCTGCTGTTTGAGTGTGTGGATTTGTCTGTACTATTCGATTGCTAATTTACTTTAGTATTGGTGTTGTTACAGGGTGAGATTGATGCTGATTACATTGATTGAATTAACTTCCATCCCTCTCTACAGCTTAAACCCCATTTCGGGCTGAATATGTCAGGTATGTAAATTCTTGGTGCCGGTTTTCCCATAATCTGGGAATTCCTGTATCGATCTGTGTTGCTTCTTATGGCTTGGATCCTGATTGCTAAATGTTAACTACAGACAGAATCTTTGCAATTGCAGTTTGCAGATCACCCACAGCTGATTAGTAAAAATGATGAGCATCAGATTCGGATTGTTTGGGTTGTCTCTGTTGGTGCTACTTGCTCAATTGGTGGCTGGTGTGAAATGGAACGTTTACATTGTTACTCTTGAGGATGATCCTGTGATAAGCTATACAGGTGGATTGGAGGGTCTTGAGGCCACTGCATCTGAGTCTGATGAAAAAATTGATCTCACCCGGTAATTGTATTTTCTTATTTTGTCAAAGATTTGTTTCGGGGTTTACAATCACTGAAGTATCTCCAACTTCTTCTCCTATTATGTAAAGGTCTTATTTTTCTTGAGAATTGTTCTTTAGCTTGCAATTACATTGTCATCCTGCACCTCCATATGCATGTTGATATGCCGGAACAAAATTCTATTTCATTGTAAAACTTTCAATGAGCTTATTCAGTTCAAACTGGGTGGCAAGAATTTGCGTGAACTTCAAACACTGCTAAGCTTACATCTTCAACTGTGTCATATGTTAGTGAATCAGTCAAAGCATATGCTCACCACCTAGAGAACAAGCATGATAAGGTTCTGGGGTTGTTGTTTCAGCGAGGTTCTTACCAGAAACTGTACAGCTACATGCACCTGATAAATGCCTTTTCAGTTCATATATCACCTGAACAGGTGAAGCTTTCTTTTGGGGCTTATCTAGAGCTTTAAAAATCCATAATGTACTTTAGATGATGTCTTATTTGTGTTGCTTTCTATCTTTGATCTCCTCATGTAATCACAATTTGTAGTAGGCAGAAGCACTTGCCAAAGCACCTGGTGTAGTTTGTTGAGAGAGATTGGAAAGTGAAAAGACTTACAACACATATACCACAGTTCTTGGGGCTACCTACGGAGGTATGGCCAACATATGTTCATAGATTTTGAACTCTGCTATGGTGATTGAACTGAACTGTATAACTATCTTTGCTTATTCTCATTTCTCATACATTCATGTCATGCTCTTCAGTTCGTTATGCATTCCTGTTTCAAGAAGGGCATGGCGTAATCTACTTTATTTTTAAACCTCTTCAATCTTCCAATGATATATACTGCAATATTTATGGAGATGTTACTGATTGAACTGTATAACTATCTTTGCTTCTCCTCATACATTCATGCCATGCTCTTCAATTCTTTATGCATGCCTGTTTCAGGAAATCATCCATTGCGAAGTGTCATGTTCTTCACGTGGACAAACTTACATGAAATGTGAACGAAGGCCATCTTAAAGAAATTTTCAGTTAGTTTCCTTCTCTCAATTTCTGTTTCATGTGTTTATCCATACATGTATAATTGTTTCCTCGCATAATGGTAACTTTGTAATGTCGAGAGGCACTTTGATTGCCAAGTCTTAACTTAAGATTTGATCATCCTCATGTCTATGTAATGCTGAATTCATCCATTATCAAAACTTTCACCTTACTGTTGGTATGCAGGTAACTTTGTTGAGGTTGTCAGTGTTCAACTAGCAATGGATCGAAATGTAAGTCTCTAAACTTGAATGTTTTCATTTCCCTTTTCATTTTACTGTAGAGTAGCAAGATTGGTGCTTGCCTGATATCTTGCACATCTTTGCATATGCAGGTCATTCTTCCAAAGTTACAGCTAGGTTCATCAATATTGATTTTAATATCTAATGCCAGTTGTTGTTCTCTAATTTCAGAGATTTTGATGATGAAATGAGGGCAGCTGTTGTTAGAAATCTAGAAGGCAGAGGAATCAATTTGCATCCCCAATAAAAACTTAACTGAGGTAGAATGCAAGGGTCGATACAAATGAAGCCTCTTCAAGTATACGCCACTTGGCTAAGGCATTTGGATCAGTAGGCCCATCCCGTGCATACACTTCAAGCCTCTTCAAGTCAGCCACTAACATACAACAAATGTTACAATGACATAATAGGCTCAACCAGCAGTATAGTATAGCACTACAATAGGAGGGGGTCAGGGGAAGGAAAATTGTTTAAACCATTTAATTGAATTTATTGTTCTCCAGTCAACTAAACCTTATAACTTGATCTTTACTATGTTTCTCTACTTATGGTATTCACTTGAGTCCTATATTCTCCCCTCTTTTCTGGCTGCATACATCAGATGTATGATCCTCCCCCAAAGCAACTCATCATTAGTGCAGTCATTGGGATTCTTCTTAAGTCACCTTCCAAGGTTATTGGGTTTAGCTAGCCTTTCGACCGATCTACATAGTATTTAAGCGTTTATAATAACTTAATGAACTAGGCTAATTAAACTTGGACCCACATGGCCCTTCTTCGAGCTTTGATGGACTTACCGAGGTAGATCGGAGCCGAAGTCATTGGGATTTGGACTAGACAAAGCCTAACAAAGCTGGATCGGGACCACGCAAGAAGGAAGGCCGAGGTATTCGCCCCGGGCGAGCTCGGCTTCGGATGGTCTTCACCGGATATCGGCTCGGCTAGACCGTGACCAAAACGTCTCGGCGTTTCGAGGCCAAAGGAGGCGAGGCGAGTGACGGTAGAGGACCAACCCTCCGTCCATGGCCGGCGGATGGAGTGCAACGTCGGCCTTTGAACGATGAGCACCTCCCACAAAGGCCGCCCAATCCGTACATTCCCCCCGTCGAAGAAACAAAAAGATGGTCGGTGGTGGCATCGTTGCCCACGATTGTGCACCAAGCGGGACTTAAAAAAAAAGAAAGAAGGCCCCAATGGAGGGGCGGAACGCCAATTAACATCACACCCCACCAAAAAAAAAGGAAAAAAAAAGTGGTGGAGCTGGCGTACAAGACAAAAGAAAAAGGGGAGAGGTGTTAGAAGGCAAGGCCACCCAAATAGAAAAGGCACGCAGTCATGCAGAATTGCAGATACAACAATGAAAGGAAAAAAAGGAAAAAAAGATGGTATGGTGGGAAAAGTTACCGGCTACATATTTGCCCAAAATTAACCCGGATTAAAAATAGTAAAATGCTTTAAGGATAACACATATTTCGCCTAATTAATTCATAATTCCCCATGAGTATTCATAAAGGAGGAGGCCATTTGTACTATGTTTAGCCATTCTCTAACAACATTCAAACGCAAATAAAGCTTATTTTAAAATCATTTTTCCAAACACAAACAACGCTCTCCTTACACAAATAAAACTTATTTCCGTAAGATCAGCCCGATGGATATGAAACGTGATTTTGGGGATACGATCCCACATTTTCCTTTGACATATAGGGTAATGTCAACGTTTTAATTATAAAATATATGACACATCTCTAATATCTTATACTATTAATAATTAATAAAGATACGGGACCGTCTAACATGGGATCATACTATTACTATGTTATTCTATTATTTAATATCAATATTTTTTAAATGGTCTTCTATACTGTTAATATATCATAACCTTCGGCCATGAATTGTATATGCGATTATTTCCAAATCACTTATATGGCATATGGTGCATTTTATGCAATGTGTAGTCTTTTTTATTGTATTTTAAAAACATTAACACTGATATATTATATATTTATCCGCCATCACATTTTTCTCGAATACATTTTTGAAAGGATCCTAGATTACTTTACTTATCCTTTCTTTCTTAAACAAGTGGTCAACAATTTGCTCAATATAAAACAACCATATATCGTCATTACCGATCCCTTCACTGTTGTACCCAAAGCCCGTGCATCGCACGGGCCCCGCCCCTAGTAATACTATAAACTATAGTCGGAATCTGCAATGAATGCTCATCATTTTATCACTAACCTAAAGTTTTCATGTGGTTTGCCTTAATTTTATTTAGATGATGAGTTTTCTATATATTCCGTTTAATGAGGGGAATGCATAAGGTTGCTATATCGTTAATTACACCTCCATTGATTTGATGACTAATTAATAGGGCTAATTTATTTTTGGGGTTTTTCTTTCCTCTTCCTCGTGGCGCCGTTGAAGACTAAGGGACTCCCATGTGAAAACTCCAACCGACGCCAAATCAAGGCATAATGGTGAGTTCATCGACGACAAATCGCTCATACTTAAATGTGATTCAATCCATTTCGCCGGATCCATTTACCCCGATTCTTCTTGACAATGGAAGTTGCCTCCCTCATGCTGCACATTCCCTGCGGATTCAACTCCTCTTCTTCATCTTCCTCGCATTTCCGCAGATCCATGGCGAACTTTCCTCGAACAGTTTCCACAGCCGCCTCCAAGAAGGTACCTATCTATCTATCTATCGCACACAATCATCCTCCAATTCATCAAATTAGGTTTTCAGATCTGAAATCGATCCGATTACCGCTTCCGCAGGGGACAATAGCGATTCCAGTAGGCGAGCCAGCCCCGAAGACTCTGACTCCGCCCAACGGCGGCGGCTCGCCTCCGGCGAAGGTGAAATTGCTAATGACAGTCGAGCAGCTCCGGCTCCTCACCAAAGCCGAGAAAGCCGGCCTCCTCTCCGCCGTCGAGAGGCTGGGCTTCTCGCTACTCCCAAACCAGAAGTCAGGCGAGGAATCGCACCAGATTCCGGCCAATGTCGCGCCGCCGCCGAGCAATTTCTCGATGGTAGACGAAGGCGTCTAAAGATCTGGATTTCCTCAGCGAAAATGTTCGTAGATTTTTTTACTCTGATGCCGATTAGCATCTTATTCATCCGTTCCTATTATAATAGTTCGCTATGTGAATTTTGCGTGGGATTTTCAAAATTGCTGGTTTTTTGTTGTTGTTGTTATTGCAGAAAATCAACCAGAAGAACACGTGGGAGCTTAACCTTATTGATCACCTCTGTGATATCATCAAAGTCGAAGAGGAAGAGGATGCTGAGACCAATTTTCAAAAGGTATGTGGATGACAATGTCCCTCTGTTTAAAGCATCTAGTCACAATTGTGTTAGGTTTTTGTTTACTTCCATGCTGCCTTTTATATGCAATAATCCCTTCCCCTCTAGCAAGAAAATGAAATATAGTTGCACTTTAGTAGGCTTTGTTCATCGAATGGTTATGCTTTATTGCTTTTGAGGATAAATTTTGACTTTTGATTCCACAACCTTGATGGGCAGTGAATATTTGTCGAGCAAAAATGCGATGAGTGCTACCTCCAGCGCTCCGCCGCCTGCCGATCCGCCGGAAGAATTGGCAACGCCAATAAAATCCTTGCTCTCGAGCCGTCCTCCGCCGCCGCGTTAATCGCACTCGCTTCCTTATTCGAGCTCATCGGCTGCGTATCCGACTCCATCCATGATGTCCAGCACGCGAAGCTCCTCCTCAACTCCATCCTCCGAGATCGAAAGCTGCCTGGCGTCCCGGCCCGGAAATCGGCCTCCTCAACTCGAGTACGCCCTCTATGCTCAAATATACAGTCAATTTATGTGTTTTATGTTAATTATGGCATGCTCTTTTGTAAAGACTGACATTGGCTCTAGATTTTCAGGCTCGGAGATTCATTATCCTCATAGATGAGTTATACAATATTAATCATCATTGCTGCCTATTTTGCTCTGCTGCTTCTTCTATTGAAGATCTCTTCAAGGGAACTGAATAAGGAGCTTTGTTTGATTTGGAAAGGTTTGTCCTGTTAGTTGTTTTCAAATGTATTGTCACTTTGAAGACACTACACTATATCATGGTTAACTTTGTTGATCTGCAACACCAAAATGAGGTATTATCCCACGAGATTGAAGAATTGCAGTTTACTGCAGATTCTCAACTTACTGAGACCGAGTATTTATTAGAAGCCGGAGTATCATTTAGATGATGCAGTTGGTGGCAGTAAAGGCCAAGATCCAGGCCTTAATTGGATTTCAAGAAAGATCAGTAACCATCAAATTTCTTTTCCACAGAAGAATTGTTCATTATAGTTGGGTGCTCATGGTCTTATGGTAAACAGGGATATAGCGAGGCTCAGCTGAAGGAATGCTTAGAAGAATACGCGGCCTTTAACGTGTGGCAGATCCATCCCAACACTTTCGACATCCGTTTCATCGATGCCTAATCAATGAGTTTGCTAGCCAAATGTTTTCTGCTTATTGAGATTGTAGCTCTGGTTCTGAATACTGAAATGTACCAAGTGTTACGCCTATGCACATTGTAGAATTTTGATGCTTTGTAGACAGTCCAACATTATAATATTAGGATCAACAGTTTCCTATGTTGAGCTCAAAACTAAAATTCATTTAAATATAGCCAAACCTTGCCCATATCATATGCCAGAAGCAGGAAAGCTACAAACAAATAGGAATGAGTGTTTGGAATTTGATAAAATGCATTAATCAATCAATCATATATATAGAGATGGGAAAGAAATTGACCGGTGAACGAAAACAGGGGTAAATGGTCACACTACTAAACCCCACGCTGTCTACCATCATCACCAACAAAAAAAATGTTGAATAAATCCCCACTACTCCACTACCGATTTTTACAGAATCCAAAACTCCTAATCAGATAACCACTACACTTGACGAACGGGTCGGAAGCAAGTCTGAGTTAGAAAATCTCCACACTTATAAGTGTTATCTCCCGAACGGGTACATTATTTCCGTTTCTACTGCAGGGAGGAACATTTACACGAAATTGTTAAACGCCCACTTAACAGAGGCTGAGGAGGCGAAGAAGATGAAGAAGAGGTCGAGCCGGATGGTGCCCGAGAAAGAGTACGAGACTATGGTGGATGTGGAAAACAAGAATAGGCAGGTTTCAATGGTGGATACATGGTCTTTGGAGGAGGCGTTAGTCCAGTTGGCGGTTTTCGAGCATGAGGTTGATCGACATTCGGAGAGGAGGGTGAACGAAGCGTTTAAGGTTCGAACAACTCGAGTTGTATTGTTAGCTGATTTTGTATGATTTGATTTGATATGGTTTACGGTTGTGGTACTAGAATTGTGCTTTTGTTTCAACCAAAAAAATGAATTGTGCTTTTGTTCTTGATCGACGAGGGTCAAAGGGTGAAACCTTGCAACTCAACCTATTGTTTTTTTTATCCATCTCAATCTATTGTTTGATAAGGGAAAAATACAACTTTGTTGATTGATTGATTATTACAGCATAATTAATCTTCAAATTTGGTGTTACTTTCGTATAGTTAAAGAGTTAGGTCATTTTATTCACTAGAGAATTGATAAAACCTATTATCATTTTATAATACTTATGGATGTACATTCGGTAAATTTGAAAGGGCAAAGTTGCACAAATGAATAGCAATATATGTTAAACATAAAAATTGAATAGGCATATATGTTAAATATAAAAAAAACTGATGATAATTCTCGGCTTAAAAATTAATCATATGTATAGATTTGGAATTTATAGCTACTCGAAAAACCTAGATATTACAATAATGAGTTATATTGCTAACTAAAGGAAAATAAATATGTCACTAAATTCATTTATAACTGACCTATTAGATTACTAAGAAATAAATTTATCTTTAACTCATTCATTGTAATTGCTTGACTATTCAAATTTCTAAGAATGTAACATACATGTGAGTTTAACAATAGATTAATTAATTTATATATAAACTAATTCAAAAAAAAAAACAAAAATAACTATAATAAAATTCAATAACTAATTTTGCAAATCTACACGCGATTAATGTATTAAGATAAAGTAGTGTAATCATATCAACAATAAAAATTATAGAGGCAATGTCACTCCCACATTTAGAAAATATTGTTGCTTAGTCCATATAACTTAATACTACCGAGACCATTAAGGTTTAAAAGCTTAATAGAGGTTTCAACATTAACAATTGACTTAGCCACCACATTTTTCTCAAACACATTCTTGAAATGATGCTATATTACTTTACTTATACTTTCTTTTTTAAACAAACGGCCAACAATTTGCTCAATATAAAACAACCATATATCGTCATTACCGACCCCTTCAATAGAGTCCCCAAAGCCCGTGCATCGCACGGGCCCCGCCCCTAGTACATATATAAATCATTGGTTTCCCAAAATGCATGGAAAATCCAAGGACTACATATAAAGTAGAGGCCGATCACTCCTTCCCGCTGTAACATTTCAAATTCGATTTCTTCGGCAATCATTTCGCTACCTTCAGCGAACGCTTCAACGGCATTGTTCCCCGATTTCGCAGGTACGCCCCCAACCTCCATTCTTTCTCATCTCGATCTCTCCTCCTAAAACAGATCTAGTTGCTCTAGGGTTAAGGTTTCCTCGTTTCAATTCTCATCGTTCATTCTCCTCTCGCGTGCAATTAGGGTTTCCAGGACTCCGATTCGTGATGTGCGATCAGTTTCTTGCCGAATTTACAGCTTTCGATGGTGTCTAATTGAAGACCAAGGCGCCGGAGCGTTGAAATATTTGAATTAACGAAAGAATTGCTGGTTGAGGTTGGCAATTGCTGATCAGGTCTTCTTCTGGTGAAGATCTGAGGGAGAAGGCGAAAGGTTAATAGAAGAAGATGAGCGCTTCCAGGTTCATCAAATGTGTCACTGTTGGTGACGGTGCCGTTGGCAAGACTTGCCTGCTCATTTCCTACACCAGCAACACTTTCCCTACGGTGAGAAAGACTCTTCTTTTCCTTACATTTTTCCTATAGAATTTGCCCAAATTTGTGGTGAAATTTGGTTGGTGTATGTATGTTATGGTTCTACTTTGAATGCTCTTTCCTGCGAAATTGCAAGCATTTCTTGTTCTTTTTTGAATTCAAATTGCTGTTCTGGTAACGACGTTTTTGGAATTTTTTTTCAAATTGTTGCGTTTCAGGTTTGTCCTTGCAGATAAAGAAAATTAAATTGAAAAAAAAAAGTTGATTGGTGGATTGTGCTTCTTTAACCCCTCTTCTCTGCCTCTCACTACTCTCCTCATTTGTAATATGGCTTGCATTTTCAAAGTTGCTTGGTTCTAAGGAAACGTATTGCAAGTTATCTTTGTAAATTAACCTCATTCTGGTTTTAAATTCAGCTACGTAGTAACTCTCTGTATGCTTGAAATCTAATCTGCTGAATAGTTGCATATCACTAGTACATCTATGACCATTTTAAAACAAGTGCTGTTATACTGTTCTATGAGTAAGGCAGTATTTTACATATATTCTTTAAAGATTGAGCCTTCTGAAATGTATTGCATCACGGTAAATTTTGGGTTCTGCTTTCTAAGAGCGTCCATGGTGGAGAAACTCGTCTCATATTACTTTCTAATAAAAAAACAAAAATAATTCTTGTCTGACATTTTCAGAGCAAAGTTTCTTATTTTTCAGTAAACCTGTAAAGGTCCCGACAAATGACTTTCATGTGACATTCTAAAAAAACCTGACACATTGATTGATCTTTTTCTTTTTTCTTTTTGCTCAAGTAACCCAAAAGTCCTCCATTTTGTTTGCTCTTAGGCTTGATTGAAAGTCAAAGTGGAAAATTTGTATGGAAAATCTTTTCCTGCCCCTTTAGAATAAGTTCAAAGTTTGAACTTGTTCAAACCATCAGGAATGTTGTGAAGTTGTAAAACATGTTTGTTATAACAGGCTTCATAGGTGCTTCCAGTAAAAGTCCTTCAGAAAACCTGACATTCTAAAAAGACCTGACACAGTGATTCATATTTTTTTTTTTGCTCAAGTAACCCAAAAGTCCTTCATTTTGTTTGCTCTTACGCTTGATTGAAAGTCAAAGTGGGGATTTGTTTAGAAAATCTTTTACTCTCCCTTCAGAATAAGCTCAAACCATCAGGAGTGTTGTGAAGCTGTAAAACATGTTTGTTATAACAGGCTTTGTAGGTGCTTTTTAACTTTTTCACCTTCTTGATCCTGAATTGGTTCTCTCTCTCTTATCACCACAGGATTACGTGCCAACTGTGTTTGACAATTTCAGTGCAAATGTGGTTGTCAATGGTGCCACAGTTAATCTTGGTTTATGGGATACTGCAGGTTTCGACTTCATGCACTTATATCCATTTGCTTGTGCACTTGCTAAGTTCACTTCCATTGAATCTGATATTTTGTTTGTCTAACAGGACAAGAGGATTATAACAGATTAAGACCTCTGAGTTATCGTGGTGCCGATGTTTTCATTCTAGCTTTCTCTCTGATTAGCAAGGCTAGTTTTGAAAACGTTACCAAGAAGGTATGTATTGCTCAGTTATTAATCTTCTGCTTCAGCTGAATGGTCCGGTCAATCTTTATTCTTGATCCTACTTGTTCTCTCTACTGATTTTGAATTATCTGGATTCAATTTTTCAGTGGATTCCAGAGTTGAAACATTATGCGCCTGGCGTCCCTATTGTTCTTGTTGGAACGAAAATTGGTTAGATTTTCTATTGGTTCTATTCATTTCTTTTGTTGCTATAGTTGTCATTACTGCGTAAAAGTGTCACGGGTGAGTCGTTAATTCCAAGTTGCTATAAACTTGAGTTACCCAGCATGTTACCATTACTATAAACGATATAATGTTATTGCTCAACCAGATTTAATGGCATATTGTAAAGAAAGAAAAAAAGTTATATTTCATCACTTTGTTCAAGTGAATATACAATTTAGAATCTGAGTGTTATAATTGTTGAGAGTTGGCCGATTTGTTTTTAATGTGTTCTCCCCAGATCTTCGAGATGACAAACAATTCTTCATAGACCATCCTGGTGCTGTGCCAATTACGGCAGCTCAGGTAAAAGAACCTTTCACTGGACATTTTTTCCAGTTTTGTTCTGAATCCAACTTGGTAACTTTAATTGGCATGTGAATGTTAAATCTTACAATTTAGGGAGATGAATTGAAGAGGCAAATTGGTGCACCTGCTTACGTTGAGTGCAGTGCGAAATCACAGCAGGTATTTTGTAATAGTTGTATTAGCCTTGGAACTTTGCTGATCATAGTTGTCATTTTATTGGACATTTTGGAAAACATTTTTCTCCAGTATCTGTACCCATTGGTTTCCATAAAGGCATGCAAACTTTAGTGAAACTAGAGAACTTTTTTAGAATACTGACACTTCTAAAAGGTGTCAAGAGGCACAATGACAACATATTATTGCACAGAGGTGGAAATTTTATATGCCAAAGCCGTTCTTGCTTTACCATGCTATTTGTCTGAGACTTTGATGGTTTGTGTGTAGAATGTCAAGTCAGTCTTCGACGAGGCGATTAAGGTTGTTCTCCAACCGCCAAAGCAGAAGAAAAAGAAGTCAATGACACAGAAAGCTTGCTCTATATTGTAATCCAGAAAACTGTGTAAAGTGGAGAAGATTTCTTTTACATTATCCTTGAGCAAATGTACTAGGTCTGGTCAGACATCAGGTGTTTTTTCTTTTGGTCTTTTCTTGGAATCTCACATTTGTTGTCGACTTATTAGTGCTTATATTTCTCCTTAATTAATCAAGATGATATATCCAAGGAAAACGACCTCAATGTGCTGTTATTTGTTTTCCTGCAATCTGCTTTGTAAAATGATTGCATGGTTGAGTTGTGTATAGTTTTGTATTGCCATCCATGTTTTCATGTAGTTCTGGATAAATTTCTCAGACCATCTATACTTGCAGCATCTCCAAAGTGGAATTTTAACAATGTTCATAATTTTCCACATAATTTCAAGATACCATCTAAATTTCATGCATATATTAGAAGATCTTATTTCTATTCACCCCCCAAAAAAGGTCTTATTTCTAGAATCTCAAATATTTTTCTGACTTACATTTTAACTTTTATCATTCACGTTTTAACTTTTGGCCATTCGGCCGATTTTGTTTACATGTTATTATTGATTCTAAATTGCAATTTTATGAATGTAGTTTTATTTTATTTCTAAGTTATAAACAGGTGACATTAATGTCTCAATTTTTAAAAATCTTTTATTTAAAAATTCTAACTTGTTTTTGTACTCCAGGTAGTAAAGAAAATTGAAATCCCACCAAAAGCAGCAACAGAAGTTTGAAATTGTACCAAAATCAGTTTGAGACATTTGAAGAATTGTGAACAGTAGGCAATAAATTTTAAGCAGAATAAAATACATTCACCAGCGTTATATTTAAAATACTAATAGTGCAAGTTAAAGTAATTTTTCAAGGAGGCAATATCACTGTTCTTTTTGTTTGGACATTTTTCTCCTGATATCAATTCCACACAATTGAATCTCTAATTTTTTTGTCCAATGGTCAAGATTAGCAACCACTCCTAAATGTAAAATGTACGTATCAAGACTCGGTAACAAAATGATATTGCAATCTTTCCAAAATAAAGTGTATTGTGTCAAGATTGACTCTCAATGCCAGAGTGAACACAGACTTCTCTATATAACGTGATATATAGCATTATTAATTGTCAGTTTTTCACCCTTGCATCTACAATCTGTTGCTTAAAACACAACAAAACCAGCAAAATAAAAGTGAAAAGGAAATCTCCTGTGCAAAAATCTACTATAGTAGCAACAATTAGTGATACTGATACACGAATTATTCTAGATTGAAACACCCGCCACTCGTCGGAAATTTGTTTCCAGTCATGAAACACAAGGCTAGAATCAGCCAGGCTCTGTTTCGTTGTTGAATTTAGACCTTGAGGGGCTCGTACTTGTCGCTCACAGAACCGCCCTTTTGTTTCTGAAACCGAATATAACGCAGTGTACTGGCAAAGAAACCGTCAGCTGCAGGGTCAGTTGTGTTATTATCACTCTGAATCTCGGTTGTGATTAATTCGATTAAGTCTTGGATGGTGCCCACTGTGATCTGTGCATTTCCCTTCTCGAAGAAGTAGAGATACCTAAGAATTCAAGGATACAAAGATCAGTTTGGGTATTGGTATCAGTAAGGATATCAAAAATATAGTTACGAGTGATATCAAAATATCAGCTATGTGTACGAGTAAAAGATCTGATGCAAACTAATTTCATGGAAATATCACACTGATATCGACATCCCATATACCAAACAGCCAATATTAGTTTGATATCGACATTAGAATATACCATACACTACACATGATTACAAGTCATTGGCTGAGAAAAAAAAAAGCTTACTTGTTGAGAATTTCGATGAAGAGAATAACCAACCCACTGCTGCCACGTGTTGCATTAGACATCTGTTGAGCTGCATTCGCAATTTTAAGAGCCCGTTTTAAGCAAAGAAGTACCCTGCAGAAAGTTGGGAAATGTCAAACAAGTATATAAAATAGTGAAGTTCCACTGCAAATTTACATAAGAAATTTCATTGCATGTAGGCTTTTTTTTTCTCCCTTCGACCTTCACCAGAAGACCTTCCTCATCCACAATATTCAAAATCATCATTTAATGTCTCATCTCATCCACATCAACTTGAAATCTATTCTCCCCCTCCCAGCACCTCACATCAAAAAAATAAGTATTCAGCATGTGAACTCTTAACATTTTTTATTCAACTTTATACGGAGAAGAAATGTGAGAAATTTTTTTAAAATATAAAATCAAGATTCGCATCTTGCAGCTTTTGCTGCAAGATTAAGGTTTACATATTGATGGTCGTAGATTTTTGCTTCACACGAGAAAAACCAACTCAAACACCTGATCCTGCAAAGAGGTGCACATGGGGTAGATGCATGAACCAAAACAAAGAGACATGTGCATGACTCAAGCCTTGACAAAGCAGAAACATGGAAGGAGAAAGGAGCAAAATGAAATAAGAAATTATATCACATGGGAAGGGCTGATATCAACATACCTCTCTCCATCCCTTGGCCCATCTGGATCATCAGCCCAGAACAGATGAGAGCACGCGTAAACAGCTCTACACTGGTCAGGCTTCTTCAAAAGCTTTGCAGAATACTGCACAAATTACACGAATGACAGGATCAAAAAACAGCTTCAGAGGTTCGTATACCAACAGTTATACCAAGATGCTGAGACTATTATTACCCCAGTTGCTTTGTGAGTAAGAGCCTCCCTGTTCTCAACACCAAATACAAGTATACGTTGAAGAGTGCCTATTATCAGGTACAAAGAAGTCACTTGTGCTCTGGAATCCTATGATGGCAAACAGGAAAAAGGTAAGAAACAAGCACAAAGGTAATTACATTCAGATAATAGCTTATGAAATGAATACCGATATTTCTTCTTCATATAATATATACGCCTGGGTGAAAAATTCATAGGCAACAGGTTCAAGATCGCAAGAATTTGCAGCCTACAAAACAGACATGGTATCAAATCGCGCTAGCAAGATAAATTCTGATGTAGAATCTTAGGTCACGATAACATACCTCAGCACATAATAGGTACAGTCTTAATGATAGTTCTGGAGCTGGAACATTTGAAAGATGCTCAATGATCTTGCATAGAGATCAAACATAAGACAAATGGATTAATTATTTTGCTGCAAACGCTTCTAGGATCACAAAGACAATATATTCTCTTTTTCCATAGCTAGGGCACTTGCCTCCATCAGTGTTTTTCACATTGAGGAAACTATATAACAATAAGCTGACTGTATTCCTTTGTAAGAAATGTAAATTGGGAAATAGAGATTTGACAACATTTTTGAAAAATACAAGGTGAAAATTTTGAGAAATATTTAGAGATTAGAAGCTGTATAGAAGGGATTAAAGATTTGCAAAACAACACCATGAAAATTGTAGTAAATAAAGAGCGAAAATACTGTTACTGACAACAAGAGATAGATGTTCAGATATATCCTTTGCACTATTTTCTTCTTTTCAACAACAATTACACGTATTTCTCATCTCTGCATATACAACTCTTACATGGTATGTAACATGGAAAATTGAAGGAGGCACAATGGAGGGAGTGAAATTTCGTGTAAGGACGAAAAAGAGGGGGGGAAATGAAGAATATAGATGACATGTAAGGGATAAATGGGGAGGATAGAAGGAAGTGTAACATTGACTTTCACAACCAATCAAAATCGCTAGAGATGCTATTCAATAATACTTTCAACTTTTATCAATGTTTTCTACATTACCCCATGAGAAAAAATCCATGCTATCAAATAATCCCATCAACTTTTGTCAACGTTTTCTACATTACTACATGAAAAATTCCAATAATCAAAAGGAATAGAAATATGTTATGACCCGAAAGAATTAGAATAGAATTAAGGGAGATTAGGGAGAAAGAAGAGTGATTAGGGAGAGAAGGAAGGGATTAGAGAAGGAAAGAAAAGAAGATTCAGAGAAGAACACAAAGGAGGAATTGTTGATACATTCACAAATTCATGGATATCCCTCTCCAGGAAGTACACGAATTACTTTTGCTAGTAATTAGGCCACTAGCCCCATAGTTTCTCATTATTACACATATTACCCTATCATTACAAAATACTTCAGTAAAAGTTACCTGATTTAGTAGCTGAAAAATTTTCGTTAACATATCCACAGTTTCTTCTCCAATTTCACCTTTCTCTGGGTTTTTGAGCATCCTTACCAGCTTCAAATAAAAAAGTAAAGGGAAGAATACATTGTCATTATTTTGAAATGTCAAAGAAGAAATTTTAAGGCAAATGTTGTATTACAGGAGAATCACAAGATAACATGTTCCTTGAACTTCAAATGAACGAAGAAAAGCCCTACTTTTAAGCCTACTTGTATGCATCCCACTATAACATAATGCATGTACATAGTAAGCTTATGGTAACAAACTGATGAAGATATGAACTTCATTCATGACATCATTTGTTATTCAATTTTCTTGTAATACAAAAAATTTCATTTATTACAAAAAGAACCATATCAGCTATTAATGTAAAAACTATCACGTCAATAGCAAACTAAAACAGTTGAAGTTATGCACCGACATCTTATTCAGATCACTTTCATGCTTGGAAATGAATTTATTTGTGCATATGCATGAGAGGTTGAGAGAGATCTTAGACCTTAAGAGAGGAAAAAACAAGAGGAGGAACGGTAAATTTAAGCCGCCTTAGCCCACCAGCTAAAATATGCCTTTGCACAATATTGATGATCTGCAACTCGAAAAAAAGAGCAATCATCAGCAAGAAATAAGAAGAAATGAAATTACACTTGGAATAAAACTGGCAACAATTAACGGAGCCAAACATGAATCTTAAATCCATCCATTTCGCTGCTCGTCACCAACAGGACAATGGGCACGAAAACCAAAAGAAAATGGCATAATAGTTACTAAACCCCTAAAAAACGAAGGCAAAAGAGAGTTCCAGACTAGGCCTATACATACTTTCCACTTTCTAAAAATAAAATATGTTTATTAATCATAAGAACACCAAGAGAAAATATAAGTTTCAAATTTGAAATCTAAAATAATGCCACATAAAAAATCCAACTAGATCATCAACTAGCATCCCAACAGTAAGAACATAGAGGAGACAATATAAGTCCAAAGAAATCTGCAGCAATGGATAAAATTGTTTTGAAAGCACTCCAGCCATTTTCACTTTTGGAATTTCCCAGATTACTGTTTATTTCCAGTTTATCCAACCCCTTTCTTGGTAAACATAATGCGACTAAGAAACCATATAGGAATGAGGTGCATAAGACAATCGGATGCACAACATATACTTATAAATATGCCAAATCTGTGTAGTAGTCAGTATAAAGACATCATTAATGATTTAATGTCCTTGAAGAGTATGACAGCACCTTAAACATCTCCTTTGGATCTTCATTATGAAGCATTTGTATCAGGCGGGCAACAGAATTCTGCTCCTCCTTGAAGTCCTCTTCGTCAACCTAGTAATGCGAAGAAGATGAGCTGTTAGGAATTCTAATCATAGATTTGTGCAATCGTATCAAGGAACATTAAGTTCTTCCACAGCTGTTCTAAGCAGTAGATATCTCCTTTCACCAGAACCCTGCTGATTCCTCCACCACACATGCCTACCCAAATTTAGGCTGCAGTTAAAATTTAGAGTTAAAAGAAATTGTGCTTCAGTTTGTCAGTTTACCTCATCCTCCTCACTTCCATCTATATCCTTGATGAGCCCCTTAATCAACTCAAATAGTGCTTCCACCTACAACAGAAACCAATTAATAGTCATTGCAATGCAATAATATAAAAATAAATAAACCCAAATAAACTATATACCTTATCACTTGTAGAAACTTGAGTATTATTTTTCATGATGCTTTTAATAATAATGGTTGCCATCACTTTCTTTGTCGCACTGTCAAGGTATTCTATCACATGAGAATAATTGGAGAGCTTCAATGCTGTCATTACGCTATTGTACTTGTCCAGTGGAGCACTTAAAAGAGTGACTATCTGCTTGAATGCTTTGCTGTCATCAACTTTACTCATTAGAGATAACCTTTTCACACAAGATCCCTGATAGACAGAAGGCAAAACAAGAACAACCTTAAAACGAACCCCAAACATACTCATCATTTTAACTTGAAAAGCAAACGTACCAAACAAAGAAACGAAATAAAGAAGTCATGTTTACAATATAAGAAAATAAAGAAGATGAAAACGGAGTAATCTGTTTGGGGATTGAACTTTTGGTTTTTGTTTGAGCTAGCAAAACATCACATTAGAATATAGAAGTATATTCATTATTGTAAACTTGATTCCTGAATACCTATAGAAGGCACACCTGATCTAGACCATTCCCATTTGCTATAGCAGCTATAACATGTCATTCAAACTTGAAATGGTAACTATTATCTTCAAATGGTCATGTTAACCAGCACTGAGTATTCAGTGTCTACCAGTCCTAATCAGTTGCAATACATAGTGCTAAGTTTTATAAGATACAAAACATTTTCCTGTACACATTTCAAGTGCAAATTCGAGGCTCGAGAAAAATTCATGCAGAAGAGTGCCAAATCAGCAGCCAAAACAAGTCTTATTTCAGTGAATATAAAGTAGGCATGTATTATGCAAGTTCTTATAGAAATTTGAGACTGATATATTCTGTGTCATAAAGTATTAAGTTTAAACCTAGTAGTAACAAACTTCAGTCAACAAGCGCAGGAACAGCATAGAGATACAGCAATCAAAGATAGAAATAGGATGAAGACAACATACCAGAACTTGATCTGCATAATCAAGCCGCTCAGGGTATACATGTAGTGTAAAGGTAAGAAGAGAGGAATATAGGGTTACAACCCCAAAAGCAGGCATGTCAACCTGAGCTTCCACGACCTGGAAGTGGCATCAATGTAAAAACCATTTAATCATATATGATAGAATGCTCCCAGTAACAGTCATGCATATTTGAAGCAGACAAGATCATGATCTGGTCCCACGGAAACCAGCAGGCTCATGAGTTAGAACATGCAACCTAGTCAAACTGGTTGCTTGATAATCTATTGCACATATGGAAAGAAACTTCCGATGCATTCAATCCAAAATACTATTAATCATTCTCCAATCTTTGTGATTAACTGAATATTGATGAATCAAAATCCTTTTTAAACTTCATTAGGTTGAAGAAATGAGTGAACTACTATCATTTTTGTTAGCTCCACTAATCGGGTTATCCATATGATACATACTATATTGTTGCTTACCTTCCCAATAGAATTATTTAACTTTGAAAATGCATCCACTTGCAAGAATTCAGGTAAGGCCTGTACGAAAACAAGGCAAAACAAATTAGTAAGCAATTGATTCAAACCCAAGAAGCACCATGACCAAGAACAAGTAGCTCACTTCTGTGCTAGAGGCAGCATAATTAGACAGCCGTTCCATAAGAGAAGACAGTACTGTTTTGATGTCAACGGATGGCTGGAAAAATGAGAAAAAAAAACCACATTAGTTACCTTTATCAGGACAATTTTTCAGTCTATGATGCACAATAAAGAAAAAGGCTATGAGTGCTAATATGCAACACTTCAGATTCCATCCTTACTCTGCTTATCCATATTTAAGGCCTCAACTAGATGCAATTTCCTCTCAAGATAGTCAATATTGAAACTCCAGCCCACAACATGATAACCCAGTAGGGACAACCCTAAAATTCACACTAATTCCACCCATGACAATTATAATAATTACTCGATAAATGCTTACAAATTTTCTTGAAACAGAAGATAGATAAAATCAGTCAGTAGAAACCAAAGAAGAGGAACGTGGGTTTTTTAACATGAAACCTAGATATTTATATGCCAGAAATTTGATATATCAAGAAAATATACACATTCAAATGCAACGTCACAGCCTTGTGTAGGGTTTATGAAAGAGACAGAGAATTATGAGAAGATCAAAGGAAATATCCACCTGAAGTTGGGGAAACGCGCCCAACAAAATGTCCAAAGTTTGCAAGTGGTACTCATCCGGAAAGACTTGAATGACGCAATCCATCAAATAGAACTGTGCAAGCTCATCTTTACAGTTGACAACCTGCAATTGAAAGTTAAAAAATTATATCTACAAGCAAACAAGCAGCATCTGGACTACAGATGAAAGATCAGTAAGCTCTTGACTGTCTATACTAGAAACTACAAATCTGTATGGGTCCAAGAACTGGTCTAATACATCTTCTGTCATCAACTATTAGAATAAGTGTGCGTGTCTTCTAAGTTTGCCAAGAAAATATCTCCTTAGTATAAAAAAGGACAGAAAGATGTAATTAGGAATTCTCTAAAATTTTCTTATACTTGGCTTAGCCACTTTTGGGGGTTCCTTCTGCTGGTAAAATGCAATGATAGCATAATAGCTCGTATGGAATTGGCATTGGCATGTTGGTTGTGTTCATTGTGGTCAATGTGCAATGGTGTGTTCTTGCATTCGTTACATCAGAAATACTGCCAAGAGAAGTCTATAATACCTGTTCCAAAACTCGGGGGAGAACTGTATCTCTGTACAGGTTAAGGTCGACACCCTCTATCTGACTCAGGATATGTAGATTTTTTCCAACCTGAAAATGAATTATTAAGAATAAAAGCAGTAGGCCTCATAAGTGTCTACTAGCCACCATTGCTCAGCCGAAGTGATATTAATCAGTTTCAGGGCAGCAATATTACAAGATCACGGAGTTCGCTTCTTTCTTTTTCCTTTTTGTCCTTGTCACGAGCAGGTCCCTGCAGACCAGAAAGTCCGATTGCAAGCCTCAACTCAGGGTCAGCAAAGAGTATGAATCATTGACAAGCACTATAACCTGCATGGCCACAAAGCATGCCCTGATGACTAACTATTGCCTTTATGACATGCAAGGATACCATCACACGAGGGGACAGGTCTACTATCTAAGATGGCCAAGTCCTAAGAGTAAAACATGCATGCTGGGAATAATATTGTTCCCTGACCAATTTGAACTATTTGGCACGGTAATTTGGTTATTTTTATAGGTATTTAATCTTTCATCTTCCTGTAAAATAATCTCTTCCTTAAGCTATAAATGAATTACTTGTGCTTTCATGGAATGTCAAATCTTCAGGACGCTGAAATAATCAATCATTGGGAATTAAAGCAATTTCTCAATGAGACTATCACTCTATATAATGGCAACCATTGGCACACTAGCATGAACTACACAAAAGAGAATGTTTATGCAAAATCGTTCATTTTTCAAGAAAGTTCAGTGGGGACACAATAAAAAAAGAATCAACCTTGTTCTTCATAAATGGTCTTAAGATCAAAATTATTCATAACAGAGAAGTTTAAATAAGCCCAACAAAACAAAAAAAAAACAGCCTTAAATCATATAGGAACACAATCAAAGTCCATAACCTTTTTGCTTACATTTAGATTCCTGACCATAAGTATTTCAAAATAATCTCAATCCTATATTTGATCACTTCCATCTCTAAATGCTAGTGTTCCATTTATGTCTCTTACCTTTACCCTGTATTTCTATTTTAGTCTCTTAAACACCTTTGTCTGTATTTCATCCAGTACCTAAAATTTTCACCCTTTTTCATTTTGATAATTCCCCCACTTAAGCATAAGGACTAATGTGAAGCAAATACATCATGTTTAGGATTAATTTAAGTCAAAATAAAGAATGAACATGGGCAATAGGTTAAGAACTAAAAACATGCAGCTCACCCATCATAAAATTCATATTTTACCATCAATATCTAGGTTTTACAATCATAAAATTTCAGAAGCCAACCAGGCAAGAATGTTTTCAATAGCCAAACCCACCTGATACTGCATTCGGACCCAGAGCTTATTCATCTCGGTAAAATTTTGGATTACAAACTCCACAGAATCCATTACTGTATTATCATCCCTGTGTAAGGCCAAAAAGGGCAGAAAAATATCAATTTAGGCTCAGAAACGCAACAGTATTGCATATCACCAATAACTGATATAGGTAGAAAAAGAAATGGCAAATGGCAAATTTTCAAGGTGATACATTTGACTCAATTAATTACAATATCACAAATGCTAATTCATTTTTACATATGGTATATACTAAGGAAATTATTCCATTAAGGGACATGTGCTTGGAGGATGGGATAATGACTTTCCGGGACCAAGGTTAAGAACGCTAGACCAGCAAGGGGGTATGCAGTGCGGGCAAGTGAAAAATTCCATTTAAATGAGGATGAGATTACATATTGCATTTTAATGCACTTACTTGCTTTCCTTTTAAAAAAACAAAAGGTATCAAATTTCTTGTACTTGACTGAGCCACGTGAATCTAATACTTAAGCAACTGTACTGTTGAAATTCCTTGTAAAAAGGCATGTTTAAAGTTCAAACAACAATATAGAAAGAAGAGCAAAATTATTACACAAAGTGTAACATAAGAAGGAAAAAAAACATCAAATGTCACTACCTAGGAATCTAGGAGCAACTGAGCAAATGATCATCAACATACACGCAAGCTACTCAGTTTAGATATAATGCTTAGCGTATGACCCCAATAGAATCCCTTGACATTAAACAAATGGTCTAACAAAATAATTAATCAAAGAAGGAAATTAGTAATTTAGAAATGTGACAAAGAATTGCAGAGTATATAACAGACATCAAATCATCACTAGGGCACAATCTCACCCTTGATACTCAGAGCCAATATCAGGTAATTTATCTCTGCTGATTTGACAAAGGTAACTCCTTAAGAACAGCCCACGCAAAGGATGTTGGATTCCACGACACAACTCTACAAGATCCTTAAGAATATCTTTGGCAGGACCCTCCTTTGATTTAATGTATACAGATCCTACTGTACATAGGAGATACCTGGAAACAAAAGAACGAACAAATAATTAAGAACAACACCAAAAACCATATGAAAAACATAACAACCACAGGACAGTATCCACATGTGTAGAAACATCCAACCGATGCATCACATAAATTACAGAATTGTAACACCAATACGAAAAACGCACTAAATCTTTGAAAAGCCAAGAAGCCTGCAAAATATCTGAAAAAGTGCCAGGATAGCTGCTGAGAACACAAAATCAGAGCCTCCACCCATTCAGCTTAATAAGGATTTAGTGTATTCGGGAGATACTAGATATGTCCTCATCATAGTAATAAATTGATAATTATTTGTTATCACCAACTTGAATTCCATATCAAAAAGGTTGCTGTCAGATCATTTGTACTTTAAGCAATCCCAAATTCCAATGACTATACAAAGTGTAATTCCAAGATATAAGCGCACTATAGCAGATCACAATCTGATCTATATTGAAGAATCAATGAGCCATTAGCACATAATTCGAGTAAAACAACTTACAATCTAGGCAAGATGTTGCCTGCATGCTGCACGAGCTCATAGAGCTCCACAACCGAACTACCCCGTCGAGTCTCTTCCGAAAAAAACATCTCTAGCCTCCTCAACTCATCAAAAGCCCGCATATCTTTAAAATTCAAACAGGATCACACTAAATCAACGCCGAGAATGATTGTAATTGGAATGCTAAAACAGGGATCGGGGACAGACTTACATAGTTCATAGTACTTGTGAGGGGAAAGCTTGGAAGTGCGTAGCTCGGCTAGCATCTGAGCAGAGTACTTGAGAGCGTCTTTCAGGTTATTCGAATCCTGCAAAACAATTGAGGAGAGAGTGTGATCGGTGAAAAATTAGGGTTTCGGGGGGGAATTGGGGATTTGAATAAATTTAGCCGGTGATGGGGAATACCAGAGCGCGATGCATGTGAAAGGCGTTCTGCTGAAGGCCTGTGATGCCGGAGGAGAGCCATTTCTCCTCGTCTTCAACCCCGCCGCCTTGGATCATCTTCTCCGCCAGTTCGTCTGAGCTCTTCTCCGTCCGAAGCTTTGACTTGGCGTCTACGGTTGAGCAGTGCACACCTGCTGTCGTCTGCCTGTCAGTCACGGATCCGGAACTGGATTTGTGGTTGGATCTGGTGGGGGTTGGCCTCCGCTAATTTGATCTTCTTCTTGAATATTGACTTCCTCTATCGGTTATTGAACGAACAGTCAGTAACGCCTCGTTTTCATGGGTCGCGCTCGGTCCGGGTGTATAATTTCGACATGGGCCGGGTTCGGCCGAGAAATTTTAGATCTCAAACCAAGGACTTGCTATACTTTGTGCAAAAAAGTACTTTCAACATAAAAGTATACTTTCTTTGTCTCGAAATTGATGAAAATCAACTACATTTCATCAATTCCAAGAAATGAAAGTATACTTTGTAGAGAAAAGTACTTTTTGTTACTCAAGTGTAGCAAGGCCCAAGTAAATAATCGCAATGAAACAAACGGTAAACAAGTTCATCCACATAAATCCACGTCGATAAGTTTGTTTGATCATTGATTTCCAATAAAAAAAATTATTCTTATGGTTAATCCCTATCTTGTTCATAAACAATTGGAAGTCCATGAGCCATTCAATTCTTAATATTGAATGAAAAGATAAAAACAATATTAGCATGAAGGCATGTAATTATTTCTGTTCTCAATGAATCTAATCCTACTAGTCCGACCTAGAACATCAAGATGCTGCAAAGATTAGGTTTTGGTACGAGAAAAACCTAGATGTAGCAATATAGCACAATCAATTCCAATTAGGTGATCAAGCTAAGAGAAATCAATCAACATTCATAAGCAATTGAGCACCAACAAAATAATATTAACAAAAAGATAGGAAGATATATAGAAATCTTACAAACTTGCAAATCAAAGCTTCAAAATCTCGACAAACTCTAAATGAATTAGTTCTCCATAATTCTTCTAAAAAAAATTCTAGGTTAAAGGTATGATCAAAGATATCAAAATAAAATAGAGTTCTAACCTTATATATTGTTTCCAAAATAAATCATTCAAAAATAAAAGAAAATAATAATAATATATCTAAAATATGCAGACGGAAATCGGCGTCATCAAAAAATGATCCATCGCACGCGACCACGTCACCGCGCTCGCGGATTCGCCGACTTTAGAGATCCTCAATAGCTTCTACCTCGCACTCAGCAAGAGCCACTGTGCGCGACCCTTAGTCTTCCGCGTACGCGAAACTCTTTCTCGTGGATCTTCAGCAGAATGCAGCTCACGAACTTCAATCTTCTGTACTTTCTCTCATAAGCTTTTGATACAACAATTACGCACGAAGTCTAACTAGCCTAATACACTGAAAAGTCTACTAAAATGTCCTAGTTACACTAAACATAATGCAGCGTATCCGTGAATCATAATGTAAGGAGAAAGGTGACACCTAATATTTATGATTTTTGTAGAATAGCTAGATAGAGGGAAAGGTGACACGTATATATCAAAAAAAGTTGAGGCCGGTGATGTAATAAGATGACTCCAAAACTTACCGTTTTTATATATACACTAGATTTCACTAACCTTCCCATTAATTTTGAGAAATTTTGAGTCGTAGACTTTGAGTGATCTTCTCCCTTTCGTGTCACTCTAACCACCACAATCACAATAGTTGGCTCCTCTTTCTATGGTTGACTAGCTTATACATTGAAGGGATAATTAAGGGAGAAAATAACGAATTAACGGGTAAATTTGCCTTCATTTGCACTAATCATTTTTGTTTAATTGATCAAATCTCTCTTTCTTTCTCGCTCTTCCATCTCTCTCAGAGTCTCAGATTCAGGCAATTTTTGTTTCGAGCATCACAAAAGCAAGGTAATTCCAACGTTATTTTCATCTTCCATTTCTTAATTTATTCATATAGATCGATTGAGGTGGCTTCATCTTCGAAGGTGCAAACTTTTCAAATCAATCTAGGGTTTTCTTTATAGGTGAAATCTATTGTGTTTAATTGTTTATGCTTCCTACTTGTAATCTGGGTTGTGCATGTTTACTCTACTTCACATTATATGATCTTCCCCATTGACAAAAAGAAAATGTATATGATCCTCCCCTTGAATCCTTTGACGAATAGTTTTTTTTATTACTTTACCGTCGTTGTTCGTTCTCTTACAATTAATTTTCTGTAAATGTACAAACAAACATGGAATATTTTAGCTAGTTTGTGTTAATCCGTTGATGGTTGGTTGTGTTCTGGTAAAAAAGATGTGCATGAATGGCCTCCTATTACACCATTCTCGGCATGAGCTCAGAGCCAAGCTTCACACCATCTCTACTACCTTTCCTCCTCTAAAGGTACGTACAAATCCCTCCTGATCTTGTATATATGCATGCTTTGTATCTAGTCTAGTTTTGGTGCTCTTTCTTTCTAGTTATATATATATATATATATATATATATATATATATATATATATATGCAACGTACACATTTGGTATGTTGCTATCATGTTCGCTCTCTTTTTATTAGGTTTACTTACCCTCTATAGTACGATCATGTTCGCTCATTTATCTAAGTGATGTATAGTTTATAAGATAATCTTTTCATTTGCTTCCAATTTGGGTTTGATCTGACTAGACAATTTATACTCAAATTTTTATGAGCTTCATTGAAGTGGTACGTTTAGTACCTAAAATGTCAACCAGTTAATACATATACTTATTACTTAACGTGGTTTGGATCTTGTTTTGACAGTGTTTGAGTAACCAATTAATTAAGAGCACTAGATTGTGGTAGACTACTCAACACACAAGCTGCTTCTACTTCCAACAGCCCACAACCCCCACCGCCACCCCCACCTCAACCGAAAACCCACTTCGGCGGGCTTAAAGACGAGGACCGCATTTTCACCAATCTGTACGGGTTACACGATCCCTTCCTTAAAGGCGCAATGAAGCGTGGCGACCGGCATAGAACCAAGGACTTGGTCCTCAAGGGGACCGACTGGATCGTCAACGAGATGAAGAAATCCGGCCTCCGTGGGCGAGGCGGTGCCGGTTTCCCATCCGGCCTCAAGTGGTCCTTCATGCCAAAAGCGTCAGACGGTCGTCCGTCCTATCTGGTCGTCAACGCGGACGAGAGCGAATGTGGAGACGGTCGCTGTGTCTCCCACGATCCTGAGGCGTGGCCCGGAGTGGTTTGCTGGCTTTGGTAGGAAGAACAACGCCGGAACGAAGCTGTATTGTGTTTCAGGTAGGGGTGTCAAACAGGTCGGGTCGGGTCGGGTGGATTCGGGTTCGGTCATTTTGGGTTCGGATTGAGCGCGTGTTCGGGTGAATTGGGTTACGGGTCAAGTCGGGTCGGGTCTTGACAGGTTATTGTGCGGGTTCGGGTCGACTAATAGGTCAAGAATTTGAATTTTTAATGCTTATTAAAATAATATTATAATTAAATAATAATATTTAATAATTAAATATTATCTACTCCCTCCATTTCAAAAAACATGGCCTTTTAGACAATTTAGGTTGTTTCAAAATACATGACCATTTCATATTTTTTCCCTACTTTTTCCATTTATACCCCTAATAATTAACTTTATCATAATCATTACACTTTTTCATATTTCTCTAAACAAATAATTAACTCTACATTCTATAGGGGTAATATAGGAATAACATTTTTTTCTTAATATATGTGCAATGTCCAAATGGTCATGTATTTTGAAACGGAGGGAGTATAATAGATTTTTATAGTAATATTTTATTATAAATAAAATATATTATAATATTTAAAAGAAAATATATTTATTTTACATATATAGAAAAATCGGGTCGGTCAGGTCGGGTTCGGGTTTCAACCCAATCGGGTTCGGTTTTTTCTTTACTCCCTACTACTCGGGTCGGGTTTCAACCCAAAAATTTTTGGTCGGTTCAGGTCAGGTTTTGACAGCTGTAGTTTCAGGGCATGTCAACAAGCCTTGCACGGTCGAGGAGGAGATGAGCATACCATTGAAGGAGCTGATCGAGAGGCACTGCGGCGGGGTGAGAGGCGGCTGGGAGAATTTGCTTGCTGTGATTCCTGGAGGGTCTTCGGTTCCGTTGATTCCGAAGCATGTGTGTGATGATGTGCTGATGGATTTTGATGCTCTTGTGGCTGCCCAATCGGGTCTGGGGACGGCTGCTGTCATTGTGATGGATAAAACGACTGATGTGGTGGACGCGATTGCGAGGCTTTCGTACTTCTACAAGCACGAGAGCTGCGGGCAGTGTACCCCGTGTAGGGAAGGGACCGGGTGGCTGTGGATGATGATGGAGAGGCTGAAAGTTGGGAATGCGAGGTTGGAGGAGATTGATATGCTTCAGGAGTTGACGAAGCAGATTGAAGGGCATACTATTTGTGCGTTAGGGGATGCTGCTGCTTGGCCTGTTCAGGGTCTTATTAGGCACTTCAGGCCTGAGCTTGAAAGAAGGATCAATCTGCATTTTGAAGGGGAGTTGCTTCACACTAATAATGCTTAATTAAGCTATATAAATGCATTTTAGTTAAGGTTATATATGTGTTCTATCCCTTCCTGATTCGCCGTATCATGCCATTCGCTTTGGAAGTTAGTATATGAAAAAACTTAAATAGAGAGAAACATAATTAAGAGTCTGATTTGTGTGAGGACATGTGGTTTGTAGGCTTCAACACGATAGTCTATAAAATTTACACAGATGCAGGTACTTTTGGAATAAAGGATTAGTTGCCAAAAAGAGTAAGATTTGTGTGTTTGCCTACATTGCAATATCGGTGAAAGTTTATAAACATGTTAGTATTTCATATGTGACATTTCCTGTCAAATACTCAACATTTATGCGTTTTCAGAATGTGCTTCATTATGCCTCATGCTTTGAATATTTTATTTTTTTGATCTGCGCTTTGAATATTTTATCACGCAGGCGTATTGTTACAAATCACACAAATTCTCAGTATTCACTTTCAATACATAAGACCATCCGCAACCATGCTCCTTCTACATTACCATGCACTCTCACTTTTTCAATTTCTCTCTCTGCCACATCATCTATGCACCCCATTTCATTTTTAACCACATCCATGCACCCCATTAATTCATACTTTTCTCATTCCCAATATTTCTCTCTTTATCTTCATATATAATTACACATATACCATCTAATCTAATACAAATTATATAAAATAATGTAATTAACTACTATTCCTTGATAAACAAAATAATTCGTTAATTTATGATAAACTAATTACGGATTTTATATATTAAAAACATTTTATATTTAAGGGTAATAGTACACGAAATTATGGAAATTAAATTCCACAAAATGGATACATAGTGCAATTCACATCTTACAACATAATGACAATCAAACCAAAGGCGGCTTTAAACGCTCGAAAAATACCTTTGGTCACGGCATAGCGATGAATTTAACTCGTGAGCAAATTCCCTACCCGGAAAGGTATAATAATAGTCATTCCGACTTAAAATGCCCATTTTACGCAAGATACGACCCGATTATATATAATTATCTCTAAAGTTAACTAAACATATGCAATACTGGTGTCTATGAATAGAGGAGGAAAAATTATGAATTATGATATAAGTTTTTAATTTTTTTAATATGTATAAATAGCTCAAATATTAAAAAAATGAATCTACAACAAATTAAATTCCCAGGCGCCACGTGTCGCGCTGGAATTGGCCGGATGCATGCCACTCAGAGCGCGACACGTGGCGCATCCAATTACTCCTCCTCCCTCTCAGCAGAATGGCAAAACGCTGGAATTTGGCCCATTTTCGATCAAAACTCCGCGTTTTGATCCTCTCTACGCGCGCGCACGCGATTAGATTCCGGGTGCATACTGACACATACGGGGGGCATATTTTGCACCCCATTTTCTCGGGACATCCCCAGTTTTATTTGTTTATATTATTTTTGTACATAATGCACCAACTTACCAACTTCACTCAAATCTTAAATTACATAGGACAAAATTATTTCGACCGAAAAAAAAACATAGGACAAAATTATTTATAACTCTACTCTTAACTTCACTCCTCCTTATCCAGGTATAATTTGTTTGATAAAATATTTCAAACCCATAGTCTGTAAACATATCAAACATCTCCTACGACGATAATAATGTTTAACCAGATATATCATCAAAAAAAAAAAGTAACCAGATAATTGTGGGCGGTTTTTTGTAAATATGTGAGAGTTGTGGGTAAAAGCATCACTTGCCTGTTAAGAAACCCATCCCAACCGGGCCCACCACCGTCCACGCGTACCAGATTCTTCTTCAACCACCCGGTGGCGGATGTCGGCTTACACCACCGATCAATCCTTTTCCCCTTTCCCTGTTCCTTTCGTCTCCCCTTTCCAATTGCTCAATTGAATCGTCCGATTCATCCTCCAATCTCAATTCCACTGTAATCCCCAAATCAACTCGTCCAGATCAATTCCACGATGCAGCAAGGCGACACGAGCAATCCCTACTACCAATTCTACCAGCCCCCTCCACACAACCCTAACCCTAACCCTAATCCTTCTCCGATCGATCCCCACGCACATGGCTCCTGGCCAGCCACCGCCTCTTACGCCTCTGCTCCGCCGATCTCCGGCGACGGCTACGACTCCGCCCCCGTCTCCTCCGATCACGCTAATTATCCCCCCGGGTACGCTCAAAGCTCGAATCTTGGCCCCAATTTGAATTCCACACCTCCGTCTGGCTTCCACTACCCCTACGATCAGAGCCAGCCTCCGTATTACTCGTACGATCAGAGTCAGACTGCTCTCAATTACGCCCCTTCCAACCCTAGCCCGGCCCCCCCTCCGCATCTGAATCCGTCTTACTCGGGCGATTCTTTTGCTCCCTCAACCTACCCTCCTCCTCCTCCTCCTCCTCCTTCTTCGGTGCCCAATTACGATAATTCTTATGCAACCGGAGGGAATTTTAATGGTTGGGGAGGAAGTGGCGATCAAGAGAGTTTCAGCGATGAAGGTGTTTATAGGTATAAGGGCGGAAATGTGGAGCCTTATGGCGCTAGGGGCACTTCTGGATCGAGATTTTCGTCAGAGACACTGTTTGATGACTATGGGAGACCCATTAGTTTGTCCAAAGGGCAAGACAATGGAGGATCAAGGGCACCTCCCAAGGTTGTCAGGGCGTCTCCCAAGGTGGAGATGGAGGAGGATGTGAAAAGTGGGGTGCAGAAGTTCAGGGTTAAGCTCCTATCTGAAGGTTTTGGGCAGAATGATATGGACGTGCTTTGCCAGGTTTCTCTAGTTCTTGTTATAATTAGTTACATGTGTTGTTGATTATATGGCATTGATAAATCACAATGTTTTCAATGATCAAATCACAAGGGATAATGCTAAGCAAACAAAAGCCTTTGGGCATTGGGAATGAGATTAAAATTGCCTTGGATGGTTTCTAAATTGATGCACATCGTTTATTTTGAAAACTTTATAAGCATATTTGTAGAACTGGTGTTTTCCATGTATTTCCTGTGGAGCAGAGATGTTATGAACCTTTTGAGCAAGCCTCTTAATTTATATGTGCAGGTTGGATTGGATGGAATTCGTTTGCTTGATCTTGCTACTAATCGGACACTGAGAATATATTCACTCGATGATGTGACAAGATGTGAGGTTGGATGTTTTATTTGAATCTTTGAGATTCCTTAACTTGTTTGTCATGCTATATAACTGTTCTGGAGTTTGAATTTAGGAATTATGTCTGACCAGGTACTTGATTCATACATATTTGCATTCTGGGCCAAAACATCTGTTGACATTGACCCTAAGCGAATCAGGCTGAAATCAAACAGCTACACTACAAACACTATTCTCGATACTGTGACTGCTGCCAGTATACAGGTAAGGAAAATGAAATTTGAATCATGGTCTTCGTCTTTGTCTTCTCCTCTCTTCTTTAAGTCCAGTTTTTTACTCCAAATATGTAGTTTAATAGATCTACAGTGGTAGGAATACTGTTAATATGGTATGATCAGCTGTTACCTCTTCCTAGAAATAGGGTCTGTTTGGAAAAGTTAGTTTGGCCAATGTGTTTTATTCTCCCTGAAAGGTCCGGATGCTAATCCTAGCTGTGGCTTTCTAATCCACTTTGCTAGAGAAATACACAATAGAATTCAAATATTTGATCCTAAGAGTGGAATAGATTTCAAAGTCTTAATAAAAGAAGCAGAAATGGACTCTTTGGAAGAACTGATAAATGGAGGGGTGGTATGTTGGGAATATGTGTGGATTAGTGAAATGATTATTACTGTGAATATGAGTATATAGTTAATACATATACTAGCTGCAAGTCTCAAAATTTTGCTCTAATACTGCTTTTATTGATCAATTCTTTGCACATCTCTTACCTTTCATCTTGCGGTATCTATTTTGTTTTATCTTATTAACATGACCTATTAAAATCAGCTTGGGAGTAGATGGTGTGACTAGCCATACGGTATCTTTATATTCTAACCACTAAGCTATTGATATGTAGTTGGTTTTTGGCACAGCCTTGTTTATAAAAATGATGATTGCCCAAGCATTTTACTCTTCTCTGTTTAAGAGAAACTTACCTTCTGCTATATTTTTTCATCTGAAATTGTTTTTTTGTTCGAAACAGTTCAAGGAGATGGGAGATAGAAAAGAATCTCACTATGGAAGGACCTCCGAGCAACAGGTGGAGAGGAAGAAAAGCATTGTTGACTGGATGAACATTATAAAACCTCTCAACGAGGAGAAAGATTACTGGGTGAGATTTTACCTTACTGATTCTACTGAATATATGTTGATTTGTGTAAGCTCTTTTCTCCCCTAATATTAGCCAGGAAGCACCTCAATAGGAACTAAAATACCACGGCGTATAGATAGCAGGACAGAAAGCATTGCTGTTTACTGATGGGGAAAAGATGCTAAACAGAAAGCCTAATCAGATCTACCTTGTTATGTTTAGGTACCTGATGAAGCAGTCACCAACTGTACTTCCTGCAGTATAAATTTTACTGCTTTTGTGCGGAAGGTTTGTAGCTCCTGGAGTGCCTTTTAAAATATTTGACCTTTCTTTATTCACGATCCTTGTGCTGTTTACCTTACTTGTGTTTTTTATTTTGGTTTTTCATCTCCAGCACCATTGCAGGAACTGTGGTGAAATATTTTGTGACAAATGTACACAAGGGAGAACTCCTCTTACTGCTGATGAGGAAGCACAGCCAGTTCGTGTTTGTGACCGATGCATGGTATGTCTTGATAAGGCCGTTATTTCTAATCTCTTTTAGGTTTAATCCGAGTTAGTATGCCATTCTTAATATTTTTGGAAATTTTGTTTGGCTAATCTTAATGGGAAGCATAATAGTAGGAGTCTTGAATTGAAAATTGTGAACAATTGCACAGCTCTACATGTAAGTCATGGGAAAACATTATGCAGGTTGTGTTTTGAGTTATATGGGTGTTCATGAAAGGGCTGCCTGATGATAGAAAAATATGGCATTTTATGGTGGATATAGAAGTGGTTTAAGAATGAAATTGCTTGAAAAATGAAGTTACATAGGGGGAGCTTGTTATACCATGTCAGATTTGTAAATTTTTATTATCACCCGGAAAATAAACAATCTCATTTTTTCCACCCACCTTCTACAGGCGGAAGTGACACAAAGGCTAGAAGGTGCTAAAGAGATGGCCAGTAGAAGTGGTGCTATGCGTAGCCATGAAGATCTTGCTAAACGGCTTAAGGTGAGAATAGATGTCAACAGTGAATCATTAAATTGATCAAAATTATATAAGAATCAAAGTGTTATGAACATGTAGTTGACCTCCCATCAATCGAAACAGAAGCCCTTGAAGTGTTTGTATTGCTACCTTAGATAGTGCCTAAACTCTAATTTTCTGCTTTGGAGGCTTTTGCCTGATAGTTTCTTGTGCCAAAACTCTTTTAAGTCCTTTGTAATTGAACTCCTCTTTGTGCATTTACAGGAGGAGATGAACAAAAATGCGAAGGCATCATCAGGTAACCCCTCTAGTGGATCCCGGAGGCATATGCAAGAAGTTGAATGCCCGACTTGCACCGTGCACTTGCAGGTACTCACTCTTATTCACTTCATTTTCTGAAAATCAAGAATCATGTTGAAAAAATCATTCAATCAATTTGCATTGAGTTTTGTCAAATGTTTAGCTCTATGAGAATGAATCGTTTGGGAAACTGATTGCAGGTGCAAGTTCCTCCCTCTGGATCGGAGACAATCGAATGCAGCGTTTGTCAGCATCCTTTCCTTGTCAGTGCTCACTGATCTCTTCTTCCTTGTACCGGCATCGGTATGTGTTTGAATGCAGGCGGTATGTCAAGGGACTTTTGTGCATTCTTCTGGTTTTCATATTTGTAATTTGTTCAGAGCTCGTTTGCTCGGGGGTTTAGAGCCTTAAAGAATGATAATTGTTTTTCCAAAAAACTAAACAAAAATGACATGTATACAGTTACTGATCTTGATGTATGTGTGTGCTCCCGGTTCAATAAGAGTTGTACCTGTTTTGATGATTTTCAACCTTCTATATATATAGTATTATATATATTTTGTTTGAGCATCAAATGGTTAATGCCTTAAATGATGAGTTGTGCAAGCTTAGCTTAGCTTTGTTTGATCAACCGAGTTTGTTGCTGTTCAAATTGATCCAACTGAGTTTATTCTTTTCTTGATGCAAGTAAGTTGGACCTAACAGGAGACAATATCAATCAGTATATAAGGTAACTAACCTAAAACAACATTGATAACATTGTTACGCTAGAGTGAATCACATTCCTTTTTGGCCAAGTTTGATCAACCGAGTTTCTCAAGCACCGATCATATGAATACGCATCGATTATATGGTTAAAACTTAAAAAGAATACTTTAATCCTGCACGGAACCCCGTCTAAAGTTGACTCAAAACTATCTACAACTATTAAATAAACCTAAATTCACTTTGCTCAAGACAATTAAAATGAAGAGGATTATATAATTTGTAACTGAAATTAATGTAAATTAAAAAAACCGAAATATTTATATTGAGAGAAAAAACTATAACCAAAGTTCGAGTTAAGAATATAAAATCTGTTAGCAAACTAATTAGGGTGGATAAAATCTAACCAACTTGCAACTTAATTTATTTATTTTTTGAGAGAAAATTGGACCTTAATTAACGCTAAAGTTTTGTCATATTTATAGTAGTTTGTTTCTAAACGACCTTCATCTAAAGTACGTGAACTCGATCAAGACTATCATAACTAATAAATAAACCGAAACTGATCGAGCATACCTAAACTAAAATAAGTAAATAATCAAATCACACAATGCAATCAGCCGAGGGAGGCCACCGAGCTTATATCACAATGATGAAGATCTTATCATACCATATAATGGTGGTTAATTAGCTTCACGATCTTATCAATGAAGGTTATAAAAACAAAACTACTTGTACGTAGAAACTTAATGCATCGAGAAAAATGGTGGGCATGATGAAGAGGTCCCCGACGACGTTGGTTGCATGTTGTGTGTTATTCGTTGCTATTGTAACGGGTAGAGGAGTAGTAGTGGTGGAGTCACGAAAACTGTCGGGGAAATTTCCGGCGTTGATTGTGTTCGGAGACTCCAACGTGGATCCCGGAAACAACGACTACATCGACACCATCGCTAAGTCCAATTTTGCGCCCTACGGAAGGGATTTCGCCGGCGGGCAGCCTACCGGAAGATTTAGCAACGGCAAGGTCCCCTCTGATCTCATCGGTAAGTATGCCTATGTATATATGCACTTCCATTCATTCATTCTTTCTTGTTAGTTTTTTTCCACTTTGAATAGTATCAATATCTATCTATTACTATATAATAAAGCGGAAGCAAATTCTGCCACCATATTGCGCCACATCACCCCCTTTTTAAAAATCTATCCTATTAAATCTTAATTTTATCATAATCTTATAGATACTTAATTACAATGTTAGTTATATATTAGAACTTGTGTTGTTTAAATAATAATTCTATCCAAATATATAAATCTATATCTTATCATCATACACATTTAATTAATACATAGATCTATCATAAACCTTTTATTTAAAAAAGTATTTTTATGTCACAACTCACAATCTATAAATCATAATCATAATATTTTATCCATTTAGTTAAGTTTCATACTAAATTTCAATTAATTTTCGTAACTTTATTATGGTATTTTTCTAAATCATCAACGGTAGCAAATTCTACCACTATATTTAAGACAAATATTCATTCTATTAAAATAATATATTAAATATATTTTTACTATCATATCATATTATAATATCAATAAATAATTAGATGTTATATTTAACATGTATATTACTAATATTGCATATTGATTACACTTTAGAAAAAAAAATTCTTAATTAAGATAATAATTTGTTCACATTTTCATTACATATTTACATATTTATTATTTAATTATTTTTTCAGAAAATAATAACATATATACGAGATAATTTGGTTTTATATTTAAATTATTAAATATTATCTATATATTTAATATAGAATATATTAATCCAAATTTTATTTAAACTTACTATTTTATTATATAAGTTAGTTTACGTAATTTAATTTAAATGCCAAAGATTTGTATCAACTATTAATAAAATGTGATAATGCATCTTATCTTATTTCATTCTTCCTCAATTATTTAAATATATGTTTATATATGTATAAAAATTAAATATAAAATAAAATATTTTTATTATGTCATTTTATAATCCAAAAAATAAGCGTCGTTTTATAATCCGAACGAGTACGATGTGTACAAACTTGCTAATTCACTATTGACTCTCGAAATTTGACCGCCCACCAAAAAAGGGCAAATACTAATTCAGATTTTTGTTTGGGGGTCAAAATACTAATTCAGATAAGCTTGCCTTTAAACTTCTAATAATAGAGAGGTTAATTAGAAACTTCTAATTTAAAATATAAGTACGTGCATGTTTACTTTCAAAATTTGGCCGTTTTTTGTAAAACATGTTTATTTTCCAATGCTTTTTTTTTTACTATTAAATATAAGCACCAACCACCACATTGATTCTGTCCCATTTGATTTTAAATTATTTTTTTCAACTCAAATAGATAATGACAACTCTATATCTTTTATTTAATTATCTAATCTTCAAGTTTATCTTTAAATCCATACCATCTATCTTTAATTTTTTATTCCTTAAATAATTTTATCTTTAATTTTCTTCTATAGAACATACCCAATATGCATTCACATACACCAAAGTACCTTAATTCCTTAACATACACACTGTAATAGTCCGGAATTTTCCGAGCCAATTAAATAAAACTAAACTTCCCTAAGTAATCTTTCGGGTATGTTTTGGATCGAATAAATACCCGACCACTCTTCCCTCCGTCCCATTTTATTTTGTCTTATGTGGCTTTTCTTTCCATACGTTTCCTTGCCCCTTAATCTTCTTCTTATCTCTATCACCAGCCTACAAGATTGAATTGGGAATTCTCCTCCTTATCCTGCGTTGGACAGCTGGTTCATTTTGAGCTGAAGATATACATCTCCTTCTTCCAGCTCCTTTTCCTCATTTTGTCTTTCCCTACGATTAAGCTTCCACTTCAGTTTTGATGGAGCTCCCCTTGGCTTGTCATCTAGCCACCACCTCTGGGTTGTCCACCCTCGTTACGTACGTCCCCGCCCAGGAAAAACGTTGCTCGAACACACCTCGGGTCCCCGCTCAGCAGGATTGGGGGAAGCCAGCCCTGTTTCGACCCTGTCTGGACTGCTACGTTCGAAAATTCGTATCTCCCTCGGTTCTCACCCAAAATTCACGAAACAAGTCTCCAGATTTAGATTAGAGGGTCCTCTTCAAGTTTCGTGTTGTGAGTTTGGCAACAAACCAGCTCGAAGTGGGGCAATTTTGCCGTTGAAGGTCGCGGACCTGCTTGGGAACAGAAACTCCGATCAGTCTCGGTAATTAAATCATATCTCTCTCGTTTCTTGCTGGAAAATTCCGAAATCACTTCCTGAGTTTAAGTTAAGGAGTCCCCTGCAAGATTCGTGTATTAAGTTCTCCCAAAAGCTCAACTTAAATGGGTCGAACTAATTGTTGAAGTTGGTTGCGCAGTTTGTTCGGTTTCCGGCGACTTGGAAACTCAGTTGATTGAGCCACGATTTGAGCTTGGAAATGCTCCAAAGTAATTCTTGAGGTAGGTGAGGGGTTGATATACTTGGATCTTTAATAAATTTTGTGAAAACCCATTCGAATTAATTGATGGAATTTTTCCAGTAAAATCGAACTCGTCGGAGACTCGCCGGAGTTCTGCCGGAGTTTCGCCGGAGCACCACCAGCCACCCCTGCACCACCAATGGACTCTAACCGAGCCAAGAATTCCATAACCGACCTTCTCCGGTAATTTGAAGGTGATCGAAGTTGCCTCGATTTGCGTGCCTCAACTCATCTCGATTTTCGTGTAAGGCGTTGTTTCGAGTTTTGAACCTCGGTGTCATCTCGGTATCCGTGCCATCCCGTGGCTTAGAGGCTCGTAAGGATCGGGCGTTAGACTTTCCCGTTTCCAATAGCTCTTCAAACGTTAAGGCAAGTGGACGTTTCTCTCCCTTGTTCCATTAAACGAGATACTTAGTTCCATGTGATCCAATTCGTTGGGATTGATTTATGTGTAAATAAAAAGAACTAGGTTGTTAGAATTAATGACCTGTTGTTATTTTCAGTATTGCGATAGAACTGGATTTTAGGTCCGCTATGTGAGACCTTGTGTGTAAATATGTCTCGTTTGAGACATTGTTATGGATTAGAATAGTTATTAGGGTAGTTTCAGGGATGGGGCGTGGGCGTCTGATAACATCTCTTTAAAAGATTGTACCAGGATGTCCCTATACCTTGGTACTCGAGTCATGACTCTGCCCACTCTGTCTTTGAGGGGTGACGCACTCTAGCTAAGTGCATTAGCGCTACGCGCTCGGAAAATTGATCAAGGATCCAATATCCTTGTGACCTCGACAATGGATGGCCGAGTTGATTAAAAGCTGTCAAACTGAATGCTTTGGTTGAAAGTAATGCAAGATAAGTGCGTTATGCACATAATTAAAATACCAGGATGGTGAATTTGAGCTGTTTGCTCGGTGGATGATATCTTTTAGTGTGTTGATGTGAATAAGAATCCCAACAAATTCTCTTATGTCTTCGTAAGGCCGCTCATCGACATTCTGTCGTTGAGGTTATCTATTCTATCTTCTCTTTTAGGAAGAGGTGCTACTGATGAAGTTCGATACCAACTTTTGGGTTATAACGTTGTGAACCTTAACTACGTTCCACTTGCTTAGTCATAGACTAACACGTCCGTTTTCTTCTTTTTCTTTTCACGAACCGGATGCGGCTAGCAGGATTCCAAGGTGTTGAGCTAAAAGACTAACTTGTCAGAAGACGAAGATAATCAATAACCTAGTTTGTGTACCTTTTCGATGACTGTAATAGTCTAGATTGCTTTTCCTTAAAAGTCCTCTTTGAGGCACCGGTCTGTATATATTTCCTTTTCATCGCTGCCTTTTAAGTTAAATACTCTCCATATGCTCGTAAAAGCAACGACTTGCACTTCGTTGATCGTGGTGATTTCGTTTTAAAAAGCCTGAGTAGTTTTGGATTAGGTAAATCCGGAATTACTGGCGGTAATACTCTCGTAGTAGGTAGAGGGTGTTACACACACCAAAAGTAAATCTACACATAATACGTACGGTAATACGTATGATAACAATTAAGAATAATTTTATCTTTAACTTACACATAATAACTTTATTTTCCTTAATTTACACATAGTAATTTTATATTTAAATTTATCTTTTTTTAATTTTAATCTATTTTCATACGTATACATAATACGTCATTCAAGAATTGATCATACGTATAGTTCAATTTGGTATAAAGTAAATTTACTATGTTATTATAAAATATGTACGTATGTTTGATTTACTACATTATTATTTTAATGGATCTAATTCTAAAGTCTACGTATAATTAATTTTGGATTATAATATAATTAGATACTAGCATAACTAACATTAATTTCCTAACATTTATAATAGTCGTACAATAAATGTTATATGATTTTCTTTTATATAACTAACATTTATTTAATTAATTTTGGACTCATAAAGTTTTAACTTTTAAATTATAAAAAATTATTGTCACCCCACCTTATATTTTTAAGAAATTATTTTTAATAGTTTTATTAATTTCTAATATTTTCTATACCAATTATTTTTTAGATATCAGAATATCATGATTTATAAAATATATTATATTTTAACAAGATATTTTTTGGCATATTCACGCATATAGAGGTAAAAATTCATTAAATATTATGATTAAAGCAACTACATGTTTAATTTGGTTATATCAAATTGGCAATTTGCATACTAAAATATAAGTAAATATAATTTGCAAAATAACATAAGTTACTGACTATAAAATATAAATACGTGATTTGTATAACAATATTTTCCTAATCGATTATAGAACAATTAAAGCCTTTTAATATTCGATGAAATTAAATTATTTCAATTTTTTATTATACGTTTTCAAACTAATATTATATTTATATAATCAAAAATATTATAAAATACGAGTCGTGCATGACACGACGGGTATAACTAGTCTATCTATTACTATATACTAAAGCGGATGCAAATTCTGCCACCATATTGCGCCACATCACCCCCCTTATTAAAAAAAATTATCTTATCACATCTTAACTTTATCATAATATATAATCTTAATCTTATTTTTATTTAATCAAAATATTGGTTCTATCTTAAATTTTGAGTTGCTTAATTAATATTCTATCTTAATGTATAAATCTCAATCTTATCATTATATGATTACCTATTTAGTAAATAAATAGATTTATCTTAATCCCTTAATTTACAAAAAACCTTTTTACCCAATTATTTAAATAGTATATTATTACTAAGTATTTTTTCGTAATTATTTTCTAATATTTCTAAAAATTATCAATATTAGAAAATTCTACCAATATATTTATGCCATATCTTTTTTTTTTATTAAAATAGCGTATTATATTTTTTATATCATATCTTATTAAAAAGATTAGATAATATATTTACCCTGAATATATATACAAGATAATTTCGTTTTCTTTTTTATCATATTAAATATTATCTATATTTTTAAATATAATCTATAACATTATATATTGATTACGTTTTAGATAAAAGATAGATTTCTCATTAAAATAACGACTCATGAATATTTTTATTTTATATTTATATACTTCTTATTTATTTGATTTGTTACAAAATAATAAAATATATACAAGATAATTTCGTTTTATTTTTTATCATATTAAATATTCTTTATATTTTAAATATAATACTATATTAATCTAAATTTTTGTTTTAAATTATTGATTAATTTATATAAGTTAGTTTATGTAGTTTAATTTAAATTCCTCAATTTTTATTTATGTATAAAGCTAATATATAAATATACGAGAATTATATTACTTTATAATCTAAAAATTACACGTCGTTTTAAGAAAAATAGACATATGATGATATTTGTAATTATTATAGTGAATTCATACCCAAGATAAAAAAAAAAACGCCCCCGTACAAGGTGCGGGTCATTAGCTAGTATACTTCTAAACCTGAAGCAGTTAAGGGCAGTTTTGTCATTCAAATTTTATAAACCACTTACCATATTTTTAATAAGTGACTTTTAAATTAATTTTCTATCCATTTATGTTTAATAGGTTATATAATTAGATATTTAATAAGTGATTAAGTTTCTATCTTAATTTTCCAAATAAAATATACATGTGATATCTCACATAATATTGATTTTCTAAACCCAAAAGTTTATCAAGTTGAAAGAAAAAATTTATCAAGTTGAAAGAAGATATACCTAACAAATATATATAGTTTGAATAGATAGTTTTAAATTGTTCACACGTATAAAGAGGAACATGTAATAATATTTGATACGAGTATCATTTACTAAATTGTTCATATTCATATTTTTAATAAGTGACTTTTAAATTAATTTTCTATCCAGTTATGTTTCATAGGTTATATAATTAGATAGTTAATAAGTGACTTGATAGTTTCTATCTTAATTTTCTAGATAAAATATACATGTGATAGTTCACGTAATATTGATTGTCTAAACCCAAACATTTATCAAGTTGAAAGAAAAAATTTATCAAGTTGAAAGAAGATATACCTAACAAATATTTATAGTTTGAATAGATAGTTTTAATTTGTTCACACGTATGAGGAGAACATGTAATAATATTTGATATCATTTACTAGATTGTTCATATTTTTTTTAACTACGAATTATGAAATTGCAAATATTTTATCATTAAATGTTTTTCAAATAAACCTAAAGTAGTTAAGGGTAATTTTGTCATTAAGATTTTATAAATCATCCATCCTATTTTTAATAAATGATTTTTATACAAGATTTCTATGCATTTATATTTAAATGATTTAACAGATCACAAGTAAATATTTACCTAATACTTTCTATTTTGCATTTAAAAAATTTATTTGGAAGTAAAAGATTATAATTAATTACTTATATTCTTTTTTTGTAAAGAAGATAACCATGAAACTTATAAATTACAAAGAAATATCTAAACATATTAGATTTATAGTCTTATCTTATAACTCAAAATAACTAAAATGTAACATTAACATAAATTTAAAATTAAAACATTTAATTATGCCATTAATATAGACTTGGGTCCGGTTCCGGAACTGCCGGTTCCCGGTTCCATATTTCATGGAACCGGAATAGGAACCGATCTTGGTTGGTTTCCTGGTTCAGTTCAGGTTTTGGGCCGGTTTCACCTGGTTCAGGTTCCGGTTCCGGAACCGGCCAAAAATTAAGAAATTGTTTTTTATTTTGTTTTTTAAAAAATAAATTTCATTAAGTTCAAACATATTTACCCTCTTTTGACCTATAAATTTGGTTCAGGTTATTATGTATAAACATTTAGAGCTTGATTTGTATTTTTTTTATAAGTTTGGTATCATATATATATATAACATATCAATGTACTAAGAATAAAACTATTAATTAAGTCAATTTGATGAGTCGATTATTTTGATTTCGGATTAAGTACAAGATTGAGATATTTGTTTTTTTTTTTTGAAAAATGTAATAATTAAGGGAGCTCCCCTGTAGGGGGCGTCCTAGAGCATCCTTTTGGATGAGAACAAGAAGTTCTTGAAGCATTGAGATGGTAGTGCTCGGGAGACTATGGCCTAATTTTGCAATGAGGTCGGCTGTAGTGTTACAACATTTACCCACACGAGAAATCTTAACAGTTTTGAAGTTAAGCAATGATGTCATTATATCGAATCTTAGAATTTTTATCTCCCAGGGGTATTTTCCTATGTATTTGATAACTTTGGATTACTGTGAGGTTGTCTCCTTCTATTTTTATTTTCTTCATTCCGAGTTGTATTGCTCTCTTAATTTTGTACAAGATTGAGATATTGTAAAGAAAGAATAAATCTATTGATCAAATTTGATGAAGATATTTACTTTATAAATGTCTTCATTTTCATAACACTTTTTAGATTTAAATAAAATCATAGTATATATAAATTAATATATTTTAAAATTTTATTTGAAAAAATCCCGGGCAAGGCCCGGGGCTATAACTAGTTATATACTATATATGTTACATGGTCATTCTATATGATAGAAATAGAAAGATCGTTGAATTTGTTTCTGACCGTAATGTTACATGGTCATATATATAGCATAAAGGGTTTGTTCTTTCAAGTGTTTATCAAGACTTTAAAGTTTAAACCTCAACCCCTAAGTGCTAAAAAACACCTATATATTTATGGATTTTCTTGAATTGAATACATAATTAAGGTTCTACACATTGAGAACTTTTGGATAACCGTTTGAGCTTGTGCTTCCGCCAAACTTAGTTATTGTCAATTCTTCATTCTTACTTGATTTGACCAACAATATTACAAACATACAATTGAAGTTGTTGCATGCAGCTGAAGCACTGGGCATAAAGGAGCTGTTACCGCCGTACCTCGACCCGAACCTGACAATAACCGACCTCCTCACCGGAGTCAGTTTCGCCTCCGGTGGTGCCGGCTATGATCCCTTATCTGCTCAGCAATCTGTAACCAACTTAATTTACATAATTAGTTAACTCAAAGATGTGCTTTCTTGATTAACTAGTAGTTACTACTAATCAATGCACGTACGTGTACAGGGAGCACTCCAGCTGTCGGATCAGCTCAACTATTTCGAACAATACAAGGAGAAGCTCAAAGCGAAGGTTGGAGACAACACTACTCAGTCCATCATCTCCAACAGCCTTTACCTGACCGTCGTCGGCAGCAACGACATCACCAACACCTACTTCATGAATCCAATGAGACGTCTCTCCTACAGCCTCGACTCGTATGCTGATCTTCTTGTTGGCTTCGCTTCCACCTTCTTCCAGGTACACCCCTTGTTTGTCCTGGAACCTCATTGTGCTTGTGTGTTGGGCTTGACAATTAGTTTGGCCCTTCTCACCTCTTACGCTTGGAGACATAGAGCCCAAAGGGTCATCCTATGGGCATGTGGTTGTTTAGTTACGAGCGAAGAGACGCTCAGTTCTCTCCATTAACTGTGAATGTTGCAGGATTTGTACAAAGCCGGGGCGAGACAAATGGGAATTGTGGGAGCACCACCAGCTGGATGCCTTCCGTCGCAGCGAACCATAGCCGGAGGGCTGCTAAGAGGATGTGTTGATGACTACAACCATTTAGCATCCATTTTCAACTCCAAGCTCGAGTCTGAAATCCAACGTCTTAACACGGCTCTTCCTGGATCGAATCTGGTTTATCTTGATCTCTACGATCCCCTTCTCGATCTCATCAACACCCCAGCTAAAGAAGGTATCTTGTAGTTACGAGTTTAAGGCACATTATTATAAGAAGCATGTTTAAGATCCATGACATTTTCAAACGCATTGTGCCTTTTTGATCTTTCAGGCTTTGAAGTTGTAGATAGAGGCTGCTGTGGAACAGGGTTGATAGAGGTCTTGTATCTATGCAACCCGTTGGATGTACAAATGTGTGAGGATGCGAGCACGTTTGTGTTCTGGGACAGTTTCCACCCGTCCGAGCATGCTTATCGAGTCCTGGTCCGTGACATGATGGCTCAGAACTACAATTAGATCCATGCACCTTAATCAACTTCTTCATCAAGGGTGCGTTGTCAACATTAATGCTTCCACAACTTAAGTGCATTGCACTTAAATTCAAACTATCATATATATATATGTGCCATATGCTTAGGTTTTTATCATACGCTTAATATATATGAATCTTGGTTAGTTGAACGGGTTGATGTAAGACGTCTAATCTTAATTCCTCCACTTGTTAATCAAGTGTGTTATTTTTAAGGGGCTCTTATTCAGATCGATTTGAAGCAATTTGTGTGTCTTGGTGTTTTGATAGGTTATAAACAAGGGTCAAATGTAATACTCACGCTTAGGTACAACCGGTTAGTGTGTGACGATCAACCATAATAAATCACTCCCAATTTTTTTTTTTAAAAAAACGTTAATTAAAATCCAAGCAAGAACTTTAATTGATAGACAAAGAAAGGGAAGCAAACTTGGCAACAACTCGATCACACCCATAAATCTAAGAGAGCCCTCCTCACACCAAGATCTACTCCCACATATTAATACAATGAGACCCTTATAAGATCCAATACATTATCATGACCTTAAACAGATTTGCCTTCTTGGTTCTCGCCCTAATCGGCCTAAGAGGAGTGCCCACAACAGACGATGAGGACGACTCTGAAGAAGAGCTATGCTGCGTGTGCTTATCGAATCTAGAAGGAGAAGACGACAACATAAGCGTTCTTCCTTGCCAGCATAAGTTCCATCGCGCGTGCGTGCATACGTGGTTTGACGCGTGCAGGAAAACGTGCCCAGTATGCAGGTTTATGGTGGAAGATGAGGCTTGTAAGGTTGGAACGGCAGAGATTACAGAAGATATGGTCATTTGGTTTTCTTCATTTCATATTGCAGGTTTGTAGTGGTAGTATGAAATATGAACGCACTGATGAATATGTGAAAAGGTCTGTTTCTTGCATTGGTGAAAGGCTAAGTGCCGTGGCGCAAAAAAGAAAGGCTAAGTGCCTAACTGTACTATAATCTGTTGTTTTGTTATCTCAAGCTTTTTCCTTTCGCAAAAATTAAAAATATTCCGTTGCCGGGAATCGAACCCGGGTCTCCTGGGTGAAAGCCAGATATCCTAACCGCTGGACGACAACGGATTTTATGATATAGATTTACCACAAGTTCTATATTTAGGTTTCCAATTCAACGGGGCAAAATGGCCCAACATAAAATGGGCCGCTTGCGCCTGTATATACCAGCTATTAGGATTTTTTTATACAGTCTACCTAAATTTGGTTGATCTACAATACAAGAAGGCTTACGTAAGAGACAGAAACTTTTGAAAATTGTTCATATATAGGAAGGTGAAGTGTACACAAATTAAAGCAGAGACAAGTCACTAAATTAATACTCCTAATAATAAGTAACTTACTACAGTAGTATACAGTAGCTAATTTATTTGAACATTGGTGTGTTGATGATGGGGTACGGTCAAGCAAAGGAATTGCAAAAACCACCTCTTGATCGGATAAAAATAAAAAGGAGAAAATCAAAGAGCTAGCCAACCCGGCCCACTTATGTAGATGTACAAAATTACCGGAGCAAGCAAAACACTTCAAATTTCAATGCGCGGATGGGCGTAGACATGGAGCACCAAAACCCCTCCAATTCCATTCGCGACCAAGAAGACGACGGCGACGAATCAGGAACAGTTTCATCGCTTCAAGGCGGCGCCCTCCACATGACGACCACATTGATCCACTCCTTCGGTGAATCGGACGCCGCCGGGGACACCTTCACGATTCAGATAATCGAGGTATTCTTACATATTGAATCTTGAAGAAGCGCTTTCTTTTTCGGAATTTCGAGTTGGACAAGGATATTTGTGTAACTGCGATTGTTCTTCCTGCGGTTGGGAGGGGATTTTGATTGCAGAATATGAGAGAAGAGTATGGTATGTTTGTGTGGCCTTGTAGTGTAATTCTAGCCGAGTATGTTTGGCAACAGAGATTGCGATTCGCCGGCAACAGCGTTCTCGAGGTACTATCACCATTCACACTCTATCAACAAATCAATCAATCATATACTGATATATATATATAATGTGAATTCATCGAGAGCAAGTAATTCAGTCAAGTTTACAGTTTAGTTTTACCAAAAGTTCATTGTTTCAAGTCCCAAATTCATGCTGAGCACAACTATTGATACTTCAAAGACATTTTAGAAGCTGCATATGATGCCAAGTGTGGGCATTATTTTTATTAAGATTGTCTCTAGATGGAAGTGGAAACTATTGGGACCAACTTGCATCATCATTTTTTGTGCTCTGAGTGGTCAGTGGTGATTATCGATGTTGAAATAAAGCAATGTAATTAACAGTATTCAATCTGCCTTGATTTCTTGTTGGAGTGAATTTGAAGGCATAGGTTTCTATTCACATATATAGCAATCACTTTAACTTTGTCCTCAAAATGGGGAACAATTACAAAGCATTACATCTGGCCTTTGTTTTGTGTTATTCACTTCCTTAGAGGTAGAGCCTATACAAATGTATGTTAAGAGAACAAATGAGCAGCAGTCAGGCCGCTTTTAAGTGTTTACTTCTTCTTCTGTCATTGGGCTTTGCATACAAGAATAGTTGTTAGTCATTTAATACTGAGTGTAGCTTGGTGCAGGAACTTCATTGCCTGGATTGGTTGCTGCAAAAGTGGGTGCAAATGTCACTCTTACTGATGACTTGGACAGGCCAGAGGTACTATTACCTCGCTAGTTTCATGCAATCTTAAGTCTGCAGATTCCATCTTGTAGGCAAGAATTTTCATTTTGTGTTACATTTTAAAGTCAACCTTGATATGGCTTTCAAAAGAGATTTACGAACTCAAGAGGATTATACTTTTTTCATGCTGAGATTTGAATCATTCAATGCCCCTTCTATCATAATTTGACCAGTCTATTTCCAGATGTAAAGCATAAGTTCCAATGCTATAAGTCCATCACCAAACCGTTGTCTAATTTGTTTTTACTCGGGTTGCTGGATCACCTAATAGGATAGTTTAAGAGTGACATATTTTGATATCTAGTTTGTGTAAAATCTATTGCATGTGCACCACTCTGTGCTGGACCAGATAAAAACTTTCATGCATGTGGCATATATTGCTAATATACGTTTTGGAAGTAATTCTTTTCCAGACATTATGCAGTTGATCCTGTTCATTGTTCATCATTCCTTCACTGAATAGCTGTCCACCCATGGTCTTATTCTTTCTCCAGGTGCTGGACAATATTGGCAGAGTATGTGAATTGAACAAGCTTAAATGTGAGGTAAAAAATCCCTTTTCTTTCCTTCCTGGCAATAAATTCTGAAATCTGTCTTGTTTATATGTAGCAAAACCTGACATCAAGCCAGCTCCAATTACAATATTTGGCAGATAATCTCTTTCTCATCTCATTATGCGCTTTCTTCCTGTGACATTATTGTAGGTACTAGGTCTCACCTGGGGAGTTTGGGATGAGCACATATTTGGTTTGTATCCTCAAATAATACTTGGAGCTGATATATTGTATGATACATGTGGTAAGCTTATATAGTTTCTATATGTGATCCTCTTTCACTGCCTTGGCTGTTTTTTCTCATCCAAACCTGGAAAGGTTTAATGTTTATTTGTATTTTGATTGCTTAAACCAGCCTTTGAGGACCTCTTCAGCACTGTGGCATTCTTTCTTGAAAGTTGTCCAGGTTCAGTTTTTATCACAACTTATCACAATAGGAGGTTCGTCTTTGATTAAATGTAGTTACTGGTTTATTAGTGTGTGAAGCTTCAACTCCGGTACTATTTTTGTGTTGCCTTGGCTGTGAGAGTTAGTGTACTCATGTTTTTTTTCCCCTACGAATTAATGGCAGTGGACATCATCTTATAGAGTTTTTGATGGTGAAGTGGGGATTGAAGGTTATAAAGCTTGTTGATGGCTTCTCTTTTTTGCCATCATACAAGGCATCCGGATTAAGTGGCAATATCCAACTGGCAGAGATTGTGTTGCATAGTCATCAGGGTATGATTCATTAGTTTAATAAAATTGAGTAGTTAGGTGCTTGATTCTCCCCGCCCCTCTGTGCTTCAGCTTACATGTTTTTCTTTTATACAGAGAAATGCTCTTCCAGAAGTGGCTGCTGAAGTACCTTGTTCACTGCATCTGCACTATTGCAAACTACATGTATCCTTAAGATCTTTTACCAACAAAAAAAAGGTGCTTTAAGATTTAAGAAGGATCAATTTGATTGTAAACTGATATATATATACGACCTGCTTTCTTCAGAACTCCCATTTTTTAAAAGCTTGGCAATGTAGCATGAACTATTGAGGTGTTTGACCCAATTCTTGTATCAGATTCCGGTGTATCAAAAGTACTTTATCACTCATGTGTTGTTATGAAGTAATGAATATGTCATGCATACATGAATTTGAATCTATATTCAAGCGTTACTGGCTTAATTGTGTGGACTCTAGTTAGCTGGAATACTCAATTGTGTACAATGACTCTAGTTTCTTGTTTGATAAATAATCCTTATGATTAGACGCAAATGAAGCATTAAAATTCACTGTATTATCATTGGAGTTGTGAAAATGGGTACATTCTCATGCGTATCATTAAAAGGAGTGTTTTGGTAAATTTCTCATTATTTTCTCAAAAGGTTAGCAGAACCCTCCTTGATTTTTATTGCTGAACGAAATATATCATACAACAAAGCAGCATATTCAAACTGCAGGCAACTGGTACAGAGCTTATGCCAAGAGAACAAAGGCTTGTCTTGCCTTTAATTTACTTGTTATGAGGGTTTATGCCTTTATGGCTATCGCGTAGGCCATTAGTTAATCTTTCTACAGTTCTTTCTTACTTCCTGACCCCCTGTGATACTGCCCATCTTGATCATACCATTGACAAATGCTTGATAAAAGGCTCCCTGTGATCCAGCAAACTTGGACACTAATTTTTTAGTAGTTGCTGATGTGAGCAAGGCTTGATCAGATGTGAAGAGGACCTTTCCCTGGAGAAGCATCTTGAAGTAAGCGTTATCAAAAGTTGTCGGAGAACTGTCCATAACAGCACCGGCATTTTTTACTGTGTTGCGCACAGGACATGTCTTCCTCAAGCTTGCTGCAAAGGAAGCTTGCAATGTCGGGTCTATATCATGAGTTGAGTCAAAGTTGTGAATCCTGTTCTGGAATGATGAGCAATGAGCAAATCCCAGTGTATGTCCTCCTGTTTATTTGATTCATATACTTAAGACCTACTATATATATCATGCCTTTTAAAATGTAAAAGTGTTTTGAACTTACCTGATAGGGCTACTAGATCTTCCAATCCAAGACCTCTTTTTGAGAAGCTTTGCTGAAGTTGTGACAAGTTGAAGGTGGGAGCGGGCAATTGCGTACTTTCACTTGCATGTGAGGTTCTTCCGTCCTTTCTTCCTTTCTGCACAGCCCAGCTTGGACCTCCCGACTGCAAATGTAAGCAACCATTAGCCATTGATAATAGAAATTCTTCTTCGTGTTTACAGTTTTTAGTTTTGAATAGTTATCAAGATATGCTGTATTGTCACCTGAATTTTCAAAATTGTCAGCTAAACTTTATAAAACACAAGGTGTTTCAAAAGAGCTCTTTCTAGTTTTGGAAAAAAAACACGAAAACTCAAAGCTGAACCAAACAAGTTATATTCTGGTAAGTCCACTTACAAGCACTACAACATCTCTTGCAGATACTGCCAAGACATCTGCACAAGAGACAACCCCAGGACATATTGCTTCCACTGCTTGTTTTGCATTGTCAATGGCGAAAAACGCATGCAGAGATAGGTTTGGTGGACCGGCTTTCTCTGCAGTGTGCTTTTTAGTCGAGTCCAGTAGAACCGATGCATCACATCCCTTAGAAAGAAAGAGGTAAATTAAGATAACATATATAAAGAATGCAATTGGAGGTTGGGACTTTTTTTTATCATGATAATAAGTGTTTCAGAAATTACTCTGACAAAGCAGTCATGAAAGTGCATTCTGAGAAGAGCTGCTGGGACAGTGTTGTCTTTTGCCACTGCCTTCTTTATGGCGTTTGCAATGGCAGCCTCTGCACCGGGACACGTCTTCTGGTAGTAGTTATAGCTCAGAGCATCTCCAAGGGAAAATGCAGAGAATAACACAAGGAGTGTAACAACAAGAGCCATGGTAAGCACCCTTTCTTTTTTCTTAAGGATGCTTCTTGCTTAGTGTTTTTAGTTATATGGATACATGAGAAAAGTGATCAAGATGCTCTATTTATAGAGGAAGGGAGACTAAAGGGGCACAGGCAGCTGTGAAATTGATATAAATAGTTGATAAAAGACCCAACCTGACCTATGGTTGAATACTTGAATTTGATCTTTCACCTATAACTAGACCAAAAGGACCCGAGCTTGAGCTCTACCCAATAACGTACAACCCGAACCTTGACCCATTAACAAGTAAATAGGAAATCTTGTTGAAACATTACTTTTAAGAATATGTACTGAATAAAAGATGTACTATAAACATGTAATTTTAGTAAGTACCCTGAAACTAAACTACATTCTAGTTTCATTATATTTCAGATTACTGTATAGTCTGTATTTATAAGTTAATATAATATAAGTTATAATAATGATTTCGATGTATTGATCATGTCCTCTCAATAATACTCTTTTTTTAGTGGTTTTCTGGTTTTACTTTATTTTGACATATTTATATAACTTGTATTGTTGTTTAATATGTCGTAACATTTTTAATATTGAATCAAAGTTTTGGTAAACGGCACAACATGAACCTGCATTTGACCTTTACTGACCCGTCTTGAGATGCAATCCGAAGTGACCCGACCTGGTTGCCCGTTCTACCTATAATCGAAGGTTGCTTGATCCTTAAACGATGTTATGGAAATACCGCAGCATTATACGAGAACTAAGACTCAAAAAAATCAGAAGTCAGTTTTACAAAATTTTGGCAAATTTTAGGATTAGTACAAGTACTTCCTTAACTCACAATGAGGAAATGCCCTTAACATAAACTACTCAGCTAAATTTTACTTGTCCAAACATGTACTTCCTTGGCTCCAGTTTTCTTGACCCATAAGGGGGGAAGTACCCTCAGCATTAACGACTTAGCTTAAGGGTAGTTGTTCAAACATGATGTCCATGGCTTGGTTGAGGGATCTTGATGTAGACATGTGATAGTGAAGGCCAATTAGTTAAGCCTGGTTGCTAAATAATGGAGTAGCTTTGAAGCTTCCTCGTCACTACCCGACATCATGCATGCTGGAGTTTCTGTATTTTTTTAATGCTAGTCATGTCGTGTTTTGCATGCTGAATTATCACCAATTTCTTCAAGTTTCTTCAAGCTTTGAAGCTTTAATATTCACTTCGTGTCAACTGTCGGCTGCTTAATTTTTTCACCTATTTATTCAAGTTTAAGGTCTTTGTTGATGGTCAGTTGGCCCTTGTCTTTGTAAACCATGCTTCTGTTGCCACTTGCCAGTTGCCATCCATATCAAGAAGAGTGAAAATATGCATGCATTTATCTGAACCTAAGAAGATAAGAGAAGTGAAAAGATTGAACCTGTCTAAAACCCGAAAACGAATCCGAAAATCTCTAACTTTTTTTTTCTAAAACTCATTTAGTCTGCATATTTATCTTCTTGAATCTAATAATTGATATGTTCCCGGTTTGAAAACTGCTAAATTTATTGAGAAGCTGTGCATGGTTCCATATGCTAATGTAGGGATTAATGACTTTACTTGTTTAGTTAAAAGTGTAATTCCCAGGAAGATAGCTTTTCCAATATAAACCACATCATTTTTTCTCCCAACCATACACATGTATTTGTTTCTTCTTCATGGACTTCTCAAATTCAGGCAAATTACTTTGCTTCCAGCTTCTACTTCATGGTTGGTTCATTAACTTGATCCATAAAATTTGTTTGTATTATTCTTAGTACCTAATCTTAGTTTCTTAGTGAGTAAAATATTGTGTTTGTTATGCAAATTGATATGGACAGATGGAACTTTGACTGCATTTGGGTACGTTGTATGAGTTGCATAGCCCAACCTTAAGGCATATTAGGTCAACAACTATCTCTGTTATTATTATCATTACGATTGCATATGCTCAAACTACTGTGTGTTTAATTGATATATATTAATATTGTGGCTTCTCTACAGTTTTATTTAGAAATGATTATTAATAATAAAAAATCAAGTACCCAAATTACAAGGACTTAATATCCTTATAATCATCCATTTCTAGATAAAATTTGTAAATGACTAGAAACTCAACTAAGTAAATATGAAAACGTTCGGAGTATAAATTGAAGCAACATAACTAATTGTCATATTGTTAAGTTCTCATGGTAAAACCCAGAAGTTTTCGACAGTCGTGGTCAGGTATGTTCGACTCCTTAAAAAAAATGCTCCTAAAGTCAAAGAAGTAATAAAAAATTTCGTGGGTCAATGGGCCAACTTATGTTTTGGACCCTACCCAACGTACATGTACCCATTATCACATGATCGTTTGGTTTATGTTACATATTCAACTTTGCAACTGAATTGAAAAGGGTTCAATCATTTGTTTACGGTAGACAGATTGGCTTATCATTGTCGTAACCTTCCTACGACTCTTCAACCAACATTTCCCCCTTTCTTTATTCTTCCTTTCATTTTCTTCGTCTTATGGCCTTTTGTCAGCTAGCATTTAATTTTAATAATAATGTTAATGAGTTAAAAACAGTTGACGTGTAATTGGTTTGGGTTGGATCAATTGTCCCTTTATATAAACAGATCATCATTCACGTAAGCAAAGACCAAGACCCTTGCGATATTAGTGCTGGGCTTCATTTACTACTTCCTCACTTATCTAATGACAAAGCAAAAAAGATAAGAAGAAAATTTCAACAATGGTAGAATTATGTAATGAACATTATTTTGCTGTACAAGTGTGTACGTATAATGATATGCATTATGTGTGTGCAAGTGGCAAAAGGCAAACTTAGTAAAATTGCTGTCAAGACTAAGGCTGTGTTTGAATGGCCTTACATACATTCATGTATTAAGTTGCGTTAACCTGGTCCCTTAAAACAACTTAATGCAACTTAATACATGAAGTGCAAGTGTTCAAACACACCCTAAAGTCTCACATGTTACAAAGCTGACATGTGTAGAATCTCTGATCAAAGAATGGCCAAAAGTTGAATGAGAAGCAAGAAGAGAGGCAAAGGCCAGTTCTTGAAATGGGCTACAATCTGGTGTCCCTTTGATGCTCTTGATTGCTGAGGGCTATTTGCAAGTGTTGGTGCAGGAGCATTCTTAGGACTAAACGGTGTCGCCTCATGCTCATAACTACCTGTAAGGATCATCAAATGCTAAGCACAAATCTCCAGTTGATTGCCAAACACACAACAAGCACAAGAACGCACTCACAATTGGATTCGCTCCAGCCCAAAACCTTCCTCTCGCGATCAAAAACAATTCGGTATCCGGACATGAAGTTCTCTGTAGGATTCCGTTTAGGGTTTGAAGAAATTTGTTAGCTAAAGGAGGTTCATGCCAGAGGAAGGCTACATGAAACTGCATGATACTCACCTCCGATGATGCCGAAATTGATTGTCTCTTCTTTGATTACGCCCAGGCAATACACACAAGCCTGTGAACCAATCAACATAGCATTTTAAAAGCATGTTGGCTAGTAATGGCATTGTTATGAAGATTGCTTACCTGGTCAGAAATGAGCAAGAACACAAGGGGATCCATGACGGTGAAGTTGGCTCCGCCTCCCATTTTTAGAGTAAATGACGGGATATCTGGATAATTCAGGCATGGACTACATGGAAAATTTTCTGGGTTGAGACGACGAGAGGAAACCGCTGGATCCTAGTTTTCTAAATGTGGATGAAAGTATAGATGTACCTCACTTGATAGCAAAATTCAAAAGGGTTGCGAGAGCTAGACGGATATCTTTTGTCTTGCACCTGAGAGTTAAACTGCCAAGAACCCAATCATAAACGCCTTAACTCACTACAGAAAAGTGTTACAAAAAAACATCATTTTTTTTGTCTATGTTTGAAGATTGAAGACACTCACAGCTGAAGTTATCATACTATAAGTCGGTTCAGTGAAGTATGTGTATGAAGTCCCGGTGTCAAAGATGGCAGCGGCTCTCAAGTGAGAGGTATTCTTTCCTATAATAGTTTGCGTGATGCTAACGAAGTAGATCTGGCTGATATTAAGAAGTTGCACACAGATGAGAGTTGAGCAAGCATAGGTCTTAGAATGAAGGTTTTATTAAAGGATTTTGTTGATGATTTTAGATGACCAAGGCTCTGTTTGGATCGGATTTAATGCAATTCAAGGCAGCTTAATGCATCAAATGTCGCGATCCAAACGAACCATAAAAACCAGAAGAATTGGTATGCCTCTACTAAATCACAGCAAGGTTCATTGCAAACTTACTATTCTTGAAGAACAAATGGTGTTTCAGCTTGATCAGAAGTCCCCTTGTCTCCAAAGCTTATCCTACCACCAGCACTGGTGTCAAAGCACATGGAGAAAGAGTCTGCTGTTATATTTTGCATTGCCAAGATACTGGGAACCGCGATATCTTGCATTCCAAGGCCAAACAGACCATTAGGAGCTCCACCATCGAGAAAACCACCGGTCTGAATCTTACCACATCTGTATTTTAGATGCAAACCAGAAACTGATAAGACTTGAAGATGACAACATGCCCGAAGATTAGAAAAAGCCACATTGTTTCGGTTTTGGCTCATCTTGGTGAAATTTGACAAGATGTTGAGAAGGATTTTAGTTAATGTACCCGAAAGTAATATTTGCGTCTACATGATGGGAAGGAGCAACGTCTGTGGCAAGATGCAATACATCTTGTACAAGGTAGCCAGAAGACGACGTGTTTGTAGAGAGGTAATTACGTGTGTAGGGACATTGATCTGGGTTAGTGCATGAACTACTTTCACAATATGGGCTGGAGCAGGGAACCTTTTGACTGGTTGAAGATGTATTTAGCTCATATTTGTTGAACTTCATCTGAACAACATCAGCCAACAACATCAATAGAAGCAAAACATCATATGGGTTAGTGATTGCCAACATAATTCTAGCACAGGAGTCTAACACACACAATACAAAAATCATATTTTGGAAATGTTGGATTGGTCTAGGGTTCAGGGCTTAATAGAGTTCGGAGAGTGTTACGTAATTATGTGTGAAAAGAGTGTGTACAACTCGACCCCTAAGATCTTAAACATGCCGGGTAAATTGGCTAGATGGTTGTTGTGGTTGTAAGTTTGTAACGACAACCAGAAAGCATAAAAGCCTAGTTCAATTTGAAAGAACATTAATGATGTGATGAAAGTGACCTCTTTGGGGCCTGATTGATAGCAGCTGATGCAGTCGCAAGGCAACCACAAGATATCGCTTCCGGTGTCGAGTGCGACTAAGAAGCTCAACCCCGGGGTCCCTATTGTCACACTTGCATAGTACAAGCTGAAATCCAATCGCAACCATGCATGCAACAAAAAAAACTTGTCATTTACTAATGAAACAAACTAGAGTACGTAGAAAAAATAATGCTCCCTCCGTCCCTAAATATAAGTCCCATTTGAGAATGGGTACAATAATTAAAGAAGTGTAGAAAAGAGGAGAGAGATAAAAAGGGGTGATGTGAAAGGTTTAATGAGGGTAATATGGTAAAAAAGATGAGAACGTGATAAAAAGGTGAGATTTTTTGAGGGTAATATGGTAAAAGGAGAGGAGAGAGGGATAACCAAATATGGAAATGGGAAGAACTTTTCAGGACGTCCGAAATAGAAATGGGACTTATATTTAGGGACGGAGGGAGTAACACTTTTTCAAATGCACGTACATAGACCTTGATATGTGAACGTCTTATATTACGTAATGTTAATTTGAATAACGTACATTAACATAATAATCTGGGTTGACCAAAACAGAGCCAATTGTTGCGATCAAGAAGCAATGAATTAGAAAGAAGGGTAGAAAGCATACTATCCGTATTCAGCTATGCGAAGGGTGGAGTTTCCGGCGACAAAGGTCAACGGCACCCTGGTGGTGGTGTTCTGGTCGGCAAGGCGGCGCCCATGGCCGTGGCGTTGGATGCGATCCCGGGCTGCCATGACGGCCAAGTAGTCAACGGTGCCCTTCTCCGGCAGGCTGCCCGGGAGTAAGGCCCGGACCGGCTCCGAGAACCGGTGGTGGATGCTGAACCCGAACGACGACGACCCGCCCGCCTTGCAGGGCCCACAGGCCCAGCCCGCTAGGACTACTGCCACTAGAAGGATGACACGTGTCCTCATGGCCCGCCTTTGGCCGTTGGATTCAGTACCCGCCATGTCTAATTACGATTAGCTTGGAAAATGTTGGTGCGTAGCTAATTTTGGATCAAATAGATAGCAATTAAGGGGATGGAAGTTGGGTCGTTGAATTTTTATATAAATGAAGAATGACAGACAAGGAACTTTCAAGGATATACCTATAATATGTTTTCTCAATCAGCAAACTGAGCTACTGACGGACCAATTCATAAGCTGACTTTAATTAACAAGGATATAAGTATATAAAACGAGAAATATTTTCAAGGATATACGAGGCTATCTAGACAGATCGGTTCAACAAAAAACACAGAACGGTAATTGGTGGCCATAAGGCCCCATTACAATTTCTTCTTGTACAACACATGCCTTTTTTAATTTAAAAAAAAAATAATGCCTTTCCTCCTTAATACGAGTATATATATCAAGGTGATCGATGGAGCAAATAGTAGTACTTTTATTGGACTGACAGATGGGTATCACAGGAACCTCTAGAAAAGTATGCTACTTCCTCAGCGATAATTGACAAAGACCAAAAAATCAAAGACTATATATCAACCAATAAAACATGGAAAGAAGACGAATTGAGAAGAAACCTACCAACAAATACAGTAGAGTCGATTATGTCAACCCCCATCCCAGATAACGAAATCCATGATAGATTATATTGGGCCCCTAGTAAAAATGGCTGGTACTCAACATCATCTGCAATGGCCCACATAACAAAAGTACACTCGTACCAGAGAAACGATAATAGATGGATTTGGAAACTAGATACTATTCCAAAGGTAAAAAATTTCTTATGGAAAATGATCAATAATGGATTACCAACAAAAACTCGTCTACGCGATAAACAAATCTCGGTTCCAGGTGGTTGCCTACTGTGTACTTGTACACATGAAGACACTATACACTTATTCATTGATTGCAAACATACGAAAGATGTCATAAGACAAATCAACACAAAAACGTTGCAGATTCTTCAGCAAATAAATACAAATTCACAAAGCCCAAGATTAATTATTGATGAACTACGACAAAAACTGACAACGGAGGAGTTTTCAAAACTGGCCACAATATGGTGGGCAATTTGGCATCAACGAAACAAACTTGTGTTCCAACAAGAAACAACCGACATAATTCAAGACTTAGCAAAATACATAAAAACACAAATGCATAATTGGGATCAAGCAAAACAATGGAACGAGGAGGAGATTCTTCAAAAAAATAATAAGAACAGACAACCACACCGACGACAAAAGAAAAACAAAACTTGGCAAAAACCGAGGTATGGATGTTGTAAGATAAATGTAGATGGATCAAGGTTAGCAAATGGAACGGCAGTATCTGGCTCCATAATAAGAGGAACTATAGGGGAGGTTATTGATATATCAACAACCAAATACCAACAAGTATCGGCTCTAAAAATAGAAGCATTAGCATTACGAGACGGAATTAGAAGGGCCTTACAACTTGGAATTAAGAAAATTGAGATAGAAGGTGACAACCTAACCGTAATTCAAGCTGTCAAAAATATAGGGAGATGCCCTTGGGAAATAGAAATGCTAAGATCCGATATAATGGTCTCATTGCTTAAATTCGAAACTGTTAGGATTTCCCATGTAGGTAGATGTTGTAATACTGTGGCCGACCTTATTGCAAAAATGGGCCATAGTCTCCCAAGCACTACCATTTCAACACTTCCAGAACTTCTCGTTCTCATCCGAAAGGATGCTCTAGGGCGCCCCCCGTAAGGGGCGGTCCCCTAATTATTACCTTTTCAAAAAAAAAAAAAAAAAAAAAGTAGTACTTTTATTGGACAATTGACACTCAAAATGGACAGCTCATGGAAATTATAATATGCGACGTTGTAATGTTGATTGCAAACAGCAAGAATGTCTTTAAATCAATGATACGATGCATGATCATGGCAGAGTGAGAGTTGACCATACGGAAGGTCAACTTTTAGCTTTCTCTCATTTTCACCAACCAAATTGCAATTTGCAATTGTGTCAAATCCTATATTTTCACAAATAAATGCATAGTATTTTTCACCTTATAATTAAATAGTAACGCGTTGTGCCCATTAATCAGAGTAAAAAAAACAACACTACTCGACCCAAAAACATAATTTGATACAATTAGAAAAAAAAAAAAAAAGAGTATTAAAAGATACTTATAGGATCACCCATTTGGGCTAAGCTTTAATGAACTATTTATAAGGATTTCGGAATAAGGTATACGAATGGAAATAAAAAAAGTGCAAAGGATTTCAGACTGCTTTTTTGGTTCATATATACATTCATAGGCGTCATTTTTTCTAGTTTAGTTCTTGCTGAACTTTTTATAAGAGTGGTGTTTGCTTCAGAAATCATGCATGAATAACATCGATCATCAGGATATGATTAATTAACTCAAATGAAGCTCTAGTTTCATCAAGTTTATATGCATTTTCCTTCGGTTTCATTAATTTCTTATGACTTGAACAATAATATATAACTCCATAGAAATCCAAAGAAAATTTATAGCATTATGATGTAATTATTTGCACATATTACAAATATACCAATAGAATAAGGTATACGAAACAATATAACTGAAAAAAGCAAATTCTGATGCACATACAATATAAATTCCCCTCACATGTACAAGTGTACAAGTTCCCATTGTACATACTTTTTCCTCTTTTTTTTCTGTTTTCCAAGTATTCTAAACCATGTACACAAACAAACAAACAAGTGTCTTTCGATCGCCTACCAAAATTTATTCCTTCAAGTCATTTTGTGGAGCCTTACACTTGAGAAGCCGAGGTGAAGCTTGGCTTGTCTTGTAGATTTTTGCAAGAAAATGGCGAAAGCATTTCCATCTGGTGCACAAATTCTGCGTCGTAGATCAAGGGGTTGTTCGTTCGACCCGGTGGAGACCCCGAGTAGTATGGCGTCGTTGAGCAACCGGTGCATGTAGATTGATCATGTCCATCCTCATTTCTCTGCATTCAAATGGGACTACATATATAACATGTGTTGTTCATGTGATACTCAACAATTTATACTTAACCACCCATAATTTGCATATATTTCAATTTAACCAACCCTTATATATTTACAATTTTACAAAAAGTTATCCATATTTTTTCTACTTGGATGGTTTTCATTTAACCCACGTCTCCCAATCTTATTATATCCGTCTATACGAGGAAGGAGTGGGCTATTTTGTCAATCTAAAAAAATAAAGGATGGCTAAGTGAAACTTCCGAAAAATAAGACAAGGTTAACCAAGAGCAGAATCCTTACTCCTACATAAGTACATAGGAATGGTATGTTTTTTCACCTCAAAATCCGTAAAAATAACTATAATGCACACGTTTCGAGGTAAAAAAAAGTATGATTTGAAAAAAAAAACTACTTTTTGGTTACAAGTCAAGGCCATATTTTGCAAAGTTGAAAGTAAGGGGTAGTTAAGTGAGAATTATATATATAAAATAAGGGGAAGCTAAGTGCAATTCATCCAAAAGTAGAAGCAATTTTAGGAGACTAACATTATGGCCTGGAATGTTAACTCTTGAGTCAGTGAGATTGAGAATCACGTCGTTGGGGAAACAGGAATTCCTGCAACATGAACTAAGAAGATGATCGAAAGACAAATGCGGAGACCGATCTAACAGACTTAACGAACCGAGATCATGAGATTGAGAACCTGTGTTTGGAGCATCTGAGGGAGCTAAGAACCTCAGGAGGAACAGAGGAGACAGGGCGAAGTGGCTTAGGGCAAACAGGCTGCTTTTTGGTGGTTACAAAATCAACATTCTTGCCTCCTTTCTTTGAGGGTGACTCTGTTAAGAGCTTTGATTTCACTGCAACGGGAGGAGGCATATTCTTCATTACAGCAAGTGGCAATCACTCTGCTAAGTCTTTTGTTTTAGGGCACTCTTTCTTTCCCTTCATTCGATCATGTGGGCATGACTACTTGATTAAGGGGATGACTTAGTGTTGGAATTCAAGAAGAAGAGGAGGAAGAAGAAGAAGAACCTATTTATATATCTAAGAAGAGGAGAAAATGGGAGTGAATAACTGAATGTCTGAAATCCATGTTTTCCACGTGGAAGTGTTGGAGGGTGTAACATGAGTTTGCTAGGCCATGAGTGAATTTAGGCAAAAGGGACATTTGACTTTCTTTGCTTGGTTAAGAGGTCTTATCTCCTTGTTTTTATCTCCTCTTTAACTTGCTTCTCTTTCCTATGCATCGTCTTACCACTTGGTTTTGTTTCGTCCAAATAAGCCTCTTTTTTTAAATCACATGTGTGATGTGTCCTTACCATTAGCACACACATAACAAACACTTCGCAATTTAACGCTAAAATCCCAACTCGGTTCTATCCTCCAAAAAATGATACTCCGTATTGATCTTACTCAAGTAGAAATTTTTTTCATAGGATTTTAATATGAATATAATCAATAGGACCATCTTATGTATTCTTTATGATCTTATAACAACATGTCTATTGTGTCATTATTTCATTGAAACGTGTATGCAAACTTATACAATTTTGTTTTTAATCTATTATAGTATGAGGACTATATTGATTATTGACAAGTCAATGTTAAAATATTGTTGTAAGAGTAACAAGTTCATATTTTAAGACTTCCAATACATTTATATTTCTAGTATATTAGTAGCTTCAAATAAAGCAGTTTACAATGATTTCGGCAAATTTACTATACCTTTCGATTCACTACCAGAATTCAGAGCCCAACAACATTGCCTCAAGATCCAAACGGAACCCTCTACAAACCCTTCTTTCTGTTAGTACAGCATGGTAAATTAAAATCTAATCAAGAGGATGTCAATTATACAATATTACAGAGTAAAAGGATAAGGTTAGACTACCATGCATCAAGGATCATGAGAAAATCTGTTATTCCAGATATAATTTAAGTATTGGATTAGTGATTCGGCCTATTTTGTATAGGTTAACTCTTGTATTTTAGGGCTATATTGAGTGTGTTTAGGTTAGAGTTGTGCATAATTGTAATATCTAGGCCGAAGACACAAGAATGCAAGATTCAAGAGTTCTAAGGCGTTTTGAGCTGTCTGCGCAACACCACTTGTTTGCGAAGGCTATATCTTGAGCTACAGAGGTCGGATTGACTTGATTCCAGTGCCATTGGAAAGCTAACTTCAAGTGCTTCAATTCATCTTTTTACACCGAAGTCAGATTCCAAGCGGAAGATGGTCAAAACAGCCTCCGAAGTGAGATCAGTGGTTCTGTCAGAATACCGCGACCGCGGATTGTCCACCGCGACCGCGGTGGCCGCCGAGACAAGCTATTCTTCTCTGTCGTGAAAGCGCGGGCACGGTGATGGCGACGCGACCGCGGCGATGCCGAATCCGAAGCGGGCCGAAATCTTTCTATCTTGTTTCCTTTTCTATCTTTTGCCTCTTTCCTTATCTATCTCGTGGAGCTTGTTCCTTGGGCTATATAAGGAGGAGTCCCTTTAGGATTGTAACTAATCTTGGAACCTTTGTTTGGAAGACTTGAGTTTTATGAGGATTATGGAGAACTAAACCTCTCGAGGGTTTGTTCATCAATGAAGCTTTAATTGATTAGTTTGTGAGATTCTAAATCCTTTTCCTATTCCTTTGGTTATTATTGATTCTCTTGTATTTAATTATATGATTATTGATTGTTTCTCTAGGAGTAATTAACCTATTGAATTGATTGATTTTCTACTGTTGGGACGGGTTTGGACCGTGGACAAACCTATTCTGTGAAAACAACTTAAACCTAGATCTGTGTCTATGCAACTAGGATTAAGAAGAGAATTGATTGTTTGCTTGTGAAATTGACTTGTAGCTTGATTTCTCTTGCATGCATCCTATATATCCTTGTTCTTAATGCTAATATTGATTTGAGCGTCCTCTATCATTGTTAAGTATTTCCTGGACCGTGGACAGGAAATTAGTCAAGATTAGGATTGGAATTAACCATTGGATTAAAAGGAATTGGTGTGAATCAATGATCAAACGACTCTTTTAAAGTGGATTTGTTGAATGAACCTGTCTTTAGTACTTTGATTGATCTTGTGAAACTGTCGATTTGTCTTCTTGCTTTGGTGATTGAAACTCTTGCATAAAACCCCTCTTTGTTCTTGGTTGACATAAATATTAGGCTAGATACCTCAAGTTCTCTAGGGTTCGATCCCTTACTTGCTTACTATAATTAGTTTGTGTGTTTGGGTTTATTTTTGATAAGGGAACAACGATTTTACCCGAGTCAAATTTTGGCGCCGTTGCCGGGGAACTTTGGTTTCTTTCTAGTATTAATATTTTTATTGGCTTTGTGTGGACCTATCTTACGGTCCACACTTGTATATTCTAATGTCTTCTTTCAAGTTTACACAGTTTCAGGGTGAACCATTCTGTGAGTATTTCAACAGAGTTCTAGATGAGTCAACTGACCTGATTGCTCGTGGCGTTCTCACGTCTCGTGAGCAACTATGTAAAGCAATCACCTATGGAATGACATCGGAGACGTTGGTTGAGACGGTCTGTGAGGTTGGGGAAAAGTTTTGGAATTTGACGCCTGAGGAACAATTGAAGGTTTTCACCACCACGGCCGTGTGGAGTCAGTTGAAGCAGGACGAGCTGAAGGCCGAAACGCGTTTTAACCAAGAACCGCGCCCGCGGGATGCATACCGCGACCGCGGTTCCGACGCAGAAGCGGAGGAGCTCCCCCTGGAGGATAACCGCGACCGCGGACCACAAACCGCGCCCGCGGCTCCTGAAGAAGTTTTTCCCCCGCCTTCCAGCCTCGAGGATTGTGTCGATGATGTCCCAAATTCCAACATTCAAGGTGTCAACTCCGAGATTCCTGAAATCAGTTTGGATGATCCCTATATCCTTTATTCCACTTCTTCTCTTTCTTTTGATCCTGACTTTGTTCTTACATGCCAATCTTTTGTTAAGGATTCAATTTTTGAGCATGATAGGGTAGTTGATGAGTTCTCATACTTTTTATCTCATGATAGTGATAATTCAACTAGGGGATTTGCATGCTTTGATAAATACTTTGAAAAATCAAATAAATCACCTAATTGGTTTCACTCTAGGAAATCTCACCCTAATTGCTCAAGCATGTTTGATAGGTTAAAGAGGAGTTTGAATTATTTCTTATTTCTTAATAATTTGTTAATATGCTATGAGTCCTGTTATAAGATAGCTGTGCAGGACTTTGATTTGATGCTCAGGGCATTGACGATGTCCGATCCTGAAGACGTCGGGCCATCGACGTTAAATAAAGGCGCTGCTTGGGAGGCAACCCAAGGCTTAGATAGATTGTTTTTCCATTCCTAGCTTAGGTTTATTCTCGTTTTCGGACTAACGTGCAGTGACTAGGTCCGAAAGGACATTCTGGTGCAAAACCGCGCTCGCGGCAACCATACCGCGCCCGCGGTGGAGCACCAGAACCCATCCTGACGTACAGGTACTAGCGCCGCGGTCGCGGTACTCGTACCGCGCCCGCGGTTATCATGCAGTGGGTTCCGAAAAAAAAAAAAAAAATTTACCGCGCCCGCGGTGAGGCCGGGTCTGGCAAAAAAAAAAAAAAATCGAAAAAAAAAAGATTTCGGGCATGTACCTTCTATCTTTACCATCATTCTTTCCATCCATCTATCTATCTTCTATTTTCCATATCTCTTTCCATCACCTTCTATATTTCTTTTCATTCATCTTTGGAATTATTTTTGTATTGGCTATGTGCAAAAGCCTAAGTATGGGGGAGCTTTGTTCCCCCACACGTCATCACGGCTCGAGTTCAAGTACTTATCCATCTTCCACGAGACGAGCCAAGATACGAAGGTTCCTTGCACATCATCCGGTTCGAGAGAAGTCAAGAGTTCACGACTACACGAAGACCGCGCCCGCGCCACACCGGACGCGCCCGCGGTTCCCTCCAGAAGTCGACTTTCCTCGCTGTGTTGATTCCGCGACCGCGGCTTGATCACCCGCGCCCGCGGTTGGCCTACAGAACAGGTTTCTAAAGCCTTTCGTCCATTCTTTTACCACCTTTGAAGAGTTCTTCCATTCCACCCCTCTTCAATCGATTGTGAGTCTTCTGATATACCTTTCTTCCTTGCTTTTATCCTTTCTCTTTGCTTCATTGAGGACAATGAAGGATTTAAGTATGGGGGAAGGAGTACTCGCATTCGCTTATCCTAGTTAGCTTAGTTAGAGATTTGCTTCAGATTTTTGATTTTCTTCTTTTCATGGAGCTCTTGCACCATATTTTTTGCATAATAAAGAAAGAAAGAAAAAGAAAAAGATTGAAAAAACCATAAAAATTGAAAAAAGGCATATTAAATCCTGGGATGAGTCGAAAACCCGAAAGGGCGGCTCAAGTAAGAAGCAGGTAACCCGGACCAGCATTAGGCTGGGGTAAAAAGAGGTTCATGAGTGTTGTGAGTATTTGTGAGCACACATTTTGAAAAATGAAAAGAGCGGTTAGGTGAAAACCCGAAAGGGCGCCTAAGCAGAATTGAGCGGTAAAATTTGAGTGTTTTAGGATTCATTCTTGTTTGGGGACTTTGGGGCTTCATGTTAGATTTGGGTAGATCCTAGGTTGCTCTCTTTCATGTTCTTAGAGCTTGAGTGTCTTATCATGTTGCGAGGTGTGTGTTTCAGCTTCATTGTTTTATGCTCATGATTTCTCTATATTTTGGGTTCGGGTTGTGAGTTGAGTGTTTTTATATTCCCTTGTATCTCCTGAGATCTTAGATGTGCTACCTTGTTATATTTGTTTTGAGCTTACTCGAGGACGAGCAAGATCTAAGTATGGGGGAATTTGATTCGGCCTATTTTGTATAGGTTAACTCTTGTATTTTAGGGCTATATTGAGTGTGTTTAGGTTAGAGTTGTGCATAATTGTAATATCTAGGCTGAAGACACAAGAATGCAAGATTCAAGAGTTCTAAGGCGTTTTGAGCTGTCTACGCGACACCACTTGTTTGCAAAGGCTATATCTTGAGCTACAGAGGTCGGATTGACTTGATTCCAGTGCCATTGGAAAGCTAACTTCAAGTATTTCAATTCATCTTTTTACACCGAAGTCAGATTCCAAGCGGAAGATGGTCAAAACAGCCTCCGAAGTGAGACCAGTGGTTCTGTCAGAATACCGCGACCGCGGATTGTCCACCGCGACCGCGTTGGCCGCCGAGACAAGCTATTCTTCTCTGTCGTGAAAGCGCGGGCGCGGTGATGGCGACGCGACCGCGGCGATGCCGAATCCGAAGCGGGCCGAAATCTTTCTATCTTGTTTCCTTTTCTATCTTTTGCCTCTTTCCTTATCTATCTCGTGGAGCTTGTTCCTTGGGCTATATAAGGAGGAGTCCCTTTAGGATTGTAACTAATCTTGGCACCTTTGTTTGGAAGACTTGAGTTTTATGAGGATTATGGAGAACTAAACCTCTCGAGGGTTTGTTCATCAATGAAGCTTTAATTGATTAGTTTGTGAGATTCTAAATCTTTTTCCTATTCCTTTGGTTATTATTGATTCTCTTGTATTTAATTATATGATTATTGATTGTTTCTCTAGGAGTAATTAACCTATTGAATTGATTGATTTTCTACTGTTGGGACGGGTTTGGACCGTGGACAAACCTATTGTGTGAAAACAACTTAAACCTAGATCTGTGTCTATGCAACTAGGATTAAGAAGAGAATTGATTGTTTGCTTGTGAAATTGACTCGTAGCTTGATTTCTCTTGCATGCATCCTATATATCCTTGTTCTTAATGCTAATATTGATTTGAGCGTCCTCTATCATTGTTAAGTATTTCCTGGACCGTGGACAGGAAATTAGTCAAGATTAGGATTGGAATTAACCATTGGATTAAAAGGAATTGGTGTGAATCAATGATCAAACGACTCTTTTAAAGTGGATTTGTTGAATGAACCTGTCTTTAGTACTTTGATTGATCTTGTGAAACTGTCGATTTGTCTTCTTGCTTTGGTGATTGAAACTCTTGCATAAAACCCCTCTTTGTTCTTGGTTGACATAAATATTAGGCTAGATACCTCAAGTTCTCTAGGGTTCGATCCCTTACTTGCTTACTATACTTAGTTTGTGTGTTTGGGTTTATTTTTGATAAGGGAACAACGATTTTACCCGAGTCAATTAGTTTACTTAATATAACTGATTGTAATAATTCTAAAACCAAAAGGTTTTGATGTCATATGCTCCATCCCAGTCTAGATGAAAGCTATAAGCAGCAGAACCAAGTCAACATGAAGAAAAAAACTGCCAAAAGATCCACTAAAATAGTGAAATGCACTGTTCATAGAGTATCAGCTTACAGAGTGTTGATCATTGTGTTTTCATAGTCTCCAGTTTCTTTTGATTTGTAACATCAGTCTAATGAACAAGGTGTAGTAGTATAAGTGCAGCAACGAGATGTAAGAGGTGACCAAAATTGTGGTAGGCCGTTTCGTGATGACATCAGTCTTCCTCAATCATGGTAGTTAGCGAGAAGGTGATACTTTCAACGTTTCTACAAAGGACACGTACAACAGAGTATCTGCCAAACAAAACCAAAGGTTTCAGAGAGGAGTAAATATAATGGCCAAAGTTCATTAATTTAATATACAAGAGCAAATGGACGCTATGAAAACATGAAGCTCATAGTCGTTTCCCAGCTGAAGCTCACATGGTAAGTTTACCTTCAGTGTTGGCCTATGATTATCGTGCAAGTGATTATGAAGTGAATACTACAATCACTAAGCATTTCTATGGGGAAAAAAATCTTATTTATTTTGTGAATCAAAGATTTACCTCAGCTAGAGCACCTCAAACTTGGTACTCGTTAACACGCATCCATTTTGTGGAGGACCATTTGTTCCCCCTGATCACAGGGCACCCAGCTGCAATAACCAGGAAGGATTTTTTAATTTTCATCATAGATATATTGAAGAAATAATTGAAAATATAGGAGTCTAAGTTATTATAGAAGATGATTATGCTGTTGATATTTACTAACCATGCAAACTTGAAGGATCTAAACTTGCATCGGGCTTCATGCTCCAGAATAGCAAGGCATCGCCTGTCTTGGGCCTAACCGAGAGCCCTCCTTTACCACATGTAGATAGCTTATCCCAGTATGGAACATCACTGTGGTTTCCTTTGGCGTTAGGGAACACAGTCTCACCTCCTTCTTCGACGTCTGTGCTGTAGATGAAGAGAAAACACAATGATATTACAATATTAAAGAGAAGATACATTTCTAGATACCAGGAGTCAATATGAGCAGCATATTTTACATACAGGTACATGAGAACTGTGGCTATCCTCTGGCCACCATTCTGGGTGTTGAAGTCATCCAGGAAATAGTCATAGTGAGGTTCATACTTCTGTCCCTCTTCATAGTGAAGAACTTGCAGACCCTCACCGTGATCTGTAGATGGGAGATCATATTAAGAGAAATATTTGCAATGGTCCATAAGACAAATATCAAATGATGAAGATGACCCTAATAAAAGGAAACATGCTATTGAATCGTCGCTAGGAAAATTCTTTAAAACAAACCACTAATAAGAATTCAGCATGAAGTCCTAATTATAATAGGTCCATTCACTAAAGTGAACTGTGGATCTCTATATTGATCACACGAGTCTATGTGCAGCATCTCAATGTGCAACATATAACATTCTATAGGTAGTGATATAGCATCATGATACTAAATACCTCCCACTGACTGAGAAGAATAATCTTCTAGCCGCATTTTTTTGTTGGATTTTGAAGCAAAGGAAAAATGGACTAACTCCATGGATTATCCATGTGTATGCCAGAAAGGATTATACAACTGGGATACCAAGCATTTAATAATAGAGTGATATAGACAACATCCCGCACTCCCATCGTAAGTGTGAAAAATGTTAAGATAGAAAGTGCAACACACACCCGCAGGAATGAAGGACCAATCTGCAATCCTCTGTTCTATGTCCCTAGTGGTCTTATCTCGTCCCCTAGGAAGAAAAGTACCAGAACTTGTACGCACCCTTCAATGACAAAGAGAATGAATTAGGAAGATACAAATAAAGGGTGCATCAGTTTTCATTGAAAGAAAACAGCATAATACATGCCTGCTATCAACACTCTTCCCAGTAGCCGTGTCCACTACAGAAGACTTCTGCATGTGGGGCTTAGCAAGCTCAATAAGGTATTCACATTCTTCCTTTGACTGCCAACATAAGAGCACTCTATCAGTACCATCACAAAGGACCAAGAAATGTTCACAGGAACATTCACTTATTTAACTCATCTCATACTGCAAGTTTGATACTCATAAATTGTATCAGGTTGAATGATTGACTTAAATTTTCACGGACCCAACAAACATTGCTATCAACTTAATGCAGAAAAGTCAACTCACAACCAGAGAGCAAAAACACACACATCAATACTTTGATTGCATTGTTTATAGAAAGCAGCATTTTTATGGTCCAACATATATACATCATCAGCCTACTTTTAAATTTGGGACTTGACATAGCACTTCCCTCCAAATACCAGAGCAATTATGATACTTGTTCTTACTATTTACTTTATTTAGCATGAATGTGACAGCATAGCATCAAGATAACACTTGTGTGTGCATAATCTCATAGCCTCATAGTATATCTTAGAATTGCCAGACAAGGAATTCTGTATCCTTTACTGATGTATTCTTTACTTCACAACCAAATGTATGATGTTATAATAAAATCAGGCAGACAGTTTTCAAACCAATTACCAAGTAATGATGATAAATCACAATTATTCAAAGGGCTGTATAATGTCATAAAGGCCACTACATGTCTAGACTGCAAACACTTTGTATTGGTGAAACTCACACGACTTCCATGTAATTCTAGAAAACCAGTACTATTTCTCTGTCAATGCAAAATGCCTGATTTTTTCAAAACGCTGGGGCGTTGACCATGGCCGCAAACAGGAAGTGAAAGCAATGAACAGAATTAGGGCACAGAGAATCCAATGAACTGAACTGACCAAGAAATTGTGGTAAACGAATGCCCTAGGCTCCCATGAGATCAATTCAACCCATTGATCGGTTCGATCCCCACCAACAGCACCTCTGCAACAGAAATTCAAGTCCATAAAAAGGAACGAACAAAAGAAGAGCAAAATAGAGAAGGCTGCGAAAAAGGAATATCAGCAAATCGGAGTATAGAAGAAGCGAATCACCTGTGAACGGAGGTGCGGACGATGGAGGTGAGGTCGTGAACGGGATCGGAGTTGGTGGAAGAGCTGCTGCTGGTGCTTGGGAGAGAGACGATTCCGAGGCCGAGGAGGATGAGGACGAGCAAAGAGATGACGATCAGAAGAGTGAAGATGAGCGTGGAGGAGTATGCTTTCCGGGGCGGGTAACGAGAGTGCCTGCCGGCTTTCCCCATTCCGATTGGAGCAACGGAAACGTGGGTATGAAGGCTGAAAGAAGAAGAGCAGAAGAAGAAGACGGAGATCTGAACTTACAAGGAATTCAACGGGCAAGAGAGACAGCTTCTTGTTGGAATTTTTTATAGCTGCAAATTTTGCTAATGGATTGATCTGTGTGCGGCTTCCCGGTTTATTTCCCCCGGTTTTTATGTCAATGGCAATATGACATGAATGCCTGATCTGTTGAGATTATGCTAGTGTTGATTCTTTTCTTCTCTTGTCATTAAATTTACCATTTGTTAACGGGAAAAATGTGATTTACCTCCTTGAAAATTGTCAAATTGAGATGTGTAGCCTATAAAGTCAGTCAGTCCAATATTATTTTATGATCAAAATGAGTTAGATCATGGTGAATGGCTTCCTAGCACGTCTTTGAATGGATTGGCACATGGAAATTCATTCAACATGACCAAGATGCTAAGACATGTCTCCCAATCATCATGTATCATGTACTATTACTAAAAAAATAAATCCCCAGTTTGACCTATCCATGACAGATGCTTAATTAACCAACAACCCAAAAAAACAAATCCGTAAATAAAAAAAATGAAACGATAATATTGTATTAAGAACTGAGAGATCAGATGCCCTTGGGTTAGTAGTAATTTTCTATTGATCAGAGTAGCTAGGGTTCTTCTGATGCTAGACTAACGTGAAAGGCACAACAAAATTACATGAAGCTTTTTTTTTTTGGTCGAAAAAATTACATGAAGCTAGCTAGCTAGCTAGCTTGAATTTGAGTTCCTCATGCATGTATTAGTAATGCAAATGAAAGTTTCCTATTTCCTACACCTGACCACAAAAGTTGGGCTTGGTCCTTTTTATCCCCTCAAATTAAACTACATACTGTATCAACCAAACAGGGCCGTCCAATGACATTCGGGGGCCCTGTGCAAAATTTAAACGACTATGTAAAATCGATTAGATATAAATTTAATTATTAATTTTAAACTAGAAAATTTTATGATTACAAAACTTATCAAACTATATCTATATGAATAATTGATAATTGTTCATTTAAAATAATTTAGTTTATGGATATCATGTATGTCTATAGAAAAAAAAACTAGCAAAAAGAAAAAATTACACCTATATACGCATGTATTTCATACATACAAATAAAATTAGTAAAAAACTTAAGTGGTTTCAAAAGTACCTGTAATTAAACAATTAAATAACTAATTAGACAAAATTCAAAAATAAAGATAAAGATTTTTTTTCAAAAGTCAATTGATAGATAAAATTCTATGTAGACATTTATGATTGTTTACTAAACCATGAATGAAAAAAATATAAAATAGTAATGAATATCACGTATTCATTTGATAGGCCCAAGTGTACAGAATTTGAAGTGGAAACAACCCAAGCGTTCATAATTGCAAAGTGGAAACAAAAAAATTGAGTGTTGTGGGAATCGAACACGGAACATTAAACTCAAAGGCAGTAGCCTTGTCCACTTGTGCTACAGAAGCTATTACTTCATTGCATACATATTCTTAATATATATTAGTAAACTAGATTTTTTTGGGGGCCCTGTTCCAATGGACGGGCCTGCAACCAAATTGCTGTGACTAAATTAGCTTCACATTCATGCAATATCACATTGATCAATTTCTTTGAGTTGGTAGGAATTTGATGACGATCACACAATCAAATAGCTCTTCCAACCTATATATGCGAAACCATATGGATTATTGGACACTATGCTCAGCTGACATAGGCCAACCAACCTTGTACAGTATGCTTAATCAATTTTACCATTCTATACAACGTATTTCAATTCCATGATCCATGATAGATAAGAAGCACACATGTAAAACCGATACCAATGTGAATTTGGAACATTATAGAATGTTTCATGATATATAAGACTTTGGCCTACATCAGAATCAAGAAGGCAAACATGATTTATGAGCAAAAGAAAAACGTGCCACCACTCATTCCATCCAAAAACACGTTACAATGTTTCATGAAGAACTAACTTCACAGCCGGGGTAGACATCATCCATCACCCCTTGTCACTTGATATCAAATCTCTGCTAATTCATAAATCATGCATTCATTAATCCTCCTAGAATACCACACTGCATATATTCCATATATGTAGTGTGTGTACATCTGCAGATTGAGCACTCAACATCAAAATCCTCATGCTAAAGCTGCATCAGGTATTTGACAAAAGGATAGGACCTTGAGTTGATGTCTGTGATCCTTCAACTGCTATTAACCACAGGGGGTTTCTCAGTTTCTGTATAGTTCAAAAGCAGTTCTTATCATTCATCAAACACCCTGCAATGCATAGTAGGCATTGACTCATTGAGCAAGTTGCAACCCAGAATCATCACATGAGTGCTCCTAAACCAAACCAAAAAGCATACGTTTTATTATCTATTTCCATACTCATCAATGTTTACAACAGAACCTATACAGAGCCAACATCTAACACCTCTGTTATTAAAACGATCTCAGAAACTCTAAACACAGCTTGTCATGAAATGCTGCAAATCCAATTTGGTCAAGTCTCGGAAGTCACCGTAAGGGCTTTGGTCTTGAACCGGTACCTGGAAACCCGAGGGACGACCTGGCTAGGGCCGAACCCCAGCTGGCCATGGCCCTCCATGATGGGGTCCCCGTCATCATAGACATGGCCGACCACGACTCCGCAGGCGTTGCACTTGATCATGGTCCGGTTCCGGTGGATCCCCCAGTAGTTGAGCGACTCGAAAAAGGGCCGGATCTTGTCCTCCTTCTCGAATCGGAGCTTGCTCGGGTCCACCCGGGCGAACGAGAGGCTCTTCTTGTTCCCGGCGTCGAAGTAGTAGTCCGCCGGGAACAGGTCCACGCTGTTCAGGCTCAGGTTTGCTCCGCACGTTTTGCAACTGTATATGGACGCCATAAAGAGAACTTTTTCTATGTGTTGCGATTGTGTGCGAGCGAGCGCAGATATATGGAGAGTTTATGTATACTATGGAGGAAATCTTGAAGCTTGGAATATTCAAAGCCGCGTGCGCAATATTCCGAGATTAGGTGCAAGGCGAGTCAATTCAATTCTAGAAGCTGAAGCAAGTAAGCAATCTTGTTTTCTTTCAATCCTGCAATGTCTATCTCTTTACCTCTTACCTTCTTGCAAATTCTGTTGCTGTGTATATAAGCGGTAGGAGATCATCTTTCCTTCTGGCAAATTCTGTTGCAGGGTATATGAGCGGTTGGAGACCCAATTCTTAAAAGCTAGCCAATAGAGATTGAAACCTCCCTTCTTATACCACATAATGGAATTCATTGACTTTTCAAATTCAGAATTCAGAATCGATCGGGGATATCATATGGATCGCTTTCAGCTGAAAGCTTCAACGTTTAGCTTCACAACTCATATCCTCTCCCCAAATGGCAACTGCGGATTTGTTCTGCCTTAAACATCAACCTCGGAGCAGACAGGCTGGTGAGAAGTCGTCAAATTATAGACCGATCCTCTATCAATCGAGAAATTCGCGCTCTCCTCTATCTAGATCGGGGCCTCTGAAACCCTAATTGGCGTAGAATGGTGAAATTTTGCCAATGAAGCCGGCCAATAAAGGTTGCACGGGTTTCAGCACCAACACGCTGAAGCTCATCCTGAAATCAGCCTCCATCTTCCTCTCTCAGAAGCCTCCCGCCGTGGAGGCCTCGCAATCGCGCAGATGCCTAACCAGAAGAGTCTCGCTCGGGGTGGCAACTCCGCCAAGGAAGAGCCCAAGGAATTCGGAATTCGAGTCCGAATCAGAGCCCGATTCTCCTAGGGTTTCGTGCGTAGGCCAGATTGAGATCGGCAGCGGGAAAAGGAGGAAGAAGAAGAGAACGGAGAAGGTGAAGAGAAAGAAGATAGCTGCTGATGAAGAAGAAGAAGAAGATCGGGAAATGCAGAGATTGATGTGGGAGAAGAATGAAAGAAAGATGAGGAGGAGGAGGACGATGGAGATCCAACAATATGCAACGGAGGATGGCGCCCAAGGGTCGAGTTCCGGGATTGAAACGGCGCCGTATTTGAAGCAGATGAAGCGGTTCTCTAGTGGCCGCGGTTCATTGTCCCGTTTTGAGTGCAACTAACTATTTGTGACAAGATTCCACCCAAAAAAAAAACTATTTGTGACAAGAAAAGAAAATACGTAGTGCTAGTAGAATTGTTAGTGTGAAGTTGATGGTGATCCTTGTAATTATAAATATCGTGGCGTGGTGTGGTGTGATCTCTACGTTGGGATTTTGGCACAATACAAAATCAAATGTTTTCCACTTGCACCCTAGGAAAGAGCAAACAATCAACCATGTGTCTTTTAAGGTGTATGTAGACGCTCGAGCCCACATAGTTGGCTTTTAATTTCCCACTTGGTTTTCATTTTCTTTCCGAGCTTCCTGCTGAAACTTGTATGTTTTTGTTGGAGAACTCTCAAGGTCGGACTTTCTCTCGTCTTACTAGGGCTTATTAGTCTTTCCCTCCGCTAGGGCTTCACCCTTTTTTCGATTAAAAAGACATTCGAGCCCAAATCAAAAAAAGTCTCAATCTCATAATTTGATGACATTAAATATCAATACGTATTAGTTAAACTAATAAACAGGTTTCCCACCATGTTTGAAATTCACCTGGAAAAATCGAAGTTGGTGAGTTTTTGGAAGAAAAAAAAATGGCGAAAAGGGGCGTTTTTGGCAAGTAAAGAAAAGTTGGGTGGATTTTTGCAAACTTGGGATGAAGGAATTTATCACTCGGCAATTTTATATTAGTGAGCCGAGATGCTGTAGCAGTAGTGTCCAGTAAAGAAACAGCCACCGATGTCGAGTCTGAGGGTAGCGCTCTCAGCCCCTCGACGGCCGAGCATTTCCTCTATCCTCCCTCTCTCCTTCCCCTCTTCTCCTTCTTCCCTTTCCCCCAATCTCTTCACATCCACACTCTCCAGAAAAACCACCATTATTTCCTCCTCCTCCTCTTCCTACCGATATCAATACGCAGACAAGGAGGAGACAGAAGAAGACGACGACGAAGAAGACGACTTGGAAGAGCCCGCAATTGGCGATTGTTTGGTGTTCGAAGACGGAATTTTCGACGACCCGTTCCTCAAGCAAGACGAAGAGGAGGAGGAGGACGCCCAATTGAGCATTCAGTTCCACAAGACGAAGAAGAAGATAACGCAGAAGCGGGCCCCGGAGGTGGAGCCTGAGAACCTGGTTCCGGAAGAGTGGCAGAGGGCCGTCGATGAGATCAACATCACCAAGAAGGAGAGGCGGAAGATTGCTCAGGAGTTCGAGTACGGCCAGAAGCTTGACAGGAAGAAGAAGGCCGCTCTCCCGTTGAGGGTTAATTTGGAGGAGTACTTGAAGTTTAGGGACGAGAAGCTCTCTCAGGTCAAGCCCCTCGTTCTTCAGAACCCTAATGAGTTTGGAGTTGGGGGATTTCGCAGGAGGCGGATTGCGGAGGATTCTGGCTCCAGGTTGGAGCCTAAGAACCCTAGATGGGCTGTTTATGGTCGGAGCTTGGAGGATATTAGCGACTTCTTTAATGCCGGCAATTATCAGCCTGCTGATACTGAATCCACTTCTCAAGGTGAGTTTTGCTACTCAATCTCAATTGCATATATGAAAGGTTGATGATTGAGTAGTGATTGGTGTTATTTGATCAAGAAAAACTTGAACAATGGCTTCTATGACAGTGCTAGACAAAGTTAGGAGCTCTGAGAGCTCGAAGAACTCAGTCACGGATAGCTTAGGATCAGTAGAGGCTTAGAATTACCGATCGAAGAACCTAAACGTAGATATGGTGTGATCGATTGAATGGAAAGGGAGAGATTTAAGAGATAGGGAAGATGTTGATTTCATTGATTGCCCCTCAGTACGTTTACAAAAGACCCTAAATAGTGCTAGCTAGGTTTTTCCCATATGGGGAACTTACATGTGAACCGCGTTCTACAAACACGGATGTGAACCGGACTTTAGGGAGTTTAAACGCTAAACCGAAACAAACAACTACAATTACTAAAGGTGGCCTGATTGGGTTTTGCCCTGTAACATGTGTGGCTTCTGGATCATGAGGGGATGTGTAGATCAAAGATTAACAGAAGCTGTGATGTTTGATCACAGATTTTGGTTATTGCCTTCTACATGTTTACAAGTGATCTGTCTCAATGGTACTTTCAAGATGTTCATTGAGAGTTGGTGACTTGTATCAAAAATAAACCGCAAGATAGTTCATCAAACCAAGTTGAGCCGAAGTTCTAGTTTAATGCCTCTGAACTGGGGTTTGCACATTACCGTATTGTTAACTTATGCCAGCATTCCCATAGCCTAGTTATGTATGACCAAGTACAAATAGAGGATCATGTTGCTCATTAACTGAGTTATGGTAGTGTGTAGTTGCATTGTTACATGTCCACCTAGTGATGGCTCTTATGATCCTAAATGAACCTTGGAGGGTATTTTGCTCAAATTTCTTCTTTGATATGGGAACAAATGCATCTAGTACCCATCTACAGCAACCTAGCAATTCACATCCGAGCACCCCACGTCACTGGGCACTTTTCTATTATGCATGTAATAAGAATGACTGCTCTTGTCTGTAGAGAGAAATGCAGCAGAAGCTTCCGTTTTTTTGCTTTTAAAAACTGTTATGAAATCATGGTCTGATAATGTAAGTGAATCGATAATCATATTATTATTATTTAAATATTGGCATGCATAATGATCTTCAGACATTTTTTTCTAGTGCTTGCTGGGCCTTCAATTTATATAGTTGAAGAGACTAGTGGCAGTTTCCAATTCCATATCTAATCTGCATTAGGATTAATGCACTTATATCTACGATATATTCACTAGATCTAATATGACTGTCCTTGGAAACAGGCCAGCGTAAGTTGTTCACAACAGAGGAGAAGGCCCTGTTGCATGCAAAGATACCTAACCTCGCAGCTGCTACATCTGTAAGCTCGTTTTTCTCCTTCTTGTTGACAGTTCTGTAGTGCTTAGGGCTCATCTGGTAACAATACCGAAGAAAACAGATATAGGGCATCATATGGATATTTTAAAGTATGAGATATCAGGCCCTTAATAGTAGGAGACTAGGAGAGTATGGGTAATATTCTCGATGTACCTATGTTTTGGGAGATATTAATATCAAACGGATGTCCATATCAGACCATACCAAACACCTACTATGGGTATGAGTCTTGATGTGGATACCACCACCAATTATGGGCATGAGTCTTGATATGGATACCAAACAGCCTCTCAGTACCTTTTATGATCACATACCAATTGGTATAATTTCTTTATATTAATTAATGACCCCACAAATTTTCAGGGAAAGTGGATTCCTCTGCATACGTTGGCTGCATCTGGAGAGTTTTATCTTGCTACCACACTGTTAAAACACGATGTAGCTATCAATGGTGTAGATAATGTATGTATTACTAGTTAACTTACATTGTGGCTTGTAAAAACTTTGTGCCTCACATGGTCATCCAGTCTAATATGGTTGTTTGCTGGGCACGGTATATATTATCCGTTCTCTCTCCTTTTTTTCCAGGATGGTTTAACTGCACTCCACAAAGCAATCATCTGCAAGAAGCATGCTATAACAAACTTTCTGTTGAGAGAATCAGCAAATCCATTTGTTCGTGATAAGGTAGGAAATTGGATTTGCATCCAAATTCTCTTCAAAAAAAGGAATTACATGATTTTTGTTTGCAGACTAGCTAACTCGCCCTTGGTAATAACAGGATGGAGCAACATTGATGCATTATGCTGTCAGAACTGCATCAAGTAGTGCTATCAAAACTCTTTTGCTCTACAATGTCGACATCAATCTTCAGGATAATGTATGAGAGCTACTTTTTCTGTTGCTTTTTCGTTTCAATTTTTTCTTTGTTTTTTTATTACCTATACACTGAAACCATCTTTCTTCTCGGTATTCCAAAGGATGGGTGGAGTCCTTTGCATCTGGCTGTTCAAGGAAAGAGAACAGATGTAGTGAGGCTTCTATTAATAAAAGGAGCAGATAAAACCCTAAAAAATAAGGTTCATCTCTTACATTTTATTTAAGATTACTTGCCATCTAGTTGTGGTTTACAGGGTTTAGGACTGATGGCTTACCTTTGTTGTCAGGATGGTTTAACTCCATTGGAGCTGTGCCTCTATTTGGGTCAAAATACAAGGACTTATGAACTCATCAAGCTCTTAAAGCAGCTCCCACGGCCACGCAGTGCATTGTATTGACAAAGTGCCCTAGTTTTCGAGCTTATCCTCTGTGTGTACATACATATGGGATGAAGGGCTGACACATTCTAAATTATGAGAAGAAATATTAGTGATTCCTATGTGAATATATTTTGCTGAATAGGCGTCTTGTAATTATGGATCTTGAATGAAAATTTTGCCTTCTACTATACATTCATTCTATGCTTAGGCGTTTTGGAGGATCTAAAACGGATTAATCCATCAATGATTCAATCCAATATAATAGATCAATGGTTCAGACAGATGGAAAACACACACTTTGGAAAAGGGGGCGATTTTGTGTAAGGGGCGATAAGGTGCGGGTTATTTTCTGAAATTTCCCAATTTGTAAGGCTTTTTGTAAAAGCAGAATCGCAGAAGATAGAAAGTGAAATACACTTTACCTCTTCGCTGAGTTCTCTCGCTACACTTGTTGCAATCCAACGTAGATCACCTACTCTTTTCCACCCACGGCAACGAATCACCTACTTCCTTTATCCATCTCATTCTTCCCATCTCTTTTCCAAATCCAGATCCTGATTGTGGCCTTGCCTGAGGATGTTTGGATCTCAGCTTCTTCATGCCCGTTATACCGTTTCCGGGTTCGAATCAGTTGCGGGCCACCCTAGTTCGATCCATCGGATCCCGAATTCACCAGCTGATAGTTCCTGTAAATTCCCCTATCGATCATTATCAACTTCATTATCGACGTTGATGAATAATTGTTATAAGCTCAAACCGATCATCATTACTTGCCGACATTCTCATGGAAGCTTCCGCCCCCAATCGCACTACGACCACGGCCACGAGTATCTCGAAGCATCTCTTCTAATCTCAGGTATTCCTTTTTCTTCTTCTTTCTTTGGATTTTTATTCTTCTTGTTGATATTAGGCTAGGTTTTTTACATTGCCAGATTTGGTTGACCTAATCTTTCTGGTGTATTTAGCTAAGCTAAGAACTATGTGAAATTTGACCTAAATTCCGCCAATTAGCAGAAGGGGGACAAAAACTCGCTTATTTGATCAGCAACATTGTGTTCCATGTCTGAAAATTGAATGTCATTTGCTACGGTTTAGTTCTAGATCTATGTGAACAAGCTGATGCTGTTTTTACTGATCTCGTAGGAGCTGCATTTGGTCGTTGTACTTTCTGCTCTTATTCAGCTGGTGTGAGGAAGAAGTATGTGAATTCTGAATAATAAATCCGCTCAAAATGGTTACTTTTTTTAAGCGAACTTTCAAATGGATATGCTCAACCTTTCCTAGTTCTAGAACTTGCATATATTGATTTAATTATGATGCTTTCTCTTTATATGACCTTATAAATGCTAGTCAAACAAACCCAAAATCCTTTTGAATTCCTACTTATCTATATCGCCGAGTGGTGGTTTTCATGTACTGAATAGAGGGAAATTGCTGTGTATGGGCTGTTTGTGACTGTCAATGGGTGAGTTAAGGGTAGGAATCTGATCATTAGTTTGTGGCGGAGTCTGTCTATAGTTATGAAGGGGCAGCCTAAGTATGTAATTATCTATAAAGAACACCACTTCTTTCATATAAGCTGATACTTTTCTTCTCTTTCCAGCTTGATCCAAATCAAGCCTTAGATAACAGAATTTGATTCGGGAATCATCTATTACATTCCTTTGATACTCGGGATAATCTAGGGTTTGTTTCATAAGATACTACTTGAAATCTCAGTTGATACTCTAGAACTAAGAGCATAAGTATGCAGATGCTGTAATGCAATGAAGTCTAGTCCTAGATAATTAGTATAATGAGAAGAATGGATCTGGCTATGAATGCTAATCAAATGATTGGAGAAAACATGAAAAAGTTATACATTCGTTTAGACACTTGGACCAACCTTTACTCTCATCTCAAGTGTGCTCACTTTGTATTGATTTGGGGGAGCTAAATATTGTGCAGATTTTTTTTTGTAAGGCTTCTGTTCGTTTTACCAATGAAATCTGTATTACTGCTAGTATTTTCCCTAACCGAAGTATTTGTTGTTGCAGAAACTGCAAGGCACTACAGCCTTCGCAAGCGAGGGTTTCAAGAAGACGTGAACAGGAAGCCATCTGATCCTTACCTTCCATTATCTCTTCGGGCCAAAGATTTTAGTGCTGATTCCAGGTCACTAGGGCTGGAATTTCTTCGTCTTTTTCAGAGCCCAACAATTTTTCTCAAGATGTCTTGTGAGGGGGACTTCGTGCTTCCAATTGTTGTAGGTTTGTGAATCTGTATTCATGATATATTGTTCCTTTGTCAAGATGATAATTTCTGCAATATGTTATTCTAGTAACATTAATTAAATTATATTATTCTCAATGTAGTGGTGGATATTTGTTGAAATAGTAAATGTGCAAATTTTTCAGGGGAATTTGCTGTCGAAAAGCTTATAGATTCTTTGCAGGAACAAAATCATTCGGTAATCTACTGCTACACTGCATTCATTTTAATTTGCATTTTTCTCAACCACGTATTCTATTGGTATTTATCTTAGTCTGCTAATTTGCAGGACTGCCCAAATCAATTCCAGTTTGTAGGAAATTTTGTCTCTGGACTGGGCTATCAAGTGAGAACCTAATTTTTTCAGCCATTTATATCCCAACAATTATTCATATCTTACAATATTAAAGATGTCTTATTATGTTTTAATTCTATCTCTCATGTTATTTGTGAATTTATGTGCACTGGTAGCATATCAGAAAGAGATAGGGTGATAAGCTTACCTATGAAAAGTGTATAGATATGAGGGAAATTCCGGAGATGACATTCATTCTTACCTTAAGAATAGATATTGTGTTGTGCTTGCATCTTACAACACATTTAATTGCCCATATCAAAGGATCAATGAATTATGATTCCCTTATTCTATACTTGTTTTCATTTTCTTTCATCTTACTATAATGCCAGGTGAAAATGGTAAAAATTACAGAAAGGGTGGCCAATACATATTATGCCAGAATTTACTTCAGCAAGGTACCCTATCTTCTTACTGGACTGTTAATTGAGTTTATTATGAGGTATTCAGAGCAGATGTTTTACACAGTAAGTATTATCTTCAAAGATCTTTTTATTACTAATTGCTTATGATCCACAGGTTGGGGCAAAAGAAAGTTTTAGTATTGATGCACGTCCATCAGATGCCATAAATCTGGCTACAAGATGCAAGGTACAAAAATGTGGTCTTGACCAACTTCTATTTATGCATGGTATCTGAGCAAAAAAGAAAACATATGCATGGTTTTAGGTCGCTCAAACTTTTAAGTGTATCTGTCTAGAATTTTTGAAGTGTTGAAGGTTGTATGGATTATAATTATGAAATAGTTACAGCTATGTAGGCTAGATGGATCCTGCAGGTTACAGGTTTATCATTTTAGACTTTTACTTCAATGTGTTTCAACTTTCTTCCTCCCACATATAATGGTTACTGGTTTTATTTATGACTGCTTCCTGTATTAATGACATGATCTTGTTTTTGCATATTTCATCTCTTTGAGGCTACTAGCTATGATGTTACTTCTTATCCCTACATATTTGGTTAAAGAGGATTTTTTGGTCCTATACTTACCAAAGAAGAAGAGTTTTCATATAGGCACCCATATTTGTAAATAAACAAGTATTCTTGACCGATGCCATCAGAATCTCTTATAGGACAGGACGAGTACATGAGGCAAAATCTTGTTATGATGTCATATTAGACAGGTATTTCCCTAGTACTAATTGACGCTTTGCTTTTAGTTTGGTTGATTCATCGCGCAACTATGATTTGTGCCCTTGACTTCTGCAGTGCTACAGAGGGGCGAGACTTGCTATCAGAGGAACTTGATGTTGTGAATAACATGAACCTGGCTGTCAAAGACGAAAGATACTTGGATGCTGGTATACCTTGTGCAGAAATGTCCAGTCACAGCTTAAATTATTAGAAAATTTTGATTTTGAAAATGATTTTTCATTACAAAATACTGTTAACCTTTTCTGATCACCTCTTTCCTCTATTTCAGTACTACCGACTTTAATAAGAAAGGATTGTCATGTTGGCCCTAAAATCTTGTTAGGAAATGTCTATCATTTTAGAATTTTAGATAATGATTTATTGGTGAGTTGCAATTTTTGCTATTAGAAAATGTAAATATTGACTATTTTGATAAAAATTCTCTTTCCACATTGGCTAAAATGGAGCTGGGTACTTAATCATGTATAAACTTAAAGAAAAATTTAGTCGTGTTCAATAGCTGTTCCAAAACCTTAAAGGCTAAAAATGGCAATAAAAAATGAACAGAAGGAGTATTTCAAACTGCAAAACACAAGTTATTTTTGTGATATCTATTTCATGAGGTTATTCATTTGAAATTTTGATGCTGACATTTGAAAATTCCTCCAATGCAGCCATGTGGATGGACAAACTCATGAAGCTTCGGAAAACTGGATCCGAGCATTAACATATACCAGAGGTATATTTGCCTTATTACCTTGACTTATGATTATCCTTCTCATGAGAAGTTTTTGAGTCAGCATCTTACACTGTCCCATCCGAGGTGACCTGAATTTGAAATGTTCTGTAGTCTAAGCTTTGTGAAAAGCAAAGCCTTCACATGCTGAAACTCCATATCTGTCATTTATAATTTTTGATAAGCGGATGCATAATAGTCAAATATTGATAATGTTATCCTCTTGTAAGTCATTCCATCCCATTTGCTTTTTTGGTGGTTGCAGTATTCAAACTTCTGAAGCTTGCTTTAAATCAGCCGTGGAGTCAAAACACGGCCCAAGATAAGTTCATCTTCCACAGGTATCTTCTAACAGGCGCGTGCATTTCATGACATGAAACCTTGGATAAGGCTGGCGTAAGCCCATGGTGTATATATGTGAGTAAATATCGTAAATATAGCGAGAGTTTTCATAAACATGAAATCCAAACCTACCTTATTTTCTAGGGGAAATCTTACACCTGGTCACATGTATATATTATATGCCACCAATACAATGTCCTTCTAATATGTTGATGGATGGATTCTGCATAACTTTTAGTGAGCTATCTTCACATTCCACTTGATCTAGTGTCAGGGTAAAGGTTGAATTAGTGTCTGCTTCGCATCCGTGTTATCTGCATGCTTGACCAAATCAAGATTTTTAATTTCTTTTCGGTTTTATCAATGTGTGGAACACGAATTTGTGTACATTTGACTAAAAATTTGTAGATGAACTGAAGGACCTAAATATTTGAACCTAAAGGGCTGGGGTGAGCCCTCACTGCTCAGCTAAAGAACAAGTATGAAATATCAGACGTGTTGATCTTTCAGAGCTTCCTCCTGTATTGGGAATTTTTAGTAGGTAGGTTTTTATACGGTTTAGGTAATTTTTTCAACTTGTACTAAAGAATAATTTGAATACTCGACAATTGTTTTAACCCTGTTATTCCATACACACACCGCTACGTAGTATCGCAACCAAACTTACCCTGTCCAAATGAAAAGGTGACGAGTGTTATCCCTATCAGGAAGGAACTAATTCAGAGATACTCCGTAATTATTTTTATTGTCGGTTTTAGTTACTCCATGACCCGGTCTCATCATGAGACAAATTGTAGGATGGTCACCCCGGCCACAAATTGTAATATATGTTAGATCTCCACACATTGTAGTGGTGGCTTGGATTGACAAGATTTGTACGTAATACTATATGTTAAAGATACCACACCATTTTCTAAGGTCTAGTATCATAATATTAATTCTTGTGGATTATATCATCCTCCACTCCCGGGTAGGATATTATTATCGAGTAGTTGGTTTCTCCTTATAAGTTTCACGTCATCATATGCATACGCAATATCGTAGTCTGCGGGCACAACTAGTTGACTTGGGAAAGCTACATTTAACTACTTTCAATAAAACTTGTTTAAAAAAGAAAAATTCCACTTTTTCAGTCTCGGGCGTAAATTATAAGAATATAGCTTTAACAAATTGAACTATTTTAATAAAAACAGCGATACAGTATGATATAGAGTTTAGGAGTTGAGACATGTCTTAATAATAATTATTTTTAATTTTTGTTTTAGTATATAGTTATTATTATAATTAGTATTAATCCCGTGTCTTGAAGGCACAAATTTGATTTAGTTAAAATTTTATATAAAGTTTTTCAAAAGAATAATTTGATATAAAATCTTGTATTAATGGTTTATTTCTTATGAGATTTATTTTAATGATATATAACTAAATAAATAAAAATATATTTATTGAAAATTATAAAGAGTGAATTTTTATTACGCGTACAATTTTGGATTGTTTTTTTTTTTGGTTAGATTTATTATGTGTGCAATTTAATTTAGGGTCTACAATGAAATTTCAACCAGTTAAACAAATTAAGTTATTTTAATAAAGATGGTTGATGCGGTCTAATGAGAAATCGACACATATCATGCAAAATACTATTATTTTTAACATCCGCTTTAGTATATAACTAGTAGATGACCCATACCTTGTACGGGGGTGTTATTTATTAATATATTTACTACTTTGTGTATGAATTTAATATAACAATTAAAAATATTATCATATGTATACTTTGCTTTAAAACAATGCTTATTTTTTGGATAATAAAATGACATAACTCTTATATATCTTCATATATATATCTAAAATTTTATCTATATATTTACTATTTATACATACATAAAATATATTTAAATAATTAAGTTAAAATAAAAACTTGGATTAATATATTATAATATTAAAGATATAGATTATATTAATAAGTTAAATAGAAAACCAAAATATCTCGTATATAAGTAATTTTTTTTTTGTAAAAATAGTTAAATAATAAATATGTAAATATGTGATGAAAAATGTTAGCGAATTATTATCTTACTTAAAAAATCTATCTTTTTTTTCTAAAGCGTAATCAATATGCAATATTAGCAATATATATGGTAAATATCACATCTACTTTTTTATTGATATTTTAGTATGATATGATAGTAAAAATTTATTTAATATATTATATTAGTAGAATGAATATTTGTCTTAAATATAGTAATAGAGTTTGCTACCATTGATTGTTTTAAAAAAATACCATAATAAAGTTATGAAAAAATAGTTTAAAGTTAATATGATATTTAATTAAATGGGTAAAATTATGATGAAAAAATATCTTTTAAATAAAAGGTTTATGATAGATCTATGTATTAATTAAAGTGTATAATGATAAGATAGAGATTCATATATTTGGATAGAATTATTAAATTAAACAACTCAAATTCTAAGATAGAACTAATATCTTAATTAAGCATGTATAAGATTATGATAAAATCAAAATTTAATCAGATAGATTTTTTTTAAAGTGGGTGATGTGGCGCAATATGGTGACGGAATTTGCTTCCGCTTTAGTATATAGTACAGTAATAGATAGATAGATTATGAATGTGAATTGCGATGATATAATTACAAATTTACAAGGACGATGGTAACATATACTGTAGATTTTTGTTATTCAATTCCGCCCCATGTACCACGGATTCACGGACATGGTCTCTCAAAAAATGATTTTAACTCCGTCATTTACCCGAAAAGAAGAAAACAGAGCAATGCCAAAGTGTAACAATCTTGCCACGTCATGCGGTCCCCACTCCACTTATAACTCGGTGGTATCTCTTCTCTTTCTCTCTCTGCATCTTCCCAAGTACTGTATCAAGTATGTACTGCTATTACACTATCCACCCCACCACACCCCTTATTTGTACTCCCCATGATCCAATCCCACCAATTTACTTTATTTGATTCTTTCTCTTCTCTCTCTCCCTCCATCTCTCGCCTGAATCTTCTCCTCTATAGAATTCCACCGATTTCGGACTCGGAGCGGTCTGATTTGAACAAGCGGCGATTTGATTTTGATTTTGGAAGTGGTGATAGTTGTTTTGTGGTCGTGGAGCCCCGTTGTTAATGGCGATAGATGACGATACGGAAAGTTGCAGTAGCAGAGCTATGGAGATGGCGCCGAGGAAGCCGAGGCATGTCAAGAAGGCGGAGGTCTTTAACGACGTTCTTCTCAGGCTCCAGCGCTCCGATTGTGAACAGGCTAGGCTTCCCGGATTCGACGATCAGCTCTGGTTTCACTTCCTTCGTCTTCCGGACAGGTTGATTTTCTTCTCTTCCCCCGCTTTGTGCGGATTCTTCCTTTCTGGATCCTGTGAGGTCTGTTTCGCCTGACATGTTTGTTTGTGGTGCAGATATGCGGTGGATATGAACGTGGAGAGGGCAGATGATGTGCTCTATCACATGAGGCTGTTGCATCGAGCCAAGGATCCTGCTAATAGACCTGCTCTCGATGTTCGTCTTTTCCAGGTAAAAGCCTGTTCTACATAAACGCGCTTCTGTGATTTCAGACTTTGAAACTGCTCGAATTCTTGTAATGAAACCCTTCCCTTTGAGGTGTCAAGATCCTGCATCCACGCTGAATAGTAAGGTCAAAAGGTTTCTATCAATAAAGTTTGGTTCACTTGTAGTTTGTAGCTTTGGTCTATTAGTGGTAGCAAATTAGTGATTGGATATGCCAGTAATCTATATGCACTGGAGGATCCACAACTTGTTGGCTGTCAATCGCTTTTGGAGTATTGAGTAGATATATTTTTTCGTTGTACATTTCATATGTTTTTTTCTTATTGCTTCTCTTGGAACTGGGAGATGATGTCTCTATGGGTTGAGGTGAGAAAAAACCTATTTGAATAAGTCTAGTGCTGTTTAGTTCAAGCTATCTAAGATATCCTTTACTCATTTGCTTTGTTTCCTGTGATTTAGCATTTCATTGGCTCCATTTACTGATTCATCTAAATGTTCCATTGTCTGGCTCTGGCTGAAAACCAAATCTAAGGACAGAGTAAAAGTTGTTACACTAGGTATTTATTATTTGCATGTAATTAGTGTTATGGAATCTGATATCTGAGCTTATATGGAATGTAGGCTGTATGTGTTGTGGGCGAGGATTCGTTGCTAGTTGTTTCTGTTTAAAGCCATGTATGATATTGTTGCTAGTTCTAGCTTGACGCACCTCTATGTTCCATGTAATGCAGATTATTTGTATGTTATAATATTTCTCCCCTTAATTATGCAGGTCAATACCAATTCAAAAGAGCAGGCAGATGAATCAGTACATTCACATGCTTCAAAGTATGATGCCGTTTGAAGTTTCATCCACCCCAAGTCGGGATATTATTCTGGCTTCATATTGCAACTGTATTGAGGATTTCATATGTTTTTGGACATTAATTTTTCCCTAGGACAAATAATTTTTCATTTTGTAGGTGATAATTTTCTGCCCGAGGAAAGTAAAATTTTTGCTTTTCATGATAAAAGTCATAAAATTCCCACCTTTACTTAACTACTCCAGGAGAAGGTCTCAAATAAATTCAGAGTAGAGATTGGAAGATGCGTTATACCTTGTTTGGATCGCATGGATAATGACATTATCCATGCAATCTAAACAGGCCCTTGAGTGGTTTATGACCAGTTTAACAACTTTTTTTTTTGACAAATAATTGCCTCTCGTTTTTATATTCATTACATTTATGCAATGCCAGCCCCTGCGCTCCTGTAAATTTTGGTTCATCCCAACATCATGAAGTCTTTCCCCATCAACTCGGTAGATATGATGTTGAAGATAGAGATAGTGTAGTGAATTCTGCTGAAAATATCGAAAGGTGAGAATCTAGATGTTCACTTTTTGCTTGGAGTTATAGCTCTCTGTGTCAAACTAGAATATTTTATATTAGCTTCCCCATAATTGAGTCTATAGACCTTATAACTAATGCCTGATTACTCTTTGAAATTGTTAGGCCTATGCATGAAATCACCTGTTCAACAGTTGACAGGCCAAAACTCCTTAGCCAGGTGATTGGCTACTTCTTGGGTACCTTTAATAATGTGAATATGATATAATTTTATTAGTGCATTGCACTTCTTAGTGTGTAGTGCTGATCTGGTCGTTGCTTCTTCTTTTTTTTTTCTATTTTTTGTTAAATCTTTGGATTTCTCTAAATGAATAAATTTTAAAAAAATTTCAAATGAGCTTCTTCTACATAAAAGCCAATAAAAGGCAATAATTTTAAGGAAAGATGCACATGTTCCTTGTACTTATGCTAGATTTATGTTCCCTCTTGGAGACAATTCCATGTTGCGTTTGAGTTGGACTAAGAATATGTGAACACTTCTTACTTGATCAAAGTATGATGTATATCGTAGCTTTCATTATTAAATATTGTGGGTTGCAGATTGAAGTAGTCCTATTTTGAACACCCTGAAATAGACATCCACTAGGAGAATATATCCCTTCATGGTTCCATTCCCTTGCTGCATTTTTATCACTTTACAATTATGTTTCTTTTCCTTTGATCTATTCTTGTCTTTGTTATAGTATTGAACTAGATTTTCAAATATATTGGATCCACTTAGCAATTTCCTTTGATAAATTATGTGGGAGTGATGTACCTATCTTATAAGTTATAAGATTAATGTCTAAGTAGATTTATTGCATTATAATTAGTTCTAAACATCTCATCACCTATCACAGGATAACTTCGTCTGTTGCTTCTTTTCAGCTTACTTTCTTACTTTCTGAGATGGGGCTGAACATCCAAGAAGCTCACGCCTTCTCCACCAGTGATGGATTTTCTTTAGATGTCTTTGTTGTTGAGGGCTGGTGTGATGAGGTAAGTCATGCTATCTTCCATGCTTATCAACTAGCTAACATTCATTTATTTATTTTGACATGGATTGATGCAATATTCATAAGTAGTGGCTCTCAATTGCACCCATGAATATAGCCACTGTCCAGATTTTTCTAAGTCCATCACTGCCTGCTAACTTTTGCACATTGTCTCATTTGCTTCCCCAACCTCTGAATAGAGAATCTTCGTCATATTAAGAAATTCAAACACTAGTTAATGAAACTTATTTTTCCTGAATAAGAAGTGTTCATGGTTGACAGAGGTGGATTCTAGAGAGGGACAGGGGTGAAATGGTGTTGAGGCACAAAGATTGTAACCATTTCATCAGTTACATATGTCTTGTAAGATGCATGTCATTTTGCATTATTTGCAAATAAAAACACTTCATTTTTGAATGAGAATGTAAGTCTTACTGAAGGGTGTTGAGGCACAAAGAATGTTAAGTCTTACTGAATGATGAGGTTTCACATACTGTGGTCCATCTCTTTGAATGAGAATATGACTTTATTAGCTTTTCACTTTTTCTTGACAGCATAAGAAATAAAACTTTATAATAAAAATGAGAGAGCAAGCTGTTGAGCATCATGTTGGTTGGATTGAAAATTACTTCCACTAGACAATGCAATATTCTTTCCTTAAGGCAGTTAAAACAGTTAGCTAACAAAGGCCAGGTAATACGTGCGTTTTGATCATGTTTGATATTGTCTTATATTGCATTGCTTGTTAAATTTTTAATTATTAATGTACAAGATAATACAGTATCAAGCGTGATCCAAATGCCCCTAAGATTTGGAAAGAAATCACAGAAAAATCTTTTCACTACAAATTTATGTGAAAATGTGTAAGCACACTAATTTACATACCAGGGAAGTTGCTAGAAGGTGAGGTTCTAAAACTGCCTGGATGTGTCTTTAAGAAAATTTCATGGGCAAGCACATTTCCGTCATTAGCTTATTATGATTACGTTCCTAATGTTCTGAAACACCCATATTGACCTTTAGGCTTGCATTTTCTGATCATCCATAGCAGTCATTTTCCTTTTCTATGGCTTTAGGTTTTTTCCTTTCTATTTTTCCCGTTATTGTGTGATTTTCACAAATTTTATTATGTTTCTCAGGAATTCAAGCTTAAGTGTTTGCTGGAAAAGGGGATGGGTTGTTCCAAGGTGATTTTGTTTCATTGTTTCATATTTTTTGTACCATCTTCTGCTTGTAAACTGGCTTGATTTATGCACCATGCTTGATCATGCCCTAAATTTCTTATATCAAATTGCATTAGTTAATCAGGAACAGTAGGCTGGCCGCTAGGAAGAACAGTTTGTTGACATGCTTGAAAAACATGTTTCTGGACAGTTTTTGTCTACATTTGTCATAGAAATAGCACTTGTAAAGATGTTTTGACTCTTACTGAATTGGTTGAAATGACCTACTATGCATAGGACAATTTCATTCCCTAACATTTGTGATGTCAAGTAAGAGAAGTTGAAAAAAAAATGTGAGTAGGTTTCTAGGGTGAAGTGCCAGTTTGCTGACTTTACTGGAAGCAAGTGTATTTATTAAGTTTATAAAAATTTATCTGTATGTAAGAAAAGAAGTCCACAACACTTTTTTGTTTGGAGAACTTGACAGTTAGTAGAATCTTCCCCCTCCCTGTCTTTATTACCATGTTGGGTACCTGTTGTATGCATTAATGACATTAGTTCCTTGCAGATACCTTCTCAATTAGAAGGACATTCCTCTCCTCCTATGTGTGAGCACTTGCAGACAAGACCTCCATGTTTGTCCGGTATTGTAGAAATGTCTACATCCAAGAGTTTTGGGTTTGATATTGATTACAGTCTTCTGGAATTTGAAAAGCAAGTGGCATCAGGATCATCTGGTGATCTGTAAGTAGTGCTTTAAAATGATTATACTTGTTCTGATTGAACATTTGATTGAAGTTGCTAACTGAGATGGATTTTTCAGATTCAAAGGCTGTTACAATGGCCGGGAAGTAGCAATCAAAGTACTGAAGCCTGAACTTCTAAATACGGAGTTATGCAAGGAATTCTACCAGGAAGTCAACATCACGAGGTTCCTTCTTTCCCTTTTTTCCTCAGTTTGAAAATGTTCTTCCAGAATGTTAGCGATTAAACAAGTTGCTTTAAAGCTGATGTCTTTTCTTTCAATAGTATTTTCCAAATGAAATGACTATCACCTATAAATTGCATCACATGAGTATCAATATTAACCCAATAACAATGCACTTCAAATGAATTCCCCGTTGGATTTTTTTATATTTTGTCAACTTGTAGTCCAATGACCATTAAATTTCTATATCTAGATCGAATTGCAACCTACTATGTCTCACTAATTTGCTTATTGCTGTCTCTTGTTGTTATCCTCGTAAAAAAATAGAGAATCAGTAAAATTGGACGTGTATGTGCCTGAGGCTCTGAGTGCATTCTTTTCTAAAGCCCGAGCACAAAACTTGGGTTTGGTGCCTATCCTCAATGATAAAGTAGAATCGTTCTCATGCGACAGCTTTACTCATGCTTCATTTGTTGAATTCTTATGAATTCTTGTAGGAAAGTTCAGCACAAGAATGTTGTGCAATTCATAGGTGCATGTACACAGCCTCCGAACCTGTGCATTGTGACTGGTAAAGTTGGGAGGAACATCTAATATATGTGTGATTGAATATATAAATTTAGAAGCCTGTGTAGTACTCATACAATATAAAAACTTTTGATGTTGTACATACTTTTCATCCTGCTGTATTCATAATTGCTCAAGAAGTTTCTCGCCACTTGTGATTTTAGATTTTAGAAGCTTTGGCTTCTGGTCGTTGCTTTTGCCATAAGTCATGTCTGTGAAATCAAGAACCAATAAACTTTTCTTCCAAATTGAAGTGACAAATTATCCTATTGTTAGCTATCATTGACTGGTTTTTGGAAGTCAGAAAATGACGTTTTATGCTGATCATACTGGAAGAGTATGATTTTCTAATAGATTGTTTCTTTTCTTTCAGAGTTCATGTCTAAAGGAAATTTGTACGAGTTCATGCATAAACAAAAGAGTGTTTTCAAACTTCCTTCCCTTCTTAAAACAGCTATAGATGTTTCAAGGGGGATGGAATATTTGCATAGGAATGATATAATTCACAGGGATCTGAAAACTGCCAACTTATTGATGGATAACATCGGGGTAAGAGGCTATGATTTGTAGTCTTCTGCATACTGATTACCTATATCTTTTGCTGAATGTGAATGGCATAGCCCAAATACATGTATCCTGCTCCTGCATGAAATAAAATTCTTTTGGCACTTTCTCCAAGCTCGCATATTTTTAGACTCAACCCTCTCCCTGGCAAACACATTTACAACAAAACATTCTCTCCTTTCGTGATAAAACATAAGTACTCATCCAATTAAGAATGTTTTTCTTAGCTCGAATATAAGAATATTTTAAATTTTGAAAACTGTTTTTATTATTTTAGTTTAATTTAAGTAGTTGGATTTTAGAGGTGTAGTCTTTTCACCCCATGTCCTACAGGTGTAGAGTAATATGAAAGTTTTAAACATCATGATACTTATACAGATATTAGTAGAAAGCTATCAGGGTGAATTATTCCTTAAAATTTTACTATTCTGATGTGGTAAACTTAAACCTTTTCTTGGTGACAACATTCCTCAGTTATTTTTAAAAGCAAATTTTAAGGAGATGATATTTATTTTGATTGTATGTTGCCTCTAATTGTCCATTTCCCTATCACATGCCCTTCCTTGCCCGTGGAAAAAAAAAAAGAGAATATTCTAACCATTGAGCAAAATAGAATTTCGTCAACCAATATTTCTCTGTTTTTTTTTTCTATTCTACTGTACTTGTTAGTGGAGCGTTCCATATTCTGCATGTAGCTCGTGGATTCTATGTTCTGAGTATCTGCTGTAGAGAATTGATTCTCTGTCTAGTGCCAAGCTCTGTGTACATTGAGCACTTTTATTGAAAATATCCACGATATGAATACTAGGCTGTTAAAAGTTTCTGCTTGATTTTCAGTGTTTTTTCTTGTTGAGAAATTATGCTCAAAATTCTTCTAATCTAGGAATTGATTCTGTACATCAACAGGTTGTTAAGGTGGCCGATTTCGGAATTGCTAGAGTACAAACTCAATCAGGAGTGATGACTGCTGAAACAGGAACCTACCGATGGATGGCTCCTGAGGCATATCTCTTTTATATATTCAGTTGAATCTTATCTTCACCATTCATTCTCTCTTTTTAATGAAAAAAAGATCTTCTCTTTTATTCATTTTCTTCCTATTATCAATATAATTTTCTTCACCATTCATTCAAGCTGACAGCGTAGATTAAACATGTTTGTTTTGCCTTGTAATATATGTATGTTCATGTTTCCATAGAATTTGGATCAATTAATTCCTTGCAAATGCTTGAGTTATTAGGAGAAGTCATCAGTGCTCTTATGTAATAGCTCTGTCATATACATTTTCCTCTCTAAGCTAGCACATGGACAGCAAACACGGGTTACCACTCATTGGACTCTTCACCTCTAGATTTGAAACTTGAGAGCACAAGGCTTGTTTGTCCTAACCTTATGTCCCCATTTAACTATGCAGTATCCATAGGAGTTCTATATTTTTCCTATTTCTGGTGTTAATAACAGAAATGCATGTGACCTTGTTGCTCAAAGTAATCTCCAATAATGTAGAAAAACTCTTAATCTTCCGTATTCTACTCTTCTAATGAGGGTGCTTCCGTATTCTACTCTGATTTCTTGCTATTCTCCAGTTCTTGGCTGCTTTCTGAAAACTTTGTAGCTTGAAGTATGAGGTTTATTTCGGTATTTCTAAATGGTGGTGGTATGCCGAATATAAACAGTCTTTAAATCTGTATGTCACCTTTGAAGACAGAAAAAATATTTACTAGTCGGGGTTTAGCATAAAGAATATCATCATCATTGTCTCGATTTGCAGAACCTAGGTGGATAGATCCGAAAATTCAGTTTTCCACTAACGTAAATTTTCAGTACTTTGCTTGCTGTTGTTTTCTTTCTATTTTGATTGCTTCTTTTTAAGTAAATTTTTGAATATCCCTGTTAGTGGACTCCTTTGAGTTTGATAATTTTTTCTTTATCTTGCCTGATGTTGAATATGCGTATTGAAGGTCATTGAGCACAAACCATATGACTGCAAGGCTGATGTTTTCAGTTTCGGAATTGTGTTATGGGAGCTTCTCACTGGAGAAGTAAGTAACCTTACTGCCCAATTTCGTATTAAAGGGGTGAAATGGTGTATATTCTTAATTTCTCAAGCTAATCTATCCGTTCTCTGACATGCTAGCTTCCATACTCGTTGTTGAGCCCATTACAAGCTGCGATAGGAGTTGTGCAAAAGGTTTACCTCTTCCTTACTTCTTCTGTCATGAATAATTATTTCATAAATGGTCTTCAACAATTTGTGACGAAAGAGAAACTACTAAATACGAAGTTGTATATCCAGGGATTGCGACCTGTGATTCCTAGGCATGCTCATCCCAAACTTGTACACCTGATAGAGAGATGTTGGCACCAAGATCCTTATATTCGACCCAACTTCTCTGAAATCATTAACATCCTCGAAGAAATAGCCAACGAGCATCTCTCTTCTTACATGTAGGCTTTTATGTGGAATAGTGTAGGGCACTTTGTGAGTTTTGGCCAAATGCTTATCGTATTTGCATCTGTTGGTGTGTGTGTGTGTAGTAATTCGCTGTTGTTTTAGCTTGTAGTTTAGCTTGTAGACTAATTAGCTTGTATGATATGGTAGGCTAATCTGATCATGGTTGCAAGACAGTATTAAAAGTTTCTCAATGCTGGCATGTATGTAAAATATTGTAATGGTTGGTTTTATATTATTTATCCTCCCTGTGCTTTGTGAGCTACTATAACATGTATAATTAGCTCAAGTTTGCTTGCACTTGCTTCCCAAAATAGTAGTGTGTATTGCGTTGTTTACTGTTATAGAATATAGGAAGAAAGTGCCAGAAGCTGTCAGAATTTATTGCATTATAGCTGTGTCATTTATGAAGTTGCTGTATCTCATTGGAATGTGATGTCGAAGTGTAAATGCTAGAAGCAGTCCAGGGTTTGTAGAGCTGTGTTCTTGGTATCCATCAATGTTCAAAATCAAGGTAAGAAGAATACAATACATACCAACATGAACAGATAATAATCCTTGAACTCCTAAGCAAGTAGAAAGAATTTATTCACAGTGCTCCGGATATCTCCTAGTCAGCTGCCGGGATGATGTTTTTGGTCACAGCTGAATTGGTGGGAGATCACTCATGGGTTAGGAGCTGCCTGGCCCGAACTCGAGCCTGCAAGCGGACAAGAGCGTGCATGCACCGCAAGGCTACCCACGCCTGCTTCCTAACGCACACACCGCGAACCACGGCCTGCAGCTTCACAAGGCTCCTCAGTGCTCTGAATGCCCTCCTCGCCTGCCCAATAGCATAACATATCTCATGTCCTTAAATATGATCATCATGCAGTCTTGGAATCTAGTCCACACATTGATCAACTGAAGACAGTACAAGCATACAATCATCATCTCATCATAATGAAGAGTAAAAGAAGAGAAGAAACATACGAGGTGACCCCTGAAGGCAGATTGGACTCTGATGGCGGCGTCTGTCCTGTCTTCTTCAGAAGGCCCCAACTCCTCCTCCTTCTCCGGCTCTTCTGACTCTACCTTCTCGTCATCAGACGACACAGCCGGAGCAGCGGCTGCATGATCCGCCCCTGAAACTACGTCCGGCGCGGTGTTGACTTCGACGCCATCCTTCTTGGGATCGACGCAGCTGGTGCGGTTATCCTCATCGGGGCTGCTGGTGATGCTGGTGTTGTTGTGGATGATGATGATGTTCTTCTTGGTGTGAGGGGACTTTGTTCTTAAAAACTTCTTCTTCACTATACTGAACCACCCCGCCATTATTTCCTCCTACGTACTCAGCTTTCTTGATCTTTCTTCGATCTTCTTGTGCATATATACGTAGTTGTGTAATGATGTTTGTTTGTTTTTTGGGTTTAACTTGAAAAGAAGTTCAATATTTGGCGTGTTATGTCCCCATATATGTTTGGAGAAGAATTCAGCTTCAAGGCTAAATGTGCGCAGCATGTCAGTCACTCAAGTCTGCACAACGTGGAGGGATCAATTATTAACGATCGTTACTTTGATTCTTTGATAAATTGCAGGCGACCACCCTTTATTTACAGTAGCGAATTTTTCTCTTACGCACTCGCCCACTCCTTTTTTAATACGGAGTATTACACAAAAAACATTTTTAATATTACACAAAAACCACCTTATAATTACATCCGTGAAAATTCATTACACAATTTTGTTTTTGTTAAATTAGCCTCCAACTATTTCCCGGGACGGTACTAGGCAGCGGATCGGAGACTAAATATATAAAATACAAATTTTTTGTTGAGCGAGGTCACGAAAGCAATTAGGATTGTCAATTAGGTGGGTTGGGACGGGTTTGAACCCGATCGTTTTGTGGTTCACCGGTTTGGGTCAATTGGAATTTAAGTCAAATCTGAATATTTTTTGACGTGGAGAAGTTTGTCCACCTTACTCATTTGCATCCAAAGGACTTTTTAAGTGTAGATCGTTTATTAATGCCTCAAGAATTCAAATCATTTTTAAGTGATTTTAGAAGGGGTGCACGATTCTCTATTGTGAACGACCTCGGAAGTCTTGCAAATAAGATGAAAGAAACTGCAAAAGATAATCTTCTTCCCTTGGTCTACCACCTTGTTGAGTTAGCTTTACAGTTACCAGTTGCCGCAACATCAATTGAGAGAGTATTTAATAGGAATGAAATATGTGAAGAACGATTTGAGAAACAAAATGGGAGATGAATGGCTCAACGACAGTTTATTGGTGTTTATCCAGAGGGAAATCTTTGTAACTATTGAAAACGAATTTAATATTAACATTATATGCTATTTTGCTATTTAAACTATCTTGAGTTAATTGATTTTTTTAGTATGTCGGTCTAAAGTCCGCCTCCATTGAATCGATTATAATGATGTTGTTGATCCGCTTTTTAAAGTTTCCTGAAGCATTTATGCCAGATACAGTAATCATAGGTGCTCTACAAACTATCATAATATAATCTTAATCCTATACATATTCAATTAAAATATTAATTCTAGAAATCTCAATATTAGTTCTCAATCTTATTATTAATATATAATCTTAATATATTATTAGTTCTTAATCTCAATATTAGTTCTATCATTGTATAATCTTAATCTTATACAGATTCAACTAGTATTAGTTCTATTCTAGATTTTGAGTTGTTTGATTAATAATTATATCCTAACTAGTTCAAACCCCGTACTATGTACGGGTAATGTAAATATAAAACCGAATTAATCAATTTGATATCGAATTTTGATACGAATACGCTTTTAACTCGGGAATTTATAATCCAAATCCGATAGACCAAAGTCCGAACCTATTGACCTATATATATACTTTTATTCATACAATTTTAATTCTAAAATAGTTCTATTCAAATTTATATTAATAATGAATATAATATTGACACATGTGAAAAAATTTCACTATTCTTCAAGATTCAATAATGACAAAAATGTATACTAATTAATAAGAAAAAATTGTAAGGAATATAAAAGAAAATCACTTCAATTTCCTTATTCGTATAAGGAAATATAATTGAGTAAGATATTAAGTATACATAAGGAAATTGGATAAGATATCAAGAAGATATATAAGTTATTTTTTGAAAATCAATGCAAAAATAAAATCATTATTTTATTCAGGGTTGATGATGTGGCGCAAATTTTAACAAAGACTTGGGTTCCGCTTTATACTGTATTATAGTAGATATACAAATGTCGGTCTTATCATTATAACCTTTTAATTAATAAATAGATCTAGCATAAGTTCATAACCCTTTTATTTGAAATTTATTTATTTACTTAAGTCATAATATATAAATCATAATCACATCATTTTTACCCATTTAACTAAATAGAGTAGTATACTACTGTAAGTTATTTTTCATAATTTTATTTTAATATTTCTTTAAAAATCATCAACGGTAGCTAGAGCTATCAAAACCTAACCCGACCCGAAAAATCGACTCGAACCGACGTGAAATTTTTGGGTTGAAACCCGACCCGAATAGTAGAGAGCAAATTAAGGAAAGAACCGGATTCGATTAACCCGAATCCGATTGGGTTGAAACCTGAACCCGACTCGATGTTTTTATATATATGTAGAGTAAATATATTTTCTTATAAATATTATAACATATTTTATTATAAAAACTATTATAAATAAAATATTTTTATAAAAATCTATTAAAAATAATATTTTGTTATTAAATATTATCATTTAATTATAATATGATTTTAATAATTATTAAAAATTCATATTCTTGACCTGTTAGGTCGACCCGAACCCGCATAACAACATGTCAAGGCCCAACCCGATGGACCCGAATCCGAATCAACTTGACCCGACCCGTTTGAAACCTCTAACAGTAGCAAATACTACCACTATATTTATGCTACACCTTCTTTCTATTAAAATAATATATTAAATATATTTTACTATCGTATCATAGTGAAAATCCAATAAAAAAATTTAATAAAAAATTAAATGATATATTTTTACTAAATATATTTGTAACATTAGATATTTATTATTTAATTAATCTTTCATAGCATAATTACGCATATGTAAGATAATTTTATCTATTAAATATTCGTTATATTTCTACTATCATACAGAACTAGGCAATTTCATTTAAATGTCAATAACTTATATCAATTTTGAATACAATTTAATAATGGATCACGACATTCTTCCTGCTTATTTAAATATATATTTATATACAGTAATATATAAAATAAATAATTAAATAAATAGCATCCGGGTCATACTATTTGTGTGAACTTGGTGGTAAATTCTCACTGAATTCTGTAGTAGGGTAGGGATTCTGCTTATATTTGTGTGATGGTTGGAAGGAATTTTCGTTTTTAGGGTTGAGATTGGATGATGTTAAAATACTTCGACGAATGATTTCAGAGGAACAAAACTAAAAGCATCGACTCCCTCGACAAACATGGCGCAATGGAGCGCTCTTCCGGGCGACATCTTATCCTCCATCTCCAAAATTCTCAACTCCGACATCGCTGTCCTCCGTCTCCGATCAGTTTGCTCCTCCTGGCGGTCTTCTCTCCCGCCGCCCGCTCGGAAGAAGCCTTTTTCCTTTCCAGTGAGAGTGCCCCCGCCTTGCTCCCCTTCCGACTGCTCCGGCTACTTTGTCGTCAACCAGAACACTCTCTACCGTCTCTCGCCCCCGGAATCCGGTGCTAGGGCTGCCGATTCTTCCCATGGTTGGCTGTTCAAGGTTTCGGAGACGAGCCCTAACTCTTTCTCTCTCCTCGTCCCACTCACCACTGAAAAGATCAAATACCCTCCGGGAACCGTTTCCAAGCATCTGAACCTTCTTCACTACCGGATTTCTGAGATTTGCAAGTCCTACAGTCTTCATTTTGTGAACACTGATGACGGTGATGAGTCCCCCGAGCAGTCCTACGTCCTCAGGAAGGTAACTGTTCTATGGAATTATGTGGTGGACTGCGATTTCGTTGTTTTGAGTTTACGACACGGCGGGAGCATGGGCTACTGGAAGCCCGGGGATGACAAGTGGACTCCTGTTAATGCCAGGGGGTATTCCTTTCATGATGTGATTCTCTTTGAGGGGAAACTTTATGCCATTGATATTACAGGAGTGCTCGTTTGCTTTGATTCCATGTTAAATCTGACTGTGGTTGCTTCATCTGTGGGCTATCTTTCGACCCAGCGGAATTACCTTGTTCAGTATAAGTCGGATTTGTACGCCGTCTGCAAGGTGTCTAGTCCAGAGCCCGAGTTTTACTTTGATTATACAGAGGAATGGCCTGGTGTGGATATGAATACTATCAATGCTCCACTCAAATTGACCATATTCAAGAAGAAGGGTGGTGATTGGGATTACGTGGGATGTTTGGGTGACATGGTCTGGTTCTTGGGCGATGATGTATCCTTTTCTGTTTCTGCATTGGACTTTGGAGGGTTCAAAGGCAATTGTGTGTTTCTGACAGATGAGTGTTTCTATGATGATAGCGTGGGTAGTGTTTATGGTGAGGATTCAGGTGTCTATGATTTGGATAATCGAAGCATCAAGGCATTGGTCCATGCTCAAGATTTTGCAAAAATATTTTGGCCTCCTCCAACTTGGCTGCCTTGTGCAAGTTCTTTGGGTATTGATTCTTCATTCCTGATACGTCCTTATGCTCCTGTGTTTTCACTCTGTAGGAAAGACTGTTTCCTTGCAATTCTGTTCAGTTTGTATTTCCTGATGGCCTTTTGCTCTTTGTGAATTTTATAGTATTTACTACGTATTTAGGAGGGAATGATATACATATACTTTACCTTTATTGCACAACTGACTAAATGAGATCTATTACGAAGATGCTCCCTCCCTCGCTCTCCCTCTCCCTCTCCCTCCCCCTCTCCCTCTCTGCACCAGATTAAGGACCCTGTAGAAAACTCGTAAATGCTAGCACCAGTGTAGTGTCTGTCTACTAGTTACTTTTCTTTCATAACTTAAACTCCTATGGTATATAAGCTGTAATTATAAGCATTGGCTTAGATTTCTCACTTAATATGTTCAAGTAGTTGATCATTTATGACTTTCTGCATGCAGGTGATGAGTCTGTGAATGATCTTGAGTCCTTCAAACTCCAAACACTAGAGGTGCAAATTCTTTTCTAGTTTCTTTGGCTTTACTTTTTGCTGATGGATTGTCAAAAAAGGAGTTTGTTTATAGATTAAGGAAGTTCTCACGTCGAATATGGTGAAGAATCTCAAACTAGGAAATATAATCTAGAGTTTTGATTTTGGATGGATTCTTCTGTGGAAACTCATGTGGTAGGTCTGTTTTTAGATTAACCTTTGTCTTATCTTTGGATTTCATGTTCAATAAAACAACTATTTGAGTTACTTAGCTGGCTATTAAGTGGGACTTTTTTTCTTTCGTAATGTATAAATAGTTTTAGATCTGTCTTGAACTTGTAGAAAGACAATATCCTGCGTGCTTTGCTTCATTCTCATGTTTAATATTGAATAAAATCTTCTAGTGTACTATTTAAGCCAATATCGTACATCTAACATGCAAATTTATTGATTTAGATAAAACAGGACCGTCTTGTTGATTCATATAATATAATGCAAGTTAGCTCTAAAGTATAATTTAATCAATTTACATGTTAGGGTTTAAGATTCTTAAATTTTAACATTCTCACTAAATTCTTTGATAGTGTAGATTGTGTGGTTGATTGGGGCTTACATATCTGTTTTTTCTGAAAGTAATTTGCATATTTAGGATACTAATTCAATTTACATGGCACAGTGGAGTGCTCTTCCCAGTGACTTCTTATCCTCCTTATCCAAATATCTGAATTCCGACATCGGCATCCTCCGTCTTCGATCCGTCTGCTCCTCTTGGCGGTCTTCTCTGCCACCTGCTCGAAAGCCTTTGTCCTTTCCAATTAAAGTGCCCCTACTTTCCTCCCCTTCAGACTGTAATGGATACTTTGTCGTGAACCAGAATACAGTCTACCGACTCTCACCCCCGGATTCTGGTTCCTGTGCCGGCAATTCTTCGGACGGTTGGCTGTTCAAGGTTTCAGAGGCGAGCCCTAATTCTTTTTCTCTTCTTGTCCCACTGTCCACTGAAAAGATCAAATATCCTCATGGTACCTTTTCAAAGCATCTGAATCTTCTCAACTACCGTATTTCAGAGATCTGCAAGTCTTATAGTCTTAATTTTGTGAATATTGATGAGTCCTCTGAGCAATACCAACCCTACATTGTCAGGAAGGTAATTGTTCTCTGGAATTATGTTGTGGATTGTGATTTTGTTGTATTGATTTTGCGATATGGTGGGGGCATGGATTACTGGAAGCTCGGGGATGAGAAATGGACTCCAGTTAATGCCAAGAGGTATTCCTTCCATGATGTAATCATGTTTCAGGGGACATGCTATGCAATTGATATTAGAGGAGTGCTCGTTTCTTTAGATTCCATGTTAAAAGTGACAGTGGTTGCGTCATCTGTTGGTTATGTTCCAACCCAGCAAAATTACCTTGTTGAATATAAGTCGGATTTGTATGTGGTCTGCAAGATCTCTAGTCCAGAGCCTGAGTTCTACTATGATTACGAAGAGGAATGGCCCTGTATGGATGCAAGTACTATGGATATTCCAGTGAAATTGACCATTTTCAAGAAGAAGGGTACTGATTGGGATTATGTAGGGGATTTGGGTGACATGGTATTGTTCTTGGGTGATGATGTTTCGTTTGTGGTTTCTAGATTGGATTTTGGAGGTTTCAAAGGAAATTGTGTGTTTCTGACAGATGAGTGTTTCTATGATGATAGTGTGGGTAGTGTCTTTGGTGAGGATTCAGGTGTCTATGATTTGGATAATCGAAGCATCAAGGCATTGGTCCAGGCTCAAGATTTTGCAAAAATATTTTGGCCTCCACCGAATTGGCTGCCTTGTGCAAGTTCTTCAGGTATTGATTCTTGTTAGACTTATGTTCTTGTATTATAACTCTGCAGAAAATGCTATGACTTCTTACAGTTCTGTTCGAGTTAGTAGTTTCTGATGCTCATTTGATATTTGTGAAGTGTGTTTGTATTTTGGAGTTATAATATACTTGTATAAATGTATATGCCAAGATTTATGTCAAAGTGCTTATTTGGATATTAAGGTTTAGCAATGCAGTAGTTTTGTATAAATGACTAAATGAGAATTATTGTGAAGATTCACTGGGTTAAAAACCTCTAGAAAACTCTGCACATGCTAGCATCTGGTTACTGTTTGGGCCCTAGTAACTGCTCTTTCATCACTTGTATGTTATATCAGCTGTAAATTTATGTTTTGTTTATTGCAAGATTTCTCACCCAATATGCTGAAGTTGTTGCTTGACATTTTTATAAGTTACTATGTGCAGGTGATGAGTTGGTGGATGCTCTTGAGCCTTTCAAACTCCAAATTCGAGAGGCGCAAGTTCTTTTCTAATCCCTTTGGCTTTACCATTTGCTGATGGCATGTCAAAAATCGAGTTTGTTTTTATAGGTAAAGTTCTTACACCAAATAAGCAGTCTCAACTCTCAACCCAGGATTTTGATTTTGGATGAATTCTGTGCAAACTTTAGTGCTGATTTTTGTTGAACTTTGCTTCTTTTGGCTTCAACTTTCAATCAAATGACTACTTGATGAACTGAGCTGGCTATTAAATAGGTATTGTTTTTCTTCCATTGACATGTCTATGTTGAGCGAGTAGAAAAGCCAATTTGGCTTGTTTGAGATTAAAATGAAATCTCCTTTAGTAATAGGAAAGGCAAATCACGCTTCTGAAGTGTAATCCATTTCCATAATAGTTGCTTTAAGCTGTTAAAATCTGGGTTAAATTTTTTTTTTGAAATGTTAAGACTAGCCCCTTGTCTGAAGTGAGCAAATCATCTTTTTGATGCGCTCACTCCACTGAAGAACAATGTCGATTTGTATTGCTGTGCAGTGTGGATTTACCACAAAAATACAGTCAAGGTGTGTTAAAGCTATGAACATACGAGGAAAGATGAGCATCTAAATAACTCTTCTGTACACGTAGAGCACTATACACATGCAGCCTGGCTTGCTTTCTATATATCTGATGATTGATTCGATTACAGTCCATCGCCCTTCTCCTCGTTGCAATCATTAGAAATCCTTTCAACTCAATCACAACAATCCTATCTACCCTCTCAATACAGTTAGTCGGACGGTGGTCTGCATTGTTGGATTATCAATACTGAGTTATTCGTCCCGCAATCCGACGAGGCCAAGAGATCTCCCACCGTCCCTAGCTCTGGGCACTCTTCCCAGTCACTCACCCCGGTCGTAATAGGCGCACTTTGTCGTCCTCTGCCGACTATGAAGAGTTGGTATACATCTACTAGCTCTCGTAGCGCCATTGCTGTTTCCGCCCCGTTCTTCACATGCTTCTCTACATATCCTGATTGACCCGAGGTCACATGCCTAGCCAAACATGAACAAAGATTTATGAGCAATTCATTGTAGAAACATTCTAAACAAGCTAACTTGTGAATAGGTAAAGGTGTAATCCAAATGCACCCTGAGTGTCGGATACCTATTATAGAACTCCTCCAAGTAGGCATTATCGGCCTCATCCTCGACCCCGCGACTCGGCATTGCCATTAAAACCTCCTTATCATGCTTCAATGACACGTTGATTCGTTCATGGCTCTCGCTATTGTTTTGAAAGAACCGAATCACGGTTAGGTTGACATGAACTTGCATCCCGATCCTTCTACTAAATGAGAGCGCCTCCCGATCATCGGGCCCGCCAAAGAACAGGACGGCAATGTGCTGCATTGATTGAGAGTTCCCAAATAGGCCCCTATCGACAAGGATCCCGACTGCACAAGGAGCTTGCCTGAGCACCCTTTGGTTTGTGGTCCTAAGCCCATCTTTCCCGATCTCCATCTTTCCATCTATTCGTTGGTGCTTGTGGAAAGGCAAGATCAAGATCGATGCCCGCACTTCTTCAGCACTGTTGCAAACATCATCGCAGATTCTCGTCATAGGCGAAACCGCCTTGAATTGGCTGATGAAGATCCCGGTCTCAGATACGAAGCCGTCAACAATGTCACTGATCTCGAGCGCCTCATCTCCTCCATATGTCTCATCGTCGCTCAACTCGTCATCCTCCATTTGATGATACATCTTGCTTGAAGCCCTCTTCTTCGGGAGGAGCTCGATTAGGTGCATCAAGTAGGCCGTCACGGGTAACTGTCGGGACCAACCGAGGCCCCCGATTAGTCTAATCATGGTTGGAACCGAGCGAGGATTGTGGACACAAGATAGTACTCGTAGCTCACTCTCTGGGGCTCGAAACTCGAGTGGTATCGGGTGATACCCGAACACTTTGTTGTTTTTCCATACTAATACAGCTACTGTAATGCCTGACAACAAGGTGTTTAGAAGAATCGTCACCAGCATTATGTTGTAGAATCCGTCGCTCCAATCCTGCATTTATCCATTCATTCAGTCAATGGTATCCTCATCATCGATCTTAGGTAACAAATTAACCTCTAACCCAACAAAACCAAACACCAAGGACTTACAGCGGTGAGTTTGGCCCTGCCAATGATGAGCATGTCATAATGGCCTTTCAAGCTGAGCAACAAAGAAAGAGCTACCGCCTTTGTCGAAGAGATATTGAGCCGGCTACAAACCGAAAATGTACCTAAAAGCTTGCCAACGATACTCAAAAGCAAGATGAGAAAAATGCCGATGAAATCCTTCAAGTTCCAGAGCAGCTTAAGATTGGCCTGGAAGCCAATGTAGCCGAAGTAAATGGGGAGCACGAAAGTGTTGACGGCATAAGAAAGCTTGCTCATGAGCGTCCTGGTCGTCCTCCCTTGTCTGGGAAACGTGACTCCGAGGAGAAACGAAGAGAGGATGCTGTTCTCACCCATGATCTCTGTGAGGCCGGCAGTGAAGACGACAACAATGAAGACGGACCCGAACTGGGCGTTCTTCATGTACCTCCGGTTCTTGTTATGCCACCCGTTCAGCCAACCGGCCAAGTACCTCATGAAGACGCTCACAGCGGCGATCACAAAGAAGGAACTGAACCAACTCGCTATGCTGTAGCCTCCTGGGGTGCCCGTCTTTCGTATGACTGCTCCAAGGATCAAGCAGACCACGTCTGTCATCAAGGAAGAGCACATGGCCAGGCGGCCGAAGTGGGAGCTCCCCAGGTTGAGCTCGGCGGCGAACCGGACCACGAGAGGGGAGGCGGAGTTGGCCATGGCTAGCATCAGGACGAACACGAACGTGGGGAATCTTTCTCCCTTGTGGGTGCCCTGCTGTGTCTTGACGTAGAATCTGAAGAATGGGTACGAGATGGCCCCTGCAAAGGTGAAGCAGATGAGGGTGCCGACCGAGGCGATGAGGAAGATGCTGCGTAGGTTGCGTCGCAGGAACAGGAGGTCGAGTTGGAGGCCGATGAGGAACATGATCACGATTCGTCCGAAGAAGGCCATCACCTCGTAGTAGTCGGCTGCTGAGGATTGGAAGAAGTAGAGCTCCACCACTCGGATCCGGGATAGGAAGGAATGCCCTAACAGCATGCCTGCCTGTTTCAAATCAAAATCCAAATCACCCGACGTACATACATTATGAGAATTGATTGATTAGTAATGTACGTTAAAATAGGTGCATAAATAGATATGAAGCTCAACTTACAAAGAGTTGGGCGATGGGAGTAGGCTGGCGAAGGGGCTTGAGAAGGATTTGCAGAAAATGAGAGACTGAGAGAATGAAAGAGGCTTGAAGCCCCATTGACAATAGAGGATTGAACAAATCATCCCCACACAGGAATTTCTGTGTTGCATCCATTATATATGTATGCACGTAGGTATATTTCTTCTTCTTCTTCTTCTGTTATTGGTTTTCTCTGTTTCTTACTAGCTAGCTACGTGATCATGAAGATCGAGCCACATACAAAAACCAAGCCTACTTTTTTTAGGGGTCCAATAAGGGAGCAGCTGGTATAACAATGGTGGGTTGGGAGAAGGAAAGCGGAAGGGGGAAGAAATATTTTGAGGAAAATAAATGAAAATACCCCTTCTTCTTCTCCTTATTCTCTCTGACCCCTTTATGTTTTGTTGGATTTGGTTGGGCATTCAAATGGTGGAGGGGCAAAATGGAGACGAAGAGAGACTTTGTGGTTTTACGTAGGCTTTCTTTTCTTCCCCCCTAGATTTTGCGGAGGCTTCATCCCTCTCTGCAAGCCCTCCTTTTCTGATGGAAGCCCTTTGTTCCCGGATTTTGCCTTGTTTTTTCAGCCCCTGCCTCTGTAATTTACTATTTGTTTGGTTTCCCCAAATCAACAAGTAGTTGCCAACTTTCCCCTCTTCTCTCCTCTTGACAAAAACAAAATTCGGAGGATGCTAAATATTTGTGACTACACTTGCATGGTGAGCTGTGATCACAAAATCGGCCAATTCATCTGGTAATAATTATTATTTCTACATCTAAAAAAACATAGACCTTTCATTATCAGACGTAAATACCCGTTATCTACTTCTAATATATATATATATATATATTAATAATAATAATAATAATAATTATTATTATTATTAACTAACTCATGTATGGTGTATGGATAGCTTGCAAGACAGACAAGGTTAAACCAACACAACAGAGACCTGAACTGAATCCAAACAAAAGGATGATTGATCTTTTGGACCACAATTTATGGAGCTTCCAAAAGTTTCAACCTTTTTCTTCTTTCAACAATGGGGGAAGAGAGAAGAAGTGGGATGATTTAAAAACCCCAAACAGGGAAGTCGGTATAGCTAACAGTCAGCGCATTTCAAACAAAGAAAAGATGGAAACTTTTGTGAGAGAGAGGGTGAGCGGGATGGGACCCACGTGTCTTGGCGAGCACCCAATACAGCCTTGAACAGTTGCCCACTTGCCCTGCCCCCTTTCTCTCTATCTATATCTCTCTCTATCTTATAGTCTATTAGCTTCTTCTTCGGCTTGATTTTGGTGCTTCTTCAATCCGACATTCAACAACCAAAATCAGTCTTCTCTGCTGACTATTAGGGCCCGTTTTGATGCCCGAATCCCCCCGATTCTTCGATGACGATGGCGGCCGGAGTTTGCCGTGACCTACGCGACCGATTGTTCGACCGATGCTTTCGCTTGTTCCCCTGCCTCTCCAATCCTGGTACTTGCAATCTCCCTCCTCCTCTTCTTCTTCTTCAAAAATCAAAAGGACCTGCCTTTGTTGACTGACTTGTCTCTCGTGCCAGCTCGGAGATCGTCCTTGTGTCTCAAGGTGGCGCTGGTCATTCTCCATCTCATCTACGCCGGCGTCCTCTTTCTTTTTGACTCCGATTTCATCCACTCTACCAAAACCCACCCCTGGTAATCAACCTTTATGTCTTCCAGGTCTTCAGTTTTTTTTTTTTTTTTTAATTCTCTACAATCACCCGCCTTTTGTTGCCTGGTTTGTACAACTTGGAACAAGGTTTGTATATTCTAGTACATTCTGTGGCTTTCAGCTGTTTTGAGACACTGTGATTCATGGATTACCTCAACTGATTAATCAGCTTCATGGTTTGACTTTTTTTTAATTTTACCTCAAGATGAATCTGTCAACTATGGTCATTGTCACTTTGGTCCTTGTTTTTCGTATAAATAACCGTTTTTTTGTATGCTGTTTTTTCTGTACCTTTCTGAGTTTGTGGCGTTCGTTTTGGTTCAAGGCCAGTATATGATATTGCATCTTTTGCTTAGGTACACTGCACTTTATGTGCTGCTGTTTGTGGCCACCTTAATTCAGTATTTCGTAACATCTGCTTCTTCTCCAGGGTAAACATCAGTTATTCATAAATGCACTCTTCTTTGATGTTATCCAACTTTTTCTTCAAGTAAATGTGATAGTGCTTGATGCCTGTGATTGCTGTACGTTTAGGTATGTTGTTGATGCAATGAGGGATTTCAATCAAAGAGATTCCCTGGCTAGAGCGGCTTCTGTAGCCTCAAAGTAAGTCTGTTGACAGATTGCATAATCTTTGATCAGATTGATTTTTTGTAAAATTATCCAAGGACTTCTATTTTATTCGTGTAGGGAGATTTTATGGGTTATATTTGATTCAATGTACTATCTTAGTTTTTACTTGTAATTAATTGTGTTTATCAAGTGAAGACAACCTGCCACAAGCAAAAACGGGGGTGTGGTAATCAATGTGGATGATAACCAGCTGAGAACAAGTCTCTTAGGAAGTGATACATCATCTTGGACAAAGCTGGTGTTGGAGCTATATTCTCCTGGATCTGTTTCTGGATCTTCTGCCAGGTGGGCTACTACAGAAATCACGATTTAAATTGAATTTTTTACTTCATTGATGTTGTTTCTATGGATCCGCCGTTGTAACCTCTTTCCTTTTGGAATGCTTCATCCATCAGGCAATGGACATGCACTTATTGCAATGTTGTACAGGTGTGCACTCCCGCTTGCCTTTTCTCTGAATATGTGGGTGCATTATATATGCCCTTTGTTTAGTTTTATGGTGCATGATGATTTTGTTAAAGGTGGAAAACAGTTTTTTTCCCCTTAAGACAGTGAGTTTGATAGGTTCATATATCTGTTAATTGATAAATTCAGTTGTCTTTTGACGTAGTTTATGAGAAACATGAACTTTTACATTTTACCTTGCAGAGCTAGAAAGAGCATCTTTTTCTTGTGTGGTTTCATTTATGTTTTTATCTGTGATGGATCTTTGTATCTTGACTGTTGTGAGGGTGCAGCTTTATCTTGAGATGATTGTTGTCTTTCAGTTGTACAATATTGAAATCTCAACCATGTCTATATTGTTTTGGGGATTTATTTGCAGCCTCCAAGAGCAAAGCATTGTCATGATTGTGATAAATGTGTCCTTCAGTTTGACCATCATTGTGTATGGCTTGGTACGTGCATAGGCCTGAGTAATCATTGTCGATTTTGGTGAGTGACAACTGAATAATATTTTGACATAATAATCGTTTCTTAGATTTAGCCTTGCGGGGTATTCTAAAATGTATAAATAATCCTTATTGATGCTGAAAATTGTATGTACCAAGTCTTTCAAGCATTTTTATGGAGGTGTTTATAGTTAAATCTGTTCCATGACAAGCTGGACCTATTCTTATAAGTTGTTGAAATCATGCAAACCACAGACTACAGCTTCTTTGTTCCTCTTTCTTTCTCTAGTGTCATCCAAGTGGGAATGACTTTCGTTTTGAATTATCATTGTAGGGGGTTCAATAAGAAAATTTAGATTGAATGTGCATGTACTTAATGTTACATAGATTGTGGAAAATAAAAGCAAGAGGATTCAAAAAACTCACAAAAAAATTGACTGTAGAAGCCAAACCTGAACCTACACGAGTATATTCAACAGTGCTTTCATCATTCTTGTTCATGCCATTGACAAATATTGCTATTCTAGCTGCCATTGTATATTCTTTCTTGTGTGATCCCTGATAGAAATAAAGCATGATACACAGATGGTGTCATTGTACGTCACAAATTAGAATGCCATCTATTAGTTTTTCTCTTTTCTTGCTAGATACTGCAATCACATTGACCTGACTACTTGAATATGCCTTGCAGGTGGTACATATGTGAAGAGACAGCATTGTGTCTCTGGACAGGCATTTTGTATATTTCATACCTAACGACCAATATATCAAGATCCTGGTACTCTCTTTGTCTTCTACGTGTGTGTTTATTTATCTCCTGTTCCATCACCGGCAAGTTAGAAAACAGACTTAGGGTCCTTGAAGAAATTCTCCGTGACTTTAAACAAAGTTTTAGATACAAAGGACAGAATTCTTAATATGGAGGAATTTTAAGAAATATATTTGCTTTCAAATTAAGAACTTTGTCCTTTCTATTCAGAGCTCGAAAGCATTCCTTAACAAGAAAAGAGTCTACGATATTGAGATGGAAGTGATCACAAAAAATCAAATGAGAATCAAGGATAGAGATTTCTACGTTCTGTTTTTGATCGCTGTATATTATCTAAAGTTCAACATCAGTTGCAGTCTTACTAGTGTGATTTTTATTTTCTTGAAACATTATTATTGTATTTTTATGGGTATTTATTTTGCACTGCATTCAAATTGAACTGTTAGGTGGATGGATGCAATCATGATAGTGTTGCTCATCACACTGTCAATTTCCATGATATTTCTAGCCCTTTTACTTCTTTTTCACAGGTAAAATTGTCGTCATTCCTCTGATTTTCTTTGTTGCAACAAGTGCTTATTAGCTTCCACGACAGTCAAGTTCTGACAATCTTTTTCTGCAGTTACATTGTGTTGACAAACCAAACTACGTACGAGCTAGTTAGGCGAAGACGCATTGGATACATGAGGTTTGTACTCAATATAACTTAGAGATACAGCTTGTTTTTCGGTTTTTGGGGTTGCTAATTGACCATCTTTTTTGACAGGGGAATACCGGAAAGAGTGTATCCATTCAGTGAAGGCATTTGCAGGAACGTGTACAACTTCTGCTGCGACTGGCGACAGGGTCACAGGCTGGAAAGATTGCCGACAGCTGAAGAAGTGGAGGTCAAGGCGAGACCGTACACTTGTTCTGATGTCATATGTTGTCGATGCTGTTGACGTTTTTGTACCTTGGTGGACTGCATCGCTGTATGTTTAACATTTCATTTAGTTGATTAGGGTAGTAGCTACATGTGCTAGAGAGAGCGAAAGTATTTAGAACTAGGGCATCGATATTTTCGAGTCGCCCAGTGAGTTTGGTTTCTTGCTAATTAAGCTATACTTGTGTCATTCCTTCAAAATGATCACACAGAGGTTATATTGTTGTGCACTGCAGCCCATGGATTTTGACGAGACATTCTTGAATTGATAGGTCTCGTTTCCAAAGTAAGAGGATTCCTTTTGTGGGAAAGCTCAAGTAACCCTTTTTGTCCTAATGCTATTATCTCTGGGTTGCGCTTTGGGCCGTTGGTGCGTGTATTTCAAGCGTTACTATTAGTTTAGCTGAGAAGTGTTGATGATTTTCATAAACAAAAGGTCAGAATAGTTAAATCCTTTTTTCCACGACATAAATACCTTCACACGAAAAGTGAAATAAAAATATGCATGTATTTGGCCTTATTTGAGAATCGAGGCCGGCATAAAGGCATGCATAGACCATGAAAACTCTCTCCATGAAGAAACCCGTCTCCATACCCCCCTCTCCTTACCCTTTGGTTATGAAATCCCTAACTCAGACCCCTTTTTACAACTAAATCAGAAAAATCTAGCCTCAATCTCCACCCAATCCCACCTCCCATGGATTCTCACTCGTCTGATTTTTGTCACCCTTCAAAGAAAACACAAAATCCCCAAAATCCGGGGCGAAATCCCTAATCGCATCGAGTCTCGGCGTGGCTCGAGTCGACGGTTCGAGATCTGGGTGGTGATGGTGCACATCCACCCATGGCCCTCTGAATTTTGTAATATGTTTTTGGAATAGTATTCTTGCCTACTCTGTCTATAAATTGAGAGTTGGGGCTGTTTTCCTCACTCTCTCTCATCTGCATACTGAATCTTCAAAAAAACCAAAAAAGTCCGTGTGCAGCAGCTCCTTTGATGGGGAGTTTGCTGAGTCTTTCAATAGAGAACAAGTCATCCAACAGGGAGAAAGGTAAAAGAACATATAGATTTGTCCTATCATCTGGAAAGATAAATTCAAGTGAGCACCATGAACCCTTCAACCCCAAACCATCTGAGAACAACATGCTATCATTGCTATGGCCGAGGAGGCTAAAAATTGCAGTGTTGGAGCCAACTTCAATGAGGCTGGCCCTTTTGGGACCAAAAAAGATAAAGGAAAATAAGATGAACAAAGACAACCTTATGATGAACAGCCTCCTGTTGAGGAGATTAATGAACAACCTCCTATTGAGGAGACCAATGAACAACCTCCTCTTGAGGAGATCAATAAACAACCTCATTTTACCCAATGTCAGTTCTATCAATGTGTTCTGTATGAAGTGAAACTGTATGATATCATGCTTGTTCCTGATCTTATCAAATCTAGTAATGTCGTTAACGATCGAAATTCGTTGGTTAACTTGATTCTGATGATTACAACTCTTTATTTGTGGACAAGGATCAAAAAATGGGGTTACCAAGAATCCCTGCTAAATTTAAGTCTAGTGTTAAAATGAGAATAAGCACTTGGAGGACCAAGCGCATCACGGTTGAGGAAACCAATTGTGATGAGGCCGCCTTGATCAAAGCCGGTTATACCGGCATAGAAAACGAAAAAGTATTCTCACTTGGAGGACCAAGCGCATCACGGTTGAGGAAACCAATTGTGATGAGGCCGCCTTGATCAAAGCCGGTTATACCGGCATAGAAAACGAAAAAGAAAGTGTATGCAATTCTGTTAACTTTTGTGCAAGTTGCTTTTTGATCAAATCCCTTCAAAATCAAATTTGACTCTTGTTATAATGTTGCTTGGATGTTCATAAGATTATAGTTGCCTCTTTGATGACAGCCTACTCCTTGAGTATTACCCTCCAATCAATCTGATTGGTTGATTTGCCGAGCTGCACTGATTTGTAGGATGGCTTGTGTTCCTCTCTGTATAAATTTTTGAAAAGTCGGAGTTTCGTTTGGAATTTTTTCGGACCGAGTTTGTCTAGGCCAGATCGCTTGGTGCTCAGAGACTTTTGAAGATCCTTCATCTCGGTGGAGGGAACGTCAGTTGTCCTTTCGCACACCCCAGGATGGGTCGACTTGATGCCGGCGGCACTGTTTTAGTGTTTTACTCACCCCGATTCCAAACTCCCTCCACTCCTTCTTTTTGAAAATTTGTCCTTCCATTCGTCCATCTTTTGTGTATAAATGGTTCATTGGAGTTGGACGCCTTTCGCAAGTAATTACTCATCTGTCTTGCCTGATAATTAATACAGCACTAATATAGTACTGCAGTAGTACTCCGTAGTATTGTATTAATTTAACTAATCTTGGTTATTGAGAATTCTTGGGCAGCAAATGATTAGTGTGGGGAAACAAGAGACAAGGGGGACAACTCTGTGATCCTTAGCACAAGACTTGTAGGACATTGATGGATCGATCAGATTCTTTCTTGGTCTAGCTACGCTAGTAGTAGTACGTAGTGACAGACACTTCTTCCCTCTTCTAGATACGTGCGCAAAACGACGCCGTACGTCCCTTCCTCTCTCCAATCAGTGAGCACATGCAATCGGCGGGTCGGGTTACCCACATTAATTAAGGTTAATTCACATATATGTACAAGTATTGTTGATGTATATATACACAATCTATCTATCCCTCCCCATTAACCAATCCATACAAGACCCTAGCTATTAATACGTACAACAATACAGTCAACAACGTACATAGTAAGAAGCAAACAACAAACAACAAATTAAAGATGGCTCTAAGATCCATTAGCCTTCCATCAAGACTTGACCCAACATCATCTTTCAAAGTGGAACAAGATCTTAGCAAACTAAGAGCCCTACAACAACAGGCCCCCGGCTTATCATCATCATCTCTACAAGCCCGGCTCGTGGCCTTAGCCGATCTCTACGACTCCTTCACCGATCTCATCCATACCCCGTCAACCCAACAAGCCCTTTTATCCCACAACCAAGGCCAAGGCCAAGGCCAAGAAGCATTCCAACAAGGAGGCTGCCAAGTGCGCTAAGGAGCTCAACCAAATGCTGACTCATAAATCCGTTGAGTTTGATCACGCGGAAGCATCATTGCTTATAGCTAGCGTGGTTAGACGAGTGGCTGGCTTGTGTTTCTATCAGCACTCTTCACTCTCTTCTCTCCTTCCTTTCGGTGGGCTCCGTGATGAACTCGAGGTGGCGGTCGCTCGTCTCCAGGAGATCGAAGAGGGACGACGACGACATTGTCGGGATTGTTGATCTAGATGTTTGGTCGATGCAAAGTAGAAAGCAGCTGGATTTGGACGATAGGGCGGCCCTGAAGAGGCGGTTGGGATTGCTGGATTGTGCAAGTCAAAGTCTTGAGGCTGCACTAGATCTACTCTTTAAGAGCTTGGTTCAGAATCGGGTTTCTCTTCTCAACATTCTTACTCATTGATATGATCAAGTTAGTTTGATTGTAAAGCCACTGATCGGATAAAGTGACTTAAGTTTTCTGACTCTAGATACTTAATTACTACACGTATATATGTACGTAGTTGTTATATTGGTTCGCACAGTATTGAATTGAAAAAGCTGCAAATTATTGAATTAGTACATGTTGGATAGTCATTTATTCTCATAATTAACAGTAATTGTTACCCTCAGGGGAAGTATATAGTTTCACTGTTATTAAGTTAACAAGATTAATATCCACAAGTTGACGTTGGAAGCAAGGCAAGAGTTGCACTGTTACCTCCTAGGGAAACAGTCAACTGTTACCATGTGTTTAACGTCATCTTTCTCTTGTTTTGACGATGACAAACTCTATATCATTTAACCTTGTGCTTGAGTGTATTGATTGAAGGAAAAATAACCAAGGAAGAAAGAAAGATTATGTGAGGGAACAACAGCGTCTGCAGGCCGTGCTTTACTATTCTTAGTAAGCGCGAGGAAAGCTAGAAACCCTAACACGGCGTGTTAATGGGCTTTTATGGGTTTGGAAACAAGTGAGATTCGGCAGAAGATCTCGTGCAACAAGATTCCATGAAGATAGGATCAAAGGAAGTTAAGATAGAGTTGTTATGATTAGAATTATTTGTTGAGTTAAACACGTGGGAATTATGGTTAAGATGTGAACCAGATTTCACGTGAGTAACTCTATAAATGCCTAGAGCCTATTCAAAAGAAAGGTTACCGATTACAAACATTCAGAAGTGTTTGTGAGAAGAAGAAGAAGAAGTCTCGTTAAGGTGTTGGTAATCTCTTTAGTTATTGTTATACAAGGTTCTTAGACTGAGATTCTAGGGTTTGTAGGTGCTTAATCTACTTAAAGTCCTTGTTTGTCTTGAAGAACATTGTAATTGACATTAATAAAGAGATTGTTCAAACTCCTTTAACGAGGGAGGGAGTGGGTTTTTCCCTTTAATAACTAGTTGGTTGTTTGAGGGTTTCCACCATAAGTAATCGTGTCAACCTACTGTTACCTGCATGTGTTATTTTGTTTTCTTACGTTCCGCTGCCCAGTTCACTGGTACCCCCTAGGTAACAGTGTCTGTATACTAACGCCGATTCCAACCGTACATGTTATTTTCTTTGTCCTTTTACCTTGTTTTCTTGTTGGCAAGCTAGGTTATAACTCACCATTGTTGTGGTGGCCCTAGTTAGCTTTACACTAATTATGGAGTGAATGCAAGCAGAATACATGTACGGCCCCCTCCTTGTAATTTGTTTTCAAGATTCCTCAACTAAAAAATGTTTTATTAAACACCCCAACTTATTAATTTTGTTCGACGTACTAGACCCCTAGCCTATTGCTAACGTGGCAATGACATAGTGCGTGTATACATGCCGATCATGTACGACTTAAAAATTGTTAAAGCAATTTCTTAATTAAATAATAATACTTAATAATAAAATATCATTATTATTTATTTATTTTAATAATAAAATATATTATAATTTTATACATTCTTTATATATACTATATCGGTCAAACCAACGGGTTTCGGGTTTCAATCCATTCAAGTTCGGGTTAAAACTGGTTCGGTTCATTTCGGATTTTGGGTTCAAATTTTCGGGATTCAACCCTAAAAATTTTCGGTCGGTTCAGGTCGACTTAGCAGGTTCGATTAAGTTTTAACAGATTTACTAACCAATCATGTAACAGAAACCCTAACTCTGTTCAGTAAAAAAGTTAACGTCAATGTAGTGACGACTGAAAATATTATAAAATAATGTTTTAATTAAGTAATATTATTGGATAGTAATTTTTTTATTTTAATGATTAAATAGTATAATATAAAAAAATTATTACGTGAGCTAAATCTGTTATTGCGTGTTTTGTAGATCGAGATGAATAAAAAATTATATATAAATTCATAAAAAAATTACTTACTACACGTATGTACGTAGTTATTATTGAATTAAAAAAGCTGCAAATTATTGAATTAGTACATGTTATTTTCTTTGTCCTTTTACCTTGTTTTCTTGTTGGCAAGGTTGTTGTGGTGGCCCTAGTTAGCTATAAACTAATTATGGAGTGAGTGCAATTGTACAAATTAAATTGTGTAATCTTCAATCATAAATCTATTTATATAAGAGATGCTTGTGTACGTACCAATCTATCTTAGGACTCAACCTAGCTTTAATTAATATTTGCGCCACATCCAGATGTGATGATTGTGATCGTATTTGACAGAATGGCCGGATATGTACGCATGTAGATCAACTCGATCATCAACAGGCCAGCTGGCAGATTCTTGATTCATCGTCATGTATAGATCGCGACAAGGAGGCATGGAACCCCAGTGCCCATCGTATCGTGCAGAAACTGTTTATATATATATAGATATGTGCTCGCTCGATCTGCACCAGAATTAAGGTCAAATAACATGCTAGCTGTCTATGTCTATTATGTCGATGTATCTTTGCCTTGCATTGCATCTGTAATTATTTTTAGATGGTCATGCATGCAGCCCATAACCCCTTTAATTAACGTACTAGCTGCCAACCTAGCGTGCGTTTGAATGGTTCTTGGATGCATGTGATTTTGATTGCCATGATGCTTGTCTCTTCCATATTCTCACTACATCTCCAGCATACACATTACATACACATATATATATTTATATAAAAGCAGTGACTCACTACTCTATATACAATATACAGAATCAAATCCAATTGAATCCGGGCTCACATGCTACTGTCAAATTTGTGAATTCAAGTCTCAGTTCAATCCTCCTGCAAATTTTTATGTCTTGTTGATTTTGCCGTTCTAGTGGAAATATATATTACACTGCCATTCTTTTTCATTTTAAATTGATTATCATATAAATACATATTAATCTCTAAGTTTTGACACATTTAGGTAGGTATAGAGCTTCACATGGGGGGTTGATGGGCCTTAGTGGGCTTAAGCCCCCCGTGTAGTTTGTATTTGGGTAAATTGTGGTTGGGGAGGTTATCGATCAGGGCCTTACTGCATGGGCCAACCCCATCCATGCCATATATGGACCTTTATATGGGATTTGCTCATGTTGGTTATACACTATTGGATCCGGCCGCTACCCCGACACTGACACAGTGACACTCACTATCTCCGACGTCAAACTGTCATCCCCTCAAAACTACTTGCCATTTTGTTTTTACCATTATGTATGGTCATAATGCAATTAAATGTTGATATATATTCGCTAAAATTACAAGATTGAGCAAATTAAATTGATTGGGTAGGTAAAAATGTTGGTATATATATATATTGTGTGGTTTGTGAACCAACTAGCAAAGGAATTCTTGTCATCCATCAAGCATTATATATATAATATAAGGGTATATAGTTGTTGAGGTGAAGAAAACCACATGTTTTTCCGGGTCCGGACTATTAAAGCTTGAAACGATGGGTTGCGCCATGTGACACAAAATAAGTGGAGCATGAAATGTCACCAACAATTTTGGTTTGTTGTACGTACAGAAAACAACAGTTTTGGAGGAAGCATGCATGTGTGTTACAATTATTAATTATATATGCTCAACTACCACCTCTCTCTCTATATGATTTTTCATGATGATTCACAAATCACAATCACAATAGTACGTACGTGCGTAATAGATTGACATTCACCTAGCTAGCTATTGTAGTTTTTTGACAGGTTATTGACTGTACAGGGTAGCGTTATTTTTGCAGCAGCAAAAGCCGGGCCTGCTACTCCATATAAAACGGGTATAAACAAGCAAGACACACAAACTTATTCTGAGAAGACTCTGCTGCAGCAATTGCAAGAGAGCAACCCAAAATTTTGCACACTTTTAATTTTGCTATACTCCATTAAAATGACGCTTCACCACATCTGACCTGACCGACGTTTGCCCAGACCCCCGCTTGTATTGTGGTATGTTTTCCCTTATTAGCTTAGCGCCTTCAATTTAATCAATTAAACAAATTGATGAGCTTCTTCTGGGTCTGGGTCTGGGTTGATTCATAATCCTCATTTCAACTTGGTCGTATATAATATAATAGCAGAGACTCACAACCATCGGCTAGTTTCGATGGATCTAAGAACGAGGGTTACTACTGGAGTGGCTGCCCAGGTTCCTCGCCTGAGGATGGCAGAAACTTCACCAGCATCCTCAATTGGACTGCTCAAAACCACCAACTCCCCCAAGCCTTCTTCTTATTTTAGAAAGGGACTGACATCAAAACGGGTCATTCAGCAATGTGGATTAATCAGTGATCACCACACTTCAGAAGAGTATGGACTGGATTCTTCCTTTGTTGAACATACCGGAATTCTTGCTGAACCCACTCTACTGGGGTAGGCTGAATAAACCACTAGATGATACTTAATTTCACTAGGATATTTTAATTTTGTTTATCAACTTGAAATTGTATCTTTTCGATAGGGAATTAGAGGATGATGCTCCCCCAAGTTTCCTGGGTGCTCATCACAATCTCAAAATGGAGCTCATATTGCTTGCATTGCCCGCTATTGCCGGGCAGGCGATTGAGCCTCTGGCACAGTTAGTTGAGACAGCTTGCATTGGCAGGCTTGGTAACACCTTACACCTTCTTATGTTTCTTTCCTTGGAAATTAACAACTGGTCTTATACAAGCTATCATTTCTCTGTCATCCTAAACTTAACAAGGTCCGGTGGAGTTAGCATCAGCTGGTGTTTCCACATCCATATTCAACATCATATCAAAGGTCTTCAACATTCCTCTTCTCAGTGTTGCAACTTCTTTTGTGGCTCAAGATATCTCCAAGAAGGATTCAACTTCAGGTTGCGCTTTTTCATACAACTCTAAACTCTAAGTGCTGAGAATCATTACATCTTGTCTTCTGTAAGCGGCATTTCTGAATTAACGCGTCTAGCTTTCTACTAAAACAGATGCAAGGAAGGTGCTGCCTTCTGTGTCAACAGCTCTAGTACTTGCAACTTCAATAGGGATCTTAGAGGCTGCTGCCATGTACTTTGGCTCTGCGCTTTTTCTTGATATGATGGGCATCAGTTCAGTAAGAAACATGTTTTCGTATTGGCTGTTGTTAATGGCATGTTTATTGTTTTAAACACGCTGTCCAACTATATATGTAAACGATGGTTTTGTCAATTTTCTGAACAGGTTTCAACGATGCGATATGCAGCAGCACAGTTCCTTCGCCTGAGGGCAATTGCCGCCCCTGCAGTCGTTGTCTCTCTTGCAATTCAAGGCATATTCCGTGGGTTTAAGGATACAAAGACTCCTGTATTATGTTTAGGCAAGTATTTCATATACTGGTGCTCATTGATTTTCCTTATGTTACTTGTATTCTGTCAAAACAATTAGTCCTAAGTTTGAGATTCTAATTAGTTGATTGCCTGCAGGGCTTGGAAATTTGGCTGCTCTGCCTCTTTTTCCCATACTAATGCATCATTTCGGCTTGGGTGCAGCTGGTGCTGCCATCTCCACTGTTGTTTCACAGTAAATTCATCTGCTTTACCCAATGTTTCTTTCTTCCACACTAACTCTTACTGAAACGACAGTCTTGTTATACGCAACCCCAGGTACATTGTTACGTTTCTGATGATATGGCAGCTGAATAAACGAACAATACTTTCACTTCCTAGCACAAGCAGTTTAAAGTTTGGTGGCTATCTGAAATCAGGTCAGCACTTGTGTTATGTTCAATATCATCTTCAGCTTAATTTGCTTACTTTGAATCTCAACTCACATGCTTGTCTAGCATGGTCCTTGTAATGCAATTATGCTTGTGACAATTGTTGTACGTATCCTGTGAAGGTGGGTTTCTTCTTGGAAGGACCATGGCTGCTGTGATGACCATAACGTTAAGCACATCAATGGCAGCCCGTCTTCGGCCAATAGCCATGGCAGCCCATCAGATATGCCTGCAAATTTGGCTTTCTGTGTCTCTTCTTGCAGATGCACAAGCATCATCTGGTCAGGTAAAGGATCCACTGAAATCATATGCATCTCATGTGGTCTAGTATCATTTTACCAAAAGGATGAGCCAGTTCCCTAGTTTAAATGGGGTAAGACCATATAGGTTGGTGGACACTATGCGATCAGAAGTCGTATCAAAATGAGGTGCTATGATCTACAGAAGAATTAGAACCTGAATAATTCAGAAGCATCAAAATCTAAATGCACAGGAATATACATCATCTGTGAATCGACATAAATCTATCTCGCATGATTGCAGGCTCTTATTGCCGGAGCTCTAGCGAGGGGTGACTATGAGATTGTGAAAGAAATCAGCTACTTCGCTCTAAAGGTGAGAAACCTGTGGGGCTGGGGTGTGTTGGGGCAATATGCAGTCCACATACAGTTTTGTATTAGCACATAGCATTTAGTTTAATTTAATGCAAAATAATGCATCATTTGGCGAAAATGAAACACACTCTTACCTTAACAAGCTTTATCAACTACCTTGCCAGCTTTGTTTACATTGTCAGCATGTTACCAAACATGCTCGCATTTCTTGGAATTTCATCTGTATTACGGCTGGTCTTAGAATGCTTCAGTAAGTAACTATGCTCAACGTATTATACTACGCCAGATGGGACTTTTGACTGGGGTTTCCTTGGCCATCATACTCGGTGCCTCATTTGGAACTATAGCCACCTGGTTTACCAAAGATGCAGAAGTGCTTAGGATTGTCAGATCAGGATTGCTGGTACTAATATTCCCTTTTCATCTCTCCTGGTTTGATTACACTCTCTGACGTGCCATCCTGAAATAACTGGTAGCTACTATCTGCAGTTTGTAAGTGCTAGTCAGCCTCTCAATGCTCTGGCTTACATCTTTGATGGTTTGCACTATGGTATCTCGGACTTCTCGTACGCTGCTTGGTCTATGGTTAGCCACCTCTCTCTCTCTATCACTTAGTTCATACTCCTAGAGAAAATCTCAGAACTTGTCTTTACACATCTCTAAGTAACCATGGTCAAATTATGGGTCTCTATTAGATGTTGGTGGGTGCAATATCTTCGGCGTTCTTGCTAGTAGCTCCATCCTTCATCGGTCTTTCAGGAGTGTGGTCAGGTCTGGCTCTTTTCATGGGCTTGAGGACAATAGCTGGATACATGAGGTAACCCTTACTGCTTAATCGTACTTTGAAATACTACTGTAATAATTAACAGCTTGTGATGTGAGGTAGCCGTTTTTGCGGAGTATTCAGATAACGTGATTTGTTTTCTGATGTCTGTCTATTTTTTGCACTTCAGATTATTTTCAAAGCATGGTCCGTGGTGGCTCTTGCAGGGTGAAGCCAAGCAAAATGTTGAGAAATCTGTGGCATTTATTCAAGTCACTAAATTTTGACGTCCAACGTGTAATTTTTTTTGGTAGAAGATGATTCACGAAAAATATAATTCTATCTTCGTATCCATATTATTTATATAATTCGTATAATCTTGTTCATTTTGCATGGAAATATAAAAATGAAATCAAAAAAAGAACTCGGAGAACACAAAAACAGAAAACCTTACCAAACAAGCTCCATGAATTACATTTCAGAACAACTGGTCAAAGTCTCAGTTCTTCCGTCAAGAAAAAAAAAAGAATAATCTGAAACCAAACTATCACACTGAAAAAAAGCAAACAGCAATTTTTTTCAAGCAGACCAAGCTACACAAAAAAAAGGCAAACCAACATGCAATGTTGATCAACACACAGGTCGATCAAAATCAAACTTGTATTACAAATACCCCTCTCCAGCTGTCTTTCAGATTGCGGTTGATGACAAGCCAATCCCAAGCTATCTCTGATGCAACAGGATCCTAGTTTACAAGAGCACGGCAGATCTGTTAATGCCCCATTGGCCAATAGACTATAATTCACGCAATCATATCTTACAAAAGGAGTTGCACACACACACACACATATTTACACACTTATTTTGACTGGATAAACTTCAGTACAGGAAAAGAAGTTCTTCATACTTGATATATAGTTTACTCTGCAGGTCGCATGAAGCTGATCAGCTAACTTGAAATTCTCCACTAGCGTGCACTTCCTTCACTGTCTTTTCATACTCGTCTTCCTCGTCATCCTCCTCATCCACTTCTTCCTCCTTTTCATCACCATCTTCCTCCTCGCCCCATCCAAATCCTCCAACAGAGCGGGAAGCTGAAGGTGGAGTTTTAGCCTCTTCCACAATCTTCATAATCTCATCCACACTCTGAAGAGAAAATGCTGGGTTCTCCCCCCTCCGATAGTACATTGCTTGAGCTGCTTCAGTCAATTCCCTAGGCAAGTTCTTTAGAAACCATGGATGGCTCTTGATTTCTTTAATTGTAATTCTCTGCACAAAAACAGAGGCACATTGTAATCATTCATGACCTCGCCAAGAGATGAAGGTTTCTTCATGGTAAAGAACGTCCATAAGAATCTTTCAACTGTTTACTTTGATTGTTCGTCTGATTGACAAATATACAAGTTCAGAAGCAACAAACTGATAGTTTTCCACTTTTTACTAGGCAGACAGGGGAAAAAAAAAGGACAAACAAAAACCCCATATCACAACTATTGCACCATCCTTTCTCCTTGATACATTTAATCCATAATATTTGAAATGCTACTTGTCTAACGTTATATGACAGAGATGAGAGTTGACATGAAATTTTCTGCATATGTAGACAAGGGATAACCTATGATCAAGCTAACGTTTAGCCACACTTGTGTAAGTTAATCGGTCGTATTTCAATATTTTTAACAATCGCAACATCACATACCCTGGATGGACTTGCCACAAATATCCGAGAAATGAGTTGTCGACAATCTTGAGATATATGGACATAATCCGGAATCTTATACTGAACAGCCATGATTCTCTGTAAAAGCAATATCAAGAAAAATATTTAGAACTACAGAGTTTTATGACACTGCCAGAAGTAACATGTTTTAAAGCAAATGGAACATACGCTGATAGTTTTACGGAAGTTCTTGGGGTCCTCTTGATCTTCAAAAGGGTAAGCACCCACCAACATGACATAAAGTGTGACTCCACACGACCATACATCTGCCATCTAAACAAAAATATACAAGATAGTCAAAAAGAAAACTTATTTGTTGCTTGCAGGTATGCCAAGCTTAAACACTAGAGCAAATATGCCATGTACGGCAATTAACCTGCATCATAAGAGGACATTTCATACTTCCCAAAAAAAGCAATAAATACACCAAACAAAAATTACTTATTACTAAATGTCTAAGCAATATATAAATCACACACTAAATACTTTTTAACAACAAACCTGCCATATGTGTACTTGTACATTCTGATATTGATTCAAAGCTAAAGAAACATATACTTATATGCACTTAAAAAGTAGTCATGTATAATAAGAACTTATAATGAGTTATTGCGTTTTGCAACACGTGGTAATGTATACTGAAGGAAGGGAAACTAATTTGGTAATCCAAAAGGGGAAATAAGTGAGTCATTCTGCTAACCTTGCCATCATATTCTCGCCGAGAAAGAACCTCAGGTGCAATGTATGCAGGAGTTCCAACAGTTGATTTCGGTCTCGAATGCAGCAAAGATGACTGTCAACGACCAGAAGCCAAAAGAGAAAGAGAAATTAGAAAGGAAACCGTGAGCCTGGTTTTGCACATGGGTAACAAGAAGAGAGCTTGATGATGAATTACATATCAAGCAAACATTTATTTTAATCCCAGCTGTACCTTTGAATACCCAAAATCACAAATTTTCAGCCGCGGAGCAGCACTTCCATCCAAGAGGGTGTTTTCTAACTTCAAATCTCTGTGGCATATTTGCTGATGGTATGACAAAGGACAATCAACACAAGTGAATTTGAGATTAACTTTGAGCCGATCAGTTTGTGCAGGAACTCGTCTGATAACTTAACGAGACAATTCATAGATAAGTAAACATTTTACCATAGTATGGCAAAAGCTGACACCCGAGATAAGCTGTTGGAAGAAATATCTAGCCTGATGATTAACAACAATAGTATACTTTAAGCATCAATAAGTTGAATCGATGAATTTGTAGGGTGTGAAGTTCATATTTTCAGAGAACATAGAAAAGCCAAACAGCTCTGAAATTTAACCTCATCCTCACTGAACCTTCCAGCATTGCAGATCCGTTCAAAAAGTTCGCCTCCTGCAGCATATTCCATGACTATGGCAAGGTGTGTAGGAGTCAAAACCACCTATTACACAACCGACCACATAAGACCACCTTCATTCTATTCTTAATTGGAGTTATCTTATTCATACAATGGTAATTGCTGAGCAAAAATGGGATAAAAAACCCCCAAGTCCTACCTCCTTAAACCGAATAATGTTGGGATGCCTGAGAGATCTGTGATTTATGATCTCTCTGGCGACATTCTCATCGATCTGCACGCAGTCAAACCATAAAACATTAAAAAAAGAATCGCACAATTACTCAGCAGATCTAACAGTTGCGGAATAAGGAGGAGACAAACCTTAGGACCACGCTCGATGTATTTCATGGCGACGAGCTCCTTGGTGACCTTGTTCCTCATGAGACGAGCAACGCCGAAATTGCCTGATCCTATGTCCTTCACAAGCTCGTACTTGTCCATTGTTTTGCCCTCACTCTCCGCCTCGAAACCTACACAAAATTGCAAAGATCCTCCGCTGAAAATTACAGCAAAACATCCGATTCTAAAGCGAACTGTAGAAGAAGAAAAGGGGGGAAAAAACCTGAATTAATATCTCCAAGCAGATCACTCCAAATCCGAAGTCAGAAATTGCTAGGGTTTGGTATGCAAAAGGCTCAGAGATTGCTCTTCGTACGGGAGAAGATACAGAAGGGGGAGATCGGTGGAGGAGATGGCAAGTTTAGGGTTGGAAGATTCTTCGAACAGAGTGGATGAAATTCGGGGAATCGGCGGTTGGAGTCCTGTCCTGGATGGAGAGAGAGATGTGGGGGAACTGGGGATTCAGAATTCAATTAATACTCGTATGAGAGAAAAAATAATAATAATCATCATAATAATAAAATAAAATAAAGTGGTAACGGCAGTAAAAATAAGATAAAAAACCTGCAAAAAAGGGTTAAGAGAATATCTGTTGGCTCGGCGTGAGAGGCAGAAAACGAAGCTTCACCTGCAAGAGCCTAGAGGGGGGGAATTTCTTTCCTTTCATATATTACCAAGGACCGGCACGTGACTTGTTGAATGCTAAGATTTCTTTTTTTCTTTTTATCAAGTGAGAATTAATATCCCAACAATTGAGGGTGGCTAGAGTAAAACGCATCCTTGCAAATTAAAACTAAAAATGTTGGATGGTTTGTAATGATCTATGATGGGTGACTATGCCTTTGTTTGGCAAGTTTATCCGGCGTAGCGTTAAATTGTTTGACTAGTTTGAGAGATTCATGTCGTTTATGATCCTTTATAGAAATAAGGATATCTGAGATAATTTTGTCGATTTTTCAAATATGATTTTACATGCATTTATGATCATTAGTTTGTCATCCTCTATTTCTATACTAGGTAAGGAGCCCGTGCGATGCACGGGCCAAGTTTGGTTGTTGGGGATAGGGTGTTGTCGAAAGAGACTAAATACAATAACTATTTGTTTTTCCGCTCGAATTCATTTGTGACAACGCTTATGTACTATGACGGAGGAAATTTTTTTGTATCGCTCTTAAAATATTATTTAGTGTAATATAGTTTAAAAACATATATGACATCAATGATAAGGAAGAGTTGGGTTGCTAAACCCCATTCATCAAATCATTCTTCTTTGTCTAAAGCATAATGATTGTTTCATAATTGATCTCATCTAAATGAAAAAATAACAACGTACATTGGTCAAACAACCCTAAATTAATATTGTAGATATAAATTATATAAAATATCGGCAAAGTTTCTTTGAAAAGCAAAATAACAAACAAAGTAAATAGATGTATTTTGAATAGAATAAGTGTTATATCTATTTTCAAATTCAAGTTAATTGTATTGGTAAGTTAGTGTACCCATCAATTTTGACTTCTCATTATTTAAGCTCAATTTTGTTATCATTTATTGTTTCTCTCCAATCTTATATTTTAATTACGGTAATAGTTATGAGCAACTAATTATGATTTGACTTTGATACAAAACCAATTCATTTGGCAAAGTTTAAATGTTTTTTTACCAAAAATATGTAACATTTTTTGACATTTCAAGTACCCAATTCAATGTGTGATCAATATAGGTCTAATTAATGACATGGACATTCATAGAGGAGGTTCCTCTCGGCTCTATTAACAAATAATAATACAAAAAATACTTTTGAAGCTGATGTATTATATGAGGAGATTCCCAAATAGCAAACCCAATATACACAATTAAATATATGATGTATTGTATGAGGGTATGGACATTTGGCCCTTCTCACTTTTCATTCTCATTCAAGTCAATTATTTGGATGTATGACAACATGACCCGTCCGATCGATCTTAAGGAAAGCTATATATTATGAGCACTTCCTCTCTTGATCAATCAATTATCATCCAGGTGATAGTGAATAACTGAATATCAATTAAGACAAACTATAGAACTATGGTTGATAGATAGAATGATATTCTCATCAGTTAGGTGATACTCACCAAGCTATCAAACAGGGCTACCATGGAACTAAGAAAAAACAGCCACACATCACAGTAATGACCGGGAATGCCTAGGAAACGGGAAACATGTAATATATACCAGAATAGATTTGGACATTAGTGCAATAATGCAAGCTAAGAGCAATGAGCAATGAGGATCCTATAATAAATCAAATTACATAAAGGGAATAGAAATCAAAACTTGCCATTGCATAAACATATTAAAAATCAGAGCAAATAATCTCAGAGAAACCAAAACTGATAAGTTCAATTGGTTGTCATAACTCAGAGATACTATGTTTGAAGCTAAAAGGAAGCTAATTGGAAAAGATGGTATCTTGGAAGGTGGTGAACTGGCGATGATGCAGCTCATAATCCAAGCTTAGTACGGTGCCAGTGCCTGCGCTTGGCGTTGTACCTGAAACCATCCCACCAAACAACAAAGAAAGAAGAAGAATAAAAAACAAAATCTCCAAATTCCAGTTCGAGCCATAGTATAACATTTTAAGCACAAAATCAAGCCGAGAAATAGAGACACAAATTCAATACCTGATGGTATTGTCGGTACGCATGCGAATCTAGTAGGGGATGGTGCAGTTCTGGCTCATCTTCTTCCCCAACTTCTTATTGATCATGAATGACTTGTGGGAAGGCTGTCATTACAGGCAAAACCAAATTCAGAACAGGTGAAGATTGGCGATCTTGGTCTCGCTGCCATATTGCACAAATCGTATGCTGCTCATTAGAACACAAGGTTATGATGTTGTAGAGCTAAGCAATTTAGTTACATAGCTGTCATCCAGCTTCATGAAAGATTACCTTAATGATGTTTTCAGTCTTCTCTTTCTTCTTGAGCAGTTGCAAGGTCTCTACTTTCCGGAGCTTCATGTGTTCTTCTGCATCTCTTTTCATGTTTGCTTCTTCTTCCTTCCTCTGTTTGTAAATCTCCATTTCCTGCCCAAGAAAAATTGTAAGTCTCTTTGGCAAACCCTACTAATCTGAAACAGATCCAAACTCCAATCGACAGTATTTCAAAGCCTAATTCAAAACACAATCGATCCGAAAAACGGATCCGAAGTGCGAGAAAGGTGTTGATCACATTGTTAGCAATCTAAAACAGATCCAAGAACAAAAAATTGACAAAATTTAACATCCAATAAGATCCTGATCTCAGATTCTTCCAAAACCCTAATTCAAACCCTACTAACTTGAAACAGATCCAAATTCCAATAAACACCATTCCAAGCCCTAATTCGGAGCACAAATAAACAGTGAGCAGCATACGATTTGCGCAATATGGCAGCGAGGCCCAGAGAGAAGGAGGAATTGAAACACGTACTGTCCAATTACGTGGCTTGCCTAATCGCCGAGCAAGAGCATGAATACAATGAATAAGGGCTTGCTACACTTAATGAATGAAAGTACTTTTTTTGAGAAAGTAGTACTTTTTTTTCTAGAAGAGTCTAAAAAAGTAGAGACAATGCACAATTTTCAAAGAATAAAAAAGACTAATTTCTCCTAAAAAGTACTTTCTTAATGAAAGTATAGCAAGCCCTAAGTCTACCCTTGAAATTCGATGCAATAATGCAAAATACTGATGTTTATTTATGGAAAAAGTTTATCAGTAACTAAAGAGAAATAAAGTTGAAACTGATTTTGCACTTAATTATGGTGGATGGAATGCAAAATTTAGCTGAGCAATTGTGTAAAGCCAATATGGCTGAGCAATCTTTGTCCTTCTTTTTCATAAAAGTATATATGATGGATGCAAGTACTGATGTTTTTCATAAAAGTTTATACATATAATAATGTTAATATATTGAATTTTGATTGTGTTAGTAATGTTTTTTAATCATCTTTACATTTTGTATCAATATGTAAGTCTTTGTCTTGAACATGTACTTAAAAAGTATATTAAATTCTCTTGTATATTGCATTATTAGAACTTTGAATAGTCAATAGGCCGAGTGAATTGATTCATAAACCATTTATTAAGTCGGTTATAAATAAACTTTAAAGTACACTTATTTTCTTTTCACTTTTTGATATTCCTATTCTCTTCCTATATAGTAACATAAATTTAATACTTTATTAGTTAATAACATAATAGTTTTTATTACATGAAATAATTATATACACACTTTATATATAATAATCCTTTCCTAGGTTGATTATAAAAAGTTAACCATTCCTATTTCACGTAGCATAATACAAATCTTATCGCCGATCCTTAAATGAGCTCAGGATCACCATTCTTTTGTATCGCGTAATATGTTTATGTGTACTTCCTCTATTTTTTTTTGTCGGGTGTGTACTTCCTCTATCCAATTTGATTGCACAATTTTATTTAAAATAGTATACTTTTTTGCTAAGAGGTCAATTATGTGCAGACTTAATGTTTAAAACATATCACTTTTATTCACTACAAAGCAAAAAATAAGAGACAATCTGAAAAAATAATAAAATCAATAGTAATAAAAATTTAAATAATACAGCCAAAGCCTTGTGTCATATTTTTAAGTAAGGTAGTGATGCAATTAATTAAAGGAGACTTAAGCCCAAGCATTTTCTTTCATACAAATACAATTATTTACAATAAGTAATATAAAAAAATCATCTAAAAATGTGCTCTCAGTAGATAGTACAACTCTTCTCCACTTTTTTAAAACACTTTTTTTTCCTTTTATAGTAACACGTACATGATAAAACACCAAGCTGAATAAAATTGCATGTTGAAAGGAATACTCAACGCTTTCTGTTCTCCATCTTGATGATTCTTGATTGACCCAAATCATGATGAGGTGGTCGCCAAATAATGTCTTCAAGGACAGCCTAAACAGAATAACATATGCATCCTTACATTCATGAGGGTCTCCATTTCAGCTTTCAGTTTAGCCAAGGTCATTACCTCCTAGAAACTGTTTAATTGGTCAAAAACCTCCTTCATTTGATCAGACACTTCATTGCTCTTGTTAATTAGCTGCTCCTCCAGCTCACTTTTCTGACCACGTAGGATTTCAGCTTCTTTCTCAACATCCTCGAATTTACTTAAAAGAATGGAGTTCTGCTTCCCCTTGTTGACCCTGTCCAGCTCAAGCCTTAATTCCTTCGTCTCACTTTGCAGCCCATCAACAATGCCTTTCAATTCTACCACATTTGCTGATAAGACTTATCTTTCTCCCTTGTCAATTCTTCAACTCTTTGGTTCAGCTCAACTTCCAAATTGGCAAAATTTTCAAGTTTAACCTTCAGCTCACCATTTTCATTCAAATAATTTTGCAATTCACCGTGCTTACCATTTTTGCCCTTGGAAGCGTGGTCCGCCTCGGAGTCTAAATCTGATAAAGTTATGTGAGTTATTTTCATTTTTACCATGCACTTTCTTCTTCAATTCCCCGGTAAGGTTATAATAGAGTTCGTAGAGTGACTCGTATTGTTTATGGTAATCCTTCACCATCTCCTCCAGGGAATCTGATTTACCATGGCTTCCATCTCGCTCCTCTCGTTTGATTAGTTGGAGGATCTTTACCTTTTTCTCCTCCATTTCTGAAAAGAAAAATAACCTTAAGTATAAGCAAGCTATATAACATAAGCAAATCAGAATTTTAATAATCTGTTACTGAGCAATGGCGTGAAAACAATGTACCTTTTCTAGCTTCCTTCAATTTTTCATGCTTATCTTGATCAACATGTGCCTCAAAGAATGACTTTACTTAATGCTTCCAATGATGCTTTGTCATCCTGGATTTTCTTGTATTCAGTTACACCACAATTAACTTGTGTATATCACAATGGGAATGAAGGGGCCAGATTTTGAGCAGAAGGATAAATGATAATATCTGCAGTAGCACAAAACCACTAATTAGTATTAACACTGACTTGCAATTTGAGAAAAAAATAAATAAACATAAGACTATAAGAGCTTTTATGGCATAGATCAGAGCTTGCAATTGGTTCCATGCCCGTTAATAGTGTTTTCAATAGCCATGGTGAAGATTGCCATTACAGCTTTATAAAGAATATTCATGAGCTTAGGTAGATCAACAACTTTATCACAGAGATTTGAATCAAATTCAATAACATTTAACTCTGTTAATCGGGTTTATGATCAAAATTACCAATCAGTCTAGGAGAATCAACAACATGAAGTCATATACTACCATATGTGAGATTCCTATCGGAATGGCACTGGATTGGCGTATCTTAGTGCAGCCTAGCATATGCAAGAAAAGATGTAACTATATTGATACCAACTACTTACTATATGTGATAGGTAGATACTTAGCTCCTCTAGTGGTTTTGTGCGATCAAAAGAAGACATGTACACCTCAGCAGCTGCTCATATGCTCTTCTGCACTCTGCTTCTTCAACACTCTACAAAAGAACAATGAATATTATATTTCACAAAATTAACTGTATGAGATGATACTGAGATGGATGATACTGAATATTATATTTTCTCTTGTAAATAATTCTTCAGGATCTCTGCAATTACCTCAACTGTAGCAATCACTGTAAGACTGGAAAAATAGACCTGAAAATTAATAAGAATAAGAATAGAATAGAGGAAGCAGAATAAGAAAGTGACCAAGTGAATGACATAAGCAACTCCAATGCCCAGTCAATTAAGTTTCATGAGGAGAATAAGAATAAAGGAAGGGAATATAGCCTAGGATAAGGCAGCATGTACAGTTCAGATTTACAGAGCCAAATGCAAGGGAACACAATTTATAAGTGAAAATTAATAGGCCACTACCCTCGAGCAACTAATTTTTTGAACAGCATCATCAATACTAGGCTTTGAAATGCCAACATAGCAAGAAGATACTCTTCAGTAAATAGGTTACCTAGTAGGAACCAAATAGTTATACAAATAACTGAAATAAGAACAAATGAAATGGGAAAATTGGCCAAGCACAAAGCAGAGTACCTGTCCAGTGCTAGATTAAACCATTTGTGGAGTATTCAGTAGCAAAATTAAACACACATGAAGACCCACATTCGAGTCTCGACAAACAAAGAAGCAAAACCGACCCAATACGAACTTCTTACTGACCTGTCTAGTGCTATCCAGTTTACCCTTGTAAACACGTCTAAACCCGCCTTCTCCCAGCAAACACTCCGGTCTAAAGTTCTTTGTAGCGGAAGCAAGTTCGGGGAATGCAAATGTTTGTGCAGCAATGTGTGGAGTCGATCCGTCCTTGGAAACCGGTGGCTCCTTCTTTGGGTCATTGCCATTTTGAGACTTTGATTTGTCTGAAATTTGAGTAATGCAGCCAGGTATGTTATGTAAACAGAGACAGAAACACTCACATCAGAGCAAGAACATGAGCCATTCATAGAAAAACACCCACTTGGAATTCAAAAATCATAAAGACAGCTTTGTAAGACAGGTAAGGAAATTAGATTCCGAGATATAAAGACAACTCTGTAAGAAGCGAGTAGGGTTTTGGCTGATCAGAAGATTCGGAACAGACTCCTTTGATGAAGGAACTGGTAAAGAAATTAGATATGGGTCCTTCGAATTCATCGATCTCAACACCGACACAATTCCGATCCTGATCCTGTAAGCCGACGACTTAATTAAGCAAGAACTCCTCTCCGACATACCCGCACACGAAGCTGCAAAATTCAGGCTGTATGAAATCAGCTACAGAATCAGTTCAATCATGAAACATAATACAGAAATCTTGCTCAAGTTGGAGTACGAATCCATAATTGGTCTAGCCCTAAATTCTCATTCTCGCATAACATATTATAAGAGATTAAAGTGCTGGGAAGTATGTACTCAGCCATACACTACAATAAGAGAGAAATCAAAAATCTGTGAATTGGAGGAATGGAAACAAAATCGGCCCTCGGTGAAACCTGATAAAACTCAATTACGATTCATGGATTCAAATTATACCAGGAATGGAAACAAAATCGATTTTCAGAAACAGATAGACACTAACCTTCAAGTGAATTGGAGACAGATCGGTACCAATGGAGCGGATAGACATCTTGGCGATCTCGGTGACAGCGGCCTCTCTCACCCCAAGCACATAGCCGGTTATATCCTCGTAGGCAGCCTCGAACGCCTCCTGCCAAAAGCGAGGCAAATTGATCCGACGGGTCAAATTCATCCAAAAATTAATAATAAGGATACATAGTTCTCAATCAATTGCATCACTCCATGGTAATTAAATTCTTGGACCAAACACTACATAAAAATGTATAACCAACAATGCAAGCTTAGGCGTACAGCAAATTTTCGGTTTATAACAAAAGGGCAAATTGCAGGAATTCTTACATTAGCAAGAGACTCCAAAGAGTGAACGTAGTCCTTGGTTTGACGAACCCAGCTCTTGTAAGCGTCCATATGTATCAGGATTCAGGAACTCTGGATTTTGGAGCAAAATAAATTTCAGATTGAGGGAATAGAACGAATCGGCATCAAAACCCTAATCACAGGCTAATACCCTAGGTATTGAACTTAAATTTTCGATTGAACATCAAAACAATACCAATGTCTGAACACGGATCCAAATCCTTAAACCTTGAGCTCAAAATTTCGATTGAACATGAGATTAAAATAGGAAATAGGAGAGAAGAGATCATACCAGTAGAAGAGGAAGAAAGAGCTTTCGCTCGTATCACCACCTTGTCGGTGGAGGACGGAGGACGGAGGGAAGGACGGGATGGTCGCTACGGAACCAGGCGATGGTGGATCGACGAATTGCGGCGCCGTTGGAGGGGGATGGCGGAGAAGGAGGGCTTTTGAGGGGTGAGGGAAATGGAGGCTATCGGAGTAAGGAAAGGCCTGGACGGGCGAGCTGCGACAATGGCGGACTGGTGGTTCTCATTCTCTGTGCTTGGCTGCTGGGTTTCTCCGGAGCCTGAGGGGGCGAGGGTATGGGGATCCATTGATGATGAGTGGGTTTTGTTGGATTGGGATTGGAGGGTCGGGGATTGAATTGGACAGGGATGATAAAGTTTGTGAGGAAGGTAGAGAGGAGGAGTTTGTGGGCAGGCGTTTTTCTTTTGTGTAACGTGGTGGTTCAATTTACAGATTTAATTATCCTTAATGACCATGTTATGCGTAATTATCCGCGTAACATCCAGGGTATTAAGTCTGTGAAGGCGGATAAGCAGGAAACCAAAGCAAACAGAGCACACAATGTAACGCAGATGCTAATTCTGTGCAGCCGAGTATTATAGATGATGCATTCAATTCAATTAAGAGGACCCACCGAGTATAATGCTTGAAACATTGACTTTTGTATAAAATGAAAGGCATTCATTGTCACAATGTTTCTTCTTTATAGGTTTATAGATAGATTCTTTAGGTTCTTTATTTCACTTCCTTAGTACCATCTCACATGGTCAAATCTTTTGATTTAATAGCCGAAATTTTTCCAAATTTTCTTGTTGTTAATGTGAACATGTTTTCGTTGTCTTCTTAGCTTTGAAAAGGACCAAAGACCCATTATTCAATTTGGATTCATCAAAGTTGATTTTATAGGATCCTTATTAGTTTTTTTTTCCATTTTATTTTTCTTTCCATTTTGAATACCATTTTTATGCATTTTTTTCCTTATCTTCCATCCACTACTTTGTACGTCCTTAGCTTTGTAATCGTGTTCCAATATATAGTGCGAGGTCCTAAATAAAGTCATTTGAAGTTTGTTGAAAGGCTAATTTATTTCTTTGATGCCTATACTCCATCAAATTGATGCAAATTCTTTGAATTCCTCGATTCCAATTGTTGCTTGACTACATACAGAAATGTTCTAGGTCTTTTGCTAATGGTGTCATAGTTTTGAAGAACTTGTATCGTACTGGATTAGTTTCCCTGATTACTAACAAGGTATGTCAACATTTTACAAATAAGTGTGATGAGTCTTCAAGTAAACAATTACACATTATGCACCTTGTAAGATCCGAGACTTTTTTTTTTTCTAGTAGTTTATCTTTTGTGGGAACTTCATTCGTGTCAATTTTCCATAGAAAGTTCTTAACTTTCATAAATGCGTCTAGTTTACAAATCTGGATATTTGCAATTAGTGGTTAAGTTTCTAATTTTGGTTTAACCACTAAGGTTGTAGACTACCTTCCGTTTTTACTTGATACCTCAAATAATCGATCCTCTATATCATTATGAGGAATAGGGGTCATATATTTTTTCCACCATTTCTATTAATAGTGGTTGTATTAGAGCACTGAAACTACATTGTTTATTGCTTGTTATTAGATGTTCGATTCTAGTTTCATGTTTGATATTGTTTGAATTAATCGCGTATTTTTAAGTGGTTCTTGCTCTAATCCATATATCAATCCATAAGTTTATTGTTTTTCCATTTTTAATTTGCCAAATAAGTCCCTTTTCAAATTATAATCTAAGTCTCATTAATCTCTTCTATTGCCATGATCTTTTGTTCGACTTGATTTTATAGTTAAAAAGATTGTTACCTTTCAAGTGCTTTTGGGTAAGAATATGGACCCATGTATTAGTAGGCTCTCTGATTATTTTCTACAAGAATTTCATTTGTAGCACTTTATTCATAGGTTTTGTTTTTCTAATTCCAGACCCTAATATGATTTTAGCGTACAAACTTTATCCATCCTATTAACGGCATATAATGTCGGTCCTTGTTCTAGAATAACATTCTACTTATCATATCAATTTCATCATGGATGTTTATAGGTAGGATGAAACTTTGTATTAGATAGATAGTTTTCGTAGCCCAATTGGAACTCATTCAAGTTGTTCTTAATAAAGAGAATTTGCCTTCTATTTTGCTAGTTGGTTGTATGCTTTTCCAATATATGTGGAAAAGTTTCTTTCTTGGTTGTTCCCTTAATGATTGGGCATTCTAGGTAACTTTAAGGTCGGTTGTCATTGTTATCTCAAGTGACTATTGCACTTGTTGCTTTTTATGATAACTTATCTTTTTTATATATGAAGTGTTGATGTATGATAATTTACTCTTTTTCTTGATATCGCACAATATTCTTCAATTGTATTTTTTTACTATGGTAAATATATGTACTTTGTGTTGTTGTTGAGAAAATGATGATATCATCTACAAAGGTAAGTAATGAGACTTTGGTGCCTCCATGAGAAACCGGGAATCCTATCGTACTCTTAGTAATTTCACTTGTCTTTTGAAGTTTTCTAGCAAGAATCTTTGCACCTATGACAAGAAGAAATGGTGATAAGGGTTATCCTTGTCTAATTCCTCATTTCGGTTGAAACGGGTCTAAGGGACTACTATTTATTAGTAATGAAAAGGGCATTGTCTAAATACATTCACAAAGCCATCCAATAAACTTGGGGTCAAATACAAATTTTTCTAAGATTGCAAACAAAAATCGCCAAACTAGTCAATCATATGTTTTTTCAATACCTAATTTAATTGTCTCCGATCCGTTTTTTTGCTTGGCTTGCTATGAAGGAGTGAAAGATTTCATATGTTATCAGGACTTTATCCTAAATGACTTGGTTTGCCACAAATGCACCTTGTAGTGGGTGAATAATCTTATGCATTACTTTTTTCAATCTTTCGGTTCTAATTTTTGCTATAATCATGTAACTGGTTGCGTATAGACTAATATGTCTGTAATGGTTAGTTGAGCCAGGATTATCCTTTTTTGCTATAAGAACGATGGAAGTAGGTTTATTGTTGCACATGTCACTTTGCCTTTAGCATTTTCTTTTAAAAGGGATGTGTTTTTTCTTGGTTTTCGTGCGGTGTCGCCACTGAGAGGCTGGTCGAACGTCGTGCAAGGCTTACTACAAGAATCAGTTCTCTCTACTATGGTTTCTTTCTTTTTCTAGGGAGATGAACCATTGTCATTAGCGGTTCATTTTCCCCTTTTGCTTCCTTGATGCTTGCTCGATCCATCATTTGTTACCAACAGTGTTCGTAGGATTTCGGCGTAGTGGGGGGGGGGGGTGGGTGATTCTTACACTGTGCCTCTACTTTTGCCACTTATACACCTTTGCTTGTGTTGGTGGACACTCTAGTTGATGGGACATCCACCCTAATGTTTTTGCCACATGTTGAAAACACTCTAACACATGATCGTATTTTTCTCTCTCCTTGCCTCTTTTGTGGAGTGCGATCTTCGTTTCTTTGCTCTTAAGACCATTTCTAAAGTTGGATTTTTTTTCTCTTCCAAGTGTCGTTAACATTCAGTGTCCTAGTTTACCCAGTGTATATCTGACGACACTTGCCCTTCAAGAGTACTGCAGGGTTTCACTCCGACGTCGACGTAAAGCATAATGTTATGCTCGAAAGCGATTTGCAAAATGACAACCGACCTACATGAGTAGCGAGGATAGGGGCATCAAATATGGGCTTCTATGACGATTGCTCTATCGTTTACGCACAAAGTATGAACAAAAGTGTCCACCACCCCCTCCCAATCATATCGTTCACTATTTATGGGATTTGGGGTGTGTCTTCCTCTCAAATGGCGCTTAGCTCTTAGAGTTATCTGACCACGTACTCCATTCAATGTTTGGACCTACAACGTGCATCATCGATGGATCATATGAAGCAACTGATCCTTCCTAAGGATAGCCTTGAGCCTTCCCATGTCGAGCTTCTTGTTACCCCGTCCAACCTCAGAGAGTGGAAGGATCACTGGTTTCTAGTGCACAATAATCGTGGGGACAATGTGACATGCCCGTCCAACCCCGACTTCTGTCGCAAGCCCCAAAAGATCACGAAGGAATAAAAGGAGGCTAGTCTGGTTACGAAACAGTTTGCGAAAACACATAAGCGAATGAAGTGGCTTACCCAAGCACGCTTATAGTGTGTGGGTCTTAGCCTTCCTCTTCCACCGCGAGGAGGGTTTTTTTTTCTGCTTTCTCACCATGTGTTACTCAGATTTTGCTAATTTTTGTTCGAGTTAACTTTTATTGTTTGTGAATTGCAAACACAATGATAAGAAACCTATTTGATAGGCTAGCTCAAAAGGGTAAGACGACAATCCAAATCAACATGCACCCCACAAACACCAAGGCCCCGATACCTCTCCCAACGAGGAAGGAGCCTAGGGTCTCTGTCAAAAAAAGACAAGCGCGAGGAGCGCTTGGCCATAGCAAAGAGGAAGAGGCCGACACAAGACACACAAAAAAGAAAGACACATGCAAATCTCGCAGACTTGGAGAAATAGCATAAAACCCTCACGATTATGTCAACATTCGAGGAGGAGCCCATCGACCCATAGGGGCCGCATATATTAAGACCCAGGCGGGGACAAAAGGTGGGTTTCACGGAGTCTGTGATTGTGGAGCGTTAGACATGCCCTAGGCTTGGCTCAGATACATTGGACACACCCTAACCTCGATAGAAGGAGGAGTTTACATATTTCAATAGCCTCAACATGGATGATCTTGGGGGTGGGGCGTTCAACCCTACTAATTATTGGTTTATGGGTTTTGCTTCGTGGTGAATTTGTTATATGTTTACTTAGATGAGTGTCTTGACCATTTACCTCCTAGCCAGGGCGGAGCGGGGGGTGGTCCTATGTGGTCCCGTGCTCCACCCCCCCTCCCATCTGATTATTACTTATACCATTTTAGGGTATATAAAGCACAAAGTAAATGTTGCTCAGTTGGTAAATGCTATCACTTTCTATCTTGTGCCCCCCACCTTCTAGGCACAAAGTAAAACATATTTTTTTATGATAAATATATAAATTTATATGTTTCACGTAGATAAATTTATTCACGTGCTAATATTTATAGTTCCATTTAGGGTAAATTTAAATATTTTCTTAATTATTATGGTATTCATAGATTGTATAGATAGATTTGGATAGATTATAAATATAAATATTAATATTTTCTACTAAAAATAAATAAATAAATATAGATATTATTTTCTACTAAAAATAAATAAGTATAGATATTATTTTCACAGATTTTTTAGGGTAAATCTAAATATTTTTATAATTAGTACGACATTAATAGATTGTATATATAAATATTATTTGGATAGTTTATAAATATTTGAAATTATTTTGATATATTATGAAAATTGATTTTATTTAGATATATTAATACTATATGGTAATTAGATATAGACATATGCAAAAAATTTAATTATAAAATTAATAAGGTTATACAATTTTTAAAATATAATTGATTTATAATTAATTTAATATGAGGTGGAACTAGAATTAATGTAAAATATCTCGACTTTGATATACAGTATAGAAATCATTAGTTGTTTTGAGTTGTTTTAATTTTCTAGGAAAAAAAAAACAAAACAAAGAAAAATCTCAAATCAGAAAACCTCACCAAATAAATAAATATATATACAGTGTTGGTCTGGTATCAGATGCGGAAACCCCACTTGCATCTCCAAGCTCCATCGTCAATGGCGAAACGTCCCGCACCCTCACACTGGATCCCTCTGGGGCTTGCCCTCTGCTACACCCTCGCCCTCCTTTCGATCCTCTCCGTCAACGCCTCTCCCCACTTCGAGGGTTTCGGCGACGAGCTCGAAGATGCGGACGACTCCCCGGTCCAACTCGCCGATCTCCCTCCCTCCCCGTCCCTGACTCAGTCCGAGTCCCACGAATCCGGATCGCTCATCGTGGATCCGGATCACTCATCGGATCCGCCCAAGGCCTCCCACTTTGAGTATTGGGACGAGGACGAGTTCGAAGGCCTCCCGATCGAATCCACCTCGGAAGCCGTCGAATCTACCGAAACCGCTGCCCCTACTCCTCCGGCCGCTCCTCAGGGGGAAGATGAAGATGCTGTTGTGGACCCCCCCACGCCTTTCAGCTTCAGATCTTACATTGTGGAGGTTGTCTGCGTGGCCTTCTTGATCTGTTTCTTGGTCAACTACTTCACCGGCAAGAGGGAGAACGAGAGCCTCGCCCTGGCCTGGGCGGCCAAGTTCGCCACCAAGGACAAGATCTTCGAGAAGAACTTCAGCCTGTTGGGGGTTGGTGAGGGCGAGGACTCCCCGCTCTTGCTCAAAGAGGGCCAGACCGTCTTCAAGTTCTATGCCAGCGGGAGGAGGTTTTGCCAGGGCCTGCTCGCCACCATGGAGCTCAAGAGCAGGCAGGATCTCATCTCCAGGATCTATAACTCCGTGGTTCAGACCAAAGATGAGATCACCATCGAGGTTTATATGAACGATGATGCGATGGATCATGTGGTTTTTGCCCTGGCAAAGAAGAAGCTCGCTAAGGCGATGCACAAGGAGGAACCTGATCTCCAGAGGTATGCCACTGTCATGGCCGGCCCGCCACAGAGTAGTAGGAAGTGGGTCTCTGAGGACCTCTTGTGTATCACCGAGTCTAAGGAGGTTGCTGCTGAGTTGATCAATGAAACCGTGCTTGATCAGGTACCATCTCTGCTCATTCATTCTTGCTCTTCTCAATGTTGTATCTTGTTGCTTATTTCATCAGTTGCCTTCTTCATTTTGTTTATGGTCTCAACTTTTGATTCATTATAGGCGCATTGAATGCTTCTGCTCTTACGGTTTACCAATTGCTACCTTTAACTAACTGTTTTTGCTTTCATCCTGATCTTCCTCACTGGTTGATTCACTCATTGTCAAGCTCATTACAATCACAACACTTTTTGTACTGTGGATAGTTACGGATCCTTTTGACATGTGCTTGTTAGTAGATCAGGGAACATGGTCTTGGGTTTTCCTGTTGACAAGTGTTTTGGGAGATATGCAAGTTTTTTTTACTGTCTAGGATGTGTAGTAGAATAACCTATTATTCCACTTGATGAGAACTTTGTTTCCTCATAGTGTGACCCTTGATCCAGTCTAACAATAAATCAGGATAAATGTTTCTTAACATAGAGAGTGTTTTGAAAGCTGTGTTATTCTACAGATAGGCAATAGAAAAAGGTTCCTAAGCTCATATGTTGTTTCTCATGAGTTGAGATAGGACTATTTACAATCCAAAGCTAATTATTGATGTAATTACAAAGTTGTATAACTGGATGTATAGTCTGCTTTCTGTAGGTTTTTTTTTTGTGATTATGATAATGATTTACGGTATAAGTTAAGTCAATTTAAAAATAAAGAGACTTTGTAATTTTGAGCTCTATATTTCATATGAGAAAGATGCCTGGTTGTAAATTCAATGTGAACTTGAGTTCAAAATCTAACATTGTGTAAAAGGAAGAGCATAGGTTTAGGACCCTTACAGCTCTTTTCTCTATCCTCTTTACTTTTGTATTTAAGTACTTTGCAAGTTCAATCCTTTTTCTGAGTATGGACCTTCAAGCTTTGCTATAGTACTTTTTTTTTCTTTTTCTTTTTGCAACTTATTAAGGAAATGAAGCTGTGTTTATACTTGTTTGTTTCTAGGTCGCTCTTCCCTAAAGATGAATCATGGGGTTTTGCTTCCCCTCTATATTGAAATTTATGGTGGCCATTTGTTCTTGTTCATGCAGGTCTTTGGAGAAAAAGCTTTCAAGGAATTTGGAAAGTCATTCATTTCATTGCACTTCTCTGACCAACACCCAGGCACCCAAAAGAAGAAGCTGATCTTCAAATTTGCTCTCCCAGATGTCAGCAAAATGACTGACATGACTCGTTTGGTGGCTTTGGTTCCTTACTACATTGACTTGATCGGAAAGTACAGATTGAGCCAACAGGTAAAACTAATGATATAAAAAGGAATCTTTGTAAAGAAATTAGGACTTCTTTTGTGTGCAGAACCAAACTGAACCAAAAACCATAAAGGGAACCAAGTGGCTTGGATTGGTTCGGTTTTGGGCTGAAAAGGCTGAACTTATAAGTCTTTGTAATTTTTATTAAAAATCGAATGAATCCAACTGAATCAAGTATAAACAGAACAATGGTTGGGGTTCTACTGTGTAGGTACTAAAAAAAAAAGAAGTTATGCCTAACTGAGCCAAACCTAAAAAACCTGAATTGAATAAGCTGGATATGGTTTTGGCTGAAAAAAACAGTGATATGTTGATAGATCCTGGCTGAACGAGCAGTCTTGTGTAAATGCAGGCTCGATCGAAGACAGATGCAGCTAGGTCAAAGGCCGCTCAGGAGGCATACAAGGAGCTCCAGTACGCGAGGCAAGAGGCAATACAGAGGAAGAAGGCAGACAGGAAGAAGATGATGGAGGAGGCGGAGGCTAAACTGAGTGCGGAGGCTATTCGGAAGAGGGAAGCCAAGGAACGCAATCGTCAGGTGAAGAAGGCTATGCCCAAGGTAAAGATGAGCCGGGCTTAAGTGGGGGGCATCTGAGTTTGAGTAGATGAGCCGTTGCTCTGGCCATCTGCTTCTGGCTGTTTGAAAATGGTTGAGGTGGTGGAATATGAACTTACCTGAATTTGGTAGTTTCATAGTATTTTGTTATTGGCATGGTTAGACAAACTATGGACACACAGAATCACCTTTCTCTTTTAAACTGGGTTATTTTTTATGTTGTTTTTTTGGACTGTAGCAGGACTACGGGTGGGTTTCTTAGATTTGGGCTAAAGACTAGTCAGTGACTGGAAAACAGAAAGCATAGTGTTTTAAAGTATAAATGCAGTGGAATTCTGGAGCAGCATAATATGGGTAGTTGGTATTTTTCTGGGGATATCAACCAGGTCTTTGATTTGTGGGTCTTGTTAGGAAACTGAAACACAGGTGTAGTAGTGTGTGTCCTATTCTGTAATAATAAGAAAGCAAAAGGGTGAGGCCTTGGACTCTTGGAGTGTATTTGTCGTTGGCTGTTGATGACACTTTCAGAAACAAGAGCAATAACGTAGAGAAATGGGTTCCTGACGCTAACGAGTTGGCCGGTTGGTTTGTTAAGATTGCAGGGGACTGGTAAATTTGGTTGGTTCGTGAGTGGTGGCACAGATTCACAGTTAGGCTTGTGACACAGATTCACAGTTAATAATAATGAGAGGTACAAGTGGGTCTTAATTAGTTGAATCCATCCATCCATCCATCCATGTACAGAGTACGTATCGTATTACTGGTCGCGCTTGTGCCTTAATAAATTCAAAATGGGTTCCTTTTTCCGTTGGTCGCGCTTGTGCTCCTCACGTGGGAGTCGGGGGTCGGCGGGCCTGTAAAATAATACTGTGGTAGTAGTAATAATAATAACGATTTTTCTACGATGTGCCCTAAGGACACACTATAAGAGCCTATTAATAGAAAGAATTTGTAAATTTAAATTTTTGGTTTTTTTAATTTCTTTTGTGACGGGTTCACTAGTTCCATTTTAGGGTTTTAGTTTCTGTTTTTGGTATACTTATCATGTGCCCTTAGGGCACACAATAGAAAAACCGTAATAATAATACTAATAACTTTGATAAAAATAATAATAATACTCCCTCCGTTTCACAATAAGTGTCGTTTTAGCTCTTAACACAGTTTTTAAGAAAAGCAATCATTCACTTTAAAACTTACAAATTTTTCTTAATCTTACCACTCATTACATTTTTTTGGCCAATGAATGAACAATTTAGTCAACAAATACACATTCCAATAAAAATTATCATTATTCACCCCTAATAAATCACTTTGAAAACCTAAAACGACACATATTATGAAACAAAATTTAAGTGCTAAAACGACATTTATTGTAAAACGGACGGAGTACTAACAAAGTTGACCTCCATATTCATCTTCATCCGCATCCGCATCCAAGTAGTGTAGTAGTAGATCATAATTCATTCATTCATTCATTGGGGGTCACGTGGTTTCAGCGTTCCATTAATTAGTAGCAGGCAGCAGCCAGTGAGTAGTAGATCTTGAGAATGAGATAGATGGACAGTCTCCCTCCGAATCCGAATCCGAATCCGATTCCGAATCGGATGCCGTCGGGCGAATCAAGTGGGCGCCAGCGGCCCATTCTCACCAAATCCAGCTCGGCCGTGACCTGCTGCTGCACTAGTAGTAGTGGCTCCTTCTTCCACCGGCGCCGGAGGACGGGATTCCCATTCTTCCGGTCATCGGCTGCTCCCTCCGACTCCGTCCATCTCGTCGATGCCAGGCACGCCCCCCCACTTGCACATCTGGGGCCTTCCCCTTCCTCCTTCCACGCCTCTTCCATTCTCTATTTGGTCACCTTCCCTCCCCTTCTACTCTACTCTATTATTTACTTACTGGGTCTGCTAGCTACTACTACTGCTAATCCAGTCTGATTATAAATGTTTTCCATTTTCCGGTGCAGCTCATTTTGGCTTCTGCACTCTCTGTCTCTTACGCTGTTTTCATCAGGTATCAAGTTGTCCACCTTCAGGTACCTCTCCTATCCCCATTCCATCATGCCTTAGTCATTTTGGGCCCCTCCTCTTCCATCTGCACCCGCATTAGAGAGTTGTTCGTTTCTTCATTTTTGTCCACTTTTTCTGCTTTCCTTTTTCGGCACTCTTTCTGTTTTCTTCTGTAGGGTTGTGCTTCTTTTGGCTTGTACGTACTCCAATTTAAGTACCACTTGCTACAGTACAATACACACACATTCACATATGTTATCATTCAGGAATCTATCTATTAATTCTGGGAACTTGATTTCGCAGCTCTTTCCTACGTTACTGTACTAATAGTTCCTGATCGAGATCTGCTTTCAGGAGAAAGTGACGGGCCTTCATGTCATGTGCAAAGTGCCTTATGTTGTTTATGATGATGACGACGACGACGACAAGCATCACCCAGTCAAGCCCCAAGAATATGGCTTCTTCACTTATGTTGGCGACCCTGTCAATGTCAATGCAACGTCTCTTCTTTCTCTTGTGCTTCTAACTATTACCCTCCCATTCTTGTTCTACAAATATCTCGACTTCATAACTCGCATTAAAAAAGATCACTCCTCGAGGACCAGTCACAGTCACAGTCAAGAGGAGGTTCCACTCAACAAGAGATTAGCCTACAAGGTTGACGTGTGTTTCTCTGTTTACCCTTCTGCAAAGCTGCTCGCCCTCCTCTTTGCAACCATGTTTCTTATAGCATCTGGTGGCTTTGCACTTTACGCTGTGGGTGATGCCCCCTTTATTGAGGCCCTCTGGCTTTCCTGGACTTTTGTTGCCGACTCTGGAAACCATGCTGATCGAGTTGGAACTGCTTCCAGGCTCGTTTCTCTCTCCATTACTTCCGGAGGCATGCTTATATTTGCCATGATGCTCGGACTTGTTTCTGATGCTATTTCTGAGAAGGTGGATTCCCTCCGCAAAGGCAAAAGTGAAGTCATTGAAAGGAATCACATTTTAATCCTCGGGTGGAGTGATAAATTGGTTAGCCCCCCCTGGCCCCTAGCTATTTCTCTATCATTCATCTATATTCTATTGTGTATATGCATGCTAAAGTATGTCAATGTGATTTTTTTTTGTATCTCCATCAGGGTTCACTTCTAAAACAGTTAGCAATAGCCAATAAAAGTGTGGGTGGCGGAGTGGTGGTTGTTCTTGCAGAAAGGGACAAAGAGGAGATGGAGATGGATATAGCTGGACTCGAGTTTGATTTCATGGGGACGTCCGTAATATGTAGAAGTGGAAGCCCTCTAATACTTGCTGATTTGAAAAAGGTAATCTTCTTTCATTTCCTGAGCTTCTTGATCACATTTCGTTTCTTCAGCTCTCTCCATCAATTTCTACTCGGGCATGAGATGTGACTACTGACTACATCTACATATATGATTGTAGGTGTCAGTGTCAAAAGCACGTGCCATCATTGTATTGGCGTCCGATGAAAATGCTGATCAGGTATTAGAAACTCTATCATGTGCCTTTCCTTGTAAGATTTTGATGATACATTTTCTTATCACTTCCCTCCCTGTATATCTTTTACTTTTATTATGAGGTAGAGTGATGCAAGAGCTTTAAGGGTTGTGCTAAGCCTTACCGGAGTCAAGGAGGGATTAAGAGGTCATGTTGTTGTTGAGATGAGTGATCTTAACAACGAGCCCCTTGTTAAACTTGTTGGTGGAGGAATGATCGAAACAGTTGTTGCACATGATGTCATCGGTCGTCTGATGATACAATGCGCTCTGCAACCTGGACTTGCCCAGGTGAGTTTAATATGCATATTTCTCTACAATAGCACCAAAAAGGGCAGTACAAGTTTGGAATGATTCCGGATAGTAAAATTTGAATTATAAGTAGGGGTTGTCCTTCTTGGATTTCGACGACTTTACCGAAAACGAATTTTTCTAATCTAGTAAACTACTAGGCTCATTTGAAACTGTTTAGATATTATGTAGCCTTCTTTGGAAGATGAATACAGTAATTGAATATGTTTTTCTAGAAATCTAAACATTTGCTCCATACATTGACCAGATTTGGGAAAATATTCTGGGATTTGAGAATGCTGAATTTTATATCAAAAGATGGCCCCAGTTAGATGGTATGCGATTCAGAGACGTTCTCATATCATTCCCTGATGCCGTACCATGTGGGATCAAACTTGCTGCAGATGGTGGAAAGATAATCTTGAATCCCGAGGATGATTATATATTACATGAAGGTGATGAGGTCCTTGTCATAGCAGAGGATGATGACACCTACGCACCTGCACCTCTTCCTGAGGTGATCTTCTCCTCCTTTTACATTCTAGCTAGTGCCCTTAACTCATAAGCTGGTTTTACGTTGTTCAAGTTAAAATGAGATCAGAAGAAGCATCCACTTCATGTATTACATTTTGTTTCAAAATAAGCACATCATATCATATATTACACAGTGAAAACAATATGTGTCCATTATTTGTAAGCTTTCTATTCTTGAGATTTGTTTTTAAACATTGTAGGTCCACAAGAGTGCTCCTCCAGAGAGATTGGATCCTCCTAAATATCCCGTGAACATGTTATTCTGTGGTTGGCGCCGAGATATTGATGTAATGATTATGGTGTGTATGCTCACATCTTCATTAACCATGCATTTATCTTATGGAATGTGTTGACCGAATGTTACATATGATAAGTTATTTTATGAGTTTGGGAGGGAGAAAAAGAGAGAAAGAGGTATGTTGTTCTATAGAAGCAAGAGTTTGGTTACTGCGATCATGCTTCTTCACTTTTGCTTGCCCATGCAGCAAAGCAACAGATAAAAACAGTATTAGAGGGACTAGTTAGATGCATACAGATAAGTTTGCTTTCAATATGTGATAGCTCAACAAGCCACCCACTAGGTTGAATGCCCTTGGTTCTCATTTACATTTTTCTGCCAAAGCTATCTATTTGGATTTTGGATTGCTATTCAGCTTTTAAATTTCAGCTGTTTATTTAAAAATCTGCTATCTTCTATTCGCATTAATGTTCCTTAATCCTATCCTTAGGTGCTTGAAGCATTATTGGCTCCAGGGTCCAAATTATGGATGTTTAACGAAGTTCCAGAAAGGGAGAGAGAAAGGAGACTGATTGATGCTGGGCTAGATATATCAAGGTTGAAAAAAGTGAAACTTGTACATCGGGTTGGAAATGCTGTTATCAGGCGCCACTTAGAATGCTTGCCTCTGGAGACATTTGATTCGGTGAGTTCATCGCATACTTTGCCTCCCTCCATTTTTTTAAATCTTGCAATAGTTTCAAGTTCTAGCGGTATATAAGTAACATGTATCCATGCAAAATGATAAATTAAATTTCTTTCAGCTCTCTAGTTCTGAAAGAAGAAGAATCGAAGTTGAATGCTGACTCTTGGACAACAGATTTTAATCCTTGCAGATGAGTCGACGTTAGAAGATTCTGTTGTGCATTCTGACTCTCGATCCCTTGCCACCTTGCTCCTTATTCGAGACATTCAGGTAAGAGTTGAGCTCATATTCAGATTTTAACTAAGCTTTCTTACACCACACTAGCTCATAAATGAACTCTAGAGAAGAAGAGCATCACTGAAGAATTGTGGATATACTATTTTATCTTTCTTAAATGTTTTTGTTCTCTGGGTTAAGCAACTATTATTTCTGTGTAGGCAAAGCGCCTTCCTTTTGAGGAGCCAAATTTGAAGGCTATTCGGCATTTAGGAGTTTGTCATAGCTCATGGGTTTGTGACATGCAGCAAGCTTCTGATAAATCTATTATCATTAGCGAAATCCTAGACTCGAGAACTAGAAAGTTGGTATCAGTTTCCAGGATTAGCGATTATGTGCTCTCAAATGAATTGGTGAGTATGGCGCTCGCAATGGTGGCAGAAGATAAACAAATCAATCGCGTTCTTGAGGAGCTTTTTGCAGAGGAGGTAAACACACCTTTGATTAATAGGCATGCCTCGTATTTCTCTGTCTTGCTCAAATTTTCTAATTCACTTCTCAACCTATATATCTCGTGTGCAGGGAAATGAGATGTGCATCAAACCAGCAGAGTTCTACTTGTACGAGAACGAAGAGCTATGTTTCTACGAGATAATGATGAGGGCGCGACAAAGACATGAAATAGTGATTGGCTATCGTCTTGCGGACTCAGAACAAGCACTTATTAATCCTTTGCATAAGTTGGAACGCAGAGCATGGTCTCTAGATGATGTTTTTGTTGTCATCTCAAAGAAATCACGTTCCAAGTGAGAATCAATGAAGCCTTTCTGGCCATACATGTTATACCGTCCCAACTCCCAACAATTATTGCCTTAAAGAAGCCTAGGCAGTGATTCTCCTCGTTGAGTCCAGGTAACCTGAAACTCCTGATTGATTAATGAGCTAACCGTTTTAACAACAATTAAACTAACGATTAATTAAGGCTCCTCCTTTTACATCCAAAGTGAACACTTGAAGGATTCGAGCTGTAACTGTGAGGACTTGTATTCATGTAAATAAGAGCACTTTTTTTAAAATTGCATGACATTCATAATAAGACGTGACAACCCTTTATTGAGCTATATAACCTTTTATTTCTCTTATTATTAATGATAGGTATAACAACAATATATCATGTGTGAGTAGAGAGAATGCCATGCGATTAATAATATACGTATGATGAGCTGACCTTTTTTCTTTTAGCTTCCCTCTACTCTATATAGTACTGTAGTATGTATATATATGTGCTAAAAAAGGATAACATAATGATGAAGGAATTAGAAAGGCATGGCTCAAGCAGGGGCATATCCATCCCTATGAGCCTTTTGCCATCTCCATGCAATTCCAAGGCTCTCTTCAAGATCAGTGTACTTTGCAGTCCAATTCAGCTCTAACCTAATCTTTGTTGGGTCGCTGTAAACTTGAGCATAATCCCCAGGGCGACGGGGAAGGTATTCAACTTTGATGTCGACTCCGGTGGCTTTCTTGCATGCCTTAACAAACTCCTTCACTGATCTACCTACAAGATCGATGCAGAGGAATTCAGAGGTAGGACAGGCTAGCGTTGGGGAGGCTCAGCCTCTCTTATTATTTATTAAACATTTTACCTTTTCCAGTTCCGACATTGTAGATACCGACTTTGCCTACTACTGCCTTCTCAAGGGCTTTGACATGGGCGTCGACTAGATCGGTGACGTCGATGTAGTCCCTTACACATGTCCCGTCTGATGTCTTGTAGTCTGTTCCTTTCACCTGCATTATATTGAATCTAATCCAATCAGCGCAAACTTTGATATATAATACTAGTTGTAACACATGATTGCACGTACCTTGAGGCCAGGGATTAAGCCTCGAGCTGCGTCGAAACAAGCGCCTGATATCCGTCCTTGTTCACGGAGCTCTGGCCTAGGGGCCTCACCTAGTCTTCCATCTGGATCTGACCCAATCACATTGAAGTATCTGAACCAAAAAAAAGAAATAACCAACCCTGTAGCCTGATAATTGAGTTGAAACTGAAAGGGTCAAGTATTCAAGAAAGGAATAGCAACCTCAGAACCATGACTGCCATGTCTGAGTTCTTGGACAGGTCCACAATGATGTCTTCTGCCATCTTCTTCGCTTTTCCGTAGGGGTTGATCGGATTCTGCAGAGTTAGCCAGATTTTGGTAAACAAGAAAGCGGGACATCTTTACAATGAAGGACAGCCATCAACACTGACCTGAGGAGTGTCCTCTGTGATGGGCATCTTATCGGGCTCACCATATGTGGCGCAGGTACTAGAATATACTAGTGTCTCCACCTTATGAGACGCCATAGCTTCCAGCACTAGCAATGTGTTGGACGTGATGTTGTGATAGTATCGGAGAGGTTCAGCAGTGCTCTCGCCTACATATGCGACAGCAGCAAAGTGCATCACTGCATCAAATGCGTTCTCTGAGAATATTTTACCAACCTAGGAATTGAATAGGATCATCATCATCATCATCATCATCATCATCATCATCATCATCAAGGAAGCAAATGTTGTCTGGAGCTGGGTAGATAGAACTTGCACATATAGTTATTTAAAAACAAGAAAAGGATGCATACAGCTTTGGCATCTCCTAGGTCAGCATAAATGAACTGGAGTCTTCCAGGTTGTGGGTAAAGTTGTTGCAGTATCTTCACAGCTGCAAGATTCCCTCGAGATAGATTATCCTGTCATACAGTTTGTTGATTATGTTCTGTGGCGAATCGGCGTTGGTGTTGACTAATCCAGCTACTAGACTAAGCTCTAGTTTGCGCGAACAAGAAAAGCTAGTGCATATATACCACTATAGTGACGCGATAGTTGTCCTTGAGAAGCCGCAATGCTGCATGTGATCCGATGTAGCCAGCTCCTCCCGTCACCAATACATGAGTTACTCCTGCCTCATGAACAGAGAACTGAAATATGCAACAAAAAAAGAGGATGATCAGATGATGATGATGATGATGATGATGATGATAAGCTTGTTCTGCAAAGGTTGGTTTGGCTAGGTGATTCAAACTTACATGATGGCTCGTCGGGGTCTTGAAAGTACAAGACTGCCTGGCCATAATGAAGCAGATTCCTAGCAAAGCAGTCAGAATTACAAGTTTCCGGACACCACTCATTCTACCTGCTGCTTTGGATCTACATAATCCATGCCTACGTGCCCTCCAAAAATAAATCAGTAATTGAGATTAAAGTTAAGAAACAACAAAAGTGAGCAAATCCTCCAATATACAGTATATGTTATGTATGAATGTATATGCCCTGGCTGGCTTCTTATGTACAAGTACAACAGCTAGCGAGGAACAAGTGCAGGTGATCGAGGTACCTCTCCTAATAAAGGATGTCTACATGCTATGGCTTGGTTTAAAGTTGTGAAATTTAACATCTGGTGGGAGTTGAAGATACTTGTTTTGTAGCTACATACACACTGTAAATCTGAGAAGCTATCAATCAAAACCTGCAACAACCCAGATCCATGAAAAAGACCCCGTGATTGCTGTCTGCCATCGATCATTAAGATGCATGAAAACAACCAAGATATGATGTTCCATGATGCTAAAAGAAACATGAAAAGGCCAGTGTGTGAGAATCATGTGAAACCTCCCACCTAGAGCAACATCCAATGTGATTGGAAACGAGTTTCAACTTCATGAAGAAAAAATCACCTAAATAAGGCAGTGGATCATTGACACGTGACAGACCAGATTAACTAGAAATTTGGAAGCAAGAAACATTGGGTAGGTCAAACAGGAAACGATACGTTGAAACTGGAAAGCTTTGGCCAAGAACAGAGAAAACGCAGCAGAGAACTAGAGGAGAGATACAAAACCCTTAAAAGTGCAAATTTTGGATTTCGAGTTTGAATCAGAAACAGAGACAACCGAGGCAGCAACAACAAAAAGTAGGATCACTAACCCTGAAACCAAAAATCTTTCTGAATTGAACCAAGTAGTGAATGCATTGCCTTACCTGAAGATTTGGTATATAAAGCTACAAGGAAGGGACCTTCAAAGCAGTCGATGTAGAGGAGGAATTAAGGTCCCCCGCTAAAAAAAAGTCACAACCCAGAGGGATCTGGGACCAGATATATACATATATATGTGTATAACATCCAACTGAATAAATTGGAGTAGCTCCGAATTGTCAACACAAGACTACTCTACTCGACTGCACGTTGAGAATTAATTCAACAGAATAAAAGCCAAAGCTTTGAGTGGAAATCAAACTAGCGCGCCCGCTCTGTGGAAAGTGGACACTTGGCTTAGGATTGGGAAAGAAAGAGAAAGGGCCGGAGCTAATGCCAATTTGCCACATCCCCCTGTTATTCTTTCACAATGCAGATTGCCAGATTCCCTCTTTCCATTTTCAAAATTTGTTTGCTAATTTAATTTAGGGAATTCCTAACGAGATTATGTAAATTTCACTTTAGTATATATAAGGTTTTCCGGAATGTTACATGTCAACCTTAGTTTTCTAAACTCCTTATAAAAAAATTAAAAGTATTTAAAATTTTATCATATCATTTATCATTTTTTCAACAAACTATCTAATCTATTGTCTTAAAACACCTAAGTTTCTAATTTTAGAAATATATAGTTTCTTAATACTATTTTTTTATTATACTATCAAAACTCTATAACAACTCAACAAGGATAATAAGAAGAAACATTATTAACCCCTAAAAAAAGAAGAAACCTTATTTTACTCAAGTCAAGGCGAGATTTACAATGAAATGGACGCACTATTACAGATATAAAGATATTTGTGGGAGGACAAAGGGATAATCGATTATTAGAATACTGTTTCGTATTATATGTGCTCTTCTCGATATATCAATACGATGTTTTACAAGTGTGTTTTTCTTAAGTGTTTTCAATTCTCTTCCCTTTTGGGTTGGATCGCTTTTTATACCAAATCCAAGACTCGGAATCCAAGATCTTCCGATGTGGGATGAGCAAGCAGGCTCTTGCGTGGCTCATTCCCATTAGTGTCATAAAGCGGTTTATGCATGGAACATTCTGAGGCTGCCAACAAAAGGAATGACTAAGTTGTCTATAAGATACATGTCGATTCCTTAGTGGAGGCCTCGCGCGGTGGAATAGGTTTTGATCGGGTCGGTTTAAGAATAACGTGCAATATGGTAAGGAGGAGGTCTCGTGTTTATGTTTTTTGAGGGGATCATGTTTACAAGGGCATCGCATTGTTCTTACGCGGTCCGATACGAGCATGGTGGTGCGATGCCCATGAGGGGATTGAGGGCGATGAAGTTTGACAAACAAGATTATCTAGTGTATTCGGGAACGTAGACTTAGTGTATTCATGGGGGCGTGGTTGTACACAATTTGTTTGTATGTTTTTGGGGAAATTGCATTTAACCACCCCTTATTTTAGACTTGTTGCATTTAACCACCCCTTATATTATTTTTTGCATTTAACCACCTCTTATTTACAAATAGTTACACTTAACCACCCATAGTTTACATAAAAAATATTATTTCCTTTATTACATGTTCCGGTTGGTTCATTTCGGGTTGGTTCACCCACCTCAAGCTCGTATGAATTTGGATTGACGTAACTATTAATAGAATTAATATTTTTTAATTATTATAATAAAATAAAAAAATATTATTTATGTAACCATCTTACTAATAAAGTATTTAGATTATTCAATTACGAATGATATACTATTTTTACAAAACAGTGTTTCGGGTAGACCCATTGATTTCAGATCGGGTCTCAACACAGAAAAAATTGTACAACGTTAGTTAGAGGAGTGTTAGGATTCAAATTTTTTTTTTGTTGGGAGATACAATTCGAGAACCAACTATACAACTTTAGAGGAGTTTTATGATCCGAAACTAAGTTTTTTCAGTTGGGAAGTATTATATGAGCTTAATATTTTTTTATTTTTATAAAACAAAAATTAAAAATAAGGAAAAAATGTCTTTTATTTTTGAGAGAATACCATTTTTGTCAAATGGGTAGTTAAATGCAACTATATACAAATAAGGGGTGGTTAAGTGTAGAAAAAAATATAAAGAGTGGTTAAATGCAACAAGTGTAAAATAAAGGGTGGTTAAATGCAAATTTCCCTATGTTTTTTTACGAGGTTGCCACACAAGCAATCCTTTCGTGGAGTGCGCAGATCATACTACTATGCGGCAAAGCTGCCAATTGTGCTGTCGTCTAGTGCTTGTAACATTGCGCACCAATACAACCCCATGGATTGGGGATTCATCGCGAAGAGAATGCTTTAAGCATTCGAATTCCGCAATATCACCCTCGTCTTCCTCCCGATCATCTTTTTTTATGGCTAAAAAGGGTTGTTTGCTTGAAGGGTCTAATTTATCTTAGTGGATTTATATTATTTTAAACCGGTTTAATATAATTTTTTTGTTGCAACAAGTTTAATATATTAATAAAATAGCCTATTCGATAATTTTTATATGAAAATACTTATTTGTCCCTTTTAAGTCACTTTAAATATTTATATGTTTCTATTTTCTTTCAAAATACCAAAGTGACCAAAGGAGGTCACTTTAAATACATATTCGCCTTTTTTGCCCCTGGAGAACCCACTCTCGCTTAAAACATAATGGTACATGGATAAAGAACAAATGAGATATAAAATTCACAAGTTCTCATAATTGTACACCCAGGTGTAAATATACTAATCATTTTACAGCAGCTGAGCATTGCGTGCTTGAGTCAACAACTTTGTATGGTGACCCTGTTCCTTCTATGTGTTAACTCAGGGGTTGACGCGGTGGTACTCTCAGATGAAGATACTGATGTATTAGGAACAGATCCCGTTACTGAGCTCTCTGGCTTGGATTCATTCCTTGAGCGGTAAGAATTCACCACCAGAGGTGGTCCTTGCGGTTCAGATCTTGGATGGCCCTGAGCTTCTTCTGCCAATCGCCTCAGAAGGTTCATTACAGTAGGAAAAAACTTGGATGAAATAGAAATAAGTCCAGCCAACTGCAAGAGAGCATATTCAAAGGAGACATCAACAATAAATCAATCAAGACTATACATCCTCGTATTGTCACAGGGTCGCACACTCGCACCTCCACTTTGATCAATCAAGGCACAAGGTCTGGGAAGTGTATTTCAGATTCGCATTAGAAGTGTAATGTCAATACAGTAACTATATACATCAACTCTATCCAGAATCTCCAGCACAACGGCATCAAATTAACTTGAGCATCTTCATATAAGAAAGCTGAAAGCTGACAGGTATTTACTACGCATTCAAAATCAACATATTCACTAATTTTGTAACTTACAGTGCCATGCCGAAATTCAGCAGGAATGTTCATCTGTATCCACAAGGCTTTGGTGACCAGATACATCACAAAAAGAGCCAGAAGGTAAAGAGGGTTCCTGCTTGTTGGAAAGTTTTTAGATGAGAAAAAACATGCAGTCAATCACATGAGAAGGGTGAAAGAAAATGGTTCTTGCATTTCAGAAAAAAGGAATCTGCTTCGAGTGGCAATTAGATTTTTCCATTTACGGGGCTTACCTTAGCAGCATCATGAACTCATTAAAACCCAGAACAAACATAGCAACAATTGCCCATGCAGGAGGTAGACTGTTGTTGCTTCGCTTGTAGGCTTCCTGGAGGAAACCGAATCGATACATGAGATAATGTTTGCTACATGCTTAGATGATAATACACCATAAAGAGAAGAGTTAATAGATTGGTAATGAATCCGTGTACTGCATCATTTCTTCTTTTTATTTTCCATACAATTCAAAAAAAAGGAAGACTTCTAGAGATACCAATGATAGGAGAAATTAATTTAACATACCTGGGCCGCAATAGCCTGAGTGACAGAATACTCTGTCTCTGCTTTGAATTGCCTCCATAAGGACTTGCACTGCACTGGCGTAATTAGTGTACATTCGGAAGAAACCTGTCATAAATTGCCATATAAATAATAAACAATAATATAAGCAATTGTAACATATAGATTTGAATCATGGAAATCTATAATATCTAAGTACAAGAAGCTGAAGGGAGATATACCTCACTCCACGAGATTGAGGCAAGAGGATCTGTTGTGGCACCTACACTTCTATGATGGGAAGAAAAATTCATCGACTGATCCATTAAAGATGAAAACAGCACATTTTCAATATTGTCAGGCTTTTCATCCAAACGGATGGCTGCCATAACAGACAAGATCCTAAGAGACTGCAACATAAAGATATGGAGCCAATAAGATATTTTTGGTATAATTCGGGGAAAAACATGCTCAAAATACTGATAGACTACCTCTGAGCGGGCATCTCTTGTAATTCTTTTGATATCTTCTTTACCGGTCCAAACCCTGGGCATGGAATCTTCATCATGGTTAAAAGCACTCACAAACCTACAAGTTGGTCACACAAGGAAAATGAGGGATCATATGGCAAGAGAAAAAAGATAAACGAAATTTGTTAAAGAAGGAAAATAAAACTAACTTATCCTTCATGAGGATAAGTACTTTCCCAGCTTGTTCTCTCGCCTTCTTCTCCACTAAACTTCTAGCATAGGCTCTTAAACTGTGCATCATATAGTGACTGGTCGATTCATCCAATTCAAAAGAAGAAATGGAAGAAAGAAATGCTGACACAGTAGTCTCAGTCTCGCGCTCAAGAAGCATTTTGATTGATAGCCAAGTATCACTTCTACCAGCTTCCAGTAATGTATCCACAGAAGGCCCTAGAGAATCTGATAGTTGTTTCTACAAAACAAAACAATGGTTGTAAGCATATATTAACCAATGAACAATGCGATAATTTGATTGCAGGATTTTCCAAAACAAACCTCCTGGAGCATTCAAATGGAAAGACAAATATCAACAAAACACATAAAATGTTTCAATGGTGATTTATCCTCGTAATAAAAGTAAAGTAAGTTGAGGTATTTGCCTATATGCCAATAAAAACTAAGCTATCCACACTTGTTTATGACTCATGGAAAATGACTACCTCATAGTAGTTAGTTATTTCTGACAGCTTCTTGTCACGTATAGAAGATGCATATGCCTCAATGTCACGGCTCAGTTTTTCTCTAACTCTCGATGCATCCCAATCAGCTTGTCTTACAGAAGCATCTGTCAACCAAGTAATGCCATCAGTGACGAAATACCATGTTTCAGAAGCCTACATGTGACATTTTTTTTTACCAAATATAAGGAATATAATATGCAAAATTGCTTAAAAGAACATATAGTATATTTTAACAAATAATGGAAATTCCTTCGTCCGAATGATGGATATGTTTCCAAGATGCAAAATTGTTTAAACGAGGATTTACTAAATCAACGATTCACCTTCTTCTGAATCAGACAATTCAACAAATTCCACCCAAAGAATGGAACTTGGGACAATAATACAAAACATAACCAATACCTCTTCAGTTTTTTAATACTTAAAAAAAGTGATCCAACAGCAAGTGTGTACTTTTTCCAGTTAAGACGAAGTATAATACGTTGGATAATAAACCATAACCAATACCTTCACAGTGTTTGTCAAATTCAAGCACACAATCATCCTTGCAAGCACGAACAGAGGCAGCAAAACCTTCTCCTCTACTTAATGATTTCTCAAATTGAGCCTTGAATCTTTCATTTGCTTGAGAGCGAATATGTCCCAACAAGGTTACATAAGCAGGATACACACACTGCACCGAAATCAAAGACATCAATGAAATGCAATAATTCTCCCGTTAAAGGGCCAAGAGCTAATAGCATTGCTCTCTGCATGATAGAAAAATGCAGGATGAACAATACATAAAAGCACGAGGAGCTAGAGAGACAACAGCATTTATGCTATAAATCTTTTCAAAATGATTTGAGTAAAGTTACACACTGCTCTTATGCACCCAAATAATTAAGCAGCTCAGAAGTGCACGGAATGAAACAAGTCATTGCCTAACCAAATTTCTCAACAGACTCATCAAGAGGGAAGGGAATGATCAATTCGCCTAGTCAGAGAAGGCAATATCTTTCAGCATTTACGTCCAAGCATTCCAAATTAACATGCCCCAAGGATTCTAGATACTCGTGACTTTCTATATACTTGTTCAATATTTATTCTCCTGATTCAAATGTTAAAGATGAAAAATGGGTACATTTCATCTTTGTCTCTTCAAGCTGCAAGTTAAGTTTCCACAGGATGTGATTTCAACATAAAAAAGGCTTCATAAGGACTCTTAAACAACCAGATCGAGGAATAATAAAATATAATTACAAGTACTCTATTATAACTTACCACACTACTTAAGTAACAATCCCAAGCATTCTCTATCAGTTATTACTCAATACAACTTGCTAAGGTTTGTGCCCAATCCATGATCCTTGTTAGGAAAATAAGATGTCCAGTCTAGAATAGTCACTTTAAAAAAAGATATGACAACCAACCTGCAACAGTTTTGCCTTCAATTGTTGCCTTTTAGCATCACGAACGTGTTCATCAAAGTACATAGCCACCATATCATACCTTGAAATGACATATGAAGTGGAACGGTCAGCAGCTCATGAAATCTTGCATTAACATATGAGCTGATATAAATGGATGAAATTCAGACCTCCACAATAGGCTCAACCTAAACATGAGTTGGTCCAGTTAATATAAAAATTTGATTATTTTTCTTCTTCAACTTTTGATCTTCCCATGGAAGAAACTGAAAAGTGAAAACATTGCGAGTTCTTACAAAGCACCAATTGCTAAAGAATTCAGAAATTCCGGTAAATTCCAGCACATTTAGGTGTTACTTACCAATGCATGTACCATATAACAAAGTGAAGTTGTGAAGGAGATTCTTCCAGAACAAAATTTTCAAGTTCGAATCTTCAATATGAATAATACACATATCAAACTACAAAAATATCCTATAACACTGAGGAATCTTTAAAAAATATATTTTTCCTCCTTTCCTACAGGCATGCTGATAAAGCTAGTCACTGAAGAGAACTGAAGGTCAGCTCAGCTGCTCAAGCTATAAAAATGCCATAGCTTCTGAACCAGTGGCCTAACTTCAAAAAACAAAAGATGGCATGAATTGATCAAACGCTTACTCTGACAGAAGAGTCTCCAAGAGTGCACTAAGTTGCTTCCCAAAACCAGACATTGGACCCGATTTCACAGCATCATCTAATGCTAACCAACGCTGAGTGACCGAGCAATACTTAAGTCAGATATAGGTATATATTATGAAGAGATCAATATTATGAAAATAACATTGGTTTTGTATTTTCCCTTTTCAAGATTGATGAATATTAATTCCTCAAACCAGATATTAAATCTTGATATTGTCAAAAAGTAGGGCATATGAATAATATCATCTTAATAATCTCTCTTATTAGAATATTGCAGACAAATATCATAATGTCTTCAAATGAAATTGCAGAATTAGATGTCAACTCAATTTTAAGAGAATAGCAAAATAATTATGTATGAAACCACCTACATTTAATAAATGGGAATAAAAAAATCAAACGCGCAGTAGAATAATACACATCTACCTTATCTGAAAGGAAGCGGTCATAGGTCTCATTTGCAATCTCTTCACATCTAACAGTAGCAACCATTACCTGACGATAAGAAAAACAGTGTATAGGCACATAAAACGGAATTCATGAGAGCCTGTAAAGAACCTAGCTACAATGGAAGCGTAGTAAACCTTGTGTGCAGGAAGGTCAAGATCTCTATTCTCTTTAATGACTTCCCATATCTGCCGTGCACTATAAGAGAAACCGGAGGCTGGAACAACACCTCTTCTATCACCAGCAAGACCACCAGGAGCAATTGAATTGAAAAACAGTTTCCTGAGGTTCGCAACCTGGATAATTAGTCAGATTAAGCACTTGCAATAGTCAGAAGAGGCAGTACCTTAGTATTCCAGCTAAAGTATCATAAGGGGAAAAAAAACAGCAATTCTGTGTCAATATATTACCTGCTCTTTAAATTGTTCTTCCTTCTCTTCATAGCTACACAAAGCAGTGACTTGAACCTGATGCCTTTTCGTGTTAACAAGAATCACTCAACCAAGGAGAGAGAAAATTAGAAAGGAAGAACAAGCATATACGTACATTAAAAAATTCACTCAAGGGGGTGTTTTTATGGGCTTCGGGCTTAGAAACAGAGTCCCAGATCTGTGTCAGACACCATATAAAACATCAAACAACAAGAAGAATAACAGAAGGGACTGGTTTACATAAGTATGAAACTTTACCTTTTGAATATCCTCTCTCAAAACAAGCTCCAAACGCTCAAGGGGAGTCTAAAACAACATTTGTAACCAACAAAATAATATGAATGAATGGTGTTAACAATTTGTTGACGTCCGTTTAAAAAAATATCTCTGAACAAAAAAAAAGTATGATCTTCAAACCTTGGTTTTATCACGTATGACAAAGAGAAGTGTTGTCCTACGATGGCTAAATAAACGCATCATAACCTAAAAAAGAGCATATTTAGCAAACAAGAAAACTGTTACACAACTGCAAAAAGGATAACCAATATGGCTCCATGATAAGTTCAAGCATATGAACCTGGAAAACTGTTTTAAGGAGTGGTCTGTTGGCAGCATGCTCTCGACCTATATCATGGCACCATCTGCTCAACATATTAGTAACATGATTCATAATATTGCATCAACCAAAACGCAGAACTTGTTCTTTTAGCACAAGGGGTACACATTAATTTATGCGCATTAGCAAATACCCAAACTGGGCCTGCCTCGTGCAGGTTCTGAGGGTAGAAATAACAGCTATCCAAGTTTTTTTTAAATAAGTCTCATACTCACATGTTTATCAGTACAATATCCGCAATTGCCAGCGCAAAAAGAGCACTCTGCTTCTCAAATGCAGTATCATCCTGAAATCAAAAAGAAACAATGAGGGTTCCATTTAGTTCACCAAAAACGAAGCGTCAGAAAAAGAACTCAAAGGATCTGTGCCTAGCTATGACTTACTGACAATTAAAGAAGGATCATATAAAAGTCATCAGAAGAATAGGTTTCAGGGTCACCAGCTTAAACATGCTCTAAGTAGAACTAGAACTTCTGTAGCAAGAATCTTGCTGAAAGCAGTAGAAACTCCCTTCTCTTATGGGAACTTCCCTCAATACCCACACACTGTAACCCCAACCCACCCACAAGGCCAAACAGAAAACAGTAACCATTTACCCAAAAATTCTGAATTTCAAAACAATAGGACATAAGCTCACCTCTCCTCTTTCCCTTCCATCAGTACCCTCCAAATCCATGACGACTGTTAAAGGCTCAATGCCGACTGCCCTTGCTATCCATACGCCCCTGGTTGTCTGATTCCTGAGGAAGTTGTAATTTACCAACTGTACATGCATTTGATCACATATGATAAGAGGAGTAAAAGAATTGGAAGTAAGGAAACAGACCTGCCTCTGAATGCATCCATCTCAGTGAAGTTGGTAAAAAATAGATGATTTAGCAGAGTGCTTTTTCCTGTTTAACACACACAAGTAACGAAAAATTGATATCTTCACAAGTATTAAGAGTAACATCCACAATAGGCACTGAGAGGGGTCGGATTGAAGAGTATTCCGACATCATTAACAGAAAGATGTTGAAATTTCAATCTTGGCAGGCATGCTAGAAGAATCAAGATGAACCAAGCTTCGTTAATGTGGAATTTTAATATCTGGAGCAGGATTTATGTTTTCCCAAAGGGCTCCTTAAGAAATCACAGGCACTCTTAATCACCATTGACTTGATTACAAGAAGTCCCAGATCAAGGGTGTCACGTGCCACAAGCTTATATAAACAATGCAGAAGGAAATCATACCATAACATACCAGTAAGAAGAAAAGGCAGAGGATCAGTGTCAAATTCTTGACAATTTTACTCCTCCATCAGACACATATTCACATTCGTCATCGAGAGGCTTGCCTATGATGGAACTCAAGTGCTAAGCAATGGTAAGAAGGCAAACAAACCGCCCCAAGCACCCATCAGGTCAGGTAGTAACTACTAACTAGACATGGATGTTCATCACAGCGAAAATTGAAGATCTAGCAGAAACAAACGAACAAACAAACACTACTTCTGGGGAAATACAAAGTAAAAGTTTTGAACGGAGTAGAAGACAGTACCGCTGCTCTGAGGGCCCATGATGGCGACGACAGCATAGGAAAGGCCGCACTCCGGAAGCTTGACTGATTTGACGAAATTCTCAAGCTCAACGGCATTCAATTCCCCGTCGCCCGAGATCAATTGGGTTGAGCAACACTCTTTCGCCATACCTCCTTACTTGGCCAAGGGAAGACGAATGTTTTCGTCTCCTTGTACGCTGGTACATATTGGAAATTGAGACTCCACGCAAGGAATAAGCCAAGTCTAGAAGCACCGAACCGCCTCATTGCTATTTTCCTTTTTTATTTTTTATTTTTTTATTTTTATTTCTTTTTTCTTTTGTTTGTCCACTTTAACGGTCGTGTTATTTTATGTTCCGTTTATTGGCCCAACTATAATTTATTCATATCACACTTTAAAAAAAAAAAATCCTATTATACCATTCATTATTTTATGGCAAAAAACATATATAGACACCCGAACTTGTCACTTTTAATCATTTAGACACCTAATCTTATAAACGGACCTATCACACTTATACTTGTAAAAAACGACCTATTAAGCACCTCCTCCATAATCCATCTATTGCGTACAAAACACGCGCTATTAAGTGGAATTTTTTTTAAATAATCAAAAAACCACGTAATGCCACGTGTGCATGCCACATATGATAACAATAAATCACCCTTAGTGTGTATATATATAAATCCAATAAAAAAATAATAAACCATTCAATTGTACAGCCTTCATGCCTGAGTTTAACCCATCGTCTTCCTTGCCGAATGAGGTCTCCTGGCAAGGTCTGAACTGTTGATGGAGAACCGATGGGGAGAGGTTGGAGGCAAGCCGTGGGTTCGGAGCCTACGATGACTGTCACCACCGTGAAATTCCTCTGTAGCTATGGCGGCCAAATCCGTCCCCGCCCCTCCGACGGCCAGCTCCGCTACGTCGACGGCCACACCAGAGTTGTCTCCGTTCTCCGATCCGTCTCGTTTTTCGGTGAGCACTTTCTCCGGTCAAAATTTAGGTTTAATTGGCACGATTCTGAAACCGCCGGCATTGCTTGACAACGGGCGGCCAGAGGTTTTTCTTGAAACTACGAGATCTGATTTGAGGGAGAAAACCACCGGATCCGGGAAGAAGAGGCCGATCTGGACTAGCCTGGAACCCACGCAAAACGGCTGGCCGGGAAGTGGTGCGGGCCTGGATCGAGAGGGCAGATCCGGGGTAGGACGGGGGAACAAAGGTGACGGGAGGTCGCCGGAGCCCTCGCTGGTGGTGTTGGTGGTGCCCCAAGGTTGAAGAAGATAGAAGGAAAAAAGAAAATAAAAACATAAAAAAAAAAACCAAGTCAACTGACGGGAAGGAAAAATGGAAATGAAAAAAGGAAAAAAGGAAAAATGTAATAATATCACCTAACTTTTCTCACCCTCTTATGAGTGCGTGTAATATAATCACTTGTCCATGTCAGCCTTTAGGGGTTTAATAAGATCAAATATACAAGTTTAGGTATTCAATAGGTCCAAATCAAAGGTGAGGTGTCTAAGTAACCGATTTACTCAAGTTCGAGGGGCCGTATATGTTTTAAGCCATTATTTTATTAGAAAAGGTTAAAATTTCCTAAGCATATTGGAAGAAGATGATAAAAAAAATCCCAATACATTGTTTCCTTTTTTTTAGTAGGTAAGAATTAGACGAGCTTCCTTACCAGGGGCGGTCTAGAGCATACAGATGGATGAGAACGTTAAGTTCTGGGTAGTTGGTGATGTGGGAGATTGGGTATACGTGACTCATTTTACCTATTTTATCGCCCACAACATTACACTCCCTAGGCACATGATGGATGCTAATTGTCTCAAAATTGCGGAATAGCACCCAAATATCCGCAGTGAACATATCAATTTTTCATGGACTTGTCCCTATTCCACATATGGCGTTAATAACTGTGAGATTGTCTCCTTCAATTTTTAGTTTTTGTAATCCCTTTTTTATCGCTTATTTAATTTCTTCTCTTAATGCGCGAGCTTCTTTAATACATTGTTTCCTTATTTTATTTTGTATCTTACCATATTTGCATAATACTTTTAAATTTTTTCTCTATCGTTTTTTTTAATGAATTAAATTATTATTATTATTTTGGTGGGGATTAATGGTTGTAAATTATTAATTTTTATTTTTATCTCTATTTTTTTGGTTCAATATTTATATTTCGTACATTTATTCTCTTGTATGCATACTTTTAAATTTTATTATAATTTTTTATTTCTACATCAACAAATACATATGGATGAATTCTTTTGAAAATTGTAGTAATAGTGAAAAATTAATAACGAATACGTTGTAAACTTTATTTACGTGGAATGAAAAGAGATTATGTTTGGAGTTTAAATATTTAATATTTGAGATTTAAGATTTAAATGGAGTTGCGAAATGTTTCTACTTAACTTTTAATATATACTTTTTTTTTAGATCTAAATACATTCCACCGTATATGAAACCATGCAAACATAAAAGATCTTAAGATACATTCTTTCCTTACTTTTTGTTAGTATATATCTTGAAATAACGATATAATTGTAATTTATTGGTATAAAGTTTAGTTTTTTTTGGTGAACTATTGGTATGAAGTTTAGTAAAATAGTGTGAAGTATAACATCTCCCTAGCAATATTACAATTGACTTTTTGGGGGTAAATTACATCAATATGGTTATTTACGGAATTTGAGGGGCGCTGAATTGTGTGTGTGTGAGAGAGAGAGAGAGAGAGAGAGAGAGAGAGAGAGAGAGAGAGAGAGAGAGAAATCATCTTTCACATATCCAAATTACGATTATCATTTCGATGGAAGCAACATGCATAACATTAATCACACCCACTCACCCCTAAAATTTGCATGTTACACTTTCATAGGTTCTCCCGGGCCTCTTCCTCATCGTCGTCGGGTAATATTACTGTCAATAAAGAATACTTAACCCTGATAGGGATTTTCCCCTTCTCCACGACAAGTTTGGCACCAGAAACAACCCAATATCCAGGGGTGTCCTAGGGACCTCTTGTCATTTCTGTGGTGTCAACAAGTTTCAATAACTTAGGGGCTTGGACTGGCAATGGGGGGCCCAAGATAAAGTGCAGAGTTAATCTTTAGTATCGATGGTTGTGGGGGTGGTTTTAGGACCGATGTAAAACGCTAGCTGGTCAAAGTAGATATGAGACCTGACTTGCGACCTAAATCAGGAGACCCGTCCCATTTTGGATGTTTCACCAGCATTGTCCCCAAGACCGTGGAGAAACGAATTCGGAGGAAGAGTACGTTTTTAAAGTCGTAGTCTCCTACTTGTAGTTGAGCTCCAATGACAATGGAGAGATCATCATCGGATTCAATTGGGGCAGTGTACACGTGACATAAGCTCTTTCAACCGACTTTCTCGTAGAATCGAAGGGTCATGGCTCTCTTGACGATAGTTTCCACTAGGATCTTCTTTCGGCTGAACGACTTTTGAAAGTGTTGAAATGGATGGTCAAGCAGTTGTTGTTCTTGCCTTCAAGATAACGTCGTAGACCGGTAACAAGCCCCTTGCCAACATCAACATGTCAAAGCAAATATACCTCAGATCTGTGTCATCATGAAACACAAATAGCTTCATGGGAAAATCCTATAGAGTATATGGAATCTGAGAGTTTTCTTGGTTATATAGGAAAACCCATATGAAACTTGCAATATTCATGCTCTAATGTCAGATACAATAAGTGAGTCAGACGATTTTTGTATAACTTTGGATAAAAATAAAGGAAAACTGTTAAGCATCCATAAATGTCTAGTACTTATACAAGCACCGTCTAAGAAATTCTCGTATTAACTCCTAATCACTAATATTTTGTCACATGTGACTCTAGCAATCCATTTTATTTCTATGGTTTAGTGCTTATAAGTAGGCATAGAAGATCTCTATTGGATTGGAAAAATAATAAGTGTTTGTGTAATGTTGAAAGGCGAGAAAATATTATAATAGTAGTTGAGAACTCTTTTTTTTTAATCGGATAATAGTTAAGAACTCTTAAGCATCTTAAATAAGAAATCTTCATTGCGCATGACCTATTACTCCCTCACTTTCAAAACAATTGTGATCACTTGTCAAATTCATATTTTTTCATCTTTTTTCATTTATACCTCTAATAATTAATTTTATCATAATTATATACACGTTTCCATGTTGTTACATGAATATTTCACTCTACATTGATAGGAGTAATATAGAGAAAACAATATCCCTTAATATATGTGCAAACGCTATTTGGATAGCTTTTTTACAATATGGAGTATTTTCTTTAATCAATTACAATTAATTCTCAAGCAAGTTTAATTATATTTTTAGTATTAAAAAACTAAAACTAAACTTGAAAAGATGTGGAAGTATATTAAACTAATTTTAAAAACCAACTAGATAATTTTTCTTGTGTGGAACAAAGGACATGCTATTACAATGGAAAAGGGCAATCCATGGGAAATAGAAAGACTTGTAACAGACATTCTCGTATCCCTGCGGGGCTTCGAGTCAGTACGATTCTATCATGAGAGTAGGGCTCGTAACTCTGTGACTGATAAAATTGCTTTCCTAGGTCACAGTCTCTCATGGGAAACCATTTGGAACCACCACGAGCTTCATGCTCCCATCCGAAAGGATGCCCTAGGTGACCCGCCTTAAATGCGTATTCCTAATCCTCACCGGTTCAAAAAAAAAAAAGGAAAAGGGCAATAAGAACCATAACCAGGTCTTAAATACATGCAAATCTCTTCTTTCTTTTTTTGTTTTTCAAAAGTGAAACATTTATTCGATTATATTCCATTTTAATAAAAAGATACATTAAGTTGGATAGGAGACTAGAAACAAGCTGAACTCGAACACCCTTTTTCAAAAACTGCCCTAGTAATCATTCGACAAAATAAAAAACCTAGTAATCACGGATATCATGAAAGGAGGAGGAAGTATTTTGACGTGAAGTTTACTTATCAAAGGATTTGAGCGGTGATGCAATAATTGAGTTGGTGTGCTACGAAAATGAAGATCAACTTGCAGAGCAGGGCTCTCAAGACAAAATCTACGAGACACCCATGCGTGTAAACTTAAGAGCATTTAACGGGTAGAGAATACATCTAGTGGCCTTTACCTCTACTTTTTACTAAGCTGCGATGCATCCCACGCTTGAGAGGAAAATCAAAGGGATCATGTCTATTGAAAGAAAGTCACAAAATCTTAGACCCAGAGAGGGTTGGGGGACAAATCTGAAGAGAAAGTCCAAGACAAATTCAATGACCCCCACAAACAAAGACAATACGCGAAAAAAAAATACAAAAATACTTGGGCACGTCGTCGGTTGGTCCACATTTGACAGAAGTAAAGCTCAGGGCAAAAGAGGAGATCAAACTAGGCGAGGCGGCTCCTCACAAAAGTGTCCTGCAAGCCTCGATCTCTGCAGCCTGAGCATCCAACACTCCTTGTCCGGAAGGTGATGAGCTCACAACCCGAACTGTGGCATCGAATATGGCTTTCCTGAAAAAGTCGTCCTCCATCTTCTCCAACACTTCCTTGACCACGCTAAAGTCCAACCCACCCGCCAAAACAAGCTTCCCTGTTATCTCCCCAAAATTATTAGGGGCCTTGGGTAGGTCAATGCCGACATCATCCATCAAAGAGCCATACGATACACATCCATCTGCAATATCCTTGACGGTGACCACCTTCTCAGCAAGCAAGTACTCTAGGAGCTTTGAAACGGGCTCCACACATGGAGGGCTTTTCTCTAGACCAAGAGAAATGGCTTCTTTGACCACTTCAGGATGGTATGATGGAGATTTGAGCTCCTCTATGCATTGCAATGCTTCGTCCAACAGCCTCACGCTGAAATACTCCTCCAGTAGGGATATAGTCTTTCTTTTAAGTATTTCTTGGTTGAAGTCCCCCAGAGCTGCGGCTGGCAAAGGCTTCTCAGCAACTGGAGCTGCAGAGATGGGAGGAGACAGGGGTTTGTTTACCAGAGGCTCCACGTTAGTGCTACCTTGTAGCAAGGCACTAGTCCTTCCACTCATGAGACCGCTATTTCCTTGAGGTAGCAGCTTCGAGTTCATAATAGGTGCTGGCTTTCCAACCGACGGTACATTGAAACCTCCACCGAGCTGATTATTTGACATTTCTCCCCTTGGCATGGAGTGGTTTTTGGGGACTTCCCAATTATCGTTATGCATTCCAGGCATCCCAGGCATCTTTCTAGTGCCAGGCATTCCAGGCATCCTACCACCTGCTCCGGGACGGTTCACAGGATATCCGCCAGCATTGTTATTCCCTTGGGAGCTAGAACGAGGATTACGCATACTAGCAGTTGCACCCGGTCGTAGCCCCATATTCCTTTCGGCCTCAGAATGGATTTCGGTGATGGTCATGGCTTTCACCTTGAGATTACATCAAGAAAGATATATATTATTAATTATGCATTGAGATTTTTTAATACCATAAACTACTACTTATTAAGAAAAGGAGGCAACCTACCTCTTCACGTCTAGGCACCCAGTTGTTTGCCCTTAAATCAAGCAAGTTACGGACCATAAACCTCATACGAGGAGCCAACTGAGGGTTTGCTGTCAAATCCTTCAATCTAGTGAAATATACATCATTTATACGCCTTGACTTGGGGCTCTCATCTAGTTGCTTCCCGATAGTGATAAAGAAGTGGCATATTGCCTCGACATTCTCCTCCTCGGGGCATACCTTGTTATCAGCTCCAAGTAGCTCCTGCGACACAACATTAAACAGTGCCATGACATAAGCTACACAATTTTTTTTACCAGTAGAGCAGAACAGAATTAACAAGCTGGTATTGACAATGGACCTGAACAATGTGATGCACAATCTTTTCAGGTACCATCTTCTGCTTCAAGAGCTCTCCAATAAGACGGATATTCCCAAGAGTGCGGAGTTTAATCATCCGTTCTTTATCCCTGCGCTCCGAGTCCTGTTCAGGTGCAGTCATCTGCCTTACTTCATCCCTCAATTTCTCAGCACCCTCAAATGCTTCCTGACAGTTATTCAAGAGTACTCGCTTGAAAGTGATTTCTTTTCCATCAGGTTCCTCGGGTGGAAATGAAGGAAGGTTTTCATTCAGATTAGAACATAACTGAGCATACATGGGGCAGAAGGTTGGCTCAAGAACTGCTTTATCAAATATCAGCGAGATGACTCCCTATTGTTCAAGCAAGCACAGTGAAGTGGGTTAAACAATTATAAGGAACAAGAGAAAAGCGTAGCATGAAATACTACAGAGTTGGACCTTCAAGATGTCAGCTGATGTGATACCAGCATCAATTAGTTGACCTTTGAGAAGATCAAACTTCTCAGGAGTAAGTTTGTTCAGTATCCTGCCCAAAAAAGGAGCAACATATCAGAAGATAGCCCTATAGGTACCATATTTCGTTTGCAATAACAGTACTACTCTGTAATGCAAACAAAGTGTGAATGTCAGAAAAGAATCAATATTTTTTCCCTGGTAGAATTCATCTATGCAGGAGTTTACTGTGATCATAAAGTTGAGGGCCATTCGCATTCTAAATCAAACAAGTTTACAATTCTATCAAGTTCCTGCCTGCAATTACAGCTAAAGTAACTGTGCTTCGCCTAAGATGATGCAATACAATTGAAAATCCCTGACTAATTATTACCCTTTTACAGTCTTCAAAACCCGATCCTTGTCAGATAGGGTAGCCTTCCGAGCTGACCACGGTACTTCAGCTTTCACAAGTGTGGGGGCTGGTCCTCCCTGTAATGAGTTTAAAAAATAGATAAGAAAATGTCACAAGCATGATAAATAAGCCAATGATCGCATGATATAGTAGCCAAATCAAGGCTTCATAATAGAAAACTATAATGGACAACAAATGACAGTTAAGAGCTAGACAAGCCAGCATCACAGAGATTTAGAGTTTCAACATTTTGACATCCTCAACATGATGAGATGAACTGCTGAAAGGGTCACAGCTAATGTAAAGTTACAAGATGTAAGCGAACTTGCAAAAGGAAGTGCATTATTGTGATGCATTGCAAATGTTGGAAATCTGAAAATTTCTAGGAAATGTGGCTCAAAACTCGGTCTGTGATATTCATCTCAGTATGGATTGTTCCGCTGTACATTACTTGTAAATTTGTGATGGATGCCATGTGAATTCAATCATTTAGTCGTTTAGGATGAATAGCAGCACATATAATACAAAATAATGATTTTCGACACACTAATGATTAACCATACAAAAGCAGCTTCTGATTGCTCCTTACTGGTTGTTTTGAGGATATTTGCGCCCTACTAAACTGTGAGTTCAATTGGTCTTGACGATTAGCATCATGCCCTCTATTCCCCCGTAATGATTCCCAAGATCTCTCTTCTGGAGCAGGAGTAAATTGTGCAGAGCGGCCACGCCAATCACGAGTATCTGGCTCAGAATAGCGATTTGGTGGTTGAGCTGGAACCTGAAGAATAAAACTTGTATACCTTAGAAGAGTGAAGATAAAAAATGTGATTACATCCGTCAACAAAAGCCAATTATGCTTATCAGAACTCAACAAGCTGGCTTTATTTTTCAAACACCATCCCCAAATCAAACTGTCACGTGCGATTACAAAGTCTATTCTCTCTATCTAGAGAAATAAACATACAAATCAACGAGTATGCATGATATCTTGTTAAAGAACAGAAACAAAGCACTCACACTGCTTTCTGCACGAACCCAATTCTGATCTTCACCAAGCAATTCAGCTTCGATTTCCATCTTAATTTTCAATATCACCTCAGAAATAGCAACCACCTACAAGAAATATAGGTCTTAACAAATAAAGTAACGGAGGATGGCAATGCACAAATACAATCACACAAGCAATGCATATATGATCATACATAGCTACATGAACACAAACAAACATAAACATGAAAAGAGGTCAACGGTCACGTCAAGTATCATCATTGAAAGCATCCAATTTCCATGAACAACTAAAACAAGATATAATCACATAGAAAAATAAGGGAAGAAATATGCAATGCCCTAAGATTATTTTTCCTTTTAAAATTATCTTACCAAACCTATTAATATCACAGCGCTCTTTAGAACTTTTTATCTGCAAAATGAATCCATTCTTTTGAAATTCAAATACATGTCTTGTGGCATCTCTGAACTCTAATACCAAAGCACAGATACTATCAATAGAATTGTACAGGATCTCCCATAAAAATTCATGCTGATGGAAAAAGAAAGGTTTAAAAGTCAGGAAAACGCAACTTGATAACAAAACTATCATAAATGCCGTTAGGAAATTAACTCCAAATAATGGATACGATGCATGCAGGACGATCAATATGAACTTACCTCCCTAAGCTGTAACAGCTGGTCCCTAGAGTAGTGAACTCGGTCATGACTCTCAAACCGGTTGTCTCCAGTCTACATAGAAGTAAACTGCAATTACTGGGTAGTTCCGCGTCCAAAAGCTATAGCTATTCAAGGTAATTACCCATTTGTACAGAATATAATGCTTTAAGTTTCAAGCAAAGCCAACACACACACACACACACACACACACACACACACACACACACACACACACACACACATATATATATATATATATAAGCAAGATTTTGGAACTTGGCACTTGACAGGACATTGTCCAGCCCCTGAATTGCATTCGTTAAGCTCGAAGTAAAAGAAAAAAATATTGTGAGAAGCATAGCAGAATCGTATAACATATGAAAGGCATTTATTATCATTTATCATGCACTACATCATCCTGAATGGGCTTTTTTGGAAAGGCAAAAAACAGAAGGCAAAATAAGATTGGATGAAGAGTTTCTCTATCATGATCTATCATTTGTTTCTACCATTTCTACAGCCATAGTTAAAGTTTTTTCAACTCATATTGAACGTTTCACCATTCAAAAGCAAATAGTAGCCAAACCAAAACCCAGCTGCTCAGTGCTCACCCCTCAGACAACATCTGAAGCTCCTGTTTTTCCCAACAAGAATGAGCACAAAAGTTATAAATTATAGGTACCAGACTATAAACAAAAACAATGCAAGTCCCAACATCCTTCAAACGAGCAATAACTCATTGGTAATGTTCATCAAATTAAGATTGATACAATTGTTACATTCATATTCCCTGGTTCAGAAGAAGAACAGAAATCACAAAACAACCCTATTCTATAAAGCTAATATCAGAAAATAAATATTCAACCGAATCAAGAAAAGGCAAGATTCAAACGCTAAAATTGCAATCACATTTGAAAAACTAAAACACATTACATAATAACCCCCTAGTAAGTAAACCAGGCAAGTAGAAAACAACAGATCTAAGAAAAGCTACAACCTTGAAAGCGAGCAAATGGGAAACAGCGCCATGAGAACGTAAGAGCTGATCAGAAGACGAAACAGTCGTGGAAGAAGAATCAAATCGAGCAGCCGGAAACCGAGGGCCTCGATTGCCTCCTCCACCAGGTCTTAAGCTAATCACAGTCTGGTCAGCCTGCATAACTCGGAAAACTTGCGAAATTTATTCAAGCGAAGATTCCACGCGATACAGCCCTCAGTAATCAACAACACCGCCGAATAAAACCAAAGATTCAACGAATCTGAAATTGCTGAATCCGGAGATTTTAGGAATTGGAGTGACGAAAGAAGGGATATATAAATAAATGAAGATAAAACGAAGAAGATAAATTGATAGGTAGAGAAAGATAGAGTGGGGAGGAGGAGGAGGGGAAAAGAGGAGAAAAGAGGGCTTGCGAGGTCGACTTGAAGGACCTGAAAAACCCTTCTTTTTTCTTCTCTTCTCCGTCCGTTTTCAGTTAAACTAATACGGAGTAAATTTTTTTTTAATCGAGAAAAGAGGGCTTTCGTGAGAGTTTTTCCTTTTCGGGGATTCCAAAAGATGACCACGAGACTCTTGTAATTCCGCGTGGTAAAACAATTTTTTTTTTTTTTAAGGAGAGGCGATACTCTCCGTATCTTCTAGGGGCATTTTATTGAAATGGAAAATGGGTTATGTAGTACTCAAGCGGGGATAACCCAACCCCTTACATCGTCTCTAAGCAAAGAAATAACACCCCGGGGGGTCACACAATACATGAAAACCAATGTTAAAGTCAAAGGCAAAAGTAGCAAGATAATCAGCGACACAATTCGCTTCTCTAAAAATATGACGAAACTGGACATCCCAGCTCCTACGAATGAAGCTTTGGCACTCAAGTACCAAGCTAGCTAGGGGATGACTATCCTCTATGGGTCGACCTAAAAGGAGAATCACCTATTGTGAATCGACTTCTAGGGAGACCCTCCGAAAGCCCTTGCGCCAAGCAAGTTCCAATCCCTTCGCGACGCCCCATAACTCCGTCATTGGGACCGTGCAAATGCCAATATTATGAACAAAACCACACAACCACTTACCATCCGCGTCTCTCAAGACTCCTCCCGCAGCCGCTAGCCCATCACGTTTCACCGAACCGTCGGTATTGATCTTTATCCATCCCGGCTGTGGTTTCTTCCAGTGAACTTCAATCACTTCAGTTCGTCTTTGCACCTCGCCGAGCTTGGCCAAAGCAAGAGCGTCGCCATACTCCTTGATGTAGTTTCGAACGAAACTCGCTCTATCTCCCGGGTAAATTTCCTGTTGAAAATTAAAGGAGTTACGCCATTTCCATGTCCACCACAAAGCTGTACAAAAAACCTCCGCCCACCCGAGCCTTTTAGAGTTCGGAGGGTTAAGCAAGATATTGGACCGAAGCCAAAAAGCAAGATCAGAATGAAAGAATACTCCCCTGGCAAGAGGAGGGTGAAGACCATTCCAAGTATGGGTTGCGACATCACAATCCCGTAAAAGGTGGATCAACGACTCCTCCTCGATTCCGCACTTCGAGCATAGGGCGTCCGAGGCTATGTGCCTTCTCACCCGCTCTTGATTAGTCAAGACGACCCCTTTTATTACGAGCCAGAGGAAATACTTTTGCCTTTCAGGGACGTGGAGACGCCATAGCTGCTTGTAGAGATGGAAGTCAGTGCTCGCTGGAATGAACGAGCGGGTCACCAGCTGGTGTGCAGAGCGCACAGAAAACGCACCCGAGGCTGTCCCCGACCAACACAGGACATCAGCAGCAGTTGGGTCGGGAGTCACAGCAACCGCGGCGATCCGAAGCAAGATACTCGGGGGTAGGAGGGTCTGAAGGACAGGCCAATTCCAACCATGATCAGGGATCCAAAGCTCGCGGACCGACTGTCGCAACAGAGATACCGGAACCTCCGCAAGAGCCAGCTCAGTTAACGGCTTATCATCCAACCACTTATCAACCCAAAACCGAGTTTCAAGGCCACTACGAACACACCATTTAGAGCCCGGGATCACAACATCATCAATCCCTCTCTTGATACTCCGCCAAACATACGAAGCATTAGCCCGCTCGGTTTGGACCGACGTAATGTATTTGGACTTGACGACATCCACCCATAATTTCCCCTTCTCAGTGAGGAAGCGCCAGCCCAATTTACCAACTAGAGCTAGATTAACGTCGGCCATGCGCCGAATGCCGAGACCACCAAATTCGCGTGGTAGACACACTTCTTCCCAATTTACAAGATGGATTTTCCGATGCCCTTCCGAGCCACCCCAGATAAAACGAGCCACCAAGCTGTCCAGCTTTGAGCACACTTCTTTCGGAATAGACACCGCAGCCATGATGTGAACCGGGATCGAAGCAAGGACGGAGCGAGCAAGGGTTACTAGCCCAGCCATGCTTAAAAAGCGGCCCTGCCACCCTCTGAGTTTCGAGAAGAAACGTTCCAGCAGCGGCTCAAAGGTATCGTTCTTCACCCTCTGAGTAAAACAATCTTTTTTGGAATTTTATGCGGTTACCTTTAGCTATTCGTATTTCGTGTGGTGATCTCGAGGTATTATAAATCATTAAAAATATTTAATATATAGTAGACCTGATCAAACTCGGGCTGGCCCGGCCCGTAAAAAAAACGGGCTTGGACACAAGTTTTAGCCCGTGTGGCCCGGCCCGCTAAAAATAGGGCCGGATTTGGACAGTGAAAAAAGCCCGTTAGCCCGGCCCGGCCCGGCCCTTATATATTTTTTAATTTTATATATTTAATATATAATATTTACTAATAATATTATTATTTACTAACTAGCCCATACACTACCTTACCCTCGGCCCAGCCCATAAATTTATGATTTAATAAATAGCTAAACCCTAGTTGTATTCTTGCAAAGTGCAAACTACTGCCAGTCATCACTCTCATTCTCACCAACATTCTCACCAAATCCCTCTCACCAAGAGACTTCCCTTTGAGCCTCTTCTATCACCCTCTTCTTTCACCCTCTTCTTCCACTCCTATTCTTCTAGAGAGCGGCCGGCCTTTAACCCTTCGATATCCCTCTGTCTCTTACCGACGACGACCGTTCTCCACCGGCATCGATCTCCCTTGTTTGTGAAACAACATCTTTGGAGGTTGTGTAATGCTGACAGGCCCGATTTGCCCATGGGTAGCCCGGCCCGCAATTGTGGGCGGGTATGGACAAAAAAACAGGCCCGAATAACCGGGCCGGGCCAAGCCCGGCCCGCTGATATGGACAAAAAAATTTTTTTTGGCCCGGCCCGAGCCCGAGTTTGAACAGGTCTAATATATAGTCACATTATGTTGCTTTATTACATAAATTATCCATATTTATATAAAAAGCTTATAAGTTATACAAAGTTTATTTTTTCATGAAACTATATAGTCTCAATTTATATGGTGAAATGATACCCTTTTAAATTAAAAAAAAACACATGCAATTTTGAAATAGTTTCCACCATTTTTATTTTTCTAAAAAAAATATAAACTTGAATTTTTTTTTTAAAAAATATTTTTTAAGAGAGTTTTTATATACATTAATTAAAATTTTGGCTTTTAAATGAAAATAACAAGGATTTATAAAAATAATAGTATATTTGTCATGAAATATTTGTAAATAATATAACTTTATGAAGTTTTATTACATAAACATATAAGACTATGTGTTTTTTTACAAGTTATAAAAATTGCCTAATAAAAAATATGTGTATTAGCTACTAAATGATTATTGTTATTAATAATTTGCGTAAAATAGATTCGATAGTTTAAAAAACTACAATATGAGTCATTTATTCAATTAAACTAAATAATGTGGTGACAATTTAAATATTTTTAACATATAAGGCTATCACGCGGAATGTCCAAAATCTCAAGGTTACCACGCGGAATTTCAAAAAGGTTTGTGTACCACGCGGAATTTGCAAAAACCCTAGGTCACCACGCGGAATTTCCCTATTTTTTTATTAAAACGTATTTTCTGAAATATACATGAAATCATAAAAGCAAGTGTAGTGCAATATTTTCCCTCGTCGGAGTTCCTCCCTATCACTAGATTTTGCTACCCCACTTATCTCTTCTTAATGGAAGTTGATCCTCCCCCTTATGACGGGGGCGATTAAAGAATGGACACTGACCAATCATCTGAGAAGCGTGCTAGAGAACCCTCCAACGAGTCATCACCAAGAACACAGATGAAGGACAACAGAATGTCAAACAAACCGACAAAATTTGGTTCTCAATCTATCCCCCAGATTGAATACCCAAACCTCTAGGAAGCACACAAGATGCTAGAAACAAAGAAGATGTCGTACAAAGAGAAAATGATGCAGGTAAGCGGTTCAAGCTTTGCTCTTAAGCACTCAAACCTGATGTACTAGGAAAATGGGGAAGAAGATCTAGATCACGACATTGAAGATGACATTCCCCCCAGAAGACGATGATCCAACCTACCCCACCATCACACTCAGGGGCGGAGCTACAAGCAGTCCTTGAATGTCCGTCCGTAGCACCTCAACCTCTCCCGGGCAACTCCAATCGCTCTGCACAACTCTGACAACCTGTAAATTGTCACCCTCAATAAACAAGCGGGGAATACCACGATCAATGGCCTCCAAAATCCTTTGTAGGAGTGTGAAAGCCTTTGAAAACACCACTGAATGATTGTCGATGAGCCTGCCATCCTGGTAGATGGGTGTTCCTCTTTCATCCCTGAGAATAAATCTAAAAGAAGCAACACCAAAAGAGTTAACAGCACGCAAAATGCCACTTCACCTACTTCTTTTTCTTAACACTTTCATCTCCCCCTTATGGTGATCTCCTCCCTCTCTCACGTAAAGTTGTTCCTTATTGGTTTATGTTGGATTTGTTGATGCAATATTTATTGGTGATAGAAGGTTAACTAATATGGCCCGATACAATGCATAGTTTAATTTTAGGTTAATGTTTCTCATCCCTTTGATATTCTTTCAACTATTTAGATATGCTTTCATGAATTTAGTTGAAAGCTTTTCATTTTATTACAAACTTTAATAACAATTTCATCATTGATTTTGTGCTTCACAATTGAAATTTCACCACTAATCTTGTGGTTGAAAGCATATCAAGGGGTCGGGTACTTGGATTGTAGTAAAAAATCTTTTGAACGATTTTCAAAAAAATGATTTATATTTATTGTTTGTAGGGATGAAATTTCTTATTGATATATATTATCTCTATTTCTTTATTTTATGGAATTAAGTTTGTGTGTTCAATTTTACCATTATTATTTAATATTTTATATTGCATATCTAATTTGTAATTTGAACTACTATTAGAAGTTTGTGAGTATTTTAAAAATTTATATCATTTAGCCCCCTCTCAACTATAGTTCTGGGTCCGCCACTAATCACACTAATGGCAGAACAAAAAAAATTGGAGGCCATGGAAGGATACTCTGATTCTGCGAATGTTTGACAAGGGCGCTCTCAAGAAACGACTTGCACAAAAATGGGCTCTCATTGATATTGTAAATGATTACTACCTAGCAAGATTCGCCAACAAGGAGGACTACTACCATTTATTGACTGAGGGACCTTGGATGTTAGGCAACAACTACTTGTCAATACGGATGTAACACCCCGATTTCACAAGCATAAGGGTATTACCGCCAACGACCTCGGATTTCACGGTCCGAAGCCGTTTAAGGCTTGAGTATCATAACACGAGAATAACAAAACCAAATCTTATTTTTATAACAAAAGTTGGATTGGGTTACAAAGGCTCTTACATCCTTAGTTGTTTGATAATACAAAAGTAAAGAGTTGCAGCGGGAAAGATAAGTCTCGAAGAGAGACGAAAGCGTGTGGGAACCATAAAGTATGGTCAAAGCAAAAGACGTTTTAAAGACTTCTTCCTTCCTTTCTTCCGTCATGTCTTCCTTCCTTCCTTCAGATCCTGATGACTCCGGCTTCCTTCTGAACATCCTTCCCTTTCCTATCTGATATCCCCATAAAGGCAAGGAATACCAGCCAGCAATGTTGGGAAAGAAAGAAAGGTTGTTAGTCTAACGCGAGACTAAGCAAGTGGTAGAATAAAGTTCGGTTCTCAGAAAGGTTTAGACATGAGGGCATCATAGACTAACGGAAAACCGATTGATGCCCAACAGTCAAAGGTTCTTTATAGTGGAACGCATAAGGCTCTTTCACCGAGAGGTTTAAGTGTTTGGCACGGTGTACGAAGGGTAACGAGAGAAGATAAAACTTCCTCGGGAATAGGACGTTATTAGGAGATAACGCCTAAGAAAGAAATGTGTTTATAGATTTGTTGGGAACTTTAATCATTCAAGAGTTTGAAAAGCATTCAACATAAATCAAATCGTATCAACCTCATCACAGCTCGAAGATGCCGACAGGGAGGTGGCCACAAGGACGCTTAAACACCTGAACCCATCTTGCCATTTTATAGGCGTTTTAACAACTCGAGTCATGCATTCAGATTGGATAGGCGATTATCGATAATGTGGACCCGAAGTGATTTTCCAAGTTGTACTAATCACCCCGCGTTCATTGATTACTATGCACGAAGCACTAATCTTTCATTAGTTATAAATCAATGCACTTCACTTAGTGACTTTTAGAGATAGGCAAGCCCTAATGAGGGACGAACAGAAGTGAGGAACCTAATCCTCAACACTTTGCAAGAGTGTTCACCTCTCTATTCGGAGAGAGGTAGAGTCATGACCCAGTATCAGGAGCCGATAACGAAATATACCTCCTAATACGTTATAAAGAGACAGCGGATCACTAAACCGGCAGTCCCTAACTTAAGCTAATCCGAAGCAAAGTCTCGAAAAGAGACTTGAAACAATCAAAGGCCACACATCATCGGAGACCTAAGTCCAAGTCTAGCATTCGATAATAATACTAAACAATGGTCATTATTTCTAAGCATAATAATCCTAATCAAATTATTAGCAAACAAGTTTGTTCCCAACGATTATTTTGATAACGGAAAGCAATTTCACGATTATCGAGTAAGGAAACGAAGAACCATCCACTTGCCTTAAAACGAGATTAAGAACGCTAATCGAGGCGAGAAGACGAGGTTAGCAAGGCACTAGACAAGGCTTAAGGCAAGGCAAAACACAAGGTACGAGCGAGGAACGGCCCGGGCAACGGCTTAGGACGACGCTCGGACACTAAGTGCAAGATATGCACTGGCGGCGGTCGCTGCCTGCTTGGCGGCGGGCGCTGCCCCTGGCGGCGGTCGCTGCCTCCTGCAGTGACGACAGCGCGACTTTGCAAGCTTCCTCCGATCGATTCCGGCCACCTTTCGACGAGCTTTTGCCAACAGTAGCAAGAAGAACACTTCTACTTTGTAATGGAAGAGGTTTCAGAGGGAGAGAGGAGAGATTTGTGTGGGTTCTTCCTTCACCAACACACCCCTATTTATAGTGTTCAACCTCCATAACAATCCAAAAGAGAGAGTGGACTTCTAGCCTAACAAGCCAAAAGGGGTTGACAATCCATAGTTGACATTGCCCAAAAGGTATGAGGATTGCTCTCCAAGCAATACTATAACAGACCTCAAAACCCCGGCGCCCACAATATAAGTGTTCGTCGAGCCACTTGCATCTGCAGCAAGGCGGCGGTCGCTGCCATTTTGGCGGCGGTCGCTGCCTTTTGGGGACTGGGCAATGTCTTGGTAAAATTGGCATAACTTTTTGGTTACTTATCGGAATTGCCTCAAATTTTGAGGGATTAAACTAGACTCCTTTATCTACCATTAGGCTTTGGAATCACTCGATTCCGAGCTCTAATGAAGGTGTTATGAATTTTTGAAGTTAAGATATCCGTTTAGCGTTATCCAATGCTATTCGGTTAATCGGGTGACCATTGCCCTTTCTCTTGTCGTTCCAAAGACAAAATTGAGTCATAAAACTAAGGAGAATTTCATAATCCATTTTATAAAATTTGCGGATATTACAACAGTACCCCCTTAAAAATAGTTTCGACCCCGAAACTAGCCAGGGCCATAACATCCTATAAAAGGAAAGAGTACATCGTTAGAATATCCGATTTTGAAGAGGAAGTACAAGCTGTAGTACCCCCTTAAAGAACTCTGGTTCTTTCTTTAAGATGACAACAAACCTGGGAAACGAATTTGCTCTTGTTGCACGGTTCCCCATGTTTCTTAGGTTGTCTCTTAGTCTTGAGTACAACTTTTGTTGTTCTGCCAACTTTCCTTTGTCGATTAAAAGTTATAACAACGTAGTTTTCTCGACATACTCGGGGCCGAGAAGCACCTTATCTACGTCATTGTTGTAATCACTTGACTACGATGATACTAGTCATTTTTACCCTTATGACATCGCAAATCGTGTCATATAAGCTTTTGGTACGTGGACCTTTTTAGCTTACTTTGTCATCCCAACCGGGGTAATCCAATACACAGGTTCGGCATGAATCAACTTCTAGGATGGTTGCCTACTCAAGCTTCGAGAGAAATTTAAGGGTTTTCCCACTTGAACTAGGTTTTGAGAAGACCAAACGACGAGATTCGAAGATTAATAATGCGTCATTCACTTATGAACTTAGTACATTAATATAATCTTTATTTAGTATTCCGAAGGATACATGATTGCCCAAAATCATCTAACAGATTTCCAAAAATGCGATATCTTCCCAAGGAAGAATAATCGTCTTACAAGACCTAAGCAACCACTATGGTTAGGGTACAAAAGGGTTTAAGGAAAGACTTAATCCTAGATCACAAGCTCCCTAAGCTTGGAAGAGCTGAGAAGAGACTAACTACTCTTCGAGGGCAGTAGGCAAGTTGAACTGGTACATCTCGTATAACTGTTGTCCCTGACTTGTAGATGGCCTCGGTATCTTTCCCTTATTTTTCGCAGTAGATGGTACTGAATTGGTCAAAGTAGACCCAAAGGGAAGTCTATTACTCTGTACAATCGACGCTGGTCCAGACTGATTTGCCCATTCCTTGTTCAAACGACAGTAGGAACGAACATGTCCCTCCTTTCCACAGTTGAAACAAGTTTTCTTAGGTTTAGTACAGATCCTGTTGATATGGCCTGGTTCACTGCAATTGTGGCAAACCACGAAACCTTTCTTTTGCCCAGACTTTTTAGAAGAGTCGTTCGGGAATGGATCAAATTTGCTTTTCTTTGCCCATTCAGACGCTTGCGGTGTTGCAGACCGCTTGGATCCTCCTTGACCCTGATAGTGAGATTTCCCCCCACTATCCTTCTTCTTTTCAGCTTCGCCTAAGGTGACCTCCATTCTGTAGGCATGGTCAACATACTCCTTAAGCGATAAGAAGGTACGAGTCATCATCCATGATTTAATAGTATCGCTCATCCAAGTATGGAGGTGACAACACTTCGGCTCCTCGGTGGCAAACTCCGGCCCGGCATATTGGAGCAAATGATCAAACTTGTTTGCCCTCTCCAGTAAACTTAATCCCTCCACCGTGGGATTATTCAGCTCATCCTGCTTCTCGTCTTGCCTTGCAGACGAAAAGAATCGGTTCATTATTTTTCCCTTGAACATTGCCCAATTTAGTTCGGGATGTTTGGGGAGATTGGAACTCTCCCACCATTCATTGGCTTCGTCCCTAAGTTGCAAGGCCGCAAGCTGCACTTTTTCCGCTTCGGTGCAATGCGTATCTCTAAGCAACTTCTCCATGTGAGAGAGCCAATAGTGGGCACTAGCAGGCTCTTCAATACCATTGAAGGTCTCGGGCTTGAGAGAGAGAAAAAGCTTTAATGATTGGTAGAACTCAGACATATCTCCGTGAACACGAGCATGGTTAGCTCTTGGGTTCACTACGGAGACTGCCCTTGCGGCATTCGGTTGATTTTCTACAACCTCAGGCATCGCTTCTTGAAGCATCTGTTGGAACATGGCCTAGAACATCGCAATGCTCGTGACATCAAAAGTTGAAGTCGGAGCTGCTACTGGTACTTGGTTGTTTCCACGAACTCCAGACTCCATTCCTTTGTCACTACCCCCCTCTAGGGCATTGACATTTGGGTTGATATTTCTTCGAGTGTTCACCATCTGTAGTGAAGAACAATTGTTTCCATTAATCACAATTGTTGCGCTAGACGTGGAAAGAGCATAACTGTAAGACATAGACGTAGCATATCTGTAATTCTATATTGCCTAACGAAGGTACTTGGAAGGAAGTTATTTATAGAACAAAACCACTCCTTGAAGTCTGTTACAAGAAGGTTTTAATAAAATCAACTTCTCGAATTCTGTTACGAGAAGATTTCATAAAAGCCAACTCCTTGAATTCTGTTACAAGGAGATTCGAAAATTCGAAGGAAGTATCTTCTTTTTATGACTACTTGAAAGTAGGAATTTTAATAAATAGGAAAGATTTCGATTGATACTTCTTTTAAAAGCAACGTTTAGATGTAAACCTCGCATTTTAAAAGTCACGGTTAGAAATAGTATTTCAAAACTTAAATCGTTTAAAGGAAGTTTGATAAAACTTCGGGTTTAAAATAAATCATTTTAGCTCTGATACCACAACTGTAACACCCCGATTTCACAAGCATAAGGGTATTACCGCCAACGACCTCGGATTTCACGGTCCGAAGCCGTTTAAGGCTTGAGTATCATAACACAAGAATAACAAAACCAAATCTTATTTTTATAACAAAAGTTGGATTGGGTTACAAAGGCTCTTACATCCTTAGTTGTTTGATAATACAAAAGTAAAGAGTTGCAGCGGAAAAGATAAGTCTCGAAGAGAGACGAAAGCGTGTGGGAACCATAAAGTATGGTCAAAGCAAAAGACGTTTTAAAGACTTCTTCCTTCCTTTCTTCCGTCATGTCTTCCTTCCTTCCTTCAGATCCTGATGACTCCGGCTTCCTTCTGAACATCCTTCCCTTTCCTATCTGATATCCCTATAAAGGCAAGGAATACCAGCCAGCAATGTTGGGAAAGAAAGAAGGGTTGTTAGTCTAACGCGAGACTAAGCAAGTGGTAGAATAAAGTTCGGTTCTCAGAAAGGTTTAGACATGAGGGCATCATAGACTAACGGAAAACCGATTAATGCCCAACAGTCAAAGGTTCTTTATAGTGGAATGCATAAGGCTCTTTCAGCGAGAGGTTTAAGTGTTTGGCACGGTGTACTGATACGGGGTTAGCCGTGTGGATGCCCGATCTTCGACGTTCACGACTCAACAAGGAAAACACAAGGAAACAATGGTTAGAATTGAATGGAACGAAACTGGAAATGATGAACTCGACTCAACAAGAGGAAAAACGACACAACAAAGAAGCAAACTGAAATGAAGAAACGAAAAGGGAAATTGATAGAAACGACGAGAAGGATAACCCTTCGAGACAACTATTAAACCCCTGGTATGTATTTCAACCAGAATCCTAATAGAATGGACGAAGAACCAACCTTGTACAATCCTACACAACAAGGCGACACCTTGAAGCACAGGAAGGGGGCTCGTGATCGTTGATAAGCACCAAGCTTCGTAGAGGATTGACACAAATCAAACAAACCAAGCTGCGATTCACACACTCAATGAAGCAAAGCTTCAAACTCTCTCTTTTCAAGAGAAAAACGATTTCTATCTTCTGAATTGTCTAAGTGTTCCAAACCATCAAAACAATACTTATATGTCTCACTTCTGGAAATAAAAGAAATAATTAAAAAGGTCTAATTAATTCTAAGATAGATAGGCCCAAAACAGCATAATAGGCCCAAAATGAAACAAACACTCTTGGGTGCCTAAAATAGGCGTCGGTGCCCAAACGAGGCACACTCGCAGCGCCGGTGCCCAAACGAGGCACACCCGCAGCGCCGGTGCCCAATCGCGGCACTCATGCGACGTCGCTTGTGCCTTGGCTCTCTTCATGGGTGGCGCCCACACTTGCTAGGCACACAGCCTTGGCACATGGCTCCATGCTCGCTCTCGCCTCCTTAGCACAAATGAAACACACAAAGGCATGCATTCCACTTTGTAGCTTCTTAGCTCGGGATCTAGTGATTGGCCCCTCAAAGAGTGTTGGGGCGCTTGGAGGAGGCTGACTGGATGATCCTTCATCAACCTCCCCTTCTTGGAAAGGATTCGACCCCGAATCCAAGTCTTCATCAAGAGCAAGGTATGGCGTGAGATCAGCGACGTTGAAAGTTGCACTTACACCATAATCACCGGGCAGCTCCAGCTTGTATGCATTGTCCCCGATCCTCTTAAGCACCTTGAAAGGTCCATCTCCTCGAGGGGACAGCTTGTTCTTCCTTTGCTCCGGGAATCTCTCTTTCCTCAAATGAACCCACACCAAGTCTCCGGGCTGGAAAACAACGTGGCGCCTCCCATGGTTCGCTCTCCTTGCATTGTACTCGGCCTTTTGCTCCAACTTCAGTTTGGTGCGAGCATGCAATTCCCTAATAAACTCCACATGTTTTCCTGCGTCAAAGTGCTCATTTTCCCTCATTGGCAATGGGGTAAGATCTAGTGGGGTGAGAGGGTTAGTACCATAAACACATTCAAATGGAGTCAATTTAGTAGAAGAATGAACAATCCTGTTATATGCAAACTCCACATGAGGTAAGGCCTCTTCCCACATCTTCAAGTTCTTCCTAATTATGGCCCTAAGAATCGTAGCTAGTGTCCTATTGGTGACCTCGGTTTGCCCATCAGTTTGAGGGTGACTAGAGGTAGAAAACAGCAACTTAGTTCCTAGTTTACTCCATAAGGTTCTCCAAAAGTGGCTAAGGAACTTAGTATCTCGGTCACTAACTATGGTTTTAGGAACCCAATGCAATCTGACTATCTCCCTAAAGAATAATCCAGCCACATTAGTAGCATCGTCGGTCTTATGACATGCTATAAAATGTGCCATCTTACTAAACCTATCCACTACAACCATGATTGAATCCCTCCCCTTCTTAGTCCTAGGCAACCCAACTATAAAGTCCATAGAAAGGTCCTCCCAAGGGGCTGTAGGCGTGGGCAATGGTGTGTAAAGTCCATGTGGCATAAGTCTAGATTTAGCCCTAAGACAGTCCATGCATCTTTTAACTACATTCTCAACATCCCTAAGCATGTGTGGCCAATAGAAATGAGTCCTAAGAGTGTGATAAGTTTTGTCCCTCCCAAAATGCCCCATTAGGCCGCCCCTATGGGCTTCCTCAACAAGCAGCAAACGCAATGAACAACGAGGTATGCAAACTTTATCAACTAGAAAAAGAAAGCCATCATGCAAATAGTATTTCTCAACACAATTCTTTTCAAGACAAGCCTTAAACGCATCACCAAAATCAAGATCAGTTTCATATAACTCACGAATATAAGTAAATCCTAATACTCTAGAGTCTAATGAAACAAGCAAAGTGTGGCGTCTAGACAAGGCATCAGCTACAACATTATCTTTTCCTCTTTTAAACTTAATCACATAAGGGAATGTTTCAATGAATTCCATCCATCTACCATGCCTCCTATCCATTTTATCTTGACTTTTAAAGTGTTTCAAGGATTCATGGTCAGTTTTAAGCACAAATTCCCTAGGCCAAAGATAATGCTGCCATGTTTTAAGCACTCGATACAAAGCATACAACTCTTTATCATAGGTCGAGTAGTTTAAACATGCACCTTTTAATTTCTCAGAAAAGAAGGCGATAGGTTTACCTTCTTGCATAAGCACGCCCCCTATGCCGACTCCACTTGCATCACACTCCACCTCAAACGGTCGTGTGAAGTCAGGCAACACCAATAGCGGGGCTTGCGTCAACTTCAGCTTGAGAGTCTCGAAGGCTCTCTCCTGGGCACGCCCCCACTTGAACTCACTTCTCTTCTTTGTAATTTCTGTCAATGGGGCTGCAATGGTGCTAAAATCCTTGACAAACCTCCTATAGAAGCTCGCCAGCCCATGGAAACTCCGCACCTGGCCAATAGTAGTTGGCGTGGGCCACTCGTTTATGGCCTTGATCTTGGCCTCATCCACTTGCAATCCCTGCGAGCTAACCACAAAACCAAGAAAGGTAACAGTAGTAGTACATAACTCACACTTTTTCAAATTCGCAAACAAGTGTTCAAGACGCAAGGTATTAAGCACATCTCTCAAATGACACTCATGCTCCTCTAGGGACTTACTATACACTAATATGTCATCAAAATAGACCACTACAAATTTCCCTATATAATGTCGCAATACATGGTTCATGAGACGCATGAATGTACTAGGGGCGTTCGTGAGCCCGAATGGCATAACGAGCCATTCATAGAGACCAAACTTGGTCTTGAAGGCTGTTTTCCACTCGTCCCCCTCCCTCATACGAATCTGGTGGTATCCACTTTTTAAATCAATTTTTGAGAAAATGGTGGATCCATGCAGTTCGTCTAGCATATCATCAAGACGAGGAATGGGGTGCCTATACTTTACCGTGATGTTATTAATGGCCCTGCAATCGACACACATTCTCCATGTGTTGTCTTTCTTGGGTACTAATAACACCGGTACAGCACAAGGGCTCATACTCTCCCTAATGTATCCCTTATCCAAGAGCTCTTGGACTTGGGATTGGACCTCTTGGGTCTCTTGGGGGTTCATACGGTAAGCTGGCCTGTTTGGCAAAGACGCCCCGGGAATGAGATCAATTTGATGCTCGATTCCTCTAATTGGGGGTAGGCCAGCCGGTATCTCGTCGGGGAATACGTCCTTGTACTCCTCGATGAGCCCCAAAATGCGTGGGGGCAGTGAAGCTCGAAGCTCTTCACTTAACAAGCTCAGCTCCTTGCATAAGAGCATAAGCGTTGTTTCCCCATCCAAAAACTCGTCTTCCAGCTCCCTCTTGGAAGCCAAAAGAGCGGAGGGAGGTGTAGGGCTGAGAGGTTGGCTCGTCTTACCCCGAGCTTTCTCTTCCTTCCCATTCTCTCCCTCAAGGTCAGAACATACCTTCTTACCTTGACGCTTCCGATCCCACTCCTCCGAGACCTGCGTAGGCGTCATGGGCTTAAGGACTATGGTCTGGCCGTTGTGGGTGAAGGTGTTTCGGTTGGTGAATCCATCGTGCACAACCTTCCTGTCGTATTGCCATGGACGACCTAATAGAATATGACAAGCCTGCATAGGTACTACATCACAAAGAACATTATCCTCATAACGTCCTAGTTTAATAGAAACCTTTACTTGCCTTTGCACTTTCAATTCACCACAGTCATTCATCCAATGCAACTTATAGGGTCTAGGGTGATGAGTCATAGATAATTGCAGTTTGTTAACCATCTCTAAGCTAGCAATGTTACAACAACTACCACTATCTATGATCATGTTACAAACCTTCCCTTTAATCAAGCACCTAGTATGAAACAAGTTCTCTCTTTGATTATCATCGCATGCTTGTGGTTTAATATGCAATGTCCTCCTAGCAATAAGAGATTCACCAGATTCATACTCAATTTCATCTTCAACATTATCATTTTCATGCAAATCATCATTAGGCTCGTTTTCATGCTCACTTTCAGATTCATATTCACCTAAATGATTGATTAAAAGTGTTTTCTTGTTAGGGCAATCTCTTGCATAATGTCCTCTACCCTGGCACTTAAAGCACACAATATCTCTAGTCCTAGACGAAGAGTTAGAGGTAGGATTACTCCCCTTTGGAGCTGCTGAAACCCCACTAGAATTGCCCTTGTTGTATGGTGAAGGCGTGGAGCTTGTGGGCTGTTTGGCTCGTCCAGCTTGGTCTCCTTGACCGCCGGCTGCATTGCTCCTCTCCTTTTGGTGCGAGGCCTCCTTCCCATACGATCCGCCTTGCTGGCCACGGCTCCTCTTTTGGTTGATGAAGGATCATCCAGTCAGCCTCCTCCAAGCGCCCCAACACTCTTTGAGGGGCCAATCACTAGATCCCGAGCTAAGAAGCTACAAAGTGGAATGCATGCCTTTGTGTGTTTCATTTGTGCTAAGGAGGCGAGAGCGAGCATGGAGCCATGTGCCAAGGCTGTGTGCCTAGCAAGTGTGGGCGCCACCCATGAAGAGAGCCAAGGCACAAGCGACGTCGCATGAGTGCCGCGATTGGGCACCGGCGCTGCGGGTGTGCCTCGTTTGGGCACCGGCGCTGCGAGTGTGCCTCGTTTGGGCACCGACGCCTATTTTAGGCACCCAAGAGTGTTTGTTTCATTTTGGGCCTATTATGCTGTTTTGGGCCTATCTATCTTAGAATTAATTAGACCTTTTTAATTATTTCTTTTATTTCCAGAAGTGAGACATATAAGTATTGTTTTGATGGTTTGGAACACTTAGACAATTCAGAAGATAGAAATCGTTTTTCTCTTGAAAAGAGAGAGTTTGAAGCTTTGCTTCATTGAGTGTGTGAATCGCAGCTTGGTTTGTTTGATTTGTGTCAATCCTCTACGAAGCTTGGTGCTTATCAACGATCACGAGCCCCCTTCCTGTGCTTCAAGGTGTCGCCTTGTTGTGTAGGATTGTACAAGGTTGGTTCTTCGTCCATTCTATTAGGATTCTGGTTGAAATACATACCAGGGGTTTAATAGTTGTCTCGAAGGGTTATCCTTCTCGTCGTTTCTATCAATTTCCCTTTTCGTTTCTTCATTTCAGTTTGCTTCTTTGTTGTGTCGTTTTTCCTCTTGTTGAGTCGAGTTCATCATTTCCAGTTTCGTTCCATTCAATTCTAACCATTGTTTCCTTGTGTTTTCCTTGTTGAGTCGTGAACGTCGAAGATCGGGCATCCACACGGCTAACCCCGTATCAAAGTGGTATCAGAGCTCCGGTTGCCAACACCATCAATGGAGTAATTCCAAATCAAAAAACACCAAAAAAAAAAAGTCACCAAAAACGTTCACCACCAAAAATGTCCGCCACCATCAAACCACCAATGACCACCAGCCCACCACCACCTCAAAAAAAAAAATCCGTCCATTATCATCCTTTCAAGTCAAATTCGAAATTCCCTTCATGTAGGAGCCTAAATCTGATTTGTTTGAATTCAAAATCAAGCTCCTATCTTCATTCCTATTCTTAAGGGTGACCAAAATTCAAATTCCCACCAGCCACTATAAGCTCCACGTCTACCTCCTACATTTGTGGGATTCTTTTCCAAACCATTTGAACTTCAAAATTCAAACACCTCGACCAGCCACAAACCACGCCCAAATCCCTACAATTGTGGAAGGCCAATTCAACTCCATTTGAATTCAAATTATCAAGCTCAACACCTCCTATTATCAAGGAATCTTCATTTGAATTCAAACTCACCTCCACCAGCCTATTCTCCACCCAATTCTTGGTTTGACCCCTCTTACTCGCCCCACATCTCAAACAAAACCGTCCACCATCATCTTGAGTCTTGCATTGAAGCCATCTCATGAAGGATCCGACATTACCCCTCCGAAGATCTTGTATGGGTGCATTGGAGATAAGAATTCCGAGAGATTATGAAGTTGAAGCCGCATTCAAACCAGCCGCATTCAGACAAGATTCGAGGACGAATCTTCTTCAAGAAGGGGAGAATGATGAAGGATTATTCAAGGACATCCAAGCAGCGCATTTGCAAGGACCAAGATGCCTATCTAGCTTAGTGAAAACGTCATTTGTAGCCTAGTTTAGTTATAGGCCATTTGTTTTATTTGCTAGTTTGTTGTATTTTCTTTTAATCAAGCATCTAGCTATAAATAGCTTAGGATGTGCTCATTTTTTTTGAGCAGTTTTAGCCTAGCCTTGATTAGAAATCAGATTTGGAGAGTGTTTCTCCCTAAGGGGGCCGAGTGCCTCTTGAAGGGGTTCGGTTCCGATGGTTGTAGCTTGGCTCGTGATTGTGTGTGTCGATTCCATCGAGGATTGGTGCTAGCAGCCGATAACAAGCATCCTCCTTGTGCTTTTGGAGCTGCATTCTCCTCTTGTGTAGGGTTGTATTGGGTTGGTCTTTCGATCATTCATTCTGGTTCTCGTTTTAAAAGCAACGAGGGTCTTTGTGTTGTTTCGTTGGGTTATCCCTTCCATTATCAATCTATCCTTCGTTTCCATTGTTATCATTTGTTTCTTCCTCATTTCTGATTCGTTTCCTTGTTGTTTCTTTCATTTTCGAGTCAACACCTTCCATTGTGGCGTCATTGTTGTTTGTTTTCCTTATTTGAGTCGATGGTGTTGAAGATCGGGCACCCCTGCGGCTAATCCCCGTATCATGTACGAAGGGTAACGAGAGAAGATAAAACTTCCTCGGGAATAGGACGTTATTAGGAGATAACGCCTAAGAAAGAAATGTGTTTATAGATTTGTTGGGAACTTTAATCATTCAAGAGTTTGAAAAGCATCCAACATAAATCAAATCGTATCAACCTCATCACAGCTCGAAGATGCCGACAGGGAGGTGGCCACAAGGACGCTTAAACACCTGAACCCATCTTGCCATTTTATAGGCGTTTTAACAACAAGAGTCATGCATTCAAATTGGATAGGCGATTATCAATAATGTGGACCCGAAGTGATTTTCCAAGTTGTACTAATCACCCCGCGTTCATTGATTACTATGCACGAAGCACTAATCTTTCATTAGTTATAAATCAATGCACTTCACTTAGTGACTTTTAGAAATAGGCAAGCCCTAATGAGGGACGAACCGAAGTGAGGAACCTAATCTCAACACTTTGCAAGAGTGTTCACCTCTCTATTCGGAGAGAGGTAGAGTCATGACCCAGTATCAGGAGCCGATAACGAAATATACCTCCTAATACGTTATAAAGAGACAGCGGATCACTAAACCGGCAGTCCCTAACTTAAGCTAATCCGAAGCAAAGTCTCGAAAAGAGACTTGAAACAATCAAAGGCCACACATCATCGGAGACCTAAGTCCAAGTCTAGCATTCGATAATAATACTAAACAATGGTCATTATTTCTAAGCATAATAATCCTAATCAAATTATTAGCAAACAAGTTTGTTCCCAACGATTATTTTGATAACGGAAAGCAATTTCACGATTATCGAGTAAGGAAACGAAGAACCATCCACTTGCCTTAAAACGAGATTAAGAACGCTAATCGAGGCGAGAAGACGAGGTTAGCAAGGCACTAGACAAGGCTTAAGGCAAGGCAAAACACAAGGTACGAGCGAGGAACGGCCCGGGCAACGGCTTAGGACGACGCTCGGACACTAAGTGCAAGATATGCACTGGCGGCGGTCGCTGCCTGCTTGGCGGCGGGCGCTGCCCCTGGCGGCGGTCGCTGCCTCCTGCAGTGACGACGGCGCGACTTTGCAAGCTTCCTCCGATCGATTCCGGCCACCTTTCGACGAGCTTTTGCCAACAGTAGCAAGAAGAACACTTCTACTTTGTAATGGAAGAGGTTTCAGAGGGAGAGAGGAGAGATTTGTGTGGGTTCTTCCTTCACCAACACACCCCTATTTATAGTGTTCAACCTCCATAACAATCCAAAAGAGAGAGTGGACTTCTAGCCTAACAAGCCAAAAGGGGTTGACAATCCATAATTGACATTGCCCAAAAGGTGTGAGGATTGCTCTCCAAGCAATACTATAACAGACCTCAAAACCCCGGCGCCCACAATATAAGTGTTCGTCGAGCCACTTGCATCTGCAGCAAGGCGGCGGTCGCTGCCTTCTGGGGACTGGGCAATGTCTTGGTAAAATTGGCATAACTTTTTGGATACTTATCGGAATTGCCTCAAATTTTGAGGGATTAAACTAGACTCCTTTATCTAGCATTAGGCTTTGGAATCACTCGATTACGAGCTCTAATGAAGGTTTTATGAATTTTTGAATTTAAGATATCCGTTTAGCGTTATCCAATGCTATTCGGTTAATCGGGTGACCATTGCCCTTTCTCTTGTCGTTCCAAAGACAAAATTGAGTCATAAAACTAAGGAGAATTTTATAATCCATTTTATAAAATTTGCGGATATTACAACGGAAATGGGTCCCTCGCTTTGACGTTAGCGACACTATTATCACTTCTCTAATGGTTTGGATACGAGTCTCGTGGCTCCATATCGAATATTTCAATCAGGAGTTCCTTAATCTAATTAGCCCAAGAGCAAGAAAGATCCTCAAAATCGATAGAGCAGCCGAAGAAGTAGGCAAGGGTCATTTCGTCCGGATGAACGTTGAGGTTGATCTAACGAAACCACTGCTCTCAAAATTCCGTCTCCATGGAAAAGAATGGCCTATCCAATATGAAGGATAAAGAATGATGTGCTTTACTTGTGGTAAAGTAGGATACCATGCTGACAACTATAATCAAGACACAAGCATGGAGTCGCCCGATCCCAACTCGGAGATGGTGAAATGAGAACACATGGCAGTCAGAGTTGCATCGGAGAAATTTGGTGAATGGATACAAGTGAAAAAACTGATAAGGAAGAAGTCGACGACAAAACAAAATGGAGACACCCCTTCTTTGTGGGAATCACAAAATGGAAAGTCAGATCAAAACGCGCAAGGGGAAATCAAGAAGAAGTCAGAGCCAAAAAAGGGGGGTAGACATTTACTATATTGGATGGGATTGCAAAAGATCGGGAAAGTTTGGAAAAGTCGGACAATTCAAATAACAAAGAAGCGCCATCACAAGAGAACTAGTGTAGAGATATCCAAATCAAGGCAGCGAGAGTGTCGGTCCCGACGGCCGGCCACAAGAAGCCATTATTGCTGTTGTCTCAAGGCCAGCATGGAGGCCAACAAGAAGGGCAGAAAGAGTTTGGGTCCCTAAAGGCCTTCTCGGCCGCGATGGCCCTGTCCTCGGTCTTGTTGTAAGCCCCGCAGCCGGAGGCGGCAAACATCTCGGGGTTGACGCCGTGAAAGGAGTCGAAGCAGTTCACGAAGCGGGAGAAGCAACAACTCAAGAAGTTGGGAGTCGTTGTTGAAGTTGTCCGCCCCGAGTCGGCGCTGGCGATCAAGGCGACTATGGAGAAGACAAAGCAGTGGTTCGACAACTATGGCAAGTACGTGCTGCTGTGCGGGTCAGACTGGCTCCCTCACTTGATCATGAGTGGCGACCAGCAGCACTGAAGCGAGTTCATCACCCCTGGCCTCCTCTTCCTCTACGTTACCGGCTGGATCGGCTGGGTCGGCTGCAGCTACCTCATCGCTATCCGGGACGAGAAGAAGCCCACCTAGAAGGAGATCAGCAGAGACGTCCCTCTCACCTCCAGCCTCCTCTTCAGGGGCTTCTGCTGGCCCGTTGTCGTCTATAGGGAGTTTTTGAACGGCAAGCTCGTTGACCCTAATGTTTAATCATTCTTGTTGGGCTCCCTCCGTAAACTAATCAAATTAGCCCATGATGATAAGCCCAATCCAAAGAGAAGTCTAGAATCTTTGGATAGATTAGTGAATAATCTAGAAATATGCAGCTAGGGTGGCAAATAGGATATTTTTGTGGAGTATTCTAGAATTAGGTAGAATAAGTGGGTTAAGATAGTAATTTATAGAATTGTCTAGAATTATGAAGAAGTAACATGGGTGTAACATTTTTGAGCCTATAAATAAAGCCTATAAATAGATATAGGTGGGAATGGAAGGTGTGGATAGTAATTTATATAAAGCCTATAAATAGGCATGGGTATAACATTTTTGAGCAACCACTGTAAAGCACACAATTGAGTGTATAAGGGAGAGTGTAAGTAAGATCGAGTTCGGGTGAGGGTTCCACATAAAATTAGTTAGTGCTTGTAATCTCTTTCCTCAAAATATATAGAAATTAGATTGTATATTAGTTGTCCCATTTGCCTATCTTAATCACACGAAGAGGGAAAATACGAGTTTTCCCAGCAATTCCCTAGCTTCCTCCCCAACCAACCGTCTTTGTGTCAATTTAGGCATTGTTCAATTCTCATAGAAACAAATTTTTCATTCAAAATTTTTATTTTACTTTTTTCTACATCTATATCACATGTCTACTTCGAGACAAATTTTTTCACTCAAAACTTCACTTTTCAACTAAAAAATACTTTCAACCCATAAAATGAAACAAAGCATTAATGCGGATGTATTTACCTCTCGGTGATTGATCTCTTATTTATTTATACCCATCATCACTAGTGTGCTTAAGTGTGTTTGCATTTGTATGGTAAATTGGGCATTTTGTTTTGCAAAGATTATCCCAATTGTTCATAACAACCGGGTTTCCATTCATGCACACCATCATATTCATGATCAACCAACAAAACATTTTATATAATTCAAGACAATCATATATCATCCTCATCCTCATTATCATCATCAAATAGTGCTTCTTTCTCTTCCATTAAACAATGTCAAGATCCCGTTAAAATCTCTGACCTTGCACGTTTGTCAACTGCCCTTTTCATACGGGGAGTAGAAACACTTGCCATAATTAAGCTAGCGCACTTGTTTTATATTTTTATTACAAACTACGATGCACAACAATACAAGTGCTTGCATACCTTGCACTTTATTCTCACTTGAATTCCATGCATGTAAAGAGTTGCTATTGGTGATAGCCTACTATATTAGAAATCTAAAAATACCAGCTTTATGCAATTATGCTATCTTCAACTGATCGAATCCAAGAGGTGTGGAACTCCTCATGGACAATCCTCAAGGGTGATCCACGCTCTTGATCTCATTCTTCTTACTATGGCCGGGTAACACCGGGCTTACAGGATTAAGCAACCCAGGAGGAAGAGGAGGCAACAGAGCAGGCAGAGGCGGAAACATATCACGGATAGGCGGTAAAGGGATAGGTGGGAATGGAAGGTGTGGGAGAAGGTAATTCGCCACAGGGTCCGGGGGCAGGAGTGGTTCTTGAAAGGATGGGAATGTCGGTTGTTGCCTCGGTTCTACCGGTGCAGCAAAAGCAGGAGGAATGAATAGAGTTGACGTTGGGGACTCCAAGAGCTTACGAGACGACAAGGCCGGATGGCGACACAGATGAGTCATGTGAAAGTGGAAGTTGCTGAGTAAGAGAAGGGGTGAAAAGATGAGGAAGCACAAGTAGGAAGCCAATGCCATACTATCCTTTTTTCCGAGTGTTTTTTAGTGAGAAGGATAAAAATGGTTGAAGAGGTAATTGATTTTTTTATAGGGTACAAGCCTTGCATTCATGGGCGTGTGTTGAATTTGTTGCTCTCCTGCATGTTCTCCCTAATGTGAACCTAATCTCCAATTGAAAGCCATTTTGCGTGGAATGTAGTTGATATGAAGGCAATTCACATGGATGAGCAAGCACTGGTAGGTTGACCATGACCTACTCTACTCAGTTGGGCACAATCAATTTTCAACTCTCAGTAAGCAACAAAGCAAACAGGAAGACAATGCCTCAAATATATCAAATCCTTCCATCAATACCGCCCTGATGGCAACATACAAAGATAACTCTTCCTTTAGACAGCTCAGGAAAACAGTGCATAGTTCCTAACACAAGGGCAGGACACACAAGGAAATAAAAAAAACTTGACCTAGAAATAACACAAAACTCTGATATTGCCTATCCAAGACTTGGTGTCACTTGTGTAGACAAAGTTCAGAACTTTCAGATCTTGATGTTAAAATATTCCGGATCAAAGTGATGCAATCTCACATATCCGTCTTCCCCTCCGCTGGCAAAGCTGCAACGATAATGTAAATATATGTGGTTAACAGACTAATCATCGACTTTCTAGAATATTCTAAGCAATTAAGAACACAGGTTTAGCAAATAAGCTTCCCAGTATTATCTGGCATGTCCGGAAAAATGGACAAAGCAAACTCTCAACATAGAGCTACAGCTTCCTAAAACCAACCCTTTTTTTCACCATTTCTCAACAAAAGATATACAAAATAAAGGTCATGCCTTTCATAAACAACTTATGACCCTTTTATCACAGGCATGACACTCAAATTAGCAAGAAAATGATGTTACCTTCTCCCATCAGGATTAAATGCCAAAGCATTAATTGGCCCAAAATGCCCCTTGACACCACCAATTTCTTCAGTTAGAATCTACAAGACAGGAATAATCAATTCATTACATACTTGATAGCCATGGTAAGAAAAAAGGATAACGAAAGAAAAGCTGCCACAGCATCCATACTTTATCATAGAATTTTGCCTCAAACTTTCCAGCACGATGGTCAGTTGTTGTCACAGATGATGCATCTTGACCACCTCCAAGTACCACCTACAAGAGGAAGGGAACCTATCCAGTAAATTTGATATTATTCAAATAAGTCTAACAAAAGTTCAAGTGAACCATTGTTTTGGATTGCATCAAAACACCACATCAACATCCGCCAACCAAAATGATTGAAGAAAACATCAAATCAGAAAAAAATGACGTCAGATAAGTAAACAGAAAGGCTAAAATTTGCACAAAGAATACAAACATAAACATAGCATAAGCAGTAACATCTTATGTACTAAACACTATTCTATTTAAATATAAATGCGACAAAATGATTAGTCACAACCATTGCTGCATTGCATACTATACATACTTGGCTACATTTACGGTTACACATTCAATGAAGGAATCGGATAAAGGAGCATATGGATGGCCTCATACACAACAAGGGCAAAAGTCATATTTTGGCAAGATCTTAGACAAGCCAATGAAGTGTGAAGCAAACTGATACACATGATGATTACTATTCCAATTTCATGCTTTGAACCCAATACTCGAAACCTGACGGGTATGGAGATCTCAAACCCCTACTATACATTAGCTATGATATCATTCCAGAAGGAACTAAAGTTCTCAAAGTTTCTGGGCTATCATCATAGGATTCAATTTTGGGTTGCCTTCTGCATTACAGGATTTTTAGGATTCAATTTTGGATTGTCTCTTTTACAACAGATGCTGAAGTGGTAGATCTGAGGAAGAAGGAGAAATGGGAGACTTTGGACAGGGAGATGGGGAAGGGGAGTAAACGGACATGTGAAAGATGAATTACTCAAAGAGGGCCCTTATATTTGATGAATAAGTTGCAGATAGAAAATGACGGGAGAAGCTTTGGAGAAGGATGAGAAGAGAGTAAAACACAGACAAATGATCCCAAACAAAACCCTAAATTTTATCCCCTAGTTTTTACGAAGCACCTATTATTATTATCCAATCCCATATCATATCTACTCCCATTCCCACAACAAAATTTTTACCAAACACCCCTTTAAGAGTTTTACTCTCCAAAATCAGGTAGGAACACTCATAACTGTTCTTATGGCATAAAGCCACTTGCAAAGACACCTTTCGGATAACGTGAAAACAGGGCTATATGCCATGTCTAGACTAATTTCCCTCCTTATGTCAGCTACATGTGATCATGGCCTCGTATTCTGCCAAGAACCATTATTTCCATCTATTCTGTGACCTAAAAGCTCAATTGTGGAGATTATTAGTATTCTGATAGAATAAACTAGGTGTGTACAAATCTGTATACCATGTATAGATGTAGTCTAAACTATAAAGCACTTATCTGTGATAAAAATCAGAAAAATGCAGCAATGACCAAAGAGCAAGAACAAAAAAGTCCTCATACCAGAGGATGGTGAATTGAGACATGCAAACACAAACAAATCATGCCAAATAATCTTATAGACGGGCAAACAAGTAGAAAAACAATCTTGTTAGGATTACTAATAGGTTGAAACTATAATGTTTCCTAGAAAGAATATCTAATTGAAATGTCCTATATAATTCAGATGAAGTGCAGTGGGCAGAGAACAAATACCAGAACAAAAAAAATTTGTACATACATGGTTAAGAAGTGGAGACATTGCAACTGCATTCACAGGTCGTTCAGTCCCATAAGTTTTGATCAGTTCCAATGTTCTTGTATCCCAAAGCTAAACCAAATGGCAAAAGCCCACAGTATTAATGAGAAGGGTAGATAAAAGCTACGGTGAACAATTTCAATAGTAAAGGTACAGATAGATATAGAAACCACAAGGAACCTACCTTAGCTGACTTATCCAGAGACCCAGTCAGAAAATGTGACCCATCTACAGATTTGGCAAGTGAAGTTATAGTCTTCTTGTGACCGGTTTCTTTGTCCGACTCCTTTAGCAATTTCCCAGTCTATAAGAATAGAAGCATCAATGATCATAATCACACACTTTGGAAGAGTAAAATAAAATAACTTATAAGCTTGCTTTCTACGACAGACTGCCCAAAATCTTGCAACAGCGGTTGCTTCAATATAAAAGACAGAGATATGAAAGCCACTTACCTCAGTATCCCAAATACGAATAACTGCATCCTCACCCGCACTAACAATAGTCCTGTTTAAGGGTCCCCAAATGGCTCTGTTTATTCGGCCTTGGGGTCCTCTGATTACCAAAACAGAGTCACTGGTTTCTGCAGATTGAAAATTTTACAGATATAGTTAGAAAGAGAAGATAAACCAGAATACAAAATGGCATGTCTAATAGGGTCTGCCACACACCAAACATGAGAACAACATGTGTTATGAGCAATAAAAAGATCATTCAAGATCAAGAAAACAGTATTCAACCCCTCAAATCCCACAAACATACAGTAGTCTAGAACAGTCAGACAGTTGATCTACTTGAAGACCACCAAGCATTGCTGCCGATACAATTTTAGTATGTACAATAGATGCAAACACTATCTCCAATGTCATCGAACCAAGCAAGAAAATAGGCACATTATAAGCAGAATACTTGCATATAATATTAAAGCATGCCATATCAGCCCTGATTTAAGTTGTGACAACAGGATCAGATGCTTACGTTCACTGGGATCTCTAGCAATAGATTTAACATGGATCGCAGAAGTGTGCTCCATGAATGGATCAGTTGTTATCAATGCAAGCTTTTCACCAACTGAAAACTCCACAGACCTGGCTGGCGAATCAAAATTAAAGGTATATAGTTGAGACCCCGTCCTCACATTCCACAGCTTTACACTCTGGTCAGCACTTCCAGTGATAAGACGCATAGAATCCCCTGAGAAGAAGCGAGTGATATGAGTCAAAAGATTTCCAAGATAGGCAAACAGAGCAGACACCCCAATTTCCTCCTCGTAAACCATGAATAATTATCCGCCAGAAGACAAACTTGATTTATTCCAATCATATTTCAGCTTCTCGAAATATAAAAGTACGAATCATAGTGATGTAAACAGTGTTCTAAAAAACGCTAAGCGGATCCTAGGCGGTCCAAACGGTTGCCTAGGCGGCTTAAACGGATCGCCGACGGGGAGCGCCTAGACGGGGCCTAGAAGGGATTTTTAGAACAGTGGACGTAAATCTGTACAGCTACACAAAACCCGTAAATCGGTCCATGACCAAAAGAATAAAACTTGCTAAGATTCAAGTACAAATCGAGAGAGAAAAGTTAATCTCACTGGAAACGTCGCATGTCCAAACAGCACCGTTGTGACCGCGGTAGGTGCCAAGGCGCTCGCCATTGTCAGCGAACCAAACGGTGGGATTATGATCCTTGGCACATGAGAAGAGAAGGTCGCCATCTCTATTATACTTCAAGTAGGTTAAGGGCCTTTCATGCCCCTTCATCAAAATTGGCCTCATCTTCCTATTACACCTTCCCCTCTCTCTCCTCTTCCTATATCTGAATGTTGAAGGCGACGGTTTCTAATTGCCCTAGATTGGTGAAGGAAAAGGAGCTCTCAGGCGGCGCGGGGAGATGGAGGTCGGTTTCTCCCAATACCCAACACAGCTGTAGAATTGTGCTTCTCTCAAGTGCTAAATGGGCTGCAAGTTAAACCAACCCAGAAAGAGGCCCAAGCTCAAGTTTTCTATTGAGGCCCAGACTTATTTTGGCCCTTCTTAAAAAAAGTATCTTATTAAATTTTAATTTTATCATAATACAATCTTATTATTATTCATATTTAATTAATATATTAATTTTATCTTAGATGTTGATCCTTGTTTCATAAATAATTGTGTCGTGCCATGCACGGCTTATATGTTCCGTTACTAATTCATGGAGGCCTGTGGCATTCCCCCTCCTCCATTACTGATTGCAGACCCCTTCTCATTCCCTATTCAATTCCATGGAGAGCAAGGGGCGTTTCTCCTTCCCACCGGCAGTTTGGTGTGTTCGGTTGGCCTTCTTCCTTCCCTCTCAAAGGCTGTCATAATCGAAGAGTCGAGAAGGACTCCTCAGTATCACAAATCCATTGAAATGAATCAAATCCCTACTTCACCTCGGCCAGATTGCCGATTCCTCAGACCTCCGCCGGCATAAGCGCCTTCTGCTCGATCCCTCCGTCGTCGCGCTCATCTCAATTCACCGCCACCATGTAGAACCTCCTTCTGATGTCATGAAATTCCGAAACCCTAACTTGCGATGCTACTACGCTGATGAATTGGAACGATTCGTTTTGTTTGTAGGATGGATCATGGCGAGGATTCAAAGGCGATGGCGTTTTAGATGAGAATCTGTTGTTCAGAGTGGAGAGGACGCTCAACACATTCGATCGGATTGAGCTCGATGTGTTCGTTACTCAGCGGAATGGTGAGGAGTCCGTTTTGAAGATGAGAGGGTCTGTTTTCTGGAGATCCTGCACTATTTACAGTGAGAATTCAATTGTTGCTCAGGTAGAAATAAGCCGATTATAAACACACCCTAATACTTTTGAAGCAGTTCTTACGGTTTCTTTGATTGGCTTTTGTGGATCGTTTCAGCCGGATGGCTCCTGCTCGGAAATAGGAAGACGAAGCAGAATTCTCCTCCCGCTGGTATGATCCCCATAGTTTTCTTATCTGGATCTAATGGAATAGTTCCAATCGTTCGTTGCAATGTTGATATTGTTTGCGATTTCAATTTGTTGCCACTTTCAATCTTCAAGTATAAATTTTTGATAGTTTCTTAGGCATTCTGTGAAATATTCAGTGAAGTTTATGTTACAGGATTTTAGTTGATGATTATATTCCTTTAAAGTCATGTTTAGTATGAGTAATGAGTAATCGTGAAATGGATTGAACCCTAAGTAGCTTGAATCATACCTAATGACCTAAATTAACATCAATTAATATCCAATATCTCATCACTATCCAAATAATGAATGGGGCAATGCAGAGAACATGTTCACTTTTATTGTTTTTGAGAAGTATAAACATCACCAATGCACATTTTTGAGATCGGTTTACACTGTCACTGCTTCTGTTTTATGGTAGGTCAAAGACTCTAAAAGGCGATGCTCTAAAGCAGGTAACACAAAAATTATTAATTTATGTATTGAACCACAATTGAAAATTGACTTTAATATGCACTCACGATGGAATTTGTATGTGCTTACACAGGCTGTAGAGGAATCCTTAAAAAGTGTGAACTAATTTCACGGTGGTGTTGGTGACAAATTCTCTGGAATATACAGTGGAGGCATGAAAAGGAGGCTGAGCTTGGCCATCTCATTTTGTGGTGGAAGTTGTATCGTCTCAAGAAAGATTGCCCTTGCTGTGGATGATTCGTTGCTGCCAACCAGATTTTCCCCAATTTCGCCCTCGATAAGGTTTTCTGGCTTCAATTCGTTCCTATATATCTATTTGTTAGCATGGATTCTTCGATTACTGTTAATTGAAGTGATTCAGTGATCTTTGTTGTTTGCGTTACTGTCTTGATCTTATGGATTTCGCAATGTGCAATATTACTTGTTCTCTGTGGCTTCGTGTCTTTGTTTAATTTCTCTTGACTCAGCACCTCTTATACCTCTTAGAATGGAAAGGGTTAGGCAGGTGGAATTTCAGGATTAGAGTTCAGGATGTAGTGGCCTAAGCATATTTATGCATCTTGAGTAGTCCTTGGGGTTGGAAAAGTAGTTTTGGAATGAATCTTAAAGGAAAATGTTTATACAGGGAGCCATGCTCATTGTACACGAACTATTAGTTTTGAAAGCTTGTAGGGAGAACGAGAAGACTTCTGCACAAATTCTTCTGCTTAGTGATTAGCTTTTGTTGAATTGGGTTAAATTTTAGCAAGTGTGATACAGAAGAAACCAATAACATGGATTTCGCTGAGGTTAGTTTTCATCACAAATTATAGCACTTCGTTAAGAACTGTTTGATGTATCATTTGCATCGTTTGATATCATATTTATCTTCATTCCTGTGCAAGAAAAATTGTTGACAGTACATTGGAATTTTCATTAATGTTATCGTTGTGTCCCTATTCGTATCAAAGTAACTGATTTTATATGTTGTTGTCATTGATTCATAGGAAGACCATGTGAAGAAATGACAAGTTCCATTTACTTTGCCGTTAATTTGAGGAACTTGTGCTCATTTGAAACCATCTATTGCATATACAGTTGTTGTGCATCTTCAGTTCTTCCATTGATGGTGCTGAGTTTGATTGTTGTTATTTTTTTGGGGTTCTTCCATTGATTGTTTTTATTTTTTCTTTTAGTATCGGCGGTGGCGTATCAAGTGGAGCAACTCATACAGGACGGCAATCTCTACTTCAAGAAGGGCAAATTGGGGGCTGCCAGCGATGCTTATACCGGGAGTTTTGGGAAAAGAATTACAAAGAAATTGAAGCTCGGGGATTCTCCTACTCAAGACCCGGTTTGTGCGAGTTGAAGAAATTGAAAGAAGACATCGACAAGATGAAGAGGTACATAACTGAAATAAATTGTGGGACTGCCATTTTTCCTTTGGATAAATATGAAAAATATCATGAGACCATTACTGATATTATTAGCTCTAATAGAATTCCATATATCTTGGTTGAGCAGTGAAATTCAGGAGCTGTCCAATGAGTAAACTCATGATCATCCTATTGGAGCTGTCCCAGAGTGCTTGGATGATATTGAAAAGATGAAAATATCTCTTCTAATGCCACTAAAGGTGAATGCGGGAGAACCTCCTGAATTTATTATGTTTTAGGCAAACTAATCTTAAGGAAAATTGTATTAATGAGTTCTTGAGGTTTATTAAGTTCAGCAGGTTTTCTAATTTAGTATTCTCGTGTGTTTTACATCAACAGGCAATGCACGAGAAGCTCCTGAAAAGGAAAGCCTAGATCGAGGAGCAACTCTTGCGTGTATCTGAAGCTCTAACCAACACAGAGGTAATTCATATAAATCATAAATGAGGATTTCTTCCTATATGATTTATTCATAGGCATGCATAAACTTGAATGAAAAGCCAGCACTTAAAGGTTTCAAACACTGAAAGTCCATGCCAAGCTCCCATTTTCAATGTGATGAAATATTATTGTGGTATCAATTCATGCTTAAGAAGCCCTTTTATGAATGATTTGGTGTGAAACTCCAATTTTACTTTTTTTTTGTAGGATGGCTTGGAAGGGCCTGTGGTGGAGGCTAAGAAGAAGAAAGGGTTGATCACAACAGCTCCCGTTAATGAATAAGCCGCTGTAGGTGAAAATTCTTCAGAAGATATGAGACAGAGGCTGAAGAGTGGCTTCAAAACGTGCAGCTTTTCCTCTCCTTCATCAATCTGTTACTCCAAAGTCATGCCACCACCTCCATCTCCATCTCCTGTTTTCAGGCTAATTGCTAGGAAGCCTGTTCTGGTTATACTGGTGTCTAATGTCGCAAGTTCTGAGGCTAATTCCAACAAGCCAAGCCCCACTGTTGATCTGCCCTCTGTAAGTAGTTCCTGATTCTATTTCTATCATACGTATAGTCTGTCATACTTAATACTTGCCATTCGTGCTTTGCTTGAAGTAAGTTTTTCCTTTACTTGAACTATGATTCAATCTTTTTGTGATTTGTTTTGCACACATTTGGATCATAAAAATTGGAACTGCAATGTTCTCATGTACATTGAGAGAGGCCATAAGGTTTTGACTTTTTTTTAGTACCTCTTATTATCACGATCATGATCATGGTTCTGCTTTTTTTTTTATGTGTTTGTGCTTCTTTTAATGTTTTTTTAAGTTAGGGCTTTTGCTTTTGTTGAATCATTTGACCAATCTGAATTCTGGGTTTGAAGGGTTTTTGATCTTTTGATCAATTACTGTTTCTTTCTTTTTTGGTGTGTGCAGATTGATGAGCATGTTCAAAGAGAGATCCTGCGCCACAGAGCTTTGAAACATCCGAACATAATCAGATTCAAAGAGGTATCATTAATTTCTCTGCTTCTGCTTCCCCGTCGTCAAGCTTCACTTCGAAAATTCCTTGACGCTTTCTGTAGATCCCGACGATTATGTTTTCCTATATGATGTAACTCACATAATCTACAGATTGTTTACCATCATTATGTACCTAAGAGGTTAAAGATTCAGTAGGTTCTATACCACTAACTTACAAAATTTTCATGCTTTCTTTCATGGGCTATCTAGGATTTACCCATGTTTTCTTTCATTGAGTGATTTCAAGCTTACAAAATTCTCTAACTACTAAGAAAACTATTCAACAAGATCAGGATGATGATCTATGGTGTGTCGGTTGGCAGAATAGCGCGTCCATGGGCCAGAATTGGCATGATACCATTCTCTTGGGAGGTTTGGTTTTATATTCAAACAACTTTATAAGCACTTGGCCAAACTTCATACCAATTCTTACCCATCTTTCATCCAGGTCTGGTGCTAGCTGATATGCTGGTAGTGTATGATCTCGAATCGCAAACCGTTGGATGGACAGATTACAACTGTAAGTGTTCTCATTAAGGAAATTCGGACATCATACAACAATGTCAGAGAACTATTTTTTTGGTGTTTAATAAATATGGATGGACTTCATGATTCGCAGGCTCGACGAGCATCAAAGTCAAGGACAGCGCATCAGGAGTCGCGCGCAGGGTGGGCGCGCACGACCTCTCTTCAGCCCACTTTTCGACGCCGTTCAACAGCCTAACATTTTTCTTGGTGCTGCTTACAACCCTCTCCAAGATCGACAACCTATAGTCTTTTTTGAAGCTGGCTAATGGAAACTTTTGAGTCTTCCTGTAAAGAAAAGGCAAGGGCCCATATGGTTAGATGTATACAGTTTGTATTGCTGAATTGATAGCCAAATTTAAGCTTGCTGTTAGGTAAGTTAATTATATATTATAGTATGAAAATTTCATTGCCTCCAAGTGGTTATATGAGTACACTTTCAACAGCTTTTATCGAGTTGATTTACTGATTTAAATGCCTAATAAGATAAATCTTGGTAAGAAGTAAGAGTGAACTTTTCCTTGGGGTAATTACTGTTAAACCACAAGTAAAATTTCCTTCATTGTTTTCATTGTGATTCCTTTCTTTCCCATGGAAATTTGAGTTAAAAAAAAAACTATACTCAAGGTTCATTCATGTGGCTGGCTTGAATTTGTGATTAGATGGGCCCTTCAAAACACTAGGTCTTCTGCTGTAACCAAGTGCTAGAAATATAGATCCGGCCTGGTATTACCAAACCTTTCGGTCTTTGATGCAGCTTAGTTTCTTGATTTACCCAGTTTAAAACTAGCTCTCTAAAATTTAAGTTTTGAACTTAAGTTCACTATCATACTCACATATTATATGATTTACACATGTTGTATCTGTCATAATTTTTGTGTGTATACATGCAACTTAGTGTTATTTAGCAGAAGCAAAAGAAAAAGGGTCAATTTGGTATTTTAATTTAATTTTATAAATAGACTAGATGAAGTCATGGAAGTATTCACAACTAAATCAACTATTGTTGTCTTGGTGACCTTGGCTGATGTTTGTTTATATTTGGATTTTGGCCCTTTTAATAGTAATGGCCTACTTTAATATTTCCTGATTGAGTTGAAGAATTTGAAATACAAAGCAAGAATTCTGTTAAGCAAGGGGCTGATTTGGTAATCTTGGTTTGACCAATCAAGTGATTGGCCCTTTTCATTTATGTCAATCTGATGTATAATTTTGTGCGCTGGCACTTATGCAGTTGAAATGAAATGCGTAGTCGGTATATATATATTATACTTGGTTGAAATATTTGCGATTGCTATATTATCGATTCCACCGAAAAGCATGTCAAAAAATGATTCCAAATCGTTTTTGGTTAATATTGTGATAGTTCGGATCATTGGTGTTGATTTTCAAACTTAGAATTACTTTTTGTTGAAAGTTGATATACCATAGCATTAAAACTAATACACGGCCATTCAATAAAAATATACCATGACATTATTAAGAATTTAGATGATCTATAATATACCATGACATTATTAAAATTTTCTAATATTTTTCATGGCATGCTTTCACCCGTCCATCGGACGGGCCAGCCGTAAAGTAACAAGTTTGCATGATTGCATCTAAAATTAACTGGTGGAGTTTGTTTAAAACAGTGAATGAATCCTAACTAATATATATATATATATATATATATAGAAAAGAAAGGAACACTATTGTGAGGCAAGGGAATGTGGTTGTAGAGCAAGGACATTGCAACAGGTACTCGAGTGCTCATCCATGTGTAGTTTAAATTTCTACTCTTCAGCTATACCCAACAACATTGTAGGGAAGTAATTGTTAAGGAAGGGAATTTATATCTATTTATATTTTCCCTTGAAACCTTATGAAATACATGGTTTTAATGGTTTTAGGTAGAATAAATTCTGTTTCAAAAGGTCATGAGCATGATGCAGGTGCAGGTGTTTTTTGGGCATTTTCTGTGTGATTCGAGTTGAATGCAAGGAATTTTTTTATGTGATTGTAGTCTAAGCTCAATTTCTTTTGTTTCTAAAAACAGCTCCTGAATTTCAATTTCTTTAGTGTGATTTTTAGATTGTTGGAATGTGTATTTGACTGTGAATTCTCTTTTTTTTTCCAACCTGGCCTGCAGCTTATGATTCAGTATCAAATGCAGCTACTTTTTGTGCAGCTGAGATCTCCAGCACTCAAGGTTAGAATTGAATTGTAGTGGCTTTCATGTCCAATTTGAACTATTGAGATGATGTTTTGATCTTTTGCCTTTAATTGTGTATTTGTTGCTCTTATTGGTTGATCAAACGGAAATTTGGAACATTTTTTATTTTCTCTTAGTTCCTATTCATATATTTAAGCATCTTTGTCAATAGGCACTTCAGATGATGCAACAAAAAGGTAATGGATGAGCAAGCACTTCTATGTTTATATAGGCTGGAGTATAATTGGATAACTGTACCGCAGTCATGTGCACACTTCCCTAGGTGTTAGTGTGATGCCGATTCACCGAATTATAAATTGTTCAATGAAAATTTGGTGTTGCAGAAGATGGCAGTTCATAGGGCATGGCTGGTGAAATCACCATGTGTAGTAATTTTAATGTTTCAGATTAAGCTGTTTAAAGCTATAAACTAAAATTAGAAGGGTATCCTCCTATCTGTTTAGTAGAATTTTCTTTTGCCAATGTAAGGATTGTTTGAAATCCTTACAATTATACTTGATGTTTCTGTTGGAATAATACTTTGGTGAGGAGAAGGTGTTGGAGCCAAAAATTAAAACCAGCTACCAGACTTTCATGGACACTCCTAACAAGATATATGCCGGTAACCTTAGTTGGGATATAACTTCACATGCGCTTAGGGACATCTTTTCAGACCAGCCAGGGTTCCTGAGTGCAAAGGTCATTTTTGAGAGAGGGACTGGAAAATCTCGAGCTTTTGGATTTGTTACATTTACATCAGCTGAGGAAGCAAGAGCTGCTATTGCCAACATGAATGGAGTGGTGAGTATAATTTTAGCATTCATTACTTGAATCCCTAAAATTCAAATTGTGAAATGATGTTAAAGACATGAATGGATTTGTCCGTTTTGTTTTTTGTTTCAGGAGGTGTATGGAAGGTCTTTGAGATTGAATATGGCTTCAGAAAAAACCCGCTCTTCGCCTCCTCCATCAGTGGAATTAAACTCGAAGGGGCCGTTGGACCAAAGTGAAATTCTTTCAGGTGTGAGTACAGTTTTTTTTGGTAAGCAACATTATACAATCCGGAGGTCTAAATGTTGTGGGTTTTAAGGTCCGTTTCAGGAAAGACGTGAAGGTTTAAAAAAAGGGGTTTCTTTGTATGCTCTAGCTAGAAGAGGCTAATTGGATTTGGTAGTTAGGGTGTTGAGTAGTAGTATTTCTTTGCTGAAAAGGGGTTTCTTTGTATTCATGGCTGTAATTGAAAAGGGGTTTCTTTTTATTCATGGCTATAATTATTTAATGTTCTGGAATTGATGGATCGAGTTTATCATAATAAAACTGTTAATATTTTATTAATAGATGCCATAAAAATGAAAGAAGAAAAGATGGATTGATATAATTGTTGATATTTTGCTAATATATGTAAGATACAATTAAAAAAAGGTATATTTTACAAGTGACATGTAATTACGATTTTACATCATTTTAAAACATGTAAACTTGTGTTATATTATTCAAACAATAGATCTTGAATTGCATTTAGTGTGGATGTATATAAATATTGAAAATGATTCGGAGGTCGAGACAAGGGAGAAGACATTGGAGGACGAGAAGAAGCAACTGGACGATCGATGTGTGAAGATCGACCAGACATATAAATTGGTTTCATGAGCCACGTGCAAGTGGAGGAGACGGCCCGGGGCTTGGAAGAGAAGAGGCGGAGGTTGAAGACAGAGGAGAAGTGTCTCGGAATGTAATTGCAAAAAATGATCCACACTTATATACTTGGTACAATCCCTTCTTTCTATAATTATATTCGATATCGATATGGGAAAATTCTAACTGTCGGGGGCGTTTAATATCTAAAGGAAACTAACAAGTAACACGTATACACAACCACTTAATAAGAAAATTCGGATGTTTTTTTCTACGCTTTCGCCCGTCCATTGAACGGGCTATGCCCTTCATATGCCAAAAAGAGCTCTTCCTTTTCATGGTTCGAGAGGTCAAAAGAACTATGAAGTTAAGCGTGCTAGGGCGAGAGTAGTACCAGGATGGGTGACCTCCTAGGAAGTCCTCGGGTTGACATGGGATAGTGCTTCTAGGGCATCGGGCCTTACAAGTATACAGGGTGTGAGGACTTAATTGTGGTTCATCTCTGAACCAGTCCTGTGATGATCCAGATTTTGTTGCTACTGGGGCTGAGCAAGTGGCTGCTGATGGCCATTCCTCAAAAGCAACTCCACCAGCAAATTTGGATTCAGGTAATTCACATTTTGTGCTTGCTTAGTTACCAATTATTTACCTTTATTTTTTTATCTTACGCTTTTTAATCTGATTTACTCAAATAACTTTATCTATGCTTATTTTGTGCAATTTCAAGATTTACAGTTCTATGTAAAATTGCAAATTCAGGCACAAACTACGTTTTCATTCTTAACATTCTATTTTTAAGAAATAAAATTCTATATCAGCGTACAAATTAAACTAATGTCTGCACTTTTATTGTTAATTTTGCCACTTACAACCATGGTATGTAATATCACATAATATTATGCAATGCTTTCGCCCGTCCATCGGACGGGCTTTGCCTACTAGTTTTATCTTAGATGTTGATCCTTGTTTCATAAATAATTGTGTCGTGCCATGCACGACTTATATTTTTAAACTTATTATTTGATATATAATAAATAGAATATTAATGTGAAATGCATAAGTAAAGTTTTAACATAATTTGATTTCATCGAATATTAGAAGTTTTTGATTGTTAAATGATTGATTGAGAATATACTATTATGTAGACCTATCAATCGGGTCGGGCGGGTTCGGGTCGTTCCAGGTTCGGGTTGAGTCCGGGTTCGGGTCAATCGGATTACGGGTCAAACTGGGTCGGGTCGCTTCGGGTTTTTGGGTCGGATCAACCCAACGGGTCAAGAGTATCGATTTTTTGACCAAAATTTAAATAAAATATTATATAATTAATAAAATATAATAACAAAATATTATTTTTAAATATTTTAATAATAAATATATCATAATTTTCTAAATAAATTTTATATATTGTAATTAAAACCTTTGGGTGCACAATTACCCGTCAATCTGTCATTTCATTACATTAGAGTGTATTCTAAAATAAGTTTTTCGCCTTATAGATTTCTTGACCCAGCGGGTTTGACCCGACCCTAACCCAGAAATTTTCGGGTTTACCGGGTTCGGGTTCAAACTGGGTTTCGAGTTCAATTTTTTGGGTTGAAACCCAAAAAATTCGGGTCGGGTCAGGTCGGGTCAGCTTTTGACAAGTCTAAGTATTATGCAAATCACGTACTTATATTTTATAGTCAATAAAATACATTCTTATGCTATTTATATTTACTTATATTTTAGTATGCAAAGCACCAACTTGATATACCCAAATTAAATATGTAGTTATTTTAATCATAATATTTAATGAATAATATTTTGCCTCTACATGTATGAATAGGCCCAAAAAAAATCTTATTAAAATATAATATATTCAAAGATCATAATATGTTGAATGTAGAAAATAATTGGTGTAGAAAATATTAGGAAATTAATAGAAACCTTTAAAAACAATTTATAAAAAATATAAGGTGGGGTGAGAATAAAATACTTTTATATAAATTTTAAACCTTTATGATTTCCAAAATTAATTAAGTAAATGTTAGTTATATGACTTCCAATTATTTGATTCAAATACGAAAAATAGAATATAATGGCCTTTATTATATAGGAATAAATAATAGAATAAATATTATTAAACTTCCAAAATTCAAAATTATTGTGGTGGCCTATTTAAGGAAAATAAAATTAATGATAGATGGTATGACTTGAAAGATAAGATTGAGGATTAGATAATTAAGAAAAATAAAAGATATAGAGTTGTTATTATGTATTTGAGTTGTTTAAGATATAGATAATACTCCTCTTCTCCCCATAGTTGATTCAAATCAATAAACGTCTTTGGATGTGTTTCTTCAAATGGTTGATTCAAATCAAGAAGCACTCTTGTATTGCCTCTGCTACGAAATCCATATTGAAAATAGAGAGCTTGGATGAAAAGACTGGCGTATCTTTAGTTTTAAAAAATTAAATAATTAAGAAAGATGATAAAATTATTTAAGGAAAATAAGATCAAAGATAGATAGATAGTATGACTTTAAAGATAAAATTAAGGATTAGATAATTAAGGAAAATGAACGATCTAAAGCTGTTATTATCTATTTGAGTTGGAAAAAAAAAATTAAAATCAAGCGGGGCCAGAATCAACGTGGTGGCTCGAAAACGGTCGGCTTTTATAATATATACTAGTTTAACCACCGTACCATGTACGGGTAATGCGATTATAAACCCAATTTAATTAGATATGTAACGTCAATGATCACGTTCAAAATATAGGATCATATATATGTATCAATTTGTGGCTTTTTACCAATAGTAAATCAACTCATAATATATATAAGTTTAATTTGTTCAAAAATTACTTTACGATAAATGTTAAATGGCTTCCCACATCGGAAGTCTTGGGCAAATTCCACTAGTATATATAGGGGGGTGAAGCCCCTACCCATTGGCTTAAGCTTTTGGGTAGAAAGGTGGATCCCGACCTTATATACAAAATGGTTAAATTTACCCCGACACGTCACCCAGTTCTCTCCGGTATCGGGCCTCCGGGATTCCGACAATAAATATCACGTTTTATTAAAAATTTGACAGTGTATCTTATCTTATAACATTCTTCCTCTATCATGTAAATATATGTTTATGTATGTATAAAAGGCTAATACATATATCACATGTATTTTTATATAAATATGATGTACGATAATTATGTTATTTTATAATCCAAAAGATAAATATCGTATTAAAAACAAATTAGTAATATGATGGTACTTATAATTGTTATAGTAAATTCATATGCAAAGTAAATTCTCATTAGAGCAAATCTTGCAACAAAACCAAACCACGTGATGCAGAAAGAGTCCATGAAGAACCGGATAGAATTAATAGATGTTTCAACCGGAACAAGGATCAACCCCATAAACCACTATATACTGGACAAAATTTGCAGACCCAAATTTCAAGGAGGTCTTGATCTTCCTAAAGCTAAACATTTGAATATAACCAAACAATATTTGGGTCCAAATATACAAGAGATATATTCGAGGGAGATAATTACTCGAATATAGAGCTAAGTCTAGCACATCCTAGCAACGACGCAATTTAATGAATCCACAAAATAACCTCGATGAAGTTTTAATCTGGCAGGTAGGCAACCGATCAGACCATTCGATTCTGAACTGACCGTCAGGTATCTGATGAACTGTAAGAAAAGCACGTCGATGACCTAACAACAATTGATAAAGGATAGAAAGTTCAACACTATATATCGAGCAATAAAACATGGAAGGAAGACGAGTTGAGGAAAATCCTTCCAACAAATATAGTGGAGTCGATCATATCAACCACCATCCGAGATAATGAAAATACTTCAACAGATAAGTACAAACTTACAAAACCCGAGAATAATCATCCAAGAGTTAAAACAAAGATTGGCAGTTGAGGAGTTTACAGAATTGGCCACAATCTTATGGACAATATGACACCAACGAAAAAACCCGCGTTTCAATGAAGAGGAAGATTCCCAAAGATATAAGAATGCAACCGCATAGATAACAAAGCAAAATCAAGATTTGGTAAAGACCAAAAAATGGAATCGACAAGGTAAATGTGGATGGATCAAGACTAGCTAATAAAATTGCGATATCTGGTTTTATATACGGAATTTATACTACTCCCTCCGTCCCATAATGTTTGTCCACTTTCCTAATCCGTCGTCCCAAAATGTTTGTCCACTTTCCTTTTATATCAATAAGATTCTTCCAATCTTACCCCTATCCAATTTCTAAATTTACACCCATTATCCAACTTTTCCACCTACTTTATCTCTTTTTAACCTTTTCCCCCTACAAACTTACAAAAATACCCCTATTCAATCATATATTCTACCCACTTTAACCCACTTTTTCATTTCCCAATACCACTTTATACCTTGCATTAAAAACCGCAAAAAGCGTCCTTTTGGACGAACATTATGGGACGGAGGGAGTAGTTTTTATGAAAACTTATTAAAAAACTTTGCAGTATTTGAACACCGTTCCAAAATTTAGCAAGTTTTAAATAAGAAAACTCTACTTACTGTACTAAAAAACCTGTACCTAAAAAAAATCTCTTTAAAACCATTGTATCTTCAGAAACCCCACGTGACAAGAGTTTATAAGGGATGAGCGAGAGGATTGCAAAACCCTAGGGGATTAATTTGACAACAGGTTATTACCGGCCGGGTTAATACCTTAATCGAACACCATAGCAAAGGCGGACGATGAGCTGTGACGGTGACAGCAACGGTGGTGGATCACCCCCGACGACGCTGTTACCGAAGCACAATCGTGAAGACCTCTCTCACTCCCCTCAGAGGCGGCCCAAGGTCGCCAGGATCTTGGTTGAAGATCCTCGCCACGACGGAGGAGAAGTTGAAGCGAAGGAGCTCGGCGTGATTGCAGAGAAGCAGACGATGAAGCCTAGACTTGGAATGCAGCGCTACTTGTTAGCGATTGAGTATATCGGTACTCGTTTTTTCGGCTCCCAGCAGCAGCCTACTTGTAGAACTGTCGTTGGCGTTCTCGAGGTTCCTTTCCCTTTCTCACAATAAGGCAATTCTTTTCTTTGATTCTGCTTCTGTTCAGCACTCGTTGGTCCATTTTCGCTGTATGCTTAAAAAAATTTCCTCTTTGTGATGGGGGCAGGAAGCTTTTAAGAAATTCATTGGCCAACCAGTTTCGATCTTCTGTTCGAGTAGGACGGTGAGTGCGCCTGTGAACTCAGGCTTTCTTGGCATTAGACAGAGCGAGGCCATGCCGTCATGAATCTATTCGCATCCCGGCCAGATAGATTGGATTGGCCAGTTAAAACATTGTACTTATGCTAGCAAAATGTTTCTTCTCTGTGATATATGTGGACTTTAAGCGGTTTGGATGTTCATGTCAATGCACTTTTTTGCAGGATGCAGGGGTTCACGCCTTATCAAATGTTTGCCATGTTGATGTTGAACGCATAAGCAAAAGGAAGCCTGGTGAAGTGGTACAATATTTTCTCCATTCCCTTACGTGTTTATATATATTATCTCTGTAAATCCTCTATAGAGGTTCCTTCGACTTCCCTGAAACTCTTGGGTTTATATAGAATTCAAGGCAATCTCTAGGTATTGAGGCTTAATGGTTGTCTGTTCATTTTTAGGTTAAATTGCTTTGAATAACTAGAACAGAGAATAACATGACAATTAGGAACTTCTCTTATATATCAATGCTAGTATACGTATGATTCACATCATCATTTCTGCAAGTTTCTTTGTACCTTCTTCTGTTGTCATTGAATATTCTTTTGCTCGAATATAACTGATAGAACCGGCTAACTTTGAAAATTAAGACTCTTTCCTCTTCATGGTGATTAAACATATTTATACAAGCTTTGTTACATCCTTTTGGTGAAGAGCATGTTGTGAAAGTGAGACATGAAAGTGGCTTAATAGGAGCAGTAATGAACTGTTTTCAGGAAATGTTCAATTCCATTCAGCATGAATGCTTCTTTTGTTCGTAATGTTGTCTAGAACAAGTTCTTCATGGATGCATCTACATTTGAAAATGTCTCAGTTGCAGAGTGCATAGAACTGTACAGGATGACTTGTTGAGTGTTCGTTTGTGATGAATGGATATTGCTGCATCTGACATGAGATCATTCTCTTGTAGTTAAGTTTCTTATTTTTTCTCTTTGGGTTTTTTCTGATTGTTCTTAATTTGTGATTGTTAATGAAGTCTCCCTTGGAAATATTTCCTATTAATCAAAACTCCTTCATTCGAAAAAGCATGTGGTTTTATTTAGTTTGCCCATGAAAAATTTGTGACTATAGCCGAATGATCATTTCATTCTCAAAAGTGGTCATGGTTTCAAGAATAGAATGTGTAAACTTGTTATCTCTTGTATAGTTTCAGGCATTCTTTGTTTATGTAGGCCTGTCTATTTAAGTGCTGGCTTATTATTATTACTAAATGTACAATGAATTGGGCATTTATGCTAACTTGCTGGTTCACTTCATACCAATATTGATATGTAAATTAACTTGTATCTCTCCTATTTCATGGACAGTAAATTGTTTGGTTTGCCCATGAAAATGTTTGTGCCTATAACTGAACGATCATATCCATTTGTAAAAGTGATTGTAAATTCAAGGATAGAAAGTGAAAACTTGGAATGTCATGTATGTATTTAGACATTTAATTGTTCTGCATGCCTCTCTTTTGTAGTGTTGGTTAATATCCATCAAATTGTTCTAACTTGATGATGCACTTTTTGCATTATTATTCTGCATATAATTTGTAAACCTCCTATCTCATGGACTGTGAATTAGTACTGTGTCTCGTGCTCATGTATTCTAACTTTCAAGCTCTCGGTATTGTCACAACAAAAATTTATGCAAATAGTATGTTTATGATGTATGCAACCTGCTATTACTAGTTTGTGTTCTTCTGACGTGCAGTTACCACCTCATGAGCCTTCCACTGTCAAAAGAGCTGTTAACCACTTTTTACAGGTAGATAATGTGCTTGATTAAGTTTTCTATGCTTTATATGATTTGTTTTATGGTTGACTTTCATCTTTCTTCTGTCGGATGAGTATGGTGAACATTTTGTCATTCATTCCTAAATTCATAAGTATTCAATTAAAGATCCTTGATTATTTTCTTGGATTGTTCTATATACTATAATATTGAATATCAAAGCATATATTCCAACAAGGAGGGACTGAGGGAGTTCAAGAATGTGACTGGAAACATTCAAGACATAGCCACACACACAAGTCCGAAAAGCAAGAAGAAGAAGAAGATAGACGGAAGCTATAAACCACACACATTATTTCTTTGCATGAATAGTGGTGCATATTACTATCTGCTTCTCTGAATAGCGTGGTTTTAGGAATCACATGTTTTAGTACATCTTATGTTTCCATTGGCATAGTGTTGATATCTTCTTCGACTTTTGGTGGCAGAAAGACGGTAATGATGTAATGGTCACTGATATTCGATGCATTCCATCTGATTTTCATGCTAGATACAAAGCACTAGAGCGCACGTAGGTATCAACAAGTGGTTATTGTATCAGTTTTTGTATGATCATTTAGTAGCTACATATCAGGAATAAATAAAATGATTGCATTCCTGTACAGGTATTACTATCGCTTGCTATGTGGACCAGATCCTGTGTCAGTTTTTGAAAAGGACCGGGCGTGGCATGTTCCTGAAGAAATGAACCTTGAAGCCATGCAGGTTAGATCGAACAAGTACTTTAATAATGTATAGTTCCTCATAAGTTTTTCTTAAGGTTTTTCTCTCTGATTCAGGAAGCATGCAAAGTTTTGGTTGGTTGCCATGATTTCAGTTCCTTCAGGGCTGCTGGTTGTCAGGTGCTCTATCCTTCTTTGAATTATCCTATATTTTCCATGCTTTGCTTTAGTTTTTCTGAATCTTATTATGTATATGGTGGTTTTGCCTTATTTACATCTACACTTCAAATTTACTCTGCTAGACTGTTGTGAGCATTGTTTTCAGATAGGGAAGGTCATAAACTTAAGTAATTTATCTTTTTGGTTAAGTTGACTGACAGCTAGGGATTTCTTCTTACAAACAACTATGCACTTTTCTGAATTGAATAACAGGCGAAATCACCAGTCCGCAATTTAGAGGAACTTCGTGTTTCTGAGACTGTATCCAGTCCTTACATCCCATCACCTATGGGGTTTGAGCAGTGGAACTTTGATTGTGACAAGATATCGACACCATTTGATGGGCAGAAAGTCGGTGGATGCGTAGCTGCTATCTCGATTGGCTCTAGTGCACAATTCGGTGTTAGGAGATTGCATAGATGTGTAGTAATAACTGCTCGTGCACGCTCTTTTCTCTACCATCAGGTAACCTTACATTTGAATATCCCTTTGTTCTTAAGTTCAATCCGTCTTTTCATATTTTCTTTCCGAAATCTGGGCCACCATTGAGGAATGGGGACTGCTAATTTTTGCTTCTGCCTGGACTTGAGTAGTAGACCAAGATATCTTTTTGCCTGTTATGGTTTTGCTTTGAATATCTTCACTACATCTATCTGAAGGAGAGAACTTGAAGTAACCGGTGAACCGGTTCAGAAGCTGTACTGACACGCAGTGATGCAGGGAGGGCTTGTGGTTTTGTCCTTTTGTTTTCACATCCAGATTATTTTCTGAATCATGGTGGTTTGGCTCTAATTACTAGCATTTGTTAAACCATAGATTAGAAGCAGTAGATAACAAAGAATTTTCAGATGCTCTCGTGTGCAGCCTGATGCCAAATTTGATAGTGTTCTATCTGGTGTAGGTGAGATTGCTGGTTGGTTCTCTAAAGTGTGTTGGCACCGGGGAATTGGCAGTCTCTGACGGTACGGAGCTTTCTCCTTTATCTGTTCTTTAGGCTCCCTTGTGGTCACTAAATTCCATATTTTTGTTACCAGTTCAGAGAATCCTTGATGCCAAGACCGTGACTGCTGCAAAACCTATGGCGCCTGCATGTGGATTATACCTGGGGCAGGTTAAGTATGATCTTCCGTGATTACATGTAGAAACTGTGTTCTAAAGCTTGAATCTCAATGTATTTTTTCAGTTGACAAATATTATTGTGTAGATCTTGAAATTGTGTTTGACGTTTGATTTTTTAAGCAGTCTGGTTAAATTGCTACCAGTTTACCATTCCTGAATATAGAAAAAGCTGCGCATTGTCTCCAATCCTGTTTATGCTTGTATTAACAACAGCTGAACGGAACACGTGTGGGATTTGTGATTCCGTCCTTAACAGAATCAGGGGGTTTACTGAGAAAGAAGTAAACCAGAAACTCCATCAAATATATAATTATTGGGTTGTTGCAAGTAGTGTGAGTACCTGCAGTCCTAAGTTTTGTGTTGATGTGTTTTGGGTAGAGCTAAAAGAATCGGTAGAAATGAGCTGAGTTCGGTGCAGTTGCAGCCTTGCAGGAGCTTGGTGGAAAGAAGGGTAACCGGATTGCTTTTTTTTTTTTAAGGAAAAAAGTGCTTATTTTGCGTAAGATGAGGGAAAATTATTTTCCCTCATCTTATTTTCCGGTTTGTGTATAAGTAGCAAAGTATTTATATGTAGATATTTTTTTTTTACCAAAATAAACACTAGAGTGCTTCTAAGTTTATAAAAAAACCCAGCTGAACGCACCCATAGTTTGGTTTAATAGCATGGTGGGGATTTTATAAATGGCGGGTCGGTAGTCCTCACTTAATTTTTTCTTAATTTTTTTTAATTTTTTTAGGCCGATTCTTTATACACACGATTTTTTTCCTTGGCGCACACGTATAACTCACGCACCACGAGGCGTAGCTCGTCACGAAGAGTCACGCTGCAAGGAGCGCTAGAAGCTTTACGCTTCACGATGCGTCATGCTTCGTGGAGCGTGATCCTTCACAAAAAGAATTTTTGTTTTAACAGATGCATTCCTCTCGTTAATACCTTCGATTTGATATATTATAAGCTCAAGTCTGACACCCGAGTAAAAAGTTATGAATGTTTAAAGGATTAACGTAAAATAAGTTAGAAATGAGTTTACTTCAGTTTTAAACGCAAATTGGACCGGACCGGAACCAAAACCGATGGTTCGACTCATTAAAGGTTTGGATTAAGGTCAGGCCAAAGGATGAATCGCCATACTTGTCAGTTCAAACCAAGACCAAAATGAACGGTTAAGCGTCGGTTTTTATATATTTAAAAAAATATGTCGTAGGGATAAAATTGCCGGTTAGCATACTTCGATTATAGTTTGGTGAACGTTTGAAGAATTAACTAAACTGGACATACTTCAATTTTGGTTTGTGTTATCCCAGAACCGTGAAATCGACAGTTTTAAACTGTTCAAATCATTTTTTTATTTAACATATTTTAGGAAAATTAATATTTATTTAAGTTTTATGATTTATTTTGTTAAATTTAAAATTTTGAGTTTCACTTATAATTTAATAATGATCAGGGTTTGATAAATTAATTATTTTAATTTATTTTTTATTTGGATTTCTAAGTTTATAAAGAATATTGCTTTTTAAAAATTTGAACATATCTTCAAATCAGTCAATATCAAAATTAGATCGGATGCAAAAACCGAGAACCCAAAACCACCTATTTAGAAATCGGGTTCATGGATAAGTACGAACCCTACCTTAAGTCTTAACTTACAACTTACATCTAAAGTTGTTAAAACCTAACCCGAAAAACCAACCCAAACCGACTGAATATTTTAGGGTTGAAACCCGAACCGAATAGTACCGAGCACAAGAAATAACCAAACTTGATTAACCCGAACTTAATTGGGTTGAACTTGGCCCGACCCACCTGATTTTATTTATATGTGTTGGGACGATATTGAGGACGCCGGTCATTAATATCTAACAAATAATGATCGTCCCTAGTTTTGGTAATGACAAACTCAAAGGTATTTGATAAGTTGTCCAAGTGTTGATCTCAGGTAAGTCCAGAGGACGCACATGAACGAAAAGGACAACAAGTAAACTGGAGTCCCTAAGTTGTAGGGACGCACTCCATCAAAACTTCCAGAGCTGAATGATAAGATGTAGTCCCTGCGTAGATAGGACGGAGTCCTCATCAAGAAGGGACGCGTGCCAAAATACGGACGAAGTTCAAATTCAAACCAAGTCCGCCCCAACATGATTACATCATATTCGGCCATAGTCCTCAGAAGGAAGCTTCCTATGTCTGGGCACGTGTGAACAATTCCAAAGATGTAGCTTTCCCAAAGATGGTCTCCTGACCACGCGGAGGCTTCCCAAGCGTCAATAGAGTTGACTTTCTCAAGATGCAGGAAGACGACAAATCCTGCCCAAGCTTCAGAGGGCGCTAGAGGACAAGAACCACTACCGCTATAAATACCCTACAAGGGGTATGCATAGCGGTGTGGATTTTGAAGACTTTCTCTCAAGCTCTCCCAAAGCGTTCAAGTTCAAGAACGAAGAACAAGGAGACCAAGTGAGCTTGAAGCAAGAGAAAGAAAGTCCAACCACATCAAATCCAAACCAAACCACAAAAGAGTTAGAAAAATAGTTTGTCTCTCACGACGTATAGTGAGAGACGTGAGTGTTAGCTTCCTTATAGCTAAAGAGAGTTAGGTTACTTGTTAGGTTGAAAGGAGTGTTACTATTGAGGCTAAGGACAAACGCTTAGCTCAGTGAAGTGCAACGACTCGCCTAAGTTGTAAGGACTCTATCTGAATAAGATAAGGACGGCTATTGAAAATCCTCCAACGGAGGTAGAGGTTTACCCATAAGACTAGTTGGTCTTAGTGGGGTTCCTCTATAAATAGACCTCTACCTCCAACCGAGGTAGAGGTCTATTTTCTACTGCATCTAAGGACGCCCATTCTAACGGACTTACGATCCAACAATATGTGTAGAATAATATATTTTCTTATAAATATTATAATTTTTTAATTATGAAAACTATTATAAATAAAATATTATTATAAAAATCTATTGAAATAATTAAAAATACTATTTTATATTAAATACTATGATTTAATCATAATTTTATTTTAATAATCATTAAAAAAATCAAATTATTGACCTGTTAGGTCACCCGAACCCGCACAATAACCTATCAAGACACGACCTGACTTGACCTGTAACCTGATTGATTCAAACCCGCACTCAACCCGAACCCGAAAAGACCGAACCCTAATCCACTTGATCCAATCCATTTGACGGTTCTATTTACATCTAATATACTAACCATTAACCCTAATCTATCATAAACCTTATCAACCTACCCCGAATAAATCTTCTATCTATCTTCTATTATAAGTTTACTTTATTTTCTTCAATTTACAAAAACAATATGTAAAATGCTTTCAAAATAAATTTAATAAATATTGGATATTATTTATAAACTATCTCTTTTCAAGAATTCTCGACTTTCTTATTTCATATATAAATAAATATGGAAATGATGGACTATATGTGAAAATATAGTAAAAATGTCATCATCGACAATTTGTACACAACATTTTTCAAATGCACAAAAATTCATATTGATTTAAATTTAAAACAATTATAGAAATCGTAATAAGGTTAATAAAATACAATATATTTAGCTACAGAATTGATATGGATGCACCGATTTAATAATTAGATATTGTAGTTTATATAGATATACCTTTTAACATAATTTTTTTTTATTACAAGATTAATTAGGGTATAACATGACACAATTCAAATACATCTAAGTTAATATATTCAATCTTAATTACCGATTCTTTAAAATATTAATGTATATAAAATACAAACTTTATCCCGGGTTTAGCTTTCTAGTATTCCGTGGAAGTGGCTTCCTCTAGTTATGCTAGTTAATCAAGCCTGCGATTCCGGTTCGAAAACCGCCGATTATGGTTTGGGTTTAGGCCCAAACTATCACAGTTCCCTGTTTTCCAACTCCAATTTTGGGTTGGTTCAGATTATAATTTTTATATCACAGAATAATAGACCGGCTTTGATTCGGTGTACCAAAGCCGTGATGGCCATTAACTTAGTTGGTCGCGGTTTTGCAACAGGACGGTCCAGAATAAGTTGCTCTGATTAGCTGAAATAACTAACAATTTCAACGACTAGAAACCGTTAGTTTGTTCGATTAACTGGATATCCCAGCATGTTAGCATATTTTTTTTCAAAGTACGTATAAACTGGCGGTTTGGTCCCGAATTAAACCGGTCGGTATTGAACAAGCCAAACCATTGGTTCGGCGGTTCACTCTTGACCCAAACTTAATCCAAACCCTTACCGAGCCATGTTTTCAATTTCGGTTCCTATCCGATTTAGGTTTAAGGTTTGGGCCTAGGCCAGTACATTTTCAGACGGGCCTAGGCCAGTGCATTTTCAAACGGGCCTAGGAAAGCTCAGACAAAAGTATCTAGTCCGATTTGGTCTAAACACGGAATTTTCCGGTTCGGAATATATTGTTATTTATAAAATATGTACATATACATATTATTATTGATTATTTTAATAATTTTTATTTATAAAATTTATCTAAATTAAGTATAAACCTATTGAAAAAATCTATAAATAAAAAGATTTTTTCAATATAAAAAATCCCATCTGACCAAAATCCGGTCTCTGGTCTATGGTGAAAATCCCGATCCATCCGGTAAAATCGGAGCGGATGCACAACCCTATTTGGGCCGGTCCAATTTACGTTTAAAAGTGAACCAAACTCATCTATATCTTATAGTACGTTAATCCTTCAAACATTCATAACTTTTTACTCGGGTGTCAGAATTGAGCTTATAATATATCAAATCGAAGGTATTGACGAGAGGAATGCATTTATTAAAACAAAAATTCTTTTTCTGGCTCTTCTTGAAGCGTGACGCTTCGTGATGAGCTACGCCTCGTGGTGCGTGAATAATTCGTGTGCGCCGAGGAAAAAAATCGTGTGTATAAAGATTTCCCTTTTTTTATTTAAAATATATATTTATTGACCATTAACCCGAATTTGAAATATACCAAAGTTAATCATATCTGAATGTATTAGTCTGATATAAACCGATGTTCGAAATTATGCAATACAGAATCATTAGAAAACCCAAAGTTACCTGACCAAATATCCTTCAAAAGAAATAAACTCTCCCGACTTAAAAGCACCAGACAGTCGTATGCACTTGTACAAAAATACAATATAATATTTAATAAAATAACATAGATACATTTAATATACTTTAATATACTTAAATAAATATTCCATTTTACAAATTGATAATAATGAATGAAATTATATTTTTGATGTTAGATTTAATTACACTAAATATTTATTGTTAAAGGTAATTAGACTAGGAAAAAAAATTATCATTCAAAATATGCTCAAAATTGAAATCCGATTCAACCCGAATTTTAAATAAATCGATCGAAATTAACCTAAAAACCCAACTTTACTCAATTAAATGGAAATCCGACACAAAATTGTCTAGCCCTATGGTCAAAATATTAAAATTTGACTCAAATCCGAATTGATCCAAACCCCAAAATGACCACTATTTTGACTCAAGCTCCCGACATCAGTTTGGAATAGCCTCGATCAAGTCAATTGCTATTTTATTTAGGGTGAGAACAAGGGCATAAGGAAAATCTACCTCGTTGCCTGGGATGGCGTTTGTCCGAGGATGGACGTTGGTGGCTTGGGTATTGAACCGGCTAAGGAAATGAATGCAACCATCCTTGGCAAGCTCGGATGGCGGCTGGTGAAAGGCAAGGATGGCCTATGGTTTTGAATAAGTATTTTCTATATGTTGGGACGATATTAAGGACGCCAGTCATTAATATCTAAACCAATAATGATCGTCCCTTGTTTTGATAATGACAAACTCAAATGTATTTAATAAGTTGTCCGAGTGTTGATCTCAGGTAAGTCCATTGGACGCAAATGAGCGAAAAGGACAACAAGTGAACGGCAGTCCCTAACTCTGTAGGGACGCACATCATCAGAACTTCCAGAACTAAACGTAGTTGGCAAAGTCCCTGCGCAGATAGGACGGCGTCCTCATCAAGAAGGGACGCGCGCCAAAAGACGGACGAAGTTCAAATTCAAATCAAGGCCGCCCCAACATGATTACATCATACTCGGCCGCAGTCCTCAGAAGGAAGCTTCCCTTGTCTGGGCACGTGTAGACAATTCCAAAGATGTCGCTTTCCCAGCAATGGTCCCCTATCCACGCGGAGGCTTCCCAAGCGTCAACAGAGTTGACTTCCTCAAGAGGCTCATCGCACCGTTGATGAAAGATCAAGGATCCTGCAAAGCCTCAGAGGACGCTAGAGGACAAGAACCACTTCCGCTATAAATACCCCCCCAAGGGTATGCATAGCGGTGTGGACTTTGAAGACTTTCTCTCAAGCTCTCCCGAAGCATTCAAGAACACGAACGAAGATCAAGAAGATCAAGTGAGCTTGAAGCAAGAGAAAGAAAGTCCAACCACATCAAATCCAAAACAAACCACAAAATAGTTAGAGTTGTAGTTTGTCTCTCACAACGAATCGTGAGAGACGTGTGTGATAGCTTCCTTATAGCTAAGAGAGTTAGGTTACTTTGTTAGGTGGAAAGGAGTGTTACTAGTGAGGCTAAGGACGGACGCTTAGCTCAGTGAAGTGTAACGACTCGCCTAAGTTGTAAGGACTCTCTCTTAATAAGATAAGGACGGCTATTGAAAATCCTCCAAGCGGAGGTGGAGGTTTACCCATAAGACTAGTTGGTCTTAGTGGGATTCCTCTATAAATACTTGGGTCCATTAACTCATTGCGTTTCCTGTTAAGTCTAATTTCCGCTGCACCTAAGGACGCCCTTAACCCAGTTAAGGACGCCTTCATTAACAGACTTACGATCCAACACTATAAGCAAGATAATATAAGTTTAATAATTTTTTATTAAATAGGAGCTTATATATAAAATAATAATCAATTTTAAATAACGTGCTCATACAAGGTATGAGTAATTTGCTAATTAATCTCCTTAATCAAGGACACCGTTCATACTAAACATAAGCACGTTTTCCCCTTACAAAAACTTTATTGTGTTATTAACTAGCTCTGTTAGACCTTATGATAAATTAAAATTAATTTTTTATATCATATATTGTACTAAAAATATTGTAAATAATATAGATAGCCTTTCTTTGCGGACATATCTCCTATTAAAAATGGGATGATGGAGAAAATTATACTTTAATAAAGATAAATCGTTACATAAATAGAGTGATTGAAAAATTGAATAAATAAATAAGATGATTAGAGTAACTACAGCTGAAGGCTTAAGCACATCTTTGTTTCAATGGAAGGCACCTTAGCTTGCACTCTTTCCTACCCCGATAAAAATAACAAATTAAAAATTGATGTACAGTACAGTAAAGATTGCGGTGTCCGGATGTCCAACCTCAACTAAAAAGAGCGACCAGTGACCTGCTCTTCCTTTCGGTTAGGTTTCAAAGTACTTTCGCATCCAGATCGTTTTACCGTCCTTCCCTGATCCCCCTTGCATTGGCATGGTCTCGGAAATGGCGTCTCCAAAGGCTTCGAGAAGTTTCATGAGCATTAATTCGGAGGGACAAGCAGCTTCGCAGAGTTCGGTAGGAGGCGCAGGTTCTATGAGGGGCTTGAACATTCAGTATGTGGTTCAACTCACCGACGTTGGTGAGGGCCTTCTGGCCAAAATGTACCGATTGAACCAAATTCTAGACCATCCGGATCCCGTCTCTCACAATTTCTCCGAGGCGTTTTGGAAATCTGGTGTTTTCCCCAACTTCCCCAAGATCTGTGTCTTAGTTTCCAAGAAATTTCCTGAGCATACTAGCAAATTACAACTCGAACGTGTAATTCTTCATTTGCTTTCAATTGCCTTTATTGCTTCGTTATGGTGTGAAGCTGGGAATCGGCTGAGTTATTCTTCTGTTTGTATTCACTGGCGGTGCAGGTTGATAAGGTTGCTTTTGATGCGTTGAGTGATGGGGCGGAGGTTTACCTTCCAAATTTGGAGCCGTGGGTTCAGGTCTGGGATATTAGGTTTTTCAGAGAAATTTCTTTTTATCGCTCAGCTTCATTGTTTTCCTCCGTTTTTCTTTTCCAGAAGCATTACTTGGTTGAGATTTGTACTATCAGAGATGCTGTTTTTCACAACAGATTACTTGTTTTTTTCTTAATCATGATTCTATTATACCAGTTGGACAAATTTCCACACTAGTACACAACCCATACTTGTCAAGGTGCTGAAGCAGATCCCAGAAGGAATAGATTTATTAGGGCCTAAACACAACCAAAACAAAGCACTAGGCCTAGTTTGTGAGTATGATCGAAGGTTCAGTACCAAAGAACTTGAGTTGCCTTCATTGAGTTTGGTGCTAACCATTGATTGACAATTTTCATCATATACATCATGTACATGATGAAAAGTTTTCCAAGCTGGGAGTTTACAATAAATAGGATGTCTTGTTAACTAGTTCTTTTTGTTCTGATCAGTTGCTTCTTGATTTGATGGCTTTTCGGGAACAAGCATTACGGCTTTTATTGGATTTAAGCAGTACCGTCATCACATTACTCGTGAGTACTCCAAAACACTGGATTTTTTTTGTTACTGTATGAATCCTATGTTTTGGTGTATCTTATGTTTGCTTTTGCCACATGAAAATGGTAGCATGCAAGATGCACTGAAGATTTGCCCAAGTTTACCCTGCTTTTGCTTTGTATTGTCTAATGATGTGCTACACTATATGCAGCCTCATCAAAATTCGCTTATACTGCATGGATTTATGGATTTATTTTGTTCCTTCGTTCGCGTTAATCTCTTTGCTCAGAAGGCAAGTTGCTTTACCCTTTTTATTTACAATAAAATTGTTTTTATCAATATATATTGAGATATCATAATTACTCTGTCTGTCCAAACCATCTACAGAACTGCTTGATCAATTAAAAAGTACGGATTGGTCATTGCATAGCTTGTCAAAATAATTTCTTTTTATTTGTCCAAAAAAAAAAATAAACACCTGAATGAATTTGCGATGGCTGTAGGCATAATGTAGAACTGCTAGCTTCTAGAATGCCTATATATTAGCATTCCAAGATTGAGATGTATTTTGATATTATGAAAAGGACTTGGATTTGTAAATGGTTCGAATGGGCAGAGTATGCTTGTTTCTACCAATTTTTGATTCCATTTGATCTATTACTATGATTTGTCTAGTAATCCTTGAAGTTACTGATAAATTAGCGTGATGCATTCTAGATACCAAGGAAAATGATCCTGCAGATGTACAACTTGCTGCATGCCATCTTGAGAAATGACCGTGATTGTGATTTTTATCACAGGTTAGTATTCATTTCTTTGGTTTTGCTATTGTCTCATCTAGCTCGCATACTTTGATTACTATATCTTACATTTATTGGTGTTTGAAGTACATGTTTTCAATGAGTTGAATTATTTAGTTGGTTTTAAGATGCAAATCGTTCGCTACTATACAGGCCGTACTGAGTAATAAAACATTTTGCAAAAGATCTAATTTACCGATGCATAATTGCAATTTTCGTTCTCTTCAGTAACCAAAAATTAATGTATGCATCCTTCTGAGAACAGTGTTATGCTTCTGTGTGTGTGTGTGTGTGCGCGCGCGCGCTGTAACACTTTTGATTATTTTTTGTATCTGAATTACAGGTTGGTTCAGTTCATAGACTCTTATGATCCACCAGTAAAAGGGCTTCAAGAAGATCTTAATTTCGTCAGTCCTCGTATTGGAGAGGTTACACATGCCATCCTTCTTTATATATAACATGAAAGGATATTAATGCTCAAGATATGCATACTTTCTGACCTGATTGATTGGGGTGGCTAAGTGAAATAATTTTGATTTTGAAGATTGAAACTTTCACTCATCTATTAAATACACCAAAGCATGAAAAGTTTCCAATAAAATGTAATTCCCTTGAAAAAGTTTGTATATCAAGTACTTCTTAGTCTACCTAAAAGATGACCAGATTTTCTACTTCTCTCCTCTTATTGGCCACCAAAGCTGGCTATCATAAATGACATGGTGACAACCTTCTTTATTGCTTTTGGTGTCATGTCACATGAAGCTCACTGGCAGAATGCAATTTGGCCATTTTTTGTGGTGTTGCATTTTGGTTGATTATGTAACAAATGAAGTATTCATTGTAACTGCACTAGTATCTACAGATTTTGTCAATAACACATGCCAATAGCAAGTGTTATACTGTCTATCAATCAAAAAGTTCATTTTTTTCATAACATTTCATAGTTTGTGCTACTTAGGGCAATCAACCGTCAACCCATTGAGATATGGTATGCTGCAAGTGAACATGTACGACAGATCAGATATGTGGACATTCCTATAAGTAAACACCTAAATTTGGAATTTTTTTGCAATATTTACTATTTTAACCTATGCTCCAAGGTTCTAGACTTTAGAGGGAATCTTTTAGATCATTTGATACTGGGTGGACTCTTTGGTATGGTTCTCTTTGCATTATGTTATTCTAGCTCTTGTTATCTCTAGGGGCTTCCTAGTCCTCTTAAATTAGTAAAGTTACTTTTTCATAAATAATCTTTGCTTTATCTTAACAAGATTTACTGATGGATTAAACTATGGTGATGAATTACTGTTGAGTTGCCAGGTTTTGGAGGCAGTCGGTCCTATTATTTTCTTATCTACAGATACTAGGAAGCTTAGAAATGAGGGTTTCTTGAGCCCTTTTCATCCTCGTTATCCAGATATCCTCACAAATTCAGCACACCCAATGGTGAAGTCTTGCTTTATTATCATACTAGTATGAGATTCAAATGCTTATTTTGCTATCATACCACTTAAATATTATAGTTGCCACTTGCCACTTTATGTTTCAGATCAGTTTTCTCAATAATACGCACGCATCATATTTTTCAGAGAGCTCAAGACCTTGCAAATGTTACTCTTTATCGGGAGTGGGTCCTCTTTGGTTACCTTGTTTGTCCTGATGAGCTACTACGGGTGACCAGCATAGATGTAGCTCTGGTTTGTTTTCTTAATCAGAAGTTCTGTGCTTTATTTTCATATGCATCTACTCTGAAGCTGAGCTATTACCTTGCTTTTGCAATTTATTTATTTTGTTCTAATGAAAATTTCTATCAAGCTATGAGTAAAAGCTATCAACAAGACCTTGAGATATATTCATGGTAATTGCGAATATAATGTAGTACATATGTATAGCCTTGCTTTTGGTTTACTTCTCTGGAAGTAAAAAATCATTAAAATCAGTAAAAGTGTGAAATAAGTCATCTGAAAAACTTGTTTTGCTCTATACTTGATAACTTACTCCAGATTACTACAGGTTGCCTTGAAGGAGCATTTAGTGCTTCCATTGTTCAGGGACGAGGTTAGACTTGTTTGTTGTTATGTGGTACTAAGAGGCAAATCAAAATAAAAAATAGCAGTTAAATTTGTAAGTTTTGATTGCTGCAGTACATAATGTTGCATGAGGATTATCAGCTATATGTATTGCCTTGCATATTAGAGTCAAAGAAGATGGCAAAGGCAGGGCGCACAAAGCAAAAAGAAGCTGATCTGGAGTATAGTGTAGCTAAACAAGTAGAAAAAATGATAAGGTAGTATTTTGCTTGTATGCTGTCTGCCATTGATATTGTTATTTCTATTTGTCAAATCCTCAATAGTAATAAATTTGGACTTCTTAGGCATGCCCCGACTCTTGGCTTAGCCTATAACGTTGATAATCTGTAACTAAAACTTTATCTTCTGTTCGATCTTCTTGAATTAGAACGATGCTAATTTTACAAAATCTTGAATTTTGGAAATATTCTTTCCATCTTTGAATGTGATATTGTGATTGCATTGCTTAAGGACTACTTTTATGAAAAACCCTGTGGATGGAAAGGAAAATAGTAGGGACTTTGTTAAAGCATTTTATTTGAAGGTTCGTACTTCCTACTTAATTTATTATAAGTTCTTTTGAAAAATATTATAATATAATTTAATTTCATTTGTTTTGTTATATTGCTCCAAAATGTTATATTATAGTCATCTCTTCTACTAAAAAAAAAATATAGTACAGATCATTTGACCGTGTTTCTCTTTCTCTCTCTATTGATGACTTCCTAATCTGTGACAAATCAGCTTTCAATCTGTGGTCTAAAGCTATTTTTATCTCACTTTTTCCCTGCAGTGAAGTTCACGAGCAAGCTTTGTTATCATGTGATGCCATACATCACGAAAGGAGAATATTGTTAAAGCAAGAACTTGGAAGGATGGTGCTATTTTTTACCGACCAACCTAGTCTTTTAGCTCCTAATATTCAGGTTTTGTCTTCATCCATTCCGTTGATGTCCTAAGGATGTGCCAGGCTTATTTAAAAATGAAGTCCTGAATTCTGGTGGTAGACAAGGTGTTCTGAAAGAAGTATGACGTCATATTCTTTCATAGCTTAAAGTAGAAAATTTCCTTAACCTCATTAAAACTATATTTTTATATTCAGAGGTCAGTTGCAGTCTAAACAATAGCTCAACCATAATAAAGTATACTGAAATTCTCCTTGTAAATCTATGGGAGTTTTGATTAATTTTATCTGTATTTTTGTTTTCATGCATGATTTCTTATATCATTGCAGAGTGAAGTTATGTGTTTTTCATCGTTTTGGGGTGTAAGAAATAAGACTTTAGAGTGCATGTATATAGCTCATCTGTGGGCTTGGTAGTTAACAAGGATAACCGTTGTGATATTGACATGTCATACTGCTGCTGAATTATCTACAGATGGTGTTTTCAGCATTGGCTTTGGCTCAAAGTGAAATTATATGGTACTTTCAACATGTAGGAATTGCATCATCGAAACATAAGGCATCTATGCGTGTAGTTTCTGTGGAAATTGTAAGTATGCTATCACTCTTCAGTCCTTTGCAAAACAGTATTTTCTGTTTGAACCCTTTCAAAATTTTAGATATACATTTTGTTGGTTTTTCTTTTGGGCTCTCCAAAAGCTTGTTTTTAGTTCCAGTTTCTTTTTTGGTTCTGTGACCAATGTGACTCTTAACTGCAGGATCCAAGTGATCCAACTATCGGATTTTTATTAGATGGGATGGACCGTCTCTGTTGCCTGGTGCGAAAGTATATTGCAGGTTAGAATCATTATAATGCTAAGATGGCAGTTAGAGCTGATGAGAAAAAGGTTTGGGCCAGGCCTGGCCTGACACATATCATGAATCCATGGGAACAAGTCAACAACGGGCTCAGGCCAGGCCTTTGTAAAATGGCATGCATTTATTCTCCATACCCATCCATATATATAATGTGTGGGCTGGACAGGCTGCCAGTTTTTTATCTGTTCTAATGACAGTAAATGTGTTTTCTAGGAAAGTCCTCCAAATGTATATAACTATCAGTCTGTGAATTTATCTGGCTTTCTTTTCCGACTAATGATCCTTCACAGCTTGTGCAGAGTTTAACTTCTCCAGTATTTTGACGATTGTTAGCTAAACCATATAGGAGTCAACACTCAGTGTGTGTTAATCACATACTTGGCAATTATACTCCTCTCATTTCTAATCTAAATCGGTGTTGCATATTTTATAAGCATAGTCACTTAGCTGAACATTTTCTTAAAGTTTGATCAGGGCTTATTTTGCTATACTATAACGTGTCAATGACAGCATTCTGATTTTTATTTGTTTCTCCTATGTGTTGTATTTGGATTATAAGTCATGTTTGAATATTCGACCAAATTACTTGCAGCAATCAGAGGGTATGCATTATCCTATCTATCCTCCTGTGCTGGTCGAATCCGGTTCTTGCTCAGTACTCCAGGAATGGTGGCACTTGATATAGATTCGAGCTTAAAAGGACTTCTTCAGAAAATTGTGAAGCATCTGGAAAACATACCAAAACTTCAGGGTGAAAATATTTCCTCTATCACATGTGATCTATCTGTAAGAACACTAGCAAACCTTTTTTTTTTCTAAATATTTACTCCTGTAACTCTAAGCGTCATAATGTTATGGCTATGAGAAATGAAACTCAGCAGTAGCATACCATTCTCTATACCTTATATGGTTTGTGTTGGATTATTTAAGTTGGAAAAGGCAACTATCATTAATGCATGTTAGAGAATAGCCGATTATATTCTGTAGTTAGATTGTGCTGGATTTCTGATCTATTTTTGTCACTTTAATGCTTGCTTTCAGGAGTTTCGTAAAGATTGGTTGTCAATATTGATGACTGTCACTTCTTCCCGGTCTTCAATCAATATTAGACATCTAGAAAAGGCTACTGTCTCTACTGGGAAGGAGGGTTTATTGTCAGAAGGAAATGCTGCATACAGCTGGTCCAGGTGTTTTACCTGTGTTTTTTTGTTTCTTGCTATATAATCTTGCTGCAGAATGGACCTGCAGTGATATAGATCGTAATCTCTTCCTGAAAATTACGATGTTCTTACATGCTACGGTGTTGAGTTCTAGGGTCAAGACTTCATTTTTCGTTTGTTTATGATGGTGGACCTAGAGAGCAAAATCAGTCCAGAACATAGGAAATTGACAAGCCTTGGGAATAAGCTCTTCCCACAGGCAAACTCTAGTACTTTACCAGCAGAGGTCTACTTGACTATTCAAAACGCCTAATAGCAACAATAGATGGTTGTGACTCTCCCTCACCCTTTCTAGACTTATTTTATTTTATCACAACAATAGAAGGTTGTGATTCTCTCTCACCCTAATAGCATTTTATCCTCACAGACACCCTCACATGACATACAGAACAGGTGCTAAATACCCATATTTTCCTTTCCACCCGCCAGCCTGGAATTTCTTTCTTATGTATATTATAAAAGGGTTTGAGAGGACTAACATATGATTTAATATTTGAGGCGAGCTGTGTCATCGGTAATGAATGTCCTTTGGTTTTGTTTTATGCTAGCATGGAGTTCTCTCTAATGACTTGTTTAATGCTATTGAAATTCTTTTAAGGATGTGTTTTTGTGCTCTTGGGTTACTATACCAACTTGCTCTTTGGTTGTGTTGAAGCTTTCTGCCTTTGCTTTCCTTGCATTTCTTGCCTTCACTTGCACTCTTTTCTTAATCCAGTCACACATTCATCACTGTTAACCACTTAAGCTATGACTTTGCATGTACCATTGGTGTTCTGCACCCTTAAAAGGCCATGAAGTTTATGAACAAGCTATGTCAAGTGATTTCCTTCCAATAAGACTGAATTAGATCTCGTTTACATGTTCTAACAGTAAAAGAGACAAGTTCTTTCATTCACTATATTTTCTGGGTCTTATAAATCTAGTGAAATGGAAGAATCAGTAGCAACATATATACGAGTCCTGAGCCTTATTGGATTGTGTTATTAGTTACGAAGCACACGCCCCAATTAGTTTCATGAATTCATTTTGTTATCATCTGTGGATAAGCATATGTTTTGGGCTATTGTTCATTGTTCTGCAGATGCGTGGATGAGCTTGAGTTGCAGCTAATGAAGCATGGCAGCCTGAAGCGACTGTACTTCTATCATCAACATCTTACAGCTGTTAGTTCCTCCTCTTCTTTCTACATCAGTTTTTATGGCTAACTCGTCTAGTTGTGCCATTTGAATTATTTCTAAGATCTTTTGCTATAGCTCCTGTAAAACTGCTGAAATAATAGTGTGGAAACAGGTTTTCAGGAACACAATGTTTGGACCAGAAGGGCGTCCCCAGCACTGCTGTGCTTGGCTAGGTGTTGCTAGTAGTTTTCCTGAGTGTGCATCTCATGTTGTTCCAGAAGAGGTATTGAACGATGTGTTAGTGACTTGGGCCAAGAATGTGCATAGTTAACTAAATTAGTTATACTGTGTCTTGTAGCTGAGACCAATTATTTTGAATTGTTCATTGTGCTACATACGAACAAACTATCACCATACTGCAGCTCCAGTAAATTGTGTCTAAGTTGTTTGCTAATTCCATCAGCAATTTGACACTATATTTTTTTTGATTCCTACCTATGACTTTAACTGGTCGGTCTATCTTCTTTGGTCATTGCATCAGCTTTCTTTGTTTCTATGATCTTTTATCTTCAAAGTATTCATTAACGGAAGTTCAGTTGCCATCCTTTTAATACATGATTTGCCTTGTCCTTTGCTATGGTAGCTTAACAGCAAGGATTTGCCTTTTGTAGTGTCTATTAAATTTTCCGTATGGTCTAATCAATTAGAAGACTTTTGTCATTTCATGTCTAAAACGCAGGTCACTAAAATTGGTCGAGATGCAGTTCTGTATGTAGAGTCTTTGATTGAGTCTATCATGGGAGGATTGGAAGGGTTGATCAATATTCTGGACTCTGATGGTGGATTTGGATCCCTAGAATCACAGGTGCACTCTAGCTTCTACTATCCATTATGAAGTTTATGTAGCCTTTCCTGATTACTAATGCCGGCTTATTTTTCAGCTTCTTCCAGAGCAAGCTGCTGCTTTATTAAATTATTCATCAAAGATTTCCATCTCCTCTATCAGATCTCCACGAGGAATGACGGGTTTCAATTTACCTGGTTATGAGAGCTACCCTGAAAGTGTCAATTCTATCAAAATGTAAGTTGTATTTACTGGTGTGGTATTTTGAAGTGATGAATCTGGTTACCATGCAAATGATATATGGACTGTCATTGCAGGTTAGAAGCTGCTATGCAGAGATTGACAAATCTGTGCTCTGTCTTGAATGATATGGAGCCAATATGTGTTTTGAACCATGTTTTTGTTTTGAGGGAGGTGAGATTTTTCACTTTTTTTTTTTATTTAAATTCATAGTGGAGGACAGTTAGTCGTCGAGCTAGGGCGGGTTTCACTTGGTTGGGTCGTTTGCTTTCCTCGGCTGTTGTTGTTGTTGTTATTGTTGCTTTTGTGTCATTTTGTTTAGTTCTGTGTTATTTTGGGCTTGATTGAGGTATTGTGGTTCTTCCTACCGGGTTTTTCGGGTGCATCCCCCTGCAGTGTTAGGAATGATATGCCCCCATCTTGACCCCTCATATTCTGCTGTAGTGGAATTGCACCGGGTGAATTTTTTTTTTCTAATCTTACTTGCATATGATTTTTACTTTTCTCACTTATTCATTGCATAGTTTTGACAAAGTGCACTTGCCTTCTTATACTTTCTTTAGGGTTCTCAATGGTATCCTTTCATTTTGTTGAATAGTAAAGGAATATGCGTACTTGGTTGGTTATATAAAATATCAGTTACATTAGAAAATTCTACTATACCACCAAAGTCCGTCAAATTTTTTAGTTTTCCGTCATAATTATTGTTGATGCTATGATTCATTATTCAGATAATAACAGCTATTAAGAGCCACAGTGACATCAATGAGTATATGTTTAAACATCATAAGAGGTCTTCGTTACTTCCAGAACTTCAGTTTTTTGGATAGCTGGTAACTGTGATTTTGCATTTGAGGCTATTGTTCATAGATGCAGGATCCCTTTTATTAAAGTAGCAGCTTAATCACTGGACAGTCACATTCATCCATGTACTGGAATCCTGAGTCTGTGAGTTAAAGAGTACTTCTCTATTCCTGTTAAGCTGGACAGCCTAGGGGCAGTGACATAGGAATATAAAAGGATTATAATTGAAGGATAAAATTAACAAGACATTTGTGGGTACCTGAATGATACTGCTTCATATATGCGTATTCTACTTCTTCTATATGTTGCTGTTTCTGAACAACGTGATTGCCATTACAATGCAGTACATGAGAGAGTGCATTGTAGGAAATTTCAAGAGGAGATTGCTTGCAGTGCTTAGAACTGACAATGATATTCAACGCCCATCTATATTGGAGTCTCTAATTCTTAGACATACAAGTACAGTTCACCTTGCGGAACAACACGTCAGCATGGATCTTACCCAGGGTGTCCGAGAAGTTCTACTTACAGAGGCTTTCACTGGACCGGTTTATTCTCTTCATTCATTTCAGAAATCAGCTGATTTACAAAGCGGGACTGCTACTGAAGTTATATGCAACTGGTATGTTGAGAACATTGTCAAAGATGTGGTGGGTGCTGGAGTCGTGTTTGCCCCAACCCACAAATGCTTTAAGAGCACAAGGCCTGTAGGCGGATACTTTGCTGAGTCGATGAGCAGTATGAAAGAGCTGCAAGCTTTTGTTCGTTTATTTGGTGGCTATGGAGTTGACAGGCTTAAAAGAATGATGAGAGAACAAACAGCAGCTCTTCTAAATTGTATTGATACTTCACTTCTATCAAATCGTGAGACTCTTGAAGCACTTGCTGGGAGCATCCAAGCTGGTGACCGCATTGAAAGAGACGGAAATATTAGGCAAATTGTTGATTTGGATACTGTTCTTGGATTTTGCACTCAAGCTGGGCAAGCACTAGCTTTTGACCAGCTTCTTTCAGAAGCTGCTGGAGGTGTGCTCGAAGAGGGAGCATCTCTTATACATACATTATTGCAGGGGACTGTAAAGCACGTGCCTCAGGAAATTCCGGAAAGAAAGGAAATCAGAAGGATGAAAGATGTGGCAGATAGCATCGGTTTGATAAGTGATCATGACTCTGAGCTTGTTAAATCAATAATGGATGAGGTCGGGGGTGCAAATAATGGTTCATGGAGTTTGTTACCTTATTTATTTTCCACCTTTATGGCATCCAGTATCTGGAGTACAACGGCCTACAATTCCGACACTGGAGGCTTCAACAATAATATCCATTGCCTAGCAAGGTTTGTTCTTCATTTTGCTTTAGTAGCACCATGGTTTGGTTAATCAGAATGCTTCCTTTGTTCTATGCGCATGTACATTTCATTCCCTAATGATGCACTACGTAACCGTACAAGCAACTTTGCAGGTGTATTTCTGCTGTAATTGCTGGAAGTGAATATGTTAATGCGGAAAGGGAGCATCGGCAGTCAGATCCTCTCTCGAATGGTCACATTGGTGAGAATTTATACTCTGAGATGCCTGCCCGTCTGACTGCTGAAGCCAGCATAAAGTCTGCTCTTCAACTATTCATAAAATTATCTGCTGGGTTCATCTTGGACTCCTGGAGTGAAAACAACAGGTACAGTTGCTACTATGTTGGGATGCGTGGCCTGCTGGTCCAATTAAGAATATTGAATTATTATCGGTCAACAAAAGACCCTGACTTGCAATTTGAAATTTTAGTTACGTTAAAGCATATTTCAGCCCTAACGGCCTAACCTAACATGAATTCGAATGCTTGATCTAGTTGTCAAGTTTTGATTTGTAATATTTTGCCACAGAAACCATCTAGGACTAGTCACTTTTAGTATCTGTTCTCCCTATATGTGAATGAAATATGATACTGCGTAGAAAATACATATAATTTTCCAGTGTATCAATGATATCTTCCTTGCTTGTGCAGGTCTGATTTAGTACCGAGACTGATCTTCCTAGACCAGCTATGTGAGATGTGTCCAAATGTTTCAAGAAGCAGTCTTGAAGCACACATTCCATATCCCATTCTGCGGTCTATATACGACCAACACTACTCCAACACTCCACTTATGCCGTTCACTCTGCTGAGTGCATCCCCCCGCAGCTCTCCTGCAGTGTCTCTCACTCACGGTTCACCTGCATTCCGACACCCAACTCATTTGGAATATTCTGGCTATGCCAAAGCTGCATCTAGCTTCAGCCAAGATCAATCCTTTGACAGCGAAGGCGTGGTTCTCCGCTCTTCAGAACCCAGGCATCGAAGTAATGTTAGAAGATCTGGGCCTCTGGACTATGGATCATCCCGCAAGTTGAAGAATGTTGAAGGATCAGCTTCCGGAAGCCTGGGACCGAGCCCTCTGCCAAGGTTTGCCGTTTCCAGGTCCGGTCCCATTTCTTACAAATCATAGTCATGTTGGGAGATCATGCGTATCTTTTGCTTGAATTGAGTGGATTAAAACGTATTTGGTCCTAAACTTGTGTAAATGGGTCAGTTAGACTCCACCTTTGAGTTGTACCTGAACATGGTCCTTAAACTTGTGTAAATTGCATTCTCCCGTGTTCCACGGGTGTTACATTCTGGTGGGCGCGTGAGCCCTCTAGTAATTTTTTTTTTTTGAAAAACCTCTAGTAATTTTTCACGGCCGAAGACTGTAGTGTTAACCCCTCGTATAATAGATTATATTTCTCAAAACCACATATTTAATCTCAATATACCGACAAGCACCCATGTATCACTACCATTAGAAAACAGCCCCCTCGCCTCTATACTCTATAGCTCATTAACCGAGTTTTTAAAACGCGTGGGAGGCATCTTTTCTTTCCGGTCCGTGTGTGGGACGCATCTTTTCTTTCCGGTCTACATAGATTCCCTTTTCCTTTGAAATTGTAAATACAAAAAAAACATCATATTTCACTAAAATCCCATAGCCATGTTGTGTTTCCATTACACCCCCTTAGCTCAAACAACGAAGGAAGCTCAAAAGCTGATGAGCGACAATGGGAAGTTGAGAAGTGAATAAGAGTCCGACAACTAAAGAATTTCGACGACTTGAGTTGTTGATCATTCGACCATTTTTCACCGTTTTAGCATTCTTTTTCAAATTATATTATTAAAAATATGAAAAGTTTTGAATAAAAAAAGATATAACTATCCAAATTATCCAGATTTTATCGGATCGGATCGGCCGGATCGGATATTTTTGTTCACCCCTACTACCAAGCCAAGTTGTATCTCTAAATTTTACGTAAAACTTTTGATATATCAGGGACCCTAATTATTTGGGGGCCCTGCTCCATCTAACCGGTTGAACCGGGTAATTAGTCGGATCTGACACTAATTGGCATAGTTAAATTGAGACGCGTGTTAAAAAATATAGATATGTCTTGAATGTGTCAATAATATGTTATCCAATCTAAGTAATGATTTGTGATACAAGATAAGCCTGATAAATTATTTTAACCGTATAAATAACATAAATATACAAAAATGAAATAACACTATTTAAAATTTTAAATAAATATCATTTGTACCGGACCTACCGGTTGATTGAGTTTTTGTTAATAACACCCGAATCCGAATTGACCAAATCCGAAATGATCTGATTCGAAGCAATCCGAAAGGACTCAAACCGAACTAGACCCAAAACCGAACAACATCCGATCCGAATTGACCCAAACCCGAACTAACCCGAAATATTACGATCCGGAACGACCCGAACCCGAACTAGACTCGAACCCGAGCCGAACCGAACAAGACCCGAAATAACTGTTTGACCCAAACAGACCCAACCTAAACGACCCGATCCAAATTGGCCCGAACAAACCGAATTGTCAAGTCTAAGGCCATTCGCAATGGTGAACCCGAAAACGGATTCTTAACCCACTTCTATCAATTTTCTCACTCTTCCACCTCATTTAAAAACCCACTTCTACTTTATCCCCACAACCCAAATCTACATTTCATTCTTTAAAACCCATCATCTTTATATTATTTTTATTTTTATCTATTAAATTTCATTATTGTATTCCCATGGGCATCACATTCAATTTAAATATCAATTATATTGATTTGAGTAATTTACATAATTGAACTATAATATTTTGCATTTCTTACATATTTGTTTTTAATCAAAACATATATAAATTGGGTTTCTCTATTAATAGATAAAAACAATAAAAACACACTTAAAATATACTTTTTTAAAAGACGAAAATGGGTGTGTGGGTGGCGGGCAGCCAAAATTGGAGCAAATAGGGGGCGCGGAAATTTAATGAGCTCCTATAGGCGTTTTGCCGAAATTGCCCCCATAGGGAGGAGGAAAATTACGCCCATGCCACCGTCACATTTAATGAGCTCCTCTCTCCCGAAACCCTAGCTAGCTTCCCGCAACCCCATCGTCATCCATTGCGGCCAGCGAAAATCGCGAGATTCGCCCCCCAAACACGCGATTCGGGCAAGCGATTCAAACGATGAAGTGATGACGCAGTGAGGAACGATCGATTGAAGGTTGGAAAGACGATGACAGGTTCGTATGGGCTACGGAGTTCCATGTCCTGAGTCCGCCTCTTGCTTCCGAAATCCAACGCTCTGTCAAGGTAAAAACACTCGAGACCTTGTGAAAACTCGAGGTTATTGGATGACACAGTGTGTTCTGCTTATCACTTCAATGGATTATTGTGATAAGTGGATATGTGATGACGAGGGAAGGGTGAATGAGAGCAATGCTTGAATGTGATGACAAGATATGGGGGACATGAACGTGTTATGTGATGACACATGATGACATCGCCTATATTGCAAACAAAAACCTGGATGTGATGACGTGTTTTTAGTCGTTGTTGTTATGATATGATGACATGTTTGACTGATTAATAAATTGTTTGAATGTGATGACATGTTTGACTGATTAATAAATTGTTTGAATGTGATGACGTGTTTTAGCTGGCATCATTAAATGAAGTGAGGACAATAGCATATTAAATGCTTGTTTCCTTGTTTTATGTATACAGTGCATGCTCATGTGATGACAACTTTTGTTGGTGTGTGATGACAACGTTTGATTTACTATTTGTAAATCTGGCAGGACAATAACAATGAAACTCCTAAGTGTTTGTTTTGGTGGCGAATGGGACTGTGAAGGCAAATATGTTGGTGATGTGAACTACAAAGCAGTGGTCGTGAAAGATGGCATGACATTAGAAGAGTTGAGCACAACAATCATGAAAAGATGTAATATTGAAACTGGTGGCAAGGGATTGTTGTTGACTCACTTGAATCCCTTCCAAGTAGTTGGCAAGGCTTACACAGTTGAGAATGAGGATGACTTGGTGTCATTCCTGGAGATAAATGACTCCCCTGAGGTACAGTGGAAGATGCCCTTGTATGTGACCTTGAAAACTGGGGGGAGTGCAATAGATGACAAGGTGCATGTTGAGATGAATGTCAGGTTGGAAAATGTTGATGACAACCCTGCAATGGATGACAGGGTGGATAATGTTGGTGTAGCTGCATCTGATGACAGGTTGATGGTAGTTGGAGAGGAGCCTGAGTTTGTTGAGATGCATGTTTATGGTGATGACGAGATGCTAGAAATACTAGATTATGGTGATGACATGACAGCCAACAATGACTTCTTGAAAGTGGGGCAGCTATATCCATAAAAAGATGAGCTGAAATCTGCTGTTTCGAAGCAAGCCTTAAGAGACAGGTTTGGGTACAAAGTGTACAAGTCCACAACACAAATCTACAAGGTTGTGTGTATGGTCAAGGAATGCAATTGGTTATTGCTAGCCACAAAGGTGAAAGACGCTGACTACTTCCAAATAAGGAAATACACGTACAAGCACACCTGTCCCTTTGAAACCAGGTTCCAAAAGCACCACAAACCATCCTACCTCACTGTCGTTGAACAGATTAAGACAAGGTGCGTTGTCCTGTCATCAGTTCTCTAATAACTAAAGGAATACAGCCCTGTCATCTAATAAAATGTTATGGTCAATTGCAGGTTCGAAGGTGTGAAGGATGGCCCTGATGTGCACCAGATTCAGAATGATGTCCAAAAGGAGCTGCATGAGAGAATAAGCTACTGGAAAGCAAGGAAAGCAAGGGAGAAAGCTCAAGAGCTAATCAGAGGCTCCCCAGAAGAGAACTACGCATTGCTACCTGCATATTGCCACGTCCTAACACAAGTGAATCCAGGTACATACACAAAGCTGGTTATAGACGAGGAGACAGACCGCTTCAAATCTATCTTCATCGCATATGGAGTGTCTATCAGAGGCTTCCCTTTTATGAGAAAGGTATGTATTATTGTTGTCATCACTTCTAGTCATTGATGTACTTGTCATCAATTCTGCGCTCTGTGCTCTGTGTATACTTGTCATCGCTTCTTCTCTCTGTATGTCCTTGTCATCGCTTCTTCTCTATGTGCTCTCTGTGTATAATTGTCATCGCTTTTGCTCTCTATGTATACTTGTCATCGCTTTTGCTATCTGTGTATACTTGTCATCGCTTTTATGAGAAGGTATGCAATAGTGTCACTTGTCATCACTTATGCTCTCTCTCTGCTCCCTGCGTTCTTGTTGCATGTAATTTCACCTGTTGCTCTTCTTGTTGCATGTTCTTGTCATCAATTATGCTCTCTCTATTCTCAGTGTGAACTTGTCATTACTTCTGCTATCTGTGTAAACTCGTCATCACTTCTTCCCGTTTTCCTACAAAAAAATGTTGTAGGTCGTGTCTGTGGATGGAACTTTCCTGCATGGTAAGTATGGGGGGACCCTAGTTACAATTGTGGCACAAGATGCCAACCACCAAGTGTATCCTCTAGCCTTTGCTATAGTGGAAACAGAAAATGATGTTGGATGGACTTGGTTTTTCCAGCAACTATTGAATGTGGTGCCAAATACTCCAGGGTTGATGATACTGTCAGATAGGCACAAGAGCATAAAGAAGGCGGTATCGACAGTGTATACCTCAGCTAAGCACATCTGTTGCAAAAGGCATCTACAACAGAACCTTGTAACCAGATTTCATGATAGTGGATTGATGAGTTTGTACAACCAAGCTGCAGATGCTTACACCACAATGGAGTTTGATGGTTATTTCAATGATATATGCAGACTAAATCCTGAAATGGGGAAGTATCTCACTGATGCAGACTTCAAGAAGTGGAGCAGGGCACATTGTGAAGGGGATAGGTACAACATGATGACAAAAAACAACTCCGAGTGTGTGAACTCAGCTCTCAAGATTGCTAGGTCGTACCAATTGGTTGCACTGTTCGAGTTCATTAGAGATATGATCACAAGATGGTTCTATGAGTGCAGAACAAAGGCCCTTGCTTATGAGGGACAACCTAGTGAAGTTGTCATCGCCATATTAAATGCAAGATTGGACTTGTCATCAAGGTATGATATCAAACCCCTTAATGATGCGCAGTTCCAGGTTACTAGGGGCACATTTTCTGGAATTGTTGATCTTGCCAAAAAGACCTGCTGTTGTAGGGTGTTTGATTTGGACCACTATCCATGTACACATGCCATATGTGCAATTCAAAAAATGCAATATAGGGTGGGCGACTTCATAGATGACCACTTCAAAAGTAGCTATTGGTTGAATGCATACAAAGAGACCCTGTACCCTTTACCCTACAAGACTACTTGGGATGTGCCAGATGCCATTAAACATATGACATGCTTACCACCAAAAAACAGTAGGAAAGTTGGGAGGCCAAGGGTGAAGAGGTTGCCATCTTTAGGAGAATTCAAAAAGGAGGTTAGGAAGAGGGGACAACCCTCAGCCTACAGGTGCAGCCTCTGTGGGAAGGATGGACACAACAAGAAGAGATGCCCCTCAGCTCCCCCATCTGCAGGAAAGCTTTGCATCAAGTATAAAACCAAGGCGACATAGGTGCTGCCAGGACTTGTCATCAACTACTAGCTTTGAAGACTTGTCATCTATCTGCTGCTTTTAGTACAAAATAGTAGTTTGCTTTAGATATTCGGGATTTCAATATTCTCAGTGATGAACACTGATTTATTTTTTGGTATATTAGTACTGTGTCTCAGTGATGAACACTGATATGATTTTTTGGTATATTAGGGGCATGTCACCTTTTTGGTAAACTGCATGACAGTTTTTTGTGTGAATAAAGATGACAACTTTTTGGTAAATGAATCACTGTTTTTTTGTGTAGTATATTCAAGCTTTTATAGTATTTAACATGATTTTGTGTAGTATATTGAGGACTAGTTGGAATTTTCAATTATGACATGATTTTTGCATATTGACAACAGATAGAAACTACCCTTGTCATCGATTTCATTTAATAAGTGAACCATCACTGTTCAGCAGATGACAAGACATGTCATACCTCTAGGGGGGCACGGTGTGGTAAAAAATAGCTACTCTTTACGATGCATTGACCACAAATACTCTAGTCTTGTACATAGGCATCATACCTAAAAAGGTTCTGAATCCTGATCCCATCATCAATGCATTACCCCAAAAGAAGGCATTATAAATAGAGTGCACCCGACTATGAAACTTGTCATCGCTTTCTGAATCCACTCTTGTCATCGCTTTCTCATCAACTTGTGATACACAACTTGTCATCGAAATGGCTAACCGTCCTGTGCCCAATGGACTAAGAAGGGTGCAACCACGACCTCCACAACTACCTTACTTTGAGGTAGTTGTCCGCCGCAGGGTGAGAAAAAACAAACTTACAACCCTCGATTCTGAATGTCTTCTTGTTATGTATACAAACCTGTCATCACTTTCGTGCATATGTAGGATTCCCGGGATTATAGGGTGATGCTCACTTCAGAGACCCGACTATGCCAGCTAGTTGATGTACACTGCCAGGATGAAGACCTTCACCCTCGGAATGTGCACTTCTACTTTAACGATCAAGAGCTTCTGGATCGAAACAGAACTTTAACAGCTCGAGAGGTCATACATGAACCCGTCATCAGAAGTAGTATACCTAGCTTGCTAACTTTGAACTATATTGTGCTAAACTCGTCATCTGTTGTCGTGCAGATTGGTCTAATGAACAACTCCATTATACATGCTATATTCAGGCCAGGAGTAGGAGAACCTGGGTATCGAACATGGGTTCACAGGACGGTTCAAGGTTATAGACGGCTAAGGGCAGAACAAAGAGCAGCTGGTATTCCCCGTCCGGAAGGTGCTCCAATCACGCCCCCAATCACGCCGCCAGGGACTCCACCATGAAATGTCTCCTGTT